>LR738712.1:786926721-786971996 GCA_902687465.1 Secale cereale | reverse complement strand
ATACTAATGACGTGCTAGTAATGGCGCACCACCAATGCGCCATTAATGGCCAAACTAGGTGCGCCATTAATAGGCCTTTTCCTAGTAGTGTGTTAATGGATAAGTGTCTGATAAAATTACCTGCAGGGTGCCTGAAACGCCCACTGCTGGGGTACATGCATACAACAATTATGCCATGTCTTCCCTATTCGATTGGCCGCACAGGTATGTTTCTTTTCCTTCTTTGTTTAGTTTTAAAGAAAAGATTAATTTCTGAACTCACCATATTTACTATATATAAGCATGGATGACTAGAATAGTTGATTTTCCGTTCACTTATATTTCTCCTATGGGAAAGAGCATCAGTTTTACCGACTCTAGGAGTATATATCCGGTCCATAAAAAAAGAGTCAGTGAGTTTGAGGTAGCAAAAAGCTTCAGAGCTAAAATCAATAGGAAATGGTATCTGTTTCTTAAGAAGTTTTTTTGATAAATGAAAAAAAGAAAATGAATTAGTTGGTTAGTAATAAGAGAGAAAAGGAGACCATGACTTGATTGTCTATTTATCCTTGCTCCATATTTGAATTTTCTGCCAGCGGCTGTCGTCAACCTGCCCTTGAATGCCATCTACTTCCAATTCACCTTGGCGAGAGGTGCATGCCCGGTTGTCGACATTGATGCATCCTCTCACTCAACATCGTGTCTCCGCGGGACGAAGCTGACAGATCGGTGAACCACATAATGGTCAACAATGAGGCAAAAAGTAGGAGATGATTTTGACGCTTTCGATGGCGCATGCGGAGGTATATTTCACCTTTTGACGATAGCAACACACAGGAGATAATCTGTTCCCGCACTTATTTCCAGGGAAACATGTTCATGCATTTAATTGGACATGGGGCACGAGATACTTATGAAAACATTCAGTGTCTTTGTTCTAGCATTTTGGTCTTTGGTTCCAATTAACCCGGACGATAAAAAAACATGCATTTCCCTCAAACCCGCCATGATGGCATTTCCCTCAAAAGAGAAGTATGGTCGGCTATTCATATGTATAATAAAATATGCTCGATGAGAGAATGAAAATAAAAGGCCTGAAAAACACTTAGAAACAGCGGCCCTAAAAGCGCACCATTCATAAAAAAATTGTTTTGTTTTTGTTTTGTTTGGCCTTTACTCACAAGGAGGCATGGCCTGCAAGTCCAATGATACATACATTTGCTAGACTTTTTGTAAAGATGGTTTGCTTCAAAGAATAATTCTTCTTCATGTTAGACATATTTGGCGTGGGTCATAAATCAAACAATCACTAATGTTTAGGCCATGCTTATTGGCACCACTTATATTTTAGGCCATACTTATGTTTTATAAGAGAAATCATAATGATTGGATCAGGAATACCGGAGTCGATGAGATTTTCTACCGTTGCAACGCACGGGCCATTTTCCTAGTATATAATTATCTTGAGAATTTATCTATAAAAGTATATTATAATTGGTAAGTTTATTTATATTTATATGGTATATTAGATCTAAGATAAAATATATAATTGGCTTTTAATTTTTTATAGATGGATTTGCATTCAAAGACTAATTTTTTATCAACGAGTGGACTACGTAGAGTGTCAAAAAGCATGCGATATAGAGTATAGCAGAAAGTATGTCCACATGGTTTAGAGAGAGAGGTATGTGAGGTCTGCTAAGAATTGAATCATATGCATGTTAGACAACCAGGTTAAACCCATGCATGACATCAGATAAGAGAAATAGTCAACCAAACATTGTTATGATATGTTCGCGGGCATTGCATCATATGAACTCGGCAACTGCCATTGCCATTGTTTCAGTTGTGCGTAAAATACAACATTTTAGTAAACTGTTTCAACTACGTTTGAAATGTCATGTTATAGTAAAACAAAATGGGTACTATATATTCGAGGGAAGAAGCTATAAGGGGTATTGTGAAGGGAATATGTTAGAAATTTCGACTGGCTATGTACTAGCGATTTCTTTTTAATAAAAAATAGCAATGTCACTGTATTATGTTCAATAGAGGAACAACTATGAGGAGTAAAACCACATGGGCAACATAAAATCAAACGTGCTATGATGAGAGTGACGAGGAGGTGGTCACCAATAGAAAACAGTGGCTGAGAGATGATTCAAACAAACAACTTAATATGTGTATGGATTTCCTAGGCGATATATGTATAGGTGGCGAATTAAGTGCGTATGATTAGCGGCTCACACGGATGTAAATCGCTCATTGAAAAAAACAACATAAATAATAAAATATAGGAATACCCATGCAATTACTTTAATCAGGAACCAATACCGACGGATTTAAGTTGAGTAGCAGCACGTGAGACGGGAAAAACCATTAGAGAAGTTAGAAAATACATTATTAATTGGGCCATTGGGTTTTATAATTACAATTATTTATCTAAGAGAACAAAAACATCTTGAAGAGTATATCACTAACGGAAAAAAATAAGTAACAATCTAGTCGCGCAAATGCGCGGGTAACCCCGCTAGTTCTTATAACAACAACATATATAAATATTGTCATATGATTTCTTATGCTAAAGTAACAATCTATTCACAATGTCAAGTATGAATCAGAAACTTCATTGAAAACTAACAAACTATTATCTCGGTCATTGAAGCAATTGTGATTTGTCATAACATCGGAAAGAGTCAATATAAGAGCTTTTCAGCAAGTCCACATACTCAACTATCATTTAGTCTTTCACAATTGCTAACACTCACGCAATACTTATGTATATGGAGTTTTAATCGGACCCAGAGAAAGATAGGGGCTTATAGTGTTGCCTCCCAACATTTTACCTCCAGGGTAACGTCAACAATAATAGTTTATGATAACTTACATCCAATTGGGTATATATGTCAGGATCTTTCCAACACAATGTGCTTGCCAAAGGATAAAATATAAAAAGGATAGCTGAAGATCACCACGACTCTTGTATAAGGTATAAGACAAGAATAAAAGATAGGCCCTTCGCAGAGGGAAGCAGAGGTTGTCATGTGCTTTTATGGTTGGCTGCACGAAATCTTAATGCGAAAGAACGTCACTTTATATTGCCACTTGTGATAGGGACCTTTATTATGCAGTCCGTCGCTTTTATTTCTTCCATATCACAAGCTTGTATAAAGCTTATTTTCTCCACACTAATAGATCGTACATATTTAGAGACCAATTTTTATTGCTTGCAATAATGACAACTTACTTGAAGGATCTTACTCAATCCATAGGTAGATATGGTGGACTCTCATGGCAAAACTGGGTTTAAAGATATTTGGAAGCACAAGTAGTATCTCTACTTGGTGCAAGCAATTTGGATAGCATGAGGGGGAATACAAGCTCAATATGTTGGATGATCCATGACAATATAATTTATTTCGGATATAAGAAAACATAACCCATTGCGTTGTCTTCCTTGTCCAACATCAACCTTTTAGCATGTCATATTTTAATGAGTGCTCACAATCATAAAAGATGTCCAAGATAGTATATTTATATGTGGGAACCTCTCTTACTTTGTTACTTCCTATTAATTGCAACGATGACCAAAACTATGTTTGTCAACTCTCAACAACTTTTATTCATCATACTCTTTTATATGTGAAGTCATTACTCTCCATAAGATCAATCTGATCTCTTTATTTCTGTTTATTCTTTCCTTTTTTTCTATTATTCCCTCAAGATCATAGCAAGATAACCAAGCTCTCGACTCAAGACTAATCTTTATTATATATAGCTCACGAACTCGATTACATAGTTAAGGTTCAACACAAAACCTCAAAGCTAGATCATAATAAACTTTATTCTACTAGATCAAGATATAATCAAAAGGATCGAACTAAAAAAATTGTAAAGATAGGGGTGTGATGGTGATACGATACCGGGGCACCTCCCCCAAACTTGGCAGTTGCCGAAGGGAGTGCCCATACCCATGTATTTATGTCTCTTTCTTCAGAGGTGGTGATGATGGAGTTGTTGGAGATGTAGGCTTGTCATCCATCTTCGAAGGCATAAGCTCACCATCGTAGAAGGATGATCGAGACTTCGGGATCCTCAAATCTGCAGCCAAACTCATCCTCTTGAATCTATATTCATACTCACAGTTTTGGTTTTGCAGGTCATAGATCTGGGCTTGGAGGTGCTCAATTTTCTCATGAAGCTTGAAGATGGTCTCCACAATGTTCTAGGCATCCAGCTTGTGGTTGTTGGTGAACTCCGCGATCATCATGTGGTTGGTGTTGTGTCCGCATTCCACCATCCCTGGCACTTGAAAACTTGTTGCTCCATTGCTTTGAGTCTTGTCTCCACGCTTCCGGTCCTCCTTGGTCCCTCAAAATCACGGATGTGCAGCACCCCCTCACGCATCTCAATGGTCTGAGGTTGTTGCAGCACCACCGCGAGGTAGGGGTTGATGACTTTCTTGAAAAACTTGTCCTTGGGGGTGCTTAAAGACGTCATGGTGATCTAGATCTGTCAGAAAAACAGCTCGAAACAAAAGTAGAGGATTTTGTCGTGGTACTGTGGTCAAAACCTTCGGGAGGTTATATATAGAATTTTTACCGACCAAAAGAAGTAACGTGCAAGAAAATGGAGTCCGGAGGGCACATGAGGTGCCCACGAGGTAGGGGGCGTGCCCTCTACCCTCGTGGATTCCTCGTGTCCCTTTCGGACTATTTCTTATTTTTCCTATTTTCTTAAATCTTCCAAAACGGAGAAAAAATGCTATTAGAGATGTTTTGGAGTCGGTTTACTTACTGTACCACATACCTATTCCTTTTCGGAGTATGAAACATTCTGGAAAGTGTCCCTTATGTATTCCTCCGGGGTTACGGTTTCAATGACATTAGTTTCAACATTTATGGGATTACCTGAGATATAATGTTTGATTCTTTAACCGTTCACCACCTTCGAATTTGTGCCTTCGAAGTTGTTGATTTTTATGGCACCAGAACGATAGACCTCCTCGATAACGTAAGGACCTTCCAATTTAGAGAGGAGTTTTCCTGCAAAAAATCTCAAACGAGAGTTGTATAACAAAACATAATCACCTACATTAAACTCACACTTTTGTATCCTTTTGTCATGCAATCTTTTAACTTTTTGTTTAAACAGTTTGGCATTCTCATAGGCATGGGTTCTCCACTCGTCAAGTGAGCTAATGTCAAATAGTCTGTTCTCACTGGCAAGTTTGAAATCATAATTGAGCTCTTTAATGGCCCAACACGCCTTATGTTCTAGTTCGCGAGGTAAGTGACATGCTTTTCCATAAACCATTTTACACGGAGGCATACCCATAGGATTTTTATATGCAGTTCTATAGGCCCATAATGCATCATCAAGTTTCTTGGACCAATTCTTTCTAGATCTATTAACAGTCTTTTGCAAAATTAATTTTAGCTCTCTATTGCTCAGTTCTACTTGACCACCAAACTGTGGGTGATATGCACATGCAATTATATGATTAACATCATACTTAGCAAGCATTTTACGAAAAGCACCATGAATCAAATGTGAACCACCATCAGTCATTAAGTATCTAGGGAGTCCAAACCTCGAAAAAATAACCTTTTGAGCATCTTAATAGAGGTGTTATGATCAGCACTACTAGTTGGAGTAGCTTCTACCCACTTAGTAACGTAATCAACAGCAACTAAAATATGTGTATACCCATTAGAGGAAGGAAACTGTCCCATATAATCAAAGCCCCAAACATCAAATTGTTCAATAACAAGTGAATAGTTCATAGGCATTTCT
This sequence comes from Secale cereale, assembly GCA_902687465.1. Taxonomy (NCBI): domain Eukaryota; kingdom Viridiplantae; phylum Streptophyta; class Magnoliopsida; order Poales; family Poaceae; genus Secale; species Secale cereale. The sequence goes on along the minus strand of LR738712.1, from coordinate 786,966,221 downwards.
TGACGTCTACTAATATTACCAATTCTTTGACATTCATCACAAGACAAGACAAACTTACGGGCATCCTTGAAGAGAGTAGGCCAATAAAAGGCGGATTGCAATACCTTATGTGCAGTTCTATCTCTAGCATGGTGTCCTCCATAAACCTCGGAGTGACACTTGCGTAGGATCTGTTTCTGTTCATGCTTAGGTACACAGCGTCTAATAACACCATATACTCTTTCTAAAGGTGTGGGTCATCCCAGAATTAATGTCTTAAATCATAGAAAAACTTTTTCTTTTGATGGTATGTGAAACTAGGTGGTATGAATTTAGCAACAATGTAATTAATTAGCATAATCAGCACACGGTGGAGTAGTACGAGAAGCATTTATGACAGCGAATTGTTCTTCAGGAAAGCTATCATCAATATGTAGTGGGTCATCAAGAACATTCTCTAACCTAGATAAGTTGTCTGCAATAGGGTTCTCAGCTCCATTTCTATCAATAATATGCAAATCAAATTATTGTAGCAAGAGAACCCATCTAATAAGTCTAGGTTTAGCATCTTTCTTTTCCATAAGACATTTAATAGCAGCATGATCAGTGTGAATAGTTACTTTAGAATCAACAATATAAGGTCTGAACTTATCACAAGCAAATACAACTGCTAAAAATACTTTTTTTGTAGTAGCATAATTTCTCTGGGTATTGTCTAGAGTTTTACTAGCATATTGGGTAACATTTAATTTCTTATCAACTCTTTGGCCTAGAACAGCACCTACAACATAATCACTAGCATCAAACATAATTTCAAAGGGTAAATTCCATTCAGATGGTTGAACTATAGGTGCAGAAATCAAGGCTTTCTTAAGTATTTCGAATGCTTCTACACAATCATCATCAAAGACAAAAGGAACGTCTTTTTGTAAGAGATTAGTCTGAGGCCTATAATTTTTTGAGAAGTCTTTCATGAAACTCCTATAAAAACCGACATGACCAAAGAAAACTTCTTATACCTTCAATACCTCTTTCAGAAATTTTATGCCCCAAGACAATACCTTCATTAACCATAAAGTGGCACTTCTCCCAATTCAAGACAAGATTAGTTTCTTCACATCTCTGCAAAACTCGATCAAGGTTGCTTAAGCAATCATCAAAAGAAGTTCCATACACGGAGAAATCATCCATGAAAACCTCAACAATCTTTTCACAAAAATCAGAGAATATAGCATTCATACATCTTTGAAAGGTAGCAGGTGCATTAAATAATCCAAAAGGCATACGTCTATAAGCAAAGGTACCGAAAGGGCAAGTAAAAGTGGTCTTTTCCTGATCCTCTTTTGACACAGGTATTTGAGGGAAACCAGAGTAACCGTTTAGAAAGCAAAAATGTGTATGTTTGGATAATCTTTCTAGCATTTGATCAATAAAAGGTAAAGAGTAATTATCCTGTTTAGTAGCTTTATTTAGTTTGCAAAAAACAATTGCCATTCTATAGCCTGTAACAATTCTTTGCGGGATCAATTCGTCTTTATCATTAGGAACAATAGTAATACCTCCCTTCTTAGGGACACAATGGACAAGACTTACCCACTGACTATTAGCAACAGGATAAATTACACCTGCCTCCAGAAGCTTTAGTATTTCATTTCTTACCACTTCTTTCATCTTAGGATTTAACCATCGTTGGTGACCAATAACCGGTTTAGTGTCTTTCTCCAATTTTATTTTTTGCTAGCATAGAGTGGGACTAATGCCCTTAAGATCATCAAGAGTATATCCAATAGCAGCACGGTGCTTCTTTAGAGTTTTCAATAATTTCTCTTCTTCCTGCTCTGAAAGGTTAGCACTAATAATAACATTTAATTTTCATGGTCTAGCAAATATTGTTCTAAAGGATCATTAGGAGGCACGACCATACAGCAAGACCAATAATTCCATCTTTCCTAGGTAATTCTTTATCATGGGGTTGTCTACGAAATTTAGCAAAGTTAAAGTCATGAGACATATCCCCTAAACCAATAGTAACAATATCCTTTTCGTAGTCTATCCTAGCATTAACAGTATTCAAGAAGGGTCTACCAAATATAATGGGACAAAAGTCATGTTGTGGGGATCCAAGAACAAGAAAATCGGTAGGGTATTTAACTTTCCCACACAAGACTTCAACATCTCTAACAATCCCAATTGGTGAAATAGTATCTCTATTCGCAAGCTTAATTGTAACATCAATATCTTCTATCTCAGCAGGTGCAATATCATGCATAATTTCTTCGTATAAGGAATGAAGTATTGCACTCACACTAGCACCCATATCGCATAAGCCATGATAACAATGATCTCCTATTTTAACAGAAACAACAGGCATGCCTACAACAGGTCTATGTTTATTTTTTGTATTGGGTCTAGCAATTCTAGCAGCTTCATTACAGAAGTAAATAACATGCCCATCAATATTATCGACCAAGAGATACTTAACTATAGCAATATTAGGTTCAAATTTAATTTGCTCAGAGGGTGTAGGTGTTCTAGCATTACTCTTACGAACCACAGTTGAAGTTTGGCATGATTCTTTATTCTAACAGGGAAGGGTGGTTTCTCCATATAAGCGGTAGGAACAATAGGATCAACATTATAAGTGATAGTCTTTTCTTCAACTTTAACAGGTTCAACTACTTTTACTTCAATGGGAGGACGATATTTAACCCACTTCTCCATAGGGAGATCCACATGAGTAGCAAATGATTCACAGAAAGAAGCTACTATCTCAGAGTAAAGTCCATATTTAGTGCTAAATTCACGAAAAGCATCGGTATCCATAAAAGATTGAACACAATCAAACGTAGGTGTTATACCTGACTCCTTACCTTCATCGAGATCCCAATCTTCAGAGTTGCATTTAATTCTGTCCAATAAATCCCATTTCAATTCAATAGTCTTCATCATAAACGAACCAGTACAAGAAGAATCGAGCATGGAGCGATTATTGAGAGAAAGCCGACCATAAATTTTTTGAATAATAATTTCTCTTGAGAGCTCATGATTGGGGCATGAATATAGCATTGACTTAAGACTCCCCCAAGCTTGAGCGATACTTTCTCCTTCGCGAGGCCAAAAATTATATATATAATTACGATCACGATGAACTAGATGCATAGGATAAAACTTCTGATGAAATTCCAATTTCAATCGGTTCTAGTTCCATGATCCCATATCATCACATAGCCTAAACCATTTCAATGCCTTTCCCTTCAAAGATAAAGGGAAGACCTTCTTCTTGATAACGTCCTCTAGCATACCTGCAAGCTGCTACCTCTTGAGCTTGCGTTGTATTCCCTCGAAGAGGAAAGGGAGATGCAGCACAGTAGCGTAAGTATTTCCTTCAGTTTTTGAGAACCAAGGTATCAATCCAGTAGGAGACCACGCGCGAGTCCCTCGCACCTGCACAAACAAATAAGAACTTCGCAGCCAACATGATAAGGGGTTGTCAATCCCTTTACGGTCACTTACGAGAGTGAGATCTGATAGAGATGATAATTATATTTTTGGTATTTTTGGTTTAATGAAACAGCAAATAAAAGCAAGAAAACTAAAGTAGATGTAGATTGATATGTTGAGAATAAATCCAGGGGCCATAGTTTTCTCTAGTGGCTTCTCTCATGATAGCGGTATTCTACGACTGGTAAACGAATTACGGTCGAGCAATTGATAGAAAAGCGAATAATTATGAGACTATCTAGGCATGATCATTGTATATAGGCATCACTTCAGAGACAAGTAGACTGACTCCTGCCTGCATCTACTACTATTACTCCACACATCGACCGCTATCCAGCATGCATCTAGTGTATTGAGTTCATACGAACAGAGTAACGCTTTAAGCAAGATGACATGATGTAGAGGGATAAACTCAAGCAATATGATGTAAACCCCATCTTTTTATCCTCGATGGGAACTATACAATACGTGCATTGCTGCCCCTACTGTCACTGGGAAAGGACACCGCAAGAACTATAGATCTAGTAGGCCAAACCAAACCAATAATTCGAAGAACCTTGCAAGGATATTATGAGCACACATAAAAATTTCAGAGAAGAACCAAATATCTTTCATAGATTACCTTGGTCATAAACTCACATTCATCGGATCTCGACAAACACACCGCAAAAAGAGATTACATCGAATAGATCTCCTCGAAGACCGAGGAGAACTTTGTATTGATATCCAGAGAGAGAGAGAGAAGAAGCCATCTAGATACTAGCTATGGACCCAAAGGTCTGTGGTACACTACTCACAACTCATGGTGAGGGCGATGATGATTATGATGAAGGCCTCTGTGATGGATCCCCCTCCCGGAACAGGGTCCAAGATGGGGTCTCCACGGGAACAGAAGCTACGGGTGGTGGAATTAGGGTTTTCTCTCTGCGTATGGAGTTTCTAGGGTATGTAGGTATATATAGGAAGAAGGAGGGCACCGGGGGCTGTGTGGGCCAGCCTCGAGGCAGGGGGGCACGCCCTGGGAAGGGGGGTGTGCCCCACACCCTCGAGGGCTGGCCCTCCGCCCCTGACTTGGTCCCGAAGATTCCCGAGCGTGATTTCCTCCAAAAATATCTCTCGCAAAGGTTTCATTCCGTTTGGACTCCGTTTGATATTCCTTTTCTACAAAACCCTGAAATAGGCAAAAAAAAAAAGCAATCTGGACTGGGCCTTTGGGTTAGTAGGTTAGTCCCAAAAATGATATAAAAGTGCATGGAACAATCAAAAATTATAGATACGTTGGAGACGTATCAAGTATCCCCAAGCTTAATTCATGGTCGTCCTCGAGTAGGTAAATGATAAAGAAAGAATTTTTGATGTGGAATGCTAACCAATATAGTTTTTCAATGTAATTCTTTTAATTGTGGCATGAATGTTCGGATCTGAAGGATTCAAGATAAAAGTCTATATTGACATAAGAAATAACAATACTTCAAGCAATACTAACAAAGCAATCATGTCTTCTCAAAATACTATGGCTAAAGGAAGTTATCCCTACAAAATCATATGGTCTGGCTATGCTCCCTCTTCATCACACAAAATATTCATATCATGCACAACCCCGATTTCAGCCAAGCACTTGTTTTCATACTCTATTCTTTTCAAACCTTTCAACTTTCACGCAATACATGAGCATGACCCATGGATATATCACTATGGGTGGAATAGAGGTGGTTGTGGAGAAGACAAAAAGGAGGAAGATAGTCTCACATCGACTAGGCATATGAACGGGCTATGGAGATGCCCATCAATAGATATCAATGTGAGTGAGTAGGGATTGCCATGCAACGGATGCACTAGAGCTAACTATGAATGAAATCTCAACAAAAGAAACTAGTGGGTGTGCATCCAACTTGCTTGCTCACGAAGACCTAGGGCATTTGAGGAAGCCCATCGTTGGAATACACAAGCCAAGTTCTATAATGAAAATTCCCACTAGTATATGAAAGTGACTAATCATGAGACTCTCTACAATGAAGATCATGGTGCTACTTTGAAGCACAAGTGTGGAAAAAGATAGTAGCAATTGTCCCTTCTCTCTTTTCTCTCATTTTTTTGGAGGGGCTTTTCTCTCTCTTTTTTTATTTGCCCCTCTCTATTCTTTTTGGGCCTTCTCTTTTTTTATTGGCCTTTCCTCACACGGGACAATGCTCTAGTAATGATGATCATCACACTTTCTGTTACAACTTGAAATTACAACAAGTATGACTCTACATGAATGCCTCCGGCGGTGTACCGACATAGGCAATGAATCAAGAGCGACATATATAAAAAATTATGTATGGTGGCTTTGCCACAACTACGATGTCAACTACATGATCATGCATGGTACTATGACAATATGATGCGTTTCATATGAACGGAACGGTGGAAAGTTGCATGGCAATATATCTCCGAATGGCTATGGAAATGCCATGATAGGTAGGTATGGTGGTTGTTTTGAGGAACAATATGGTGGCTGTTTTGAGGAAGGATATATAGTGGGTTTATGGTACCGACGAAAGTTGCGCGGTACAAGAGAGGCTAGCAATGGTGGAAAGGTGAGAGTGCGCATAATCCATGGACTCAACATTAGTCATAAGAACTCATATACTTATTGCAAAAATCTATGAGTCATCAAAGATTTAGTAATCAACGCATGCTCCTAGGGGGGAGGTTGGTAGGAGTTAACCATCGCGCGCCCCCGACCTCCACACAAAGGTTGGCACTCTACAAATACCTCATGCTCTAACTTCGTCACATAGCGGTTCACTATACGTGCATGATACGGGAATCACTAACCTTAACACAAGTATTCTTCAATTTCATAATAACTCCACTACATGACTCTAATATCACTACTCATGTCTCAAAACAATTATCAAGCACCCAACATCTTAGTCAATTCAATGCACTTGGTGTGAAATTTTTACTACATTGACATTGGATGTTTATCATGTGAAGACTAGTTTCTTTAGCCTAAACACATTACCATGCTGTTTTAATAGACTCTCAAATAGATATAAGTTAAGCATGAGAGTTCAACAATTTCTACAAAATATTACCACCGCCGTTCTCTAAAAGATATAAGTGAAGCACTTGAGCAAAAACTATTCAACTCAAAAGATATAAGTGAAGCACATAGAGTGTTCTAATAATTTCTAGGCCATATTTAACTCTCTAAAATAGGTGTGTCCAGCAAGGATGATTGTGGCAAACTAACAAGCAAAGACTCAAATTATACAAGACGCTCCAAGCAAAACACATAGCATGTTGCGAATAAAAATATAGCTCCAAGTATAGTTACCGATGGATGAAGACGAAAGAGGGGATGCCTTCCCGGGGCATCCCCAAGCTTAGGCTTTTGAATATCTTGATTTTAATTGGGGTGCCATGGGCATCCCAAAGCTTGGGCCTTTGCTAATCCTTGTTCCATAGTCCATCAAAGCAATACTCAAAACTTGAAAACTTCACAACACAAAACTTAGACAAAAATTCTCGTGAGCTCCGTTAGTAAGAGAAAGAAAACCACCACTCAAAGGTACAGCAAGGAATTCATACTTTGTTTATATTGGTGTTAAACCTACTGTACTCCAAGTTCTCTATGATTCATATCCTCCAATATTACTCATAGATGCATCGGAATAAGCAAACAACACACGAAAAACAGAATCTGTCAAAAACAGAACAATCTGTAGTAATCTGCTGGGTTCGCCAACTTCTGGAACTCTAAAAGCTTCAAACTAAATTGGTAAATTTGCGCAATTTGTCTACCAATCAGCAGCAAAAATAATCAACTAAAAATTACGCTCCAGTAAAATCTGAATACAACTTTAGCGAGCGCTAACGATTCTGTTTTTCACAGCAAGATCATATAAACTTCACACAAGTCCTACCAATGGTTTACTTGGGACAAACACTAAACAAAACATGAAAACACATCTAATCAGAGTCTAGATGCAACATTTATTCCCTAACAGTTACAAAAGAAAAAAAACATAAAATTGGGTTGCCTCCCAACAAGTGCTATCGTTTTACGCCCCTAGCTAGGCACGATACAAGATAAATCTAGGTATTGCCATCTTTGGAAGCCAATCCATAAGTGGCTCTCATGATAGATTCATATGGTAATTTGATTTTCTTTCTAGTAAAGTGTTCCATGCCTTTCCTTAACGGAAATTGGAATCTAATATTTCCTTCCTTCATATCAATAATTGCACCAATCGTTCTAAGGAAAGGTCTACCAAAAATAATAGGACATGAAGGATTGCAATCTATATCAAGAACAATGAAATCTACAGGCACATAATTCCTATTGGCAACAATAAGAACATCATTAATTCTTCCCTTCGGTTTCTTAAAAGTGGAATCCGCAAGATGCAAATTGAAAGAACAATCATCAAGCTCATGGAACCGTAGCAAATCACACAAAGTTTTTGGGATAGTGGAGGCACTTGCACCCAAATCACACAAAGCATAGCATTCATGATCTTTTATTTTTACTTTTATAGTAGGTTCCCATTCATCATAAAGCTTTCTAGGTATAGAAACTTCCAACTCAAGGTTTTCTTCATAAGATTGCATCAAAGCATCAACTATATATTTAGTCAAAGCTTTATTTTGACTATAAGCATGCAAAGAATTTAGCACGGATTGCAACAAGGAAATACAATCAATCAAAGAGCAATTATCATAATTGAATCCCTTGAAATCCATATTAGTGGGTTCATCACTATGCAAAGTTTTAATCTCTTCAATCCCACTTTTAGCAATTTTAGCATCAAGATCTAAAAACTCTGAATTATTGTTACACCTTAAAGTAGAATCATCTCCAATACTATTCTCATCAAGATTAATACTAGAAATCAATGATCTAATAGGAGACACATCAATAACTTTTAGATATTCATCTTTATTTTCACGAGAACTAGAAGAACACGATTTAATACAATCTTCTCTTTTAGCACGCATTCTAGCGGTTCTTTCTTTGCATTCATCAATGGAAATTCTCATGGCTTTGAGAGACTCATTGATATCATGCATAGGTGGGATAGATCTAAGTTTCAAAGAATCAACATCAAGAGTAATTCTATCCACACTTCTAGCCAATTCATCAACTTTAAGAAATTTCTCTTCGAGCATAGCATTGAAATTCTTTTGCGAGATCATAAACTCCTTAACACTAGTTTCAAATTCAGAAGGCATCTTTCCATAAGAGTTGTTGTAGGAATTACCAAAATTATTAGAGGAATTACTAGGAAAAGGGCTAGGATTAAAATTACCTCTATAAGCATTGCTACCAAAATTATTCCTACCAATAAAATTCACATCCAAAGATTCATTGTTATTCTCAATCAAAGTGGACAAAGGCATATCATTAGGATCAGAAGAAGCACTCTTAGCAACAAACAATTTCATAAGTTCATCCATCTTTCCACTCAAAACACTAATTTCTTCGATAGCATGCACTTTTTTACTAGTAGATCTTTCGGTGTGCCATTAAGAATAATTAACCGTAATATTATCTAGGAGTTTGGTAGCTTCTCCTAAGGTAGTTTCCATGAAAGTGCCTCCGACGGCTGAATCTAATAGATTTCTACAAGCAAAATTCAAGCCATCATAAAAGTTCTGAATAATCATCCATAGATTCAAACCATGTGTAGGGCAATTACGTATCATTAATTTCATTCTCTCCCAAGCTTGTGCAACATGCTCATGATCTAGTTGCTTAAAATTCATAATATCATTTCTAAGAGAGATGATCTTAGCAGGAGGGAAATACTTAGAGATAAAAGCATCTTTGCACTTATTCCACGAATCAATACTATTTCTAGGAAAAGAGGAGAACCAAGTTTTAGCACGATCTCTAAGTGAAACGGAAATAACTTCAATTTGACAATATCATTATCCATATCCCTTTTCTTTTTCATATCACACAAATCAACAAAGTTGTTTAGATGGGTAGCGGCATCTTCACTAGGAAGGCCGGAGAATTGATCTTTCATGACAAGATTCAACAAAGCAGCATTGATCTCACAAGATTTAGCATCGGTAATAGGAGCAATCGGAGTGCTAATAAAATCATTGTTGTTGGTATTGGAGAAGTCACACAATTTGGTATTGTTCTGAGCCATAGTGACAAGCAAGCAATCCAACACACACAAGCAAACAAGAAGCAAGCGACCGAAAAACACACGGCAGAAAAAGGGCGAATAAAACGGCAAGGGTGAAGTGGGGGAGAGGAAAATGAGAGGCAAATAAATGTAATTTGAAGGATAAGGGTTTGTGATAGGTACTTGGTATATGACTTTTGCGTAAGCCTCCTCGGCAACGGTGCCAGAAATTCTTCTTGCTACCTCTTGAGCTTGAGTTGTATTCCCCCGAAGAGGAAAGTGAGATGCAGCACAGTAGCGTAAGTATTTCCCTCAGTTTTTGAGAACCAAGGTATCAATCTAGTAGGAGACCACGCGCGAGTCCCTCGCACTTGCACAAACAAATAAGCACTTCGCAGCTAACGCGATAAGGGGTTGTCAATCCCTTTACGGTCACTTACGAGAGTGAGATCTGATAGAGATGGTAATTATATTTTTGGTATTTTTGGTTTAATGAAACAACAAAAAAAGCAAGAAAGGTAAAGTAGATGTGGATTGATATGTTGAGAACAGATCCGGGGGCCATAGTTTTCTCTGGTGGATTCTCTCATGATAGCGGTATTCTACGGCGGGTAAACGAATTATTGTCGAGCAATTGATAGAAAAGCGAATAATTATGAGACTATCTAGGCATGATCATTATATATAGGCATCACGTCCGAGACAAGTAGACCGACTCCTACCTGCATCTACTACTATTACTCCACACATCGACCGCTATCCAGCATGCATCTAGTGTATTGAGTTCATACAAACAGAGTAACGCTTTAAGCAAGATGACATGATGTAGAGGGATAAACTCAAGCAATATGATGTAAACCCCATCTTTTTATCCTCGATGGCAACAATACAATCCGTGCCTTGCTGCCCCTACTGTCACTGGGAAAGGACACCGCAAGATTGAACCCAAAGCCAAGCACTTCTCCCACTGCAAGAACTATAGATCTAGTAGGCCAAACCAAACCAATAATTCAAAGAGACTTGCAAGGATATTATGAGCACACATAAAAATTTCAGAGAAGAACCAAATATCTTTCATAGATTACCTTGATCATAAACTCACAATTCATCGAATCTCGACAAACACACTGCAAAAAGAGATTACATCGAATAGATCTCCTCGAAGACTGAGGAGAACTTTGTATTGAGATCCAGAGAGAGAGAAGAAGCCATCTAGATACTAGCTATGGACCCGAAGGTCTGTTTTAGACTACTCACAACTCATGGTGAGGGCGATGATGATGATGATGAAGGCCTCCGTGATGGATCCCCCTCCTGGAATAGGGTCCAAGATGGGATCTCCACGGGAACAGAAGCTACGGCGGTGGAATTAGGGTTTTCTCTCTGCGTATGGAGTTTCTGGGGTATGTAGGTATATATAGGAAGAAGGAGGGCACCGGGGGGCGTGTGGGCCAGCCTTGAGCCAGGGGGCGCCCTGGGAAGGGGGCGCACCCCCACCCTCGAGGGCTGGCCCTCCGTCCCCTGACTAGGACCCGAAGATTCTCGAGCGTGATTTCCTCCAAAAATATCTCTCGCGAAGGTTTCATTCCGTTTGGACTCCGTTTGATATTCCTTTTCTGCAAAACCCTGAAATAGGCAAAAAAACAGCAATCTGGACTGGGCCTTTGGGTTAGTATGTTAGTCCCAAAAATGATATAAAAGTGAATGATAAAGCCCATTAAACATCCAAGACTTCATAAATAATAGCATGGAAGAATAAAAAATTATAGATACGCTGGAGACGTATCACAAACTTAAATAATCCACAAACTTCATCCACATACATTTGGTGCAAATCGGGGTGCAATGTTCCATCTCCTGTGAAAGGATTAGCTAGCAGTTTCTCTATCATACCCGAAAGAATTTCAAAGTAAACATTTTCAGTAGGTGCAGTAGGTTGAGGAGAAACTCTTTGCTCTACTGGTCGGGGTGAAGATACCCCGAACAAACCCTCAAATGATTATGTTCCATAGTCACAAGTGACAGTAAATTTTAGCACACTATATAAATTTTTCCTTACCAAATTCCACTTATCAAAGGTGCTTCACTCCCCGGAAACGGCGCCAGAAAAGAGTCTTGATGACCCACAAGTATAAGGGATCTATTGTAGTCCTTTCGATAAGTAAGAGTGTCGAACCCAATGAGGAGCAGAAGGAAATGATAGGCCTTTTTCAGTAAGGTATTCTCTGCAAGCACTGAAATTATCGGTAACAGATAGTTTTGTGATGAGGTAATTTGTAACGAGCGACAAGTAACAAAAGTAAACAAGGTGCAGCAAGGTGTACCAATCCTTTTTGTAGCAAAGGACAAGCCTGGACAAACTCTTATATAATGGAAAGCGCTCCCGAGGACACATGGGAATTATCGTCAAGCTAGTTTTCATCACGCTCATATGATTCACGTTCGTTACTTTGATAATTTGATATGTGGATGGACAAGTGCTTGGGTACTGCCATTCCTTGGAAAAGAATCCCACTTATGATTAACCCCTATTGCAACCATCCGCAACTACAAAACAAGTATTAAGGTAAACCTAACCATAGCATGAAACATATGGATCCAAATCAGCCCCTTACGAAGGAACGCATAAACTAGGGTTTAAACTTCTGTCACTCTAGCAACCCATCATCTACTTATTACTTCCAATGCCTTCCTCCAGGCCCAAACAATGGTGAAGTGTCATGTAGTCGATGTTCACATAACACCACTAGAGGAAATACAACATACATCTCATCAAAATGTCGAACAAATACCAAATTCACATGACTATTTATAGCAAGACTTCTCCCATGTCCTCAGGAACAAATGTAACTACTCACAAATCATATTCATGTTCATAATCAGAGGGGTATTAATATGCATAATGGATATGAACATATGATCTTCCACCGAATAAACCAACTAGCATCAACTACAAAGAGTAATCAACACTACTAGCAACACACAAGTACCAATCTGAGGTTTTGAGACAAAGATCGGATACAAGAGATGAACTAGGGTTTGAGAGGAGATGGTGTTGGTGAAGTTGTTGATGGAGATTGACCCCCTCCCGATGAGAGGATCAATTTTGATGATGATGGTGATGATTTCCCCCTCCCGAAGGGATGTTTCCCTGGCAGAACAGCTCCGTCGGAGCCCTAGATTGATACCGCCAAGGTTCCGCCTCGAGACGGCGGTGCTTCGTCCCGAAAGCTTCCTTCTCTTTTTTTAAGGGCAAAAGACACCTTATATCGAAGATGGGCATCGGGGGGCTTTCAAGTGGCCCACGAGTCCAGGGGTGCGCCCTCCACCCTCGTGGACGGTGGGTGGCCCCCCTTTGGTGCTTTCTTCGCCTAATATTTTTAATATATTCCAAACCTGGCTTTCGTGGAGTTTCAAGACTTTTGGAGTTGTGAAGAATAGGTCTCGAATATTTGCTCCTTTTCCAGCCTAGAATTCCAGCTGCCTGCACTCTCCCTCTTCATGTAAACCTTGTAAAATAAGAGAGAAAATGCATAAGTATTGTGACATAATGTGTAGTAACAGCCCATAATGCAAAATGGACCTATCAGTAATATTTGCAGAAACTATGGAAAGAGACTTAGAAACAGAACAATTGTTGTAGGGTATAATCCTCACCGGTGGTGATCCCTTGTCGTTTCTCAACGACTTCGATGGTCAGGAAGGATAGGATGACGGCACTGATGATCCAACAATGGAGGTGGAAGGATTTCATGCCGTCTCCGGTGGCCGAACGGCGGAGGAAGGAGACCATGATGACGGCTCTGGTGACTGAACGGAGGAGGGAGCTGTTGCAAACTCCAGCGAGGTATATATATTAATTAAGCCTGTGCTAACTTCATGCATTAATTGTTTTGGTATGTACATATATTAACGCTTCTTTCTTCTTTTATAGCCCTCCGGATCGAGCCAAACTTCCGTAAGGAGACTAGGCCCGAAGAAAAGGTTGTGCCTGATTGATGAAAGGTTCACGATCGAAGAAATCGCGAAAGACGGCCAACCAATTTCACCCCAGCGGACCAAGGACGCTTTTGTAAATCAGTTCGGAGCTATTGTTAGGGACACTGTCCAGATCAGCGTCCAGCAATAGAATAAGAGTAAGGACGGCCTTGAAGTTTCTTATGTCCAAGATAAACTGGAAACTGATCTTTGGACCTTGCTGAAGGCAAATTTCTCCCTCCCGCCAGAGGATCCAGAAAACCCAGTTATAGAGCCAAAGGTCAAGGCATTTGCTCTTAAGAAGATGGGAAATCTATTCAGGAACTGGAAGAAAGAGTTGAACACAAAGTTGTCGACAAAGGGAAGACTCAAGAATTCACCGGCCGATATGAGAAGATAAGAGATCACTGCCCGCATTTGTGGCCTACAAGAAATCAGAGAAGGGTCAAAAAAGGTCACTGGCAAACAAGAAAAATGCTGCAAAGAAGAAGTATCACCATCACACGGGGTTAGGTGGCTACTACAAAGCCTGGCCGTTGTGGGACAAAGTTGTGCAAGACCTACTTGCTAAAGGGGTCGAACTAGCGACATTGAACTGGCTAGATCGGTGTAGGACCTGGTTCTTCGGCGTTGGGGGAACTTTGGACCCAGGAACAGAGGAGTTTCATTGGACGGACTAGCAACATGCAATACCCTTCAAGAAGCTTCAGCACTATATCAGTGCAGTGCAGGAAGGGGCATTCAATCCTGACAGAGAGAATGACAAGCTGACAGATGCCCTCGGGAATCCTGAGCACCCTGGGCGAACACGAGGCACACCAGGCTCCATTCCATGGGTGGTTGGGTTTGCAAAAAGCGGTGGTTACAGAAGCGGAGGTAGAAAGAGGAAGATAAAGTGAGCAAAATGCAGAAGCTCAAAGCAAGAATAACAAAGCTAGAGGAACTTGCAGCTACCAGCCAACCATCGTCTCAGCGGCAAGAAGATCGTCCTTGCTTCGACGCTGCCCTAGAAGCTACCACACCATCTCAGCGGAGAAGCAGCGTGGCTTCCATAGAGCTCGTTCTGCCTGATTTCACGGCTCCTCACTACCCCGTGGATACTATCACAGAGTCTCAACATTGAGAGCTAATTATGTAATGGCAGAACCTAACTGTGAAGGCGGCTATCAGCTCTGTTGCACCTCCTCAAGCTGATGGAACTTTTCATTGTCGTACGATTCCACATGGTTATGCTCTTGTGACGGTGGATGAAATAATGGAGGGATTCGAGGAGCTGGAGATTGACCACCCTATAGGTGAAGATGAGAATCATCTGGTTTATGCTTTGAGGAGTACCTGTCTATGGAGGAAGGAGTACATGAAGCTTCCAAACTAGACGCCTCCTCCTCCTCCAATGCGTAAGGGCACTCCGCCTCCTCCTTCGCCTCCTCTGGCGCGTGAGGGCACTCCGCCTGCTTCGGCGCGTCAAAACACTCTGCCTCCTCCTCCGCCTCCTCCGACGTGTCAGCGGACTCCACTGCGTCAGTAACATCAGAAGAGAGACACCGCCAATCCGGTGTCTAGCAGTACAAGCAGAGCCGGGAAACAATTCAAATACGGTCCATCTCTCAAGGCTCCGGAAAAGTTACCATATGAGAGGACCGACGAGGAAAACACGGAAATCCGTGCTGCCGAAGCGAGGGACCATTTTGCATGGAAATATCCACCTCCGATGGAAACGATATATCCGGTGAAAGTGAAGCGCACTTTGGATGCTATGAAGCGACCACCACCGCCTCCGCTGGATTCCAACTATGTCCGTTATCTTAAAAAGACATATAAAGATGCCTGCAAGAAGTCTCAGAAGGATACTTTGATGCTGGGAATTAAAGAGGAGCACGACCTCGTTGGAACTAATGTGATACACTACATGAATCACATACTTTGCCGTCTCCCATGGCTGACGGCAAAGGCATGCCTGGAGGAAGGCAAAAGCCTTTGTCGTCGGCCAGCAGACGTCACCACGTCTGGCTGAACGAGCTATGGCAAAGGGCAATTTTCCGTCTGCTGGCGGACGACAAAGATGCAAAGGCCTTTGTCGTCAGCCAGCAGACGACAAAGGTCATGGACGACACATGGTAGGCTTAGGTCCATTAAGGGGTTAACGGCGTGCTTTGTCGTCTACTGGCAGACGACAAAGACCTTTGCATCTTTGCCGTCTGCCAGCAAACGGCAAAGTGGCCAAATAGGCCAACCCAGGTGCCCCCAAGGTAGCTGCCATGTGGTTGGCTATGCTGTCTGCTGGCAGACGGCAAAGACCTTTGCATCTTTGTATTCTCCCAGCAGACAGCAAAGCAACCATATAGGCCAGCCCAGTGCCCCTAGGTTGCATAGGTAGCTGCCACGTGGCAGCTTTGCCGTTTGCTGGCAGACGGCAAAGTGCCTGTATTGCTACTGTTTTTTCTGTGTTTTCTTAAATTCAATCAATTTCACAGATATATTGGAAAATAATTTCAACAAGCATACATATCCAGGCCATATGGATATGATCATCTAACACATATACATACCAACTCAAAAGTCCATATCCAACATATATATAGCCAACATATATCCAACAACAAGCATACAATGGTTTCATCCATACATATATATATAGGTAGCAAGATTCACATTGTTCATCCTACAAAATCAAAACAAAAAGGAAGGTCAACGAGAAGACTAGACTCTATCAACACAAGCTTCCGTGATATAAAGCCAATCTGGAAATTCGGAAAGAAGAAAGTTAGAAGAAGAAGAAGAAGACTAGAGGAAGAAGAAGAGGAAGATTTTTTCTTCTCTTTCTTTTTCTCCTCTTCTTTATCTTCTTATTTTTCTAGCCAATGTAACCTAGGTAATTATGCCATTTTTTAGCTAAGCTAGGTAAAAATGCTAAGTGTAGGTCATTTTAGAGCTAAGATAGGTAAATAGGTCATTTTGGAGCTTAGTAAGGTTATTATATCATTTTCGAGGAAAATAAGCTAAGTATATGTCATTTTGGAGGTAACCAAGATTATTATGCCATTTTTTACCTAAGTATGCTAAGTATGTCATAAATGAACTAAAGAAGCTAAGTATAGGTCATTTTTGAGCTAACGTAGTTAGTTATGCCATTTTTGAGCTAACTAAGCATATTTATTCATTTTCGAGTACAAAATGGTACGTGTAGGTCATTTTAGAGCCATCCTAGTTAAAATCGGTCATTGGAGCTAGGTAAGGTTATTTTGCATTTTGGAGGAAAATAAACTAACGATACAATAGTTTTGAGCTAAACCAAGGTTATTACGACATTTTTTACCTAAGTATGCTAAGTATGTAAAAATGAACTAAAGAAGCTAAGTATAGGTTATTTTTGAGCTAACCTCGATAGTTATGTCATTTTTTAGTGAACTAGGCATATTTATTCATTTTGTAGGACAAAATGGTAAGTGTAGGTCATTTTAGAGCTATCCTAGTTAAAATCGGTCATTTTGGAGCTAGGTATGGTTATTTTGTCATTTTGGAGGAATATAAACTAATTATATGACAGTTTCGAGGAAAACCAAGGCTATTATGCCATTTTTTCCTAAGTAAGCTAATTATGTCATAAATGAACTAGCTAAGCTAAGTATAGATCATTATTGAGCTATCCTAGGTAGTTATCCCATTTTTTAGCTAACTAAGCATATTAAGTCATTTTGGAGGAAAAAATGATAAGTATAGGTCATTTTATAGCTATCCTAGGTAAAATTTGTCATTTTGGAGCTAAGTAAGGTTTATTATGTAATTTTTGAGGAAAATAAGCTAAGTATAGGTCATTTTGGAGCTAAATATATCATTTCTTAAGATAAGTATGCATTTGTTAAGCAAAACACTTGGGAGAACTTCCATCATCACGGAGGTGAAGGATCGGTTGGGGTTGCGCTAGTGACAGACGGAGAAGGATTAGTTGATGCATGTCGGGAGGCATGCTGCACCAAAGATTCATGTCTCCTTAGCATGATGCAACTCAAATGTGAATACTAGTAACCAATGACCATTCAAATGAAACTCACCGTGGACGCTATACCAATTTGGGGTATCGGCGGAGGGGTCTGACCGTTGCTTTGGCATGCGGACTGCAAATTTTGTTTTCACGAGTCAGCCATATTAGTTAGTAATGAAATGAACATTACGTGCATGATTTGGCTAATATGCATGAGAAACTTACCACAAGGATCTCGTATAGGGCCCGGCGAGACGCGTCGTTCTGGTTCCTCTCCTCCTCCAACAACCTAGTCGTCCTCTCCTCCATGTGCCTCTCCCTCTCCGCCGCCTACCTGTTTGCCTCCGTCAGAAGCTCATGGGCCCTACCCTAGACGGCGAGCTCCATTGGCTGTGGATGAGGCCTTATCTCAGGATCGGAGTTCATCTGGTGCTTCTTGATCTCCTAGAGAGTTCTAGGACAACGTATCAGTACATCCCCAATGGCTACCGAGCCATGGTACCTCCCGCTACGAGATAACATCATGAGCTCTGGATCAAAAGACTCTGTCTCAGGTTGATGTCCTCCCCTTTCCTCGTCTTCCCAAAGTCTCTGTACCTCACGAGCTAGTTGTGGGAGGAGGTGTTGGTGAAGCCTCTGGATGATCGAGGTCAGACTCAGAGAATGCCTTGGCCTTCTTGTATGGGGTAGTATGGGCCATGGCATAGAGGTCGAACATCTATGGCACCTCCTTCTTGTTGTGATGCGCCTAAAAGAGAGGAACAAAATATTAGTTAAGGCCTCAAGCCACCATGAAGAATGAAATTGCATGAATCATGATGCAAACCACATACCAAGTGATCCACATACTTAAACATGTCGGAGCTTCCTTGATGGTGTGGCACACCTTGCATTTGGGCACGCTTATCCTTGGCCTTTTTGTGGACGGCAAGCCATTGGGGAGAGCACCACTCATCCACCAACGCCTCCCAACAGTCCATCCTATCCGCACACCATCTCGGGGGCACCTACGTTAGACAAGAGAAATTTCAGCGCTACGCCAACGAATCAAATCAAGGAAACTAAGTACAAGGCCTTAAGAATAGGTAATTACCTTCATGTACTTCTCCTTACTCAGAAACTTGGCGCGGCACTTCTTCTTGGACCTCTTACTGTTAGTCAAGGCATAGTAGTCTCGAACAGCCCGCACCCGAGCCTCGTCCCGTAAGTTCTGAAGTAGGCGCTTGCACTCAGCTTCGACAACCATAGCCGCATCCGCCTCGTGTTCCTCAAGACACCTAAAGAGGGTTCACAATCAAACAAGACAACACCGATTAGTACAATCACTAAGTACTATTTATTTTTTATTCTGCAAAGGAGAAAATACCCAAAATGTCTGGATCACAATGTCGGCCACCGTCTTGCACAAGACACCGTCGACCCTCTCCTCCGGTGGGTCTGGGGTAGCCAAGTACAGCTCCCAGCTCAGTGCTAGCTGTGGAACCTCACCATCACCGGGCAACGTGACCCACCCCAGGAAGTTCTGCTAGCAAAGCACACCATGGACATGGTTGGGCCTGCGGACACCATGGGCGTGTGTCCAACCCCTGCAGTTTGACAAGGCCAACGCATTAGAGATTAATTTGAAGAAACGTGAATGCAAAATGTTAAAAAAGACTAAATGCACTTACTTCTCGCCATTAGGCACAATCAACCACCTCTGATCGCGGGTCGTCGGCACGGGCGGGAGCTTTGTACCACCACGCTGGTAGACCTTCTTGCCCCCCTCGACCAACTCGCCCTCGCTATAGCTGTCCTCGCCACCATCAGAATGGCCACTAGCCTCCGGAGTCACGTGGGATGAAGACTCTTGGACCGGCGTCTCGTGGGACGAAGACTCTGGGACCCTAGTCTCGTGGGACGAAGGCTCGGCAACCCGAGGCTTGTGACGCGGTTGATGTAGTCGAACTTCTTCGCGATCCAACCGATCAAGCACCGAACGTACGGCACCTCCGTGTTCAGCACACGTTCAACTTCATGACGTCCCACGAGCTCTTGATCCAGTTGAGCTTCACGGGAGAGTTTCGCCAGCACGACGGCGTGGTGACATATATGATGTATCTACCGAGCAGGGCTTCGCCTAAGCACTGCAACGGTATGACCGAGGTGTGTTTCTGTGGAGAGGGGCACCGCACACGGCTAAAACAATTCAACTTGTGTGTCCTAGGGTGCCCCCCTGCCCCCGTATATAAAGGAGCAAGGGAGAGGCCGACCCTAGAGGGGGCGCGCCAAGTGTGGGGAGTCCTACCAGGACTCCCAAGTCCTAGTAGGATTCCCCTTTCCTTTCCGGAGTAGGAGAGAAGGAAAGAGGTGGAGAGGGAGAAGGAAAAGGGGGCTGCACCCCTTGTCCAATTCGGACCAGAGGGGGGGCGCGCGCCTCCTTCCTTTTGCCTTTCTCCTCTATTCCCATATGGCCCAATAAGGCCCATATACTCCGAAAAATACCCGAATCACTCAGAACCTTTCCGATGTCCGAATATAGTCGTCCAATATATCGATCTTTACGTATTGACCATTTCGAGACTCCTTGTAATGTCCCCGGTCTCATCCGGGACTCCGAACTCCTTCGGTACATCAAAACTCATAAACTCATAATACCGATCGTCATCAAACGTTAAGCGTGCGGACCCTACGGGTTCAAGAACTATGTAGACATGACCGAGACTCATCTCCGGTCAATAACCAATAGCGGAACCTGGATGCTCATATTGGCTCCTACATATTCTACGAAGATCTTTATCGGTCAAACCGCATAACAACATACGTTGTTCCTTTTGTCATTGGTATGTTACTTGCCCGAGATTCGATCGTCGGTATCTCTATAGCTAGTTCAATCTCATTACCGGCAAGTCTCTTTACTTGTTCTGTAATACATCATCTCGTGAGTAACTCACTAGTCTTTTGCTTGCAAGGCTTATTATGATGTGCATTACCGAGAGGGCCCAGAGATACCTCTCCGACAATCGGAGTGACAAATCCTAGTCTTGATCTATGCCAACACCACGAACACATTCGGAGACACCTGTAGAGCATCTTTATGATCACCCAGTTATGTTGTGATGTTTGATAGCACACAAGGTGTTCCTACGGTATTCGGGAGTTGCATAATCTCATAGTCATAGGAACATGTATAAGTCATGAAGAAAGCAATAGCAGTAAAACTAAACGATCATAGTGCTAAGCTAACGGATGGGTCTTGTCCGTCACATCATTCTCCTAATGATGTGATCCCGTTGATCAAATGACAACTCATGTCTATGGTTAGGAAACATAACATTCTTTGATCAATGAGCTAGTCTAGTAGAGGCATACTAGGGACACTCTGTTTTGTCAATGTATTCACACATGTACTAAGTTTCCGGTTAATACAATTCTAGCATGAATAATAAACATTTATCATGATATAAGGAAATATAAATAACAACTTTATTATTACCTCTAGGGCATATTTCCTTCACCACTCATACCCCAAAAAGGGAGCGTAAGCGCGCACTCCGAGATGTCTATGCCGCCGAGCCTGTTGCCCCCAAATTCAACCCATGGTCGGCCTATCCGATCACTTTTGATCGCAGGGATCATCCGACTATTATCCGTAATGGAGGTTTGGCTGCCCTAGTGCTCGACCCAATAATTGATGGATACCATCTCACTCGAGTCCTTATGGACGGCGGCAGGAGTCTCAATCTGATATATCAGGACACTGTCCGCAAGATGGGGATCGACCCGTCAAGAATCAAGCCAGACATCACAACCTTTAAAGGAGTGATACCGGGCATGGAAGCCCGCTGCACAGGCTCTTTAACATTGGAGGTCGTATTCGGCTCTCCCGATAACTTTCGAAGCGAAGAGCTAATCTTCGACATAGCTTCGTTCCAAAGTGGCTATCATGCACTACTAGGAAGAACAGCCTTCGGCCGCTTTAATGCAGTCCCGTATTATGCTTATCTAAAGCTTAAAATGCGTGGACCACGTGGCATCATTACGGTCAATGGAAATATGGAGCGCTCTCTCCGTACGGAGGAGGACACTGCGGCCTTAGCAGCCGAAGTGCAAAACGGCTTATTCAAGCTGGACAACCTGTCGGTCATTAAAACCGTGGACACAGCTAAACGTGTCCGGCATACGCCTTTGTACGGCAGCTCAGATGAACCTAAGATAGATTAGCAGTTATGCCCCCATCAACTGCCCCATAAGGTATAGCATACGTGCCTCATGTACATAATTATGCCCTCAAAATCCCTTGGGCGGCGCTGGGGGCACACTACATACACATAGTCCATAGTTCGGCTAGACCCTATTCGGACTTTAAAATTATCTTTCAACATTCACTGAACGAACCAGTTCTATTTATGGCCACACTGGATTTATTTTTCTTTTCTAGGTTTTTTTAATTTTTTTTCCTTTTTACAGATGGCCATCGCACTCCCCCCTTCAAGGACACATCACAAAGGAGAAAACGGCGTAGACGTGCAGCAGGGACCCACGCTAAGGTTTCTTTCTAGATTAAGACCCTGTGTAAACTTTTCTTCTCTTTTTGTTCTATTCTTATCTGGCATGTAAAATGTCCACGGAAGTTATCGGCATTATCTGTAAACTTACGGCTCGCCGTACCATAACGGGGTATTTTAGAAACAGCATGGCTTATATTATGTTTGGAGTTTTGTTCTCTCACCACCTTTGTTCTGTCCCCATATCAGATTGCCACATGTGCCTCGATAACAGGGTCCATTACGAGGGGCTGTATGCAGCCCCTGTATATGTTGAAAAGTCCGAACACCTATAGGGAGTATTCAGCGTCCTGGATATTTGCCTTATATGCATCAGTTCCGATTCATGTCTTGGGTCAATAGTTGGGTCGCCCGACTCCTGTGCTTACCCCTACGTTCTTGATTGTTCGGCTAGGGTGTAAAGGGCGAACTACAGCGATTGTACTTCTGGCTCGTCCGGTCAAGTACCTCAGTAGAGAAAGCCGAAAACTGACTGTCATGATATGCGAGAATATGGTCTGCGATCCGGTGACTTAGTTTTATACTACAAACGATAGAGATCTACCACGTGTTATACGAAGGGTTGGTTTTTTCGCCCATCTGGGTGCAATTGGATACCTTAATTCGGAAATATCATATCCGCACCAGGGGCTAGTACCTAGCCCCACTTGTCAAACTCCTATGGCTAAGTGAAAGCAATAATGCCGCATAGTTAGATTGCCTCGTTCGCTCCGCATACACGTCCTACACGGACCAAGACGTTGGATAAAGAGTGTATACGCATATGACCGAACACCCCAGTACAATGTACATGGGGGCTGAAGCTGACGACTGGAAACTTTCAGATTTACATATATAGCCACACATGAGGTAAAAGTCGCTCACATTATAATAGTGCAGAAGTTATATACATCGGTTCATAAGTTTAAGTCTTTACAACCGGATACAATTACTCAAAGATAACATATTTTGAGCACCGGCCTTCTACAAGGCGAGCGCCTTCTATGACGTCCTCGAAGTATTTCTCTGGCTTGCGGTGCTCCTTGCCTGCGGGCGGGCAAGCAATAGCTATATCCTGCGCCTTCATCTTCGCCCAGTGCAATTTTACACGAGCGAAGGCCATCCGAGCACCTTCTATGCAGGCCGAATGCTTCAATGCACCGACCCGCGGACTCGCCTCGACGAGCCGCTGCATCAATCCGAAGTAGCTACTTGGGGATGGCTCAGCGGGCCATAGCCGGACTATCAAGTCATTCATGGCCGAACCCGCCATATTGTGCAGCTCGACCAACTGCTTCATCTGGTCGTTAAGGGGTACTGGATGTTTTGGCGCATAGAATTGTGACCAGAACAACTTATCCGTCAGCGCTTCTCCTCGGAAGATCAGCAAACACGCCTAGAGAACTCCATAACCGTGTCAGCCCAAGATACTTCCGCCCTCCGAAGATGCTCTGTAAGAGAAAGGTCTTACCAGATGCTATCTTTCGTGCCTGCTTGATTTCTTCACAGGCGCTGCGCGACTCGCTTCGCGCATCCTGGGCAGCCTTTACTGCCGCAGTGAGCTCAGATGCTTGTTCCGAAGTCTTCTCTTCCAATGCCTCACATTCGCAAATAGTATCTTTGAGCTCAACCTCGACTTCGGACACCCGAGCCTGGTGCTTCTCGCACACGGCCTTTTCGGCCTCTAGATCGGCAATCGCCTTGTCAGCAATTGCCTTGCTCGCTTCAACCTCCTCCTTGGCCTTCGCGAGCTCACCCTTGAGGACCTCGAGCTCAGTTAATGATATTAAGTCTTCTTGACATCTTAATTTTTTGAATCCGCATACCTTGCGTCTCATCAAACGCTGGTTGACGCGGTCGAGGTCTGCGTTGGCCAACAAAAGCTTCAGATTTAGTTTGGCAACCTCTGCATATCATGCATCTGCCATAACTAGTGAAGCATGTTCAAATAACAGAAGCATATCAGTTCAGCTCTATAAACATGCTATGCTACGGATACTTTGTCCGATTCTGTTCAGAATCGCACAAAGCATCAGGGGCTACTGGCTATGTATGTGCATATAAAACAAATAAAAGTTCCATAAAGAACATTACATTGCTTACCTCAAAGCCTGTTAACAGGCTGTTGAAGGCTTCATTCAGTCCGCGTTTGACGGACTGAATCTTCTTCATCACCGCACCCATCATGGTGCGGTGCTCCTCCACGACGGAAGCACTCTGAAGTACTCCCTCAAGAGGGTCCGACGCCTCCGGATTGAATCCGGATGCCGTCGTATCCTCCCCCGCCTGGGGGGTCTGGTCTTCGAACCCCGGAGCCGCGCTTGGCTCTGGGTCAGTATTCGGCGGGGCCCCGGATTTTTCGGGCCCCCCGTCTTCGGTCACCATGGGGATTGTTTCCCCATGGTCAGCGGCAGTCGAGGTGTTACCACAGTTCGCCATGTCACTTGCCCCGCCCTCATCTCCTTGAGCGCAAGACACCCGCTGGGAGGACACTTCGGTGTCCCCACCAATCACGGGCGATGGAGCTCGTACCAGCGGGTCACTCTCCGTCTCTCCAGGCGCTAGAGAGTTCCCCTCCGATAAGGAGGCGTCGGGGTGTGCTCAGGTCAGCAGGTGAGAAATACTAAGTAAGCATCAAAATGCTACACAAACAAGGTACAACAATTAATATATCCGGACAAAGTTACGTTTCGGTCGGGGGTTTCTCCCTTGGCTTCACCACAAAGCTACGTTCAGACGATGAGTTCGAATGAGCAGAGAGGTTCAGCCTCCTCCGGGGTGCGGCCGCACCCGCATCAGTGGCAGCCGCCATCTTCGCCCCCCTGCCTTGCGCAGGGGGCTCTTCCTCTTCTTCTCCTTGTTCTTCGTCATCTTCCTCCTCTTCAGAGGAGAGGATGTTGATCTTCTCGGGTTTCCCATCCGCAGGGCGGGGGCTTCTCTTGGCCTCCTTGCTCTTCTTCTTGGGCTTCTTGACCGGCGCCTTGTACGGTGCCGGGACCAGCATCGCCGACAGTCGAGGTGACTCTGGGTCTTCGGGCAAAGGTGCCGGACACTTAATCCGGATTTCCTTCTTCACCCAACCCTGTATATCACGCAAAAACTCCAATTCCTATTATCATTAAATAAGAGGGGGGCTATATGTTCGGCAGAATTTTCTATTACCTCTCGAACGGTGAACGCGGTAGTATAGCACGCGTCCTCGGTTTCCTTCGGCCACTCCTTCTGTCTCTTGAAAAGATGCTTCCAAATCACTTTGTGCATAAAGCCAAAGAGATGCTTTAGAGGCCGATCTTCTGCCAAATCAAACTCCCATAGGGAGGAGTCCCGGTTTTGGCGAGGAAGGACAAGCTGGGCCAACATTACCTGGACCACGGTTGAGAGCTGATAGCCCTTTGAAATCACGCCGGACACACGGCCCTAGAGTGTTGTAACCTCAACCTGAGACCCCTAGTTCGGACTCTTATCGGTCCAAGAGGTCAACCTCTCCGGGGGTCCAGATTTGAAAGCAGGTTCCGCTGCCCATTTGGCGTAGCGGGGTTCAGTGATATAAAACCACTCCTGCTGCCAGACCTTGTTCGTCTCCATGAACGATCCCTTTGGCCAGGTTGCATTCGGGAGCTTGCTTATCATAGCACCCCCACACTCCACGTGTTTCCCGTCCACCACCTTCGGCTTCACGTTGAAGGTTTTAAGCCATAGGCCGAAGTATGGGGGAACACGGAGGAAAGCTTCACACACCACTATAAAGGCGCAGATGTGGAGAATTGAGTTCGGGGCTAGATCGTGGAAATCTAGCCCTTAGAAAAACAGAAAACCCCGAACAAAGGGGTGGAGCGGAAACCCTAGCCCCCTAACAAAGTGCGAGAGAAACACGACTCTCTCACCCGCCTCTGGGACGAGAACCACCTAGCCCTTGGCGGGGACTCAGTACGCAATGTCAACAGCGAGATAGCCCGTGTTCCTAAGTTCCTCCACGGTTTTCTTAGTAATCGTGGAGACCTCCCAGTTGCCACTGGCACCGGATCCAGCCATTGCTGGGGAAGGAAGTAGTGGTTGAGGGACGAAGGACGATGGGCGAAAGAGATGAGGATGCTGGGGCTAGGAATATTGAGGAGCTCGAGCTTGAGGAAAGCGTGGGGCTGATGAAAGAAATTGGTATCCTTTAATAACGATGTGAATACATAACGTCCCGCCACTTTAGCCATAAACCTCGCCGGTTCCCAAAGTGGTCGTGCGTAATGCGCGGTTTGGATGCTCACGTCATGTTGATAAGGATCCCACAATAAGCGGGCACGATCTCTACTCTGATAAGACGTGTCAATGGGTTGTACCTTGAAACGCGAAACTAGGACCAAGTAAAATAGTTTGGTATGTTAATGGAATGGACACGACGCTTCACCAAAGAGTTGTCAGTAAAGACACAATATTCATTTTCTTTCAAAGCCTTTCCTTCGAGTTTAAGGGTTGTACTAACCATGCAGAGCCAAACACAATACACCTTTTTGTAGAAGATATATTCGGAATAAGGAACCCGCCTTGCAATGCTGAAGACAATACAGAAACCGAACTCATCATCATCGATGACAGGTTCAGGGGCTGCTGAGGGAGTCCTGGATTGAGGGGTCCTCATGTGGTCGGATAACTCGTGGTGGGCCAGACTGGTTGGACGTGAAGATCATTGCTGAAGATCGTCTCTCGTATTCGGATAGGACTCCTGTATTCGTATAATGGCAGGTTTTAGGTTCGGGTGTAATATTTCCTTCCTCTGCAAGATGGTTATGTACAAATCCTAGGCCCCTCCGGTTCATATATAAACTGGAGGGTTTAGTCCGTAGAGTCTAGAGAATCATAACATCCTCATAGGCTAGACTTTAGTGTTTATCCATTACGATCTCGAGGTAGATCAACTCTTGTAATCATATTCATCCATATTAATATAGGAGGAAGTAGGGTATTACCTCGATCGAGAGGGCCTGAACCTGGGTAAACATCGTATCCCCAGCCTGCTGTTACCATCGATCCTCAGACACATAGTTTGGGACCCCCTACCGGAGATTCGCAGGTTTTGACACCGACAAAGTGATTTTCAATTTCAGGGTCATTTAGCCCAAGAAAAATAAGTAAATGCATGAAAAATACCAAATGAAATCAGATAGTGTTTAATATTTATGATGTGGCTTTGAATAGTGCATTTTGAACACACAAAAAGCCTGGAGTCCAAATAAGTTCAAAGAAATGAATTCCCTTTATAACAGATGAGTTTTCGTTCGAAACCTTGATATTTCAAAAGAGATTGTCTAGTTTGTACACAAAGTTCATCCAGTTTTTTCCGTAACCCTCTCAACGTTTTAGCACATGTTATGTGGGTGAAATGATGATACCATGCCAACTTTCAACCTTTTCAGATTTCAGTTGTAGTGCTTTCGCATTTCAGGGTGATTTATCTAAAAAAATCAATAAATGCATGAAAAATACCAAATGAAGTCAGAAAGGGTAGGAAATTTATGATGTGGCTTTGAATGGTGCATTTTGAACACACAAAAAGTATGGAGTTCAAATGAGTACAAAAATGAAATCCCTTTGTAACAGATGAGTTTTTGTCCGAAACTCTGATACTTCGAAAGAGATTGTCCATTTTGTACACAAAGTGCACCAATTTTTGCCGCAACCCTCTCAACTTTTTAGAACATGCTATGTGGGTGAAACGATGATACCATGCCTACTTTCAACCTTTTCAGAGTTCATTTGTATTGCTTTTCAATTTCAGCGTCATTTAGTTCAAAAACAAATCAGTAAATGCATGAAAAGTACCAAATGAAGTCAGAAACGGTTCAAAAATTTATGATGTGGCTTTGAATGGTGCAGTTTGAACACACAAAAAGTGTGTAGTTCAAATAAGTTCAACAAAATGAAATCCCTCTATAACAGATGAGTGTTCGCCCGAAACCCTGATACTTCGAAAGAGATTGTCCATTTTGTACATGCTATGTTGGTGAAATGATTATACCATGCCATCTTCTAGCCTTTTCAGAGTTCATTTGTAGTGCTTTTAAATTTCAGGATCATTTAGCCCAAAAGAATTAGTAAATGCATGAAAAATACCAAATGAAGTCAAATAGGGTTTAATATTTATGATGTGGCTTTGAATGGTGCATTTGGAACACATAAAAGTATGGCGTTCAAATACGTTCAAAAAATGAAATCCCTTTGTAACAGATGAGTTTTCTTCCAAAACCCTGATACTTCGAAAGAGATTGTCCATTTTGTACACGAAGTGCATCCAGTTTTTTCCGTAACCCTCTAAACTTTTTAGCGCATTCTATTTGGCTGAAATGATGATACCATGCCAACTTAAAACCTTTTCAGATTTCATTTGTAGTGCTTTTGAATTTTAGGGTAATTTAGCTCAAAATAAAATCAGTAAATGCATGAAAAATTCCAAATGAAGTCAGAAAGGGTTGGAAATTTATGATGTGGCTTTGAATGGTGCATTGAACACACAAAAAGTCTAGAAGTTCAAAAAAAATGAAATACCATTGTAACAGATGAGTTTTCATCTGAAACCCTGATACTTCGAAAGAGATTGTCCAATTTGTACACGAAGTGCATCCAGGTTTTGCCGTAACCCTCTCAACTTTTTAGCACATGATATGTGGATGAAATGATGATACCATGCCAACTTTCAACCTTTTCAGAGTTCATTTGTAGTGCTTTTCAATTTCAGTATCATTTAGCTAAAAAATAAATCAGTAAATGCATGAAAATACGAAATGAAGTCAGAAAGGGTTGAAAATTGACGATTTGGCTTTGAAAGGTTCATTTTGAACACATAAAAAGTCTGGAGTTCAAAAAAGTTCAAAAAAAATTAAATACCTTTGTAACAGATGAGTTTTCGTATGAAACCGTGATACTTCGAAAAAGATTGTCCATTTTGTTCACGAAGTGCTCCGTAATCCTCTCAACTTTTTAGCACATGATATGTGGATGAAATGATGACACCATGCCAATTTTCAACATGTTTGGACTTCATTTGACGTGCTTTTCAGTTTCAGGGTCATTTAGCTAAAAGAATAAAGTAATAGCAAAAGGAATGAATTAGATTTTTTTTATAAAAGTCTTATAGCAAAAAGAATGAACTAAAAATAATCAATCAAAATATTCTTTTGTTCAAAACATTAATAGCAAAGAGAATTTACATAAAGTATTTTTTGTTAGAAACTTTAATAGCAAACTAAAATAAGAAAATCTGTTTTTGATTAAAACACCCATTTAAAATAACCTTAAAACTACCAAATTGAATATAATGATAAAACACACTAATATTAAATAGCAAGAAAAAGAATCACTCAAAAATCTATTTTTAAAGTAAACTTATTCACAAACTAGTGATTCACACAAATTTCAAAGGTTCAAATTTAAACCATTTGAATTTGAAAACTAATGGCACTAACAGAAATTTTATAATTTTTGTGACCTAAAGCAAAAAGAGTCACTCAAAAATTCTAAGTATTTAGCTATAAGTAGAAACAAATGAAATAAATAAAGGAAAAAAGTTAAAAATATGCCACCCACTGGGCCACCACTTCATACGATTAGAAACCCAACCAGCTAGTTGGGCCAGGTTGCAGGCCCACAGAAGGCCTGGTAGGCCCACAGGCAGATACGGTGTGTTTAGGCCCGTAAGCCTGCATTAGAGAGGAGCTCGACATCGAAGGGGCTGCCGCGCTTATAAACAAGTCTTGGCCTCTCTCAGCTAGTGAGGTGGGAAAAAACTCCCACCGCACAGCGGCTGTGCCAGGCACATGCTATTGGTCCCTGTGGGTGGGTTGAACCGGGACCAGTGACCCGTTTGGTCCCAATTTGTGCCACCAACCGGGACAAGTGCCTACCTTTGGTTCCGGTTCGTGGCACCAACCGGGATCAAAAGTCTCTGATTTCCGCCCTTTGCGCTGGTTAAAAATACCTTTGGTCCCGGTTGCTGGTACGAATCAGGACCAATGCCCGGTTTGTGGCACGAATCGGGACTAAAGGTGTGGGTATATAAGCCCTCACTTAGGGATTTTCACAGTTCGTGCCACCAGTCCGCCGCCCCCCGCCATCTTCGTCGCCGCGCCCCTGCCCCGTCGTCATCGTCACCATTGGTGTCGTCGTTCCCGAGCACGCCCGGCCACGCCCCTTCCCCGGCCCGCCCCCGCCGTCCCCATCGTTGGCACCGTCGCCGCCCCCGTCGTTGCCCTCGCCCTCGCCGGCCTCAACAACTATGAGCCGCCGCCTCCCCGGCTCGCTCCTGTTCACTTTTTTTATATATATGTTGATTTTTTATATGATAATTTTTTTCATATATAATGTATGTATGGATGGATGTATGTATGATGGTTTTTTTCATATTTTTTTATTAATATATATAGTTTTTGTTCATATAAGTGGCAATATGTATTTTTTTTCATAGCATTTTTTCCCATGTATGTATGTGGCTATGTATGTATGGATGGGTAGCATTTTTTTGTTCATAGTATGTGGCTATATGTTCATATATTCAAAATGAGGGGTGAGCATCGTTGTCGATCGATCTAACCCCTCCCCGATAAGTTCGACATGAGGGGTGAGCGTCATTGTCGATCGATCTACCCACTCCTCGATAACTTCGACATGAGGGGGGCATCGGACATGCATGAGAGAGAGGAGGTCCGATCCTCGGACATGTCATGTGGATTATTTTTTGTTCATATCGAAACCTCCGGTAACTTCGACATGAGGGGGACGTCGATCAACCCCCTCTCGCTCGACCAACCCTCGATTCCACCCAAGCAGGGACTGGAAAAGCGTTGTCGAGGCCACCCCAAATTCTAGAAGAGTTGTCGAGGCCACCCAAATTTACCAAGTTAAGTGAGTTAAAAGTAACTTACTCCCAACGGATCCGAAATCATCTCGATCGGAGCTCTTGTGCTCCAGTAACTTCGACATGAGGGGTACGTCGATCAACCCCCTCTCGCCCGTCCAACTCTTGAGTCCACCCAAACCAGGAATGAGAAAGCGCTGTCGAGGCCACCCAAATTTACCAAGTTAAAAGAGCGTTGTCGAGGCCACCCCAAACCATAGAAGCGTTGTTGAGGCCACCCCAAACCCTAGAAGCGTTGTCGAGGCCACCCAAATTTACCAAGTTAAAGGAGCGTTGTTGAGGCCACCCCAAACCCTAGAAACGTTGTGATTAATTAATCCATCGCTCATATATGCATGAGAGAGGCGGTCCGCAACTAATCCATCGCTCATATATGCATATAATTCCTTGTTGTGATTAAATAATTAGCTAGGTCTATGTTTGCCACTAATATATGCATCCATCATGTTTGTTTAATGCCATGTAGTAATTGATAACCCACAAGTATAGGGGATCTATCGTAGTCCTTTCGATAAGTAAGAGTGTTGAACCCAACGAGGAGCGGAAGGAAATAATAGGCAGTTTTCAGTAAGGTATTCTCTGCAAGCACTGAAATTATCGGTAACAGATAGTTTTGTGATGAGGTAATTTGTAACGAGCAACAAGTAACAAAAGTAAACAAGGTGCAACAAGGTGGCCCAATCCTTTTTGTAGCAAAGGACAAGCCTCGACAAACTCTTATATAAAGGAAAGCGCTCCCGAGGACACATGGGAATCATCGTCAAGCTAGTTTTCATCACGCTCATATGATTCATGTTTGTTACTTTGATAGTTTGATATGTGGGTGGACCGGTGCATGCGTACTGCCCTTCCTTGGACAAGCATCCCACTTATGATTAACCCCTATTGCACGCATCCACAACTATAACAGAAGTATTAAGGTAAACCTAACCATAACATGAAACATATGGATCCAAATCAGCCCCTTACGAAGCAACACATAAACTAGGGTTTAAGCTTCTATCACTCTAGCAACCCATCATCATGTAGTCGACGTTCATATAACACCACTAGAGGAAACACAATATACATCTCATCAAAATATCAAACGAATACCAAATTCACATGAGTACTTATAGCAAGACTTCTCCCATGTCCTCAGGAACAAACGTAACTACTCACAAATCATATTCATGTTCATAATCAGAGGGGTATTAATATGCAAAAAGGATCTGAACATATGATCTTCCACCGAATAAACCAACTAGCATCAACTACAAACAGTAATCAACACTACTAGCAACCCACATGTACCAATCTGAGGTTTTGAGAAAAAAGATCGGATACAAGAGATGAACTAGGGTTTGAGAGAAGATGGTGCTCGTGAAGATGTTGATGGATATTGACCCGCTCCCGATGAGAGGATTGATGGTGATGACGATGGTGACGATTTGCCCCTCCCGGAGGGATGTTCCCCAGCAGAACAGCTCCGCCGGAGCCCTAGATTGGTTCCGCCAAGGTTCCTCCTCGAGACTGCGGGGCTTCGTCCCGAAAGCTTCCTTCTTTTTTTTCAGGGCAAAAGACACCTTACATCATAAGATGGGCATCGCGGGGCTTCGAGGTGGCCCACGAGGCAGGGGGGCGCGCCCTCCACCCTCGTGGATGGTGGGTGGCCCCCCTCTGGTGCTTTCTTCTCCCAATATTTTTAATATACTCCAAAATTGACTTTCGTGGAGTTTCAGGACTTTTGGAGTTGTGCAGAATAGGTCTCTAATATTTTCTCTTTTTCCTGGCTAGAATTCCAGCTGCCGGCATTCTCCCTCTTCATGTAAACCTTGTAAAATAAGAAAGAAAATGCATAAGTATTGTGACATAATGTATAGTAACAGCCCATAATGCAATAAATATCGATACAAAAGCATGATGCAAAATGGATGTATCAACTCCCCCAACCTTAGATCTCGCTTGTCCTCAAGCTCAAGCTGATATCGAAAAATATGTCCACATGTTTAGAGATAGAGGTGTCGATAAAATAAAATACGGACATGAGAACATCATGATCATCTATTCTCTACCTAATTTTAAAAGAAGGATTGTTTCTGCACTTTTTTCGTCTAAAAAAAGCTTCGTACTTTTTTCCTTTTCTGACATGGGTGGAAAAAGCTTTGGTTCGCTACCCTCGGTTTGTTCGTCGGTCGCTCGCCTCGCTCAAGTCAGCTTCTGGCCCACAGCGAAAAAACCTTATGGCCCGTCAAAAGCTAGAGCGCAGGGCGCGATCTTAAAAGGCGGGCCCATTTAATGTCACCTTGCGAGCCGAAAATCCATCAAATAATGTGCCCTCAATGGATTCAAACACGCAATACCTCGAAGTAGTAGATACAATGTCCCTTACCACTTAAGCTGCTGCATGTGAGCGGTTAATATACAACACGAATATTTATGAACTATCTGCAGCGGCAGTTTTTTTGAAATCAAAAAATTAAACCATTTGTTGTAAAAATGTAAATACTTTCTAGAAAACAATGCGAATAATGTTTGAAATAGTGATAAAGTTTTTAAATTAAAAAAAAAAATTTAACGAGTTTTGTTTTTAAAAGTGATGAAAATTGGAAAACATGTTTCTTTTAAAGATGAACCATTGTCAAAAAAGTTATTAAAATTTTAAAAAAGAAGATTGTTCTAAAACATGTATTTGTTAAAAAACGTGAACAACTTTTTCAAAATATGAACAAAAAATTATGATCAAATTTGATTCCTGAACATTTTTTTTCAACTATGAACATTTTTTTAGAAAAGTGATTTTATCGTATGGTGAACAAAATTCTAAGAAATTGTGAACGAAGTTTGATTCCCGAACAATTTTTTCTAACTATAATATTTAATAGAAAATTATTTATTGTATGTTGAACATGTTTTTTGAACGATGAATATTTGTTTACACAGCGCAGAATTTTCAATTTGAGACCAACATTTTTATGCACAGTGAACAATTTTTTAATGTACGGTGAACATTTCCCGAACATTATTGAAACGTGATTTTTTTTCTAAACATGAATACGTTTTTATTGGAATTTCAGACATTTTTGAAATGTTTAACAAATTTTGAAAAATGTGATTTTTTTTTGAAAATTTTGGATTTATGAGAAAAAAAGAAAATAGGGTAAAAAAGAGAAGAAGAGGAAGAAATAAGCAAAAACTTAAAAACAAAAAAGGAATTGAAAAACATGAAGTAAACCAGAAAAATGAGTAACGAAAAAAAACTACAGAAAACCGGTCCAAGGAACCTTCTAGAAGGTTCCAAAACCGGTTCCTTCTTGAAGTGGGTCGGCCCGTGGTGTTGTCGCTTACTCCGCTTTAGCGATGCCGTAGCTCCTTGACACACGCGGGCATCAAATAGGATCCTACCAAACGGGTCTCTTTGTTTGTACCTAAGTAATCAATTGGGCCTGCGAACTGATTCTGAAAAATATATAACAAACTGGGCCAGCAAACTCTTTTGCACAATTCAGGTTGCATATAGGATTTAAACATTACCAAATTCCTATACTACTTAGAGAAAGGGATTTCTCTCAAAAAAAACTTAAGCGAAAGGGATAAGGTACATGTCCAGCGAAGAAATCGATTTTCGATCTATGCTTCCTCCGACTCGCCCAATTTGTTTATGAAGTCCAACGGAGGGATTGATCTGTTGCTAGCTGCTTACCTATTTCTTCTTAGCCATAAAAAGACCTATTTCTTCTGTCTCACCTGGTTGGTCATCATGTCCTTTATCATACGACAAAGTTGACCATAAATAAATGTTGCTTCCGCATTGACACGCTGAGGTAGGCCGTTGGTCGCATGTTAGTAAATTATTATGATTGTCAATATTTTTATTGATCCAAATTTTGGGGCGATAATGACGGATTATGGGATATGAAGGAACGGAAGGACCAAGGGGTCTTGGGTGGCAGGGATGTCGGCCCAGCTATTGTAGATCGAGGAGGATCCGAAGCAACAATTAGATGTGGAGATGGAGGCTCGAGAGCAGGATCATATGCAGAGATACAAATGGCGAAGGTGGAGGTGGAGGCGGGAGGTTCTGGGACCTTTGACCCAAAAGGAAGAGGAGGAAGAATGGCCGTGGGATGAAGAAGAATGGGAGAGGTGGAGCAAGATAATGATGATGCTATACCCCATTATTCTAACACATATCGTTCGATCTTACCACCACCACTGCCTCTTCCTATCTGTTCACAAGTCTACTCTTTCTTATGACCACATTGTCGAATACTATGTCCTACCAGTTTCATGTTCAGAGGTAAATGGGCAAGCAAGAATTTGTTTCTCCCGTTCTAACGCACGGTCATTTTTGCTAGTATATACTTAAAACGATAGAAAACGAACGGTGATGATTTGACACACTAAAAATCAATTTGTATCAACGGTGGAGATTAGGCAAGTACTACACGTTAAAAAAACTGATATTAGACAAGTACTAAATATTCGAAAAAATAGACAAGTACTAGACGGCATTACACAGAATTGCAAATACCGGTCGGTGTGATTCACTACAGGAATCCTAATTGTACACGTCTAGGACTATCGGGATCCTAATTGTACACGTCTAGAAAAAGGTTGTACGTGCTGTTAAGAACTCATGAAACCCTTTCATCACCATGCAAAAAAAAAACCCTTTCATCAGAAAAAAAAACGCATGTAATCGATTCCAATTCAGATTCTAATATTACAAGAACTAGTAAAAGGGCCCGTGCGTTGCAACGGGTTCAAAACATCACATGCATTAAACACAACAAATATGGCTCAAGAAGCTCCACCCGTGCCGCCCATCTATTCTTCTTCCTGCATTGTTGATAGTGGCAATAGTGTCCACCTGATTACAATACACCCAAGGCCATTCCCAACTTATACTGATCTTTGGGACAAGATGAAACTATGTTTTTTTAGCACAGAGAGTAGGGCATGAACAATAATGGCGAAAGCAAATGCACATAGTAGATAACCTTATAGAATGTATAGAAAGAGAGGCTGGAACAGAATGGTTTACAAAATGTACAATCTTAACTCTACTACAGTCTATAGAAAAAACAAAGATAATCAGATGCATGTTCTTCCAAAATAATTTCAATTGGTTGCACTGCACTTAGATGAAATGCAAACTAATAGCTGCATTTGTTCAGGACAAGTGTCAAGCATTCACAGCTGTCTTACGATTGTTATAGTCAAATAAAAATCATGGTGAAGAACTATTATAACTTCTCTATAGCAATAGCAAGACCCTATATAGATCTAACCCAATCAATCACATACATAGGAAAAAGCAATAAGGCAGAAAATACGCATCTCAAATCACAACAAACACATCATTGCGACGGATATGGCTTTTGCAACCTTGGCACTTCGAATATATTGATAATGGAGAGCCATGCTGAAGTTGAAATAGAGGCCCGTCCCCAACTCCTGGACTACAGCCTCCACGACATCCAGCATGGTGGACCCGGACAGGAGCAAGTCCATGTCAGAGACACGCTGTGGCAACAGCCACAACTGACCATGCGCGGGTCGTGAGGTGTGGATGGAGACACATGAATCGAAGTGTTATATACAGATAGGTATGGGCATTCGGTTCTAACTCAACCGATCAATTCGGTTCCGAGTTTTGACAACTTTGGTTACACCTCCTCACAAGGGTAGCTATAGCTTGGAGGTATTGACATGCATATAGATATATTAACAACAACAGTTTTTATGAAACTTGCAAATAAATTATATGCATCATACCTCTGTAAGTGATGACAATGGACAACATCATAAAGTTTTGAACTAAAGCATATAGTAATCAGATTATCTATGGCTGCTGCACGCCAATGTTTTAATAAGAACAACAAAAAAATCATTCTTATCACAAGAGTGCTAAATACAATACAACCTTACTTTCTTTTTATAGATTAAGATTACAAATGAATAGTCTAATTAGTTAAGATCCACAATCCTTGGTAGCACAATCTTGGACAATAGCGCCCCAAACCCCCCATTTACCTCTAACAGAATCGTTGTGCTACTGCAGCGCGCCGTGATGTGACTATTCTGGGCGACAGCGAGGCCGAACATGTAGAGACCGTAAGCGCCGCTCCTTCGGCGAGGCCTAAGCCTACGCACGCCATGGTCGTCCAGTCCAGCAGGGTGTTTTTGCCGAGTCGGCTGATGTGTAGGGCGCGTGTGTGATAGCTTTGCATATGCTACTGTTGCGTACGTGTGCTTGCTTGGTGGGTGTTTGCTGTGCTAGCTGTCGTGCGCACTTGTGTTGTGTTGGATAGGAAAGGAGATGACTGCAAGTCATAGGCGCTTACTTGTCTTGTAAAACTACACAAGTTTTCTATTTTTCATCACATATTTTCAAGCATTCTTATCAGAAGCAAGCGAAGCGCCAACACCCTGCAACCAAAGTAGAATCTGTACTTAAGGCAAGGTAAATAAACAACAGTAGGTTGTATGCACTTAATGCAAACTGAAGAACATGGGTTGATATTTCACCAATATATGAAGCCAACTGAAGAACATGGGTTGAGATTTCACCAATATACGAAGCCAACTTGTCTTCTAACACTAATAGAAAGAAACAAAAAAAAATTATGACTCCACGAACATATCATTAGGTTGACCTTGCCTTGACACTTTCAATACATAGTTAGAGCATAAAAACCTGAGCTTCAGGACTGTCCTCTGTAGCATGGTGAAGGTTTCAATAACACGTCCCAGGCCCAGGTAGGCGAGCGACAATAGTGTGGACGTGGCCCAGCATCGCCCCGAAAGTAGCACAGATTGAGAAAAGCCTCGTTCCAAAGCAGCATCATACTCCTTCAATGAGTCGATGTGAAGCAAACACCAGTTACAATGAACCAGGGTTGCTCGGCTCCATTCCAGTTCTATGTACTTGACATTGTCGAGGTTATCAAAATAAACATCATAACTTTTGCATTTTTGCTAAAGAAAGCCATTTTATATTTATAAGTACCTCTGAAATTATGCAATGACCTCAGCTATCTGTCCAAGAGAATTGACCATGATGCAATAATACTCATGCAACGGTATGCATAAACTCTAGACTCCAACCTATGAGTGGAAGGCAAATCTAAATAAAGCTGAATACAACATAGTATTAAATTTTATGCAGATTAATCCACTTGCATTTGAAAGAAAGAAATTAAGACCAAGGAAAGAAATTCAAACTTTAGCATTCAAATTTACATCTCAAATACTAAAGTTTTCATTGGATTGACACTTTATCCCTTCCTCTTTCTTATCCACAGTCCATCTTCTACCTGCTACATCTCTCCCACCTCCTCCTCCAGGAGATACACCGACATTTTTTTTAGGCGCTAAATCTAGTGTAACACGGCTTCGAGTAAAACCTTCAGCCATGTGCATGAATCAAATACCATATTAGCTTCAAATTGGAATAGTAAAAAACTACGAATTTCCCATGTTTATGCAAATCGAACGTCAAATCTGCTCATTCACAAAACATCTGTTTCATAGAGAGTTACCTTATAAACCTTTCCTCAGGAATTACATAGAGAGTTACCTTGATCCTGAATGGCGGCTTACAGTAACAATATGCGCGGCAAAAGTTATTATGAAAATTGCGTTATTTACTTGCTCGCATCAATTTAAACTGCCACTTGTTGTAGCTATTTTCAAAAAGGAAAGAAGATGGCAAAATAATACAAAGTTCCATCCTATAACCATCAGTAAACTCGGTCGTAAATCAAAGATACTACAGGAGTTGATCCATGCTTTCATCCTCATATGTGACAGTCTCTAACAGGAGTAGATCGAGGAGGATCCGAAGCAAAAAGTAGATGTGGAGATGGAGGCTCGAGAGCAGGATCATAGGCAGAGATACAAATGGCGAAGGTGGAGGTGGAGGCGGGAGGTTCTGGGACCTCTGGCCCAAAAGGAAGAGGAGGAAGAAAGGCCGTGGGATGAAGAAGAATGGGAGAGGTGGAGCAAGGTAATGATGATGCTATACCCTATTATTCTAACACATATCATTCGATCTTACCACCACCACTGCCTCTTCCTATCTATCCACAAGTCTACCCTTTCTTATGACCACATTGTCGAATACTCTGTCCTACCAGTTTCATGTTTAGAGGTAAATGGGCATGCAAGGATTTGTTTCTCCCGTTCTAACGCACGGTCATTTTTGCTAGTATATACTTAAAACGATAGAAAACGAACGGTGATGATTTGACACACTAAAAATCAATTTGTATCAACGGTGGAGATTAGGCAAGTACTACACGTTAAAAAAAACTAATATTAGACAAGTACTAAATATTCGCAAAAAATAGACAAGTACTAGACGGCATTACACTGAATTGCAAATACCGGCCGGTGTGATTCACTAGAGGAATCCTAATTGTACACGTCTAGGACTATCGGGATCCTAATTGTACACGTCTAGAAAAAGGTTGTACGTGCTGTTAAGAACTCATGAAACCCTTTCATCACCATGCAAA
>LR738712.1:786906388-786926661 GCA_902687465.1 Secale cereale | reverse complement strand
AAAAAAAAAAAAACCCTTTCATCAGAAAAAAAAACGCATGTAATCGATTCCAATTCAGATTCTAATATTACAAGAATTTAAGAGTTTATCACGTATATGATTTTTTTTCATGACAAACAATTCAGAAAATGGTGGAAAAGTGCAAAAATCATAATCACGTATATGACGAGACATACCAGAGAAGGAGACCCACAAGTTTAATGGGAGTTTTTTTTTTGTAAAAATAGGTAAAGTATATCTTCGTTCAGAATAAAATAATACCAAAATAAAATTAGCTAATTAGTTTTTGTTCAACAAACAATGACAACGAATGGCTTGAATTAAAAAAGTAATGTCAAAGAATGTCTAAGCAGTATATTTTTCCTTTAGTATGTTGAAGGTAATACGGCAGGTGTACGGGTGTAAATTTGTGGACAGAAATAAAAAAAGTTAGTAAATCATGGCACGTCTCGCAAAAAGAGTAAATTGTTTTGAAAACAAACTAAATCGTGACAAGGACACCCCATGTAACCACGTATTAGCCCAACGTGAAATAAAATCATATAGGTCAGAACCATAAAAATTTAGGAAATCGTGTAGGACATGGACACCCATAACTACGTAACAGTCCAATTCCTAGGTGAATAGCCAAAGAAGAGAAATAGCGTTCGTATTGGAGGTGGATTGAAAAACCAGCAATGACAACACTGCTGATGTCAACAACAACTGCGTAGTCCACATCTCAAATAGAGTCGTACGTAGGTAAATTTATCTCTACCTACTAATAAACCAGCGATTGCGTCTGATAGTACGTCGTAGGTAATTTTGCAGAAAAGTCCCTGTCCTTTTTTGTATTCAAACCGCAGTCCAAAGCGAACCGGTATGAAGGGGAAAAAAGCACAGCCAGGCTCTGCCTCGCGGCGCTCCACCCCCGCCCCGCGCCGCCGGCCGCCTCCTGCCTCCCACCTCCTGCTCCGCCCCACCCCGCGCCGCCGGCCGCCTCGTGCCCTGCCCCGCCCCGTCCCGCGCCGCCGGCCACCTCCTTCCTCTCGATCCCATCTACTCCTCATCCGCGGATTTCTTCGCCGTACACGGCTCCCCTGCACCTACTGGTCGCGACCTCGCGGTAGGCAGAGTATGGGAGGGTGCGGCGCTCGCGCCCAGCTCCCGGGGCTCGAGCGGGCCGATCTGCGCGTCGGCGACCTCGCGGTAGATAGAGGATGGGCTGGCGTGCTGTGCTCGAGACAAGCTGGCTTGAGTAAGGAGATTGGAGGGTGGGGCTTGCGGACGGGAATGGAGAGGCGGGTGCCGGCAAGATTGGGGCCGGGGATGGAGAGGGCGGGGTCGGCAAGCTGCAAATCTAAGGATGGGAAGAGCCGGCGCTGTCGGCGGCCACGAGTGGAGGAAGGCATAAGCAGCGCTCCACCGTGGCGACCACCAGATACCCTGCCTCCCGTTCATCCCACATTGTCACCGGCCTGCACGGCCACCCAAGCTCCGTGAGCTACTTGCCTTGGGAGTGTTTGGTGTGCACTCACAAGCTCGGCCTGGACGCCATCGTTTCTGACTTCCAGTTCAACGATGATGAATTCTTCCAGCCCAACCATGGTCAGACTCCCCTTTCTCCTCCCAGTAGCTGTGCCACCCTTGAAGAAGAAACATGGTGCCAAGTAACTGATTCACCCAGTTGTGTTTTCTTAAATCTAGCATCAGGAGCATGTTAGGTTTCCAACAGATATAAAATCCGGAAAAGTAATAATCATTTATTTGATTTCATACACAATTAACAGAATCCACAAAAATAGCTTAACCAAACAGTTAGAGCATGAGGAAGAGATGATTCAGACAGAGCTGCAGTTGA
Source organism: Secale cereale (assembly GCA_902687465.1). Classification (NCBI taxonomy): domain Eukaryota; kingdom Viridiplantae; phylum Streptophyta; class Magnoliopsida; order Poales; family Poaceae; genus Secale; species Secale cereale. Next base: position 786,924,821 of record LR738712.1, on the reverse strand, counting down.
TGTGCCCCTGTGTGTGAATTGCTGCCGTGCTATGTGAGAGGTAAGAGCTTAAGATTCCCACGACGCTGGCATCAGCGCATTGATTGTAGAGGCCATTGCCATGGTCATTGCCCGGCGGTTCGTCCTTGAATACCAAGCGGCTTGATGACAACACCGGCAACGTTTCCTGTGAGCAACCATCAACCTCATATTCAGATGGTGTAAGCTCCTCATTTTCTCACCAAAATGATTCGAATTTTGTGTCATGATTTTGCACATTGCGATGATTCCTTCCTGTAGTGTGATGATGACCGAGTACTGTTAAATCTGTGATTGCTGCACTTCTTCCTTGCGGGTGGAAATCTGGCTCTGACTCCATCCTCTGAATCCATCCCGACGTCTCAAACTTGTTTAGTTGAATGCAAGATGTTACCACTCTTATCATCTTTTAATACCATATATGCGTGCATGTATATTCCTCTTTTTTTCAATTTCTTTCTTTTCTCAATGCTCAGCTCCCCTATATGATGAGATAGATTGTCAGAGGCTGCATATTCTGGATTTGGTGGCAGAGTTTCATGTCGGGAATGTGCGCAGTGCATCAACGTCGTGGACTGCACCATACCCAGCGAAGGCCATGGAGCCTGTGGGAGAGATGCAAAACCAAATGGAACCCTCAACCTGAAGATGTGGACTGCAATGTTGCTCCTGGTATGTATTTGCTTCCACGGGATAATGCTCTATTCCTGTTTTGGCCTCCTTGTGATGCCTTCCTATCTATCATCTACTTCCCTGAAGCTACATGATAAACTTTCAAATTATTAACTAGAATTTTGCCAATGGCAATGTATTAGTACTTTGTGTTACGACTAAAAAAAAGTACTTTATGTCGGTATCTGTCATCAAACATACATTAGTACAGTTTTTAGTCGACCAAGCACAACTTCTATGATACCAGATTCAAATGGTTAACTAAAATTTTGCTGATGGCAATGTATTAGTACTTTGTTTTCTGAAGAACCAAGTATGAGCTCTGCCAAAATATTGTTAAGAAGAGTGAATGGAGTACTTACTGTGTAGAACTATGGTTATAACTATCCAAATTTTATACGTAGACTTTTCTTTTCATATTTATAAGATAGTATCTCCTATAAGCAATAGTATGGACGGAATTTGCTGCTGACTTACATTTCTATAAGATTGAGATAATGATACTACTGCTTAAATCATTACACCAAAGGTTGTATACAAAGTCAATGCCCCCTCGGTGATACTGCCGAGAGCATCCATCACCACGATCATGGGAGAGCAGCTTAGGCATGTTATCACCAACATGATTTTTAATGTCTCTTTCTTTGTAATACTGATCATCTGTTTGACATAATGCCTAGCCATGGTGTCGTGGTGCCATGTGCAAGTCATTGTTGAGGGTGCATGGACGGAATTGCAGATCAATATCTAACACTATGTGCCAGGTCTAGGAGACAGGGGCATCCAGGTGAACCTCTTCGAGGTAATTTCCAGGTGCCTAAAATGTTGTTGCTAACACATGTTTGTTATGCCTCTCTTTTTTTCCGAAACGGCGCCCTTTACAAATTGTTTTGGTGCACATGAGCAAAGGCCCAGTTTTTTTATTACATTTAGTCACATCAACAACCGAATAACTCTTGCACTGAGTATATGTTTGGACAGTTGAAAGGAAAGTATTTACGTATTTTTTCTACTCATAATCATTATGTGCTTTTCACACATATTTGAGATATTTTCACTGTTTCAAAACTGATGTGAGATATTTACAACAATAGCTCTTTGCTATTTCATTTATGTTTATGAAGTTATTTTCCCTTTTCACTTGGTCACCACCTTTGGGCTGTTACTTTATAATTACAAAGATTATGTTAAAAATGTCGTAGAAGCCAAGAGCAATCCTAACCTGTTCAGTTTGTCATGGCATTTGCAATTGCAGTATTCACTGCACAACAGTTTCACATCAAAAGGAAGATAAGATGAGGCAGAAGCAGATGGAATGGGACCTGCACTTCATTAGTGCACCATAACACAGGTAAATAACACAAAAACTTCCAAATTTATTCTATATCCGTTGCAACGCACAGGCCTTTTTGCTATTTTTTTCTTTCCACTTTCCCAAACATTGACCAGCTTCTGTAGGAAGCACAAGAAAGTGGGTATGAAAACTACGAGACGATGGCCAATACAGATATTGACAGGGCTGGAATATCATTAGAGTCTGGAGCCAACGAATATACATAGCAACTTAAAGTGTGACAATATATTCATAAATAGTCCTGACGGAACAGTGAAGATTGGTGACTAAAAAGCAAAGTGTCAAAGGTGTGTGACATTGTGTTTTTCTCATAGCTACGGATATGTGAAAATATACCTATTCTATTTACTGTGGATATACTCTTAGGTTACTTTGTTTAAAAAATTATTTTAGTCGTGTACTAACAACCATTGTGTTAAAATGCCGGCGCATTAGACTTTATGGCACCAGAACGCTTCACTGGCAATTACAATGAGTTGCTTGGGTATTCCAACCCCCATGCTGAACCCTGTGAAATTCGCATCCTCTTTTGTCAATCCAGTAGCACACCACTGCCCTTCGCATCCTCCCTGCATCATTGCAACTGGGCCGTTCTCACATTGTCCGCTGTCACATGCGCAATCTCTGCGCTCGACGCTGCCTCCACCGAGATTCATTGCAAGGTCTGTTCATAGCCACGGTTCTTGCTCCATACCATTGTTGATGTTCCTGTTAATGGATAAGTGTCTGATAAAATTACCTGCAGGGTGCCTGAAACGCCCACTGCTGGGGTACATGCATACAACAATTATGCCATGTCTTCCCTATTCGATCGGCCGCACAGGTATGTTTCTTTTCCTTCTTTGTTTAGTTTTAAAGAAAATATTAATTTCTGAACTCACCATATTTACTATATATAAGCATGGATGACTAGAATAGTTGATTGTCAGTTCACTTATATTTCTCCTATGGGAAAGAGCATCAGTTTTACCGACTCTAGGAGTATATATCCGCTCCATAAAAAAAGGGTCAGTGAGTTTGAGGCAGCAAAAGCTTTAGAGCTAAAATCAATAGGAAATGGTATCTGTTTCTTAAGAAGTTTTTTTGATAAATGGAAAAAAGAAAATGAATTAGTTGGTTAGTAATAAGAGAGAAAAGGAGACCATGACTTGATTGTCTATTTATCCTTGCTCCATATTCGAATTTTCTGCCAGCGGCTGTCGTCAACCTGCCCTTGAATACCATCTACTTCCAATTCACCTTGGCGAGAGGTGCATGCCTGGTTGTTGACATTGATGCATCCTCTCACTCAACATCGTGTCTCCGCGGGACGAAGCTGACAGATCGGTGAGCCACATAATGGTCAACAATGAGGCAAAAAGTAGGAGATGATTTTGACGCTTTCGATGGCGCATGCGGAGGTATATTTCACCTTTTGAAGATAGAAACACATCGGAGTTAAGCTGTTCCCGCACTTTTTTCCAGGGAAACATGTTCATGCATTTAATTGGACATGGGGCACGAGATACTTATGAAAACATTCAGTTTCTTTGTTCTAGCATTTTGGTCTTTGGTTCCAATTAACCCGGACGATAAAAAAACATGCATTTCCCTCAAACCCGCCATGATGGCATTTCCCTCGATAGAGACGTATGGTCGGCTATTTATATGTATAATAAAATATGCTCGATGAGAGAATGAAAATAAAAGGCCTGAAAAACACTTAGAAACAGCGGCCCTAAAAGCGCACCATTCATAAAAAAATTGTTTTTTTTGTTTTGTTTTTGTTTTGTTTGGCCTTTACTCACAAGGAGGCATGGCCTGCAAGTCCAACGATACATACATTTGCTAGACTTTTTGTAAAGATGGTTTGCTTCAAAGAATAATTCTTCTTCATGTTACACATATTTGGCGTGGGTCATAAATCAAACAATCACTAATGTTTAGGCCATGCTTATTGGCACCACTTATATTTTAGGCCATACTTATGTTTTATAAGAGAAATCATAATGATTTGATCAGGAATACCGGAGTCGATGAGATTTTCTACCGTTGCAACGCACGGGCCATTTTCCTAGTATATAATTAACTTGAGAATCTATTTATATATAAAAGTGCTTGACGGGGTAACCAGAAAAAAGAGACTTACCTAGAAAATCCCATAATAATTATAAACATCTGGCCGTCTATTGAAACCAATTAGGCGAGCACAACCAATGGATTGAAAAGATTAAAATTACCCACCAGTGCACTTAATAAGTTATTGTTAAAACTAATTAACCCCAGCGGTTAGTTAGGGGACTCCCCGCATCCCCGTGCGGATGCCACTTTGGCAACTGCCCGACGGTTACTCCTCTCCTCCCGATCGACGTCTTTTCCAACGGACGCTTCTCTTGGATGCATCCTTCCCGATTGTATATATACGTGAACATCATCAATAAAGGACATGGTTGAATCATTTGTTGTCTCTCTCAATTGTCTCTCGATTACTTTCCAACACGTTGTCAGCACTGCTCTGCCGAGATCGACAGATGAACTGAGGAGAAGGACACGAAGGAAGAAAAGGTGAGATGCCCCGCCTACCGATGTACCCTCGTCGCCTGGTGCGGGACGACGGCTGTCGCCGCCGCTTCGTAGCACGCCATCGCCGCCACGGCTTTGGTGAACACTGGCGCTTCGACGGTCGGCGGTACGGGCTAGGCCGCTTCATTGGTCGCCGCCCCCGTGCCGGTCCGCCCCCGTCACTGCTCAGGGCCGATGAGATCGCCGGCCCGGCACTAGAAGTGCAACCACCGGCGTTCTGGTGCTTTGCGCATGGGTGGGTTCTCTGCCCCCTGCACGAGTACGAATCCGCCGCCGGCGAGGACGCCGTTGGGCAGTCGCCCACATCCTCTTCAATTTTGGCTCCACCAGCGCCAGGGCCGCCGACGCCAACGCCAGGGCGTCGCGCCTTCCGTCTCCGACCCTTGCGGTTGTCGAGATTGAGGGTGACACCCTCGTCTACGTATCTGTGCCGGCCGGGGCCTCCATGTTCGCCTTCGGCTCCGGCGTGAGGAGCATGACGAGCGCCCCTGCCGCGTCTCCGTCTTTGTCGAACGCCACTGCCGATGTGCCGAATGTAGATTTCTTGAGCCTATGCACCCGGGCCGTGCTATCTAGGCCCTTGGCTCAGTGTCCTACTTCTCGAGATGTGTGATGCCTGAATAGATTAAACAGCTTCATTAGCATGCATGCAGTGTGCTTGGCTGTACTGGATTCCATTCAGGCCTAGGCTCTGTCACATTTTGTATTTTTCATGTGTGTCAATACTAAAAAGGATGCCCACCATCATTACACTTCCCTCTCTCACAGTACTCTTTTTGATTATTTCTGTCTCATGCCCAACACATATCTCCCTTCTCTCACGACACATCTCTTCTCTTTTTCTCTCTCATGCCCAACACAGATCTCCCTTCTCTCACGACACATCTCTCCTCTTTGTCTCTCTCATACTTGCACAACACCTCTGCCTCCCTTCTGTTATGCCTCTCTCCCCCCTTCTGTTATGTCTCCCACATCACCACTCTCTCTTCCTTTTCTCTCTTACACACAACACCATTCTTCCATTTTGTATCTCACATCTCACAGCATCTCTCGTAGCAAAACTGCACTCTATTCTCACTCTCTCTCTTCTCTAGATGGATCAATCGTGCCCAGGAGGTGGGATGGAGGAGAAGGTGTGTACAGTGAGGAGAGAGAGAGGTAGAGAGAAGAAGAGGAGGAGGAGAGAAAAGGCGCGGGCGAGAGAGAGAGAGGTGGGCAAGGAGACAAAGGCACTCGCTCAGATATTTTTTGTCTGCTCCCTTTGTCTGCTTCTGAAACAAACGCACACGGGTAGAACAGTACCCTATTGCTATCACATGCATAGACCTGTTAAGCTGGTTGAGATATGTTTAATGGATATCTCATCTGCTTTGACTATGAGACAACTTCACCGATCCCAAGAAGAACCGGCGGACAGGATAACGAGGTCCCGATGCCTAAGCTCTATTATATGTTTTCCCCGATGTGCCCCGCCTGCCGTCCCCAACTCCGGACACGCCACCTCCTTCATCGCGCGCAAGGGCTCGACGCCGCCTGCTGGCCCTCGTCCTCCCGCTGGCCAGCCCGCCGGCGAACTCGCCAACGAGCAACAGCGGCCACCGCGCTGGCACTTTGAGCCTGGCGGTGCTCGGGCTCGCGAACGGCGCCTCCAACGGCGTCGCCCCGGGGACCCTGCTCCCTGGAGGATTCTCCGACGAGGAAGAGGGCGGCCGGAACACCGCTCGCCGTTGGTGAGCTCCGCTGCAGTGGTACTGGATGATGGTGCATGGTGGTCACCGCTGTTTTTGGTGGAGGATTTGGGGATCGAGAGCCCGGGACTTGTTTCCTTTCCTCTCTCCTTATCCCTTTGACTGGCCGGCTGACTGCATACGTGCCATGTGCATGCGGCAGGAAACACCAAGCATACTTTCCTGTCATACTTAATTAATTTTATAGCTTCGTCAGTACTAGTTCAGCTTATTAGCAAATTACTCTGCTAACAGTAGTTCTAGCAATAATTTATTCCTGTTTAGACCCTGTTTAATTCAGTACATGTATCCAGTACTGTTTTCTGTTGAGTACACAACTATTCCAGAATGTGATGTAATATATTTCCATGTTAAGCACATGTTGAGATTAATTACATCTATTATTTGCAATTGAGATTTTTTTTAATCTCTTGCAAAGATAAATTCAGTGCCTCTAGAGTACTGATTTGCGATTGAGAATTTTCTTCTCTCGCAAAACAATCTCATTACGATTGAGATTAATTTTCTCTCGTAAAATATTAATTCACTTTGCTGAATTATCTTGCAACTTGATACAACATCATCTCATTTGATTTGAGGTCCATGCAATTCAAGTTTTCACTTGAACATCAAGTTTACAACATCATTACTATTCGTTGCAATAGTAGTGTATTTCTGTTGAGTATGATGTATTCCGGAATGTATGTATCTTCATTTTCGCTACATGTCGAGATTAATACGTCTATTTGCAATTAAGATTTTCAATTTCTTGCAAATATTGATGCAAAATTCAAAGTGATTTTCTTCAAATTGATGCTTGGGATCACAAGGTAGTGTGTAGATCTACTGCTTGTAGATCATATTTAGCAATTTGAGATCCAAACTGACGGTTTCAAGATAACTTCTTGAAATACCCATTGGTTTTGCTAAGTTCATCACAACATCAACCATGATGGTCTTTTATTTACTGATCGTAAATTGATTATCTATGGTTTACCCATGGCGGTAACATATGGCTATATAATTTGAGGAACTCACCCTCAATGGCCACCACTGCCCTCTATGGGCCATGGACATCATGATCGCTCTTGTCTCTCATGGGATAAAGTGTGCAATCCAGGATTCAACTCTGGTTAAGATCACACTGCTAACAGAAAATGGTGTCTTATATATTATAAGGGCATTAGATTCTGATCTCAGCATCTGGTTTTCTGTAATAGCAATTCTTGGGATACGATGAACTCAAGGGCTAAGGTTTGAAGCTCACTTCAACCTACAACCCGACATCACCAGCGATGACGGGATCCTATGGACACGGAGAACGTGTGGTTGGATATGCCTCAACCAACATGTTTGGAGACTATGAATAATCTCCCAATCTCCTGAGTGATCAATATAATTTATGTCCATTCATGATGTTGTCACAATAACATAAATATTGTTGTCATCATATATTGTATATCACAATATATTGTATCAGCACTTTGGTACAAATGCATTTGTATGTATTCTATGTATCTGACAGTGATTTTCTTAAGAATCTTCATGTCTATATATAGATCTCTACGGGGTCAATATGATGAAAGATGATATGTGCCTTGCGGACATATGCACCACGAACTCTATACTCAGGGAAGTGAAATGTTTCCACTCTCTTTGAGAGAAAGGATATATTTTAAAATCGCTAGATGCGATGAGGTATTTGTTGGCTCAACTCGAGTCATATTTACTACCCCTATGAGTACTTGAGTAGAATGAAGGATGCTTTATCGTGTCCAGATCAACTCGTACCATACTAAACTATAGAGATATCCGTCAAAATAGTTTCCATAGAGAAACTTATGATGACAACAAAGAGGAATATCTTCTCTTACCATATGCAACGGATATGGCAAGCTTATTCTCTGTGTATCATCTGGATTGTACTACACATACAACACAACCCGTAGCACATGTTGCGTATGAGATAGTTTTCCAGAGTGTCTTGTACATGACAAACTTGGCACTCTCGCCTTGGTCATCGAGACATTGGGTTGAAACTGGAACTATCAGCAATTCCAATAGTTTATGATTATTATGATGCTAAATTCTAACAACATTTGGATTTGATGTGCACTACAAGTGACACAGGAAAGCTAATTTTAAGGCCCGCACACCTTAAAGTCTACGCTGAACCACTCAGAATCCTTGAATGCATCAAGTTGAGGTAAGTGGCTCTTTCCATCCATTGACTAGACTATTCAGGTATTCCATGGTTCTAAAAGACATATCTACATGATGGTCTTAAGTGTGTGCTTTATTCACACGAAACCATTGGCTTTATCCTGGAATCGATTTCAAGCAAATCGGATGGACAACATTGCAGACTTCTCCTTGAGTGCCTCCTCTATGGCTCTCGGATTGAAGTTTAGCAATTTGTCTTAATGTCTAGACTCAAAATGGTTTGGTAGAATCCCATCCAAAGAATTGAGCTCATTGAATGATCTATACTTTGAATTGCAACTTACCAACTTTACGTTGGAGTCATGTAGTCTTACACACTCATGACCAAACTGCATATATTATTCCCCTCTATCTTTGATACTTGGAAATCTACCAAGATTTTCCCATCTGCAGTACTTTGGTTGCATACCGATAACACCACCTGGCATACATCATTGGCCCCTCAACATATAGTTGGGATCTATGTGAGGAATAATTGTTTTACCGTCAATACCTGAAGCCCCTCACATGGGGAGTTATTCAAGGCCAGTATGCTGATTTAATGAGAAAAATTTCCAAGCATTAGGGGGAGATTTCAAGTACCATAAAGAATGCCATGAAATTAGTGGAATGTTCAACACATTTCTGCCTCAAATCCACGTACTCAAAGATCTGAACCATGTGTTCAGAAGATTTGCAACACATTGCAAATAACCTGCCAAATTCATTTACTGACTATAAAGGTGTCACACAATCCTACAATCCTGCAAAAATATGTCGGAAAGAGTGGAGGTACCAACTAAAACCACTCAACTCCCCGTTCAAAGCAACATGGGGAGAATTACGACAGTAGTACATCAGGATTCAGCTTCTTGCAAGCAAGGATATCAAGGCCTCTAAATCAGTAAATGCATGTCAACTTTACGTTGACAGACACCTAATGGGTAGTATACACCCAGTGGAAGGGAAACCTCCACCAACCCAGGTCATAGTGCACACAATGACCGGGACATCGGAATACCCGACTCAATCGCATTGGGAAATCGCGAACGGTCACTATGGGTAACGATATTTCCATCAACTATATATTGATATATAGATTCTAGAGAAACATATAACTGGAAGTCTACAATTGTCGACATACATTTCTCAACTAGATTGAAAAACTTTTCAAGTGATTCAGATCCAAAGACCATGGCCATGGCATAGTGTGATCGACACTCGGATTGAACTCAAGCAAAGGGTATAATCTAGGTAGAAATGATCTTGCTCAATAATGGGAAGGTATTCATAAGAAATACCTACGCCAATTTTCTTCTGGAAACAGAATTGAGAACAACGAGGTGGTGAAACGGAGAGCAAGTATTGTAACACAAGGGTTCACGCAGATACCCAACTATTCTCTAGAGGTGGAATCTCTTTCCGATTACTTATATCATTGGCAGTACAAAATCATCTATTTCTGTTGTTGATAGATGTAATGATCACATTTCCATGTGGATCACTAGATTCAGACATATATGGTTGGTTCCCGATGGAATCTCACTTCTGAATTGAAATGCAATACGCAACATACATTGTGTAAAATCAATAAGTCACCATATGACTTATTATTATTGTCGGTACATTTGGTACTACCGACGTAGTGAGTTCCTTATTCACAAGGATTACTCCTACAATGATGATTATCCATGTTTGTGTGTCTGCAATGACGACACATGTAATCATCTAAATGACGGAGTTTAAAATAAAGGATTTAGGTAAACCAAAATACCGCTCGTTACTACAAATTGAGCACCTTCATTCATACATTATGGTATACTATGTTGTCTATATCCACAATATATTGGAGAAATTCATTGTGGACAAATCTTGTCCATCCATAACTCTCATGATAGTTCATTCTCTAGATGTAGAGAAAGATCTATTTAGACCAAGAGATGATGGAAATAAAATGTTGGGACTCAACGTTCCATAATGCCATTGGATCCGCCAAACACAATTGGTTGGTACTCAAGAATATCTTTCGATACCTCCAAGGCATCAAACATTTTGTCCTGGTTTTTCAGTCTCACAGAAATGTGAACACCGATATCATTGGGTACATCGATCAGATCTCCACCATGTCAGATCGTTGACAAGCTTAGTGTTCCTACTAGGTGTGGTAGCCCTCTCATGGAGAGTCTTCGAAACAGACCTCATGGCTACATCCACCAAACGTTATCTCGACGATAATGTATCTTGTGTTGCCCGGATGCAAACATGTTACATAATAAGCAATATCACTATATTGCATATCTTGCAAGTCAAATCATGCGACTGATTTGTCCATCGGGTCTTGTCAGGGATATTACTAGCAGGTATGAACCGGTTAGTATAAACCGGATTATGGTAATATCGTTGTATCATTGTTATACTTAGTAGAGGCTACGGCCCATGAGATCTTAAGGCCCATGTATAGAGTTACGATTTGTAAACCGCCTGATCATGTAACTTGAGAGATAAGGAAGAAAGATCAGAGACTGAGGCGGACGCAAGTATGAGCCGGCCTCAGGACTCTGTAAACCGGACCGGGCATCACCTCTATATAAAGAGACGACCCGACGACGGTTCAAGGACAATCAAGAAACAACCCATCGAGACGCAGGCAAGCGATCCGCTCCCTGTTCATCGACGCCCATGCAATACCAAACCAAACTAGACGTAGGCTTTTACCTTCAACGAAGGGGCCGAACTAGTATAAACCCTCTGTGTCCTTTGTGTGCTTTTAACCCCTTCAAGCTAACCCGTGCGATGGTTCCATTATCAAGTCCGTTAAACCGGACATCTGCCGTGTTATTTCCACGACAGTTGGCGCCCATCGTGGGGCCTCCGCACGATGGTTTTGAGTTCTTGAAGGGCAGCTTTGAAGGGCTCAAGGGCTATGCGGTCGGCCGGATGACCAAGAGTCGCCGCGGCCGGATCTGCATCGACGACGCAGGTTGGGGGCCGGAGGCCGATTCAATCGAATACGGATACCGGGTTCCCTTCGACGGCATCCACGTCTTCATCGGCAATATCGGCGAACCGAGACCTGAGCCAGACATCTTCCCCAACATCGTCGAGCCGGCTCAGCGTGCGAGATCGGCCCGGATTCAGCCTGCCATGAAGCGCGTTTTTGTTGGAGCAGTTCACGGGGTTCAAGCCGGGGACGTATCAGAGTCCGGTGGCGAGACAGTTGTCTACTCCGACGAAGAATCTTCATCCGGAGAGACTGAATCTTTGTATCAGTTGCGGGACGGCCGGTCTGAGGGTGAGTCCGACGGAGGCAGTATTCCGGGCACCTTTGTCCCGCCAAACCGGGTGGCTGTCTTTATGGCCGGTTCACAACCTACGCCGCAGTCCGCGGTGATCGGGGCGACAACAGAAGCTGGTGCAGGGGGGAGTGGCCAGGCCCTCTCGCCCACTAACGTTCTATCCACCTTAGTCGAGGAGTTCACAGCCCGAGCCATGGCAGAGGTAGCTCCAGCAGACAAGGCGCAACATGATGCAGAGCTCCTTCAGCTAAAGGGCCGGATTGATCAAGCAAGAGAAGATCTGAAAACAGAGAAGGCTATGATAGCAATAAGGCAGGCAGAGTTGAATGATCAGGCTTTTCATCTAAGGATGGAGCAGGCCTCTGCACAGGGAGTAAGGAGTCGGAAATACCAGTCTCGTCTACCGCCGGTTTACGAGGCGACAGGTCTTTTCAGGACACCCGGGGCAGGGACCAGCAATGATCCGGCTTTAAACCGGAGGGCGCCCCCAGCGAGGGATGAGCCGGCTCAGCAGCCTACTGCGGAGCAAGATCGGCGGGTCACGTCTATGCCTCACGTTCCTACCCCTCCGGGTCATTATTCAAATCCCTTGGACAACATCGTGGCTGCTGCTTCACGCTTGGCCGCTTTACCCATTGAGGGTACATCGCCTGTGGCGTTGGAGGCACACAGGGTTAAGGATCTACTTAATATGGTGTTAATACAACAGCAAGCATATTCTCATAGCCGGGAGAGGCTCCATTCAACACCACGCCACAGCCGGAGTTACACTAGACATTGGGAGGAACCAGAAGTGTCTAGCAGTGAACGCAGGCGACACCGGCACAGACAGAATAATTCGGCAGGCGCCGATTCACAAGCTCAGGATGCAAATCGGGTTAGATCGGTGGCCCGGGAGGAGGTCCGTCAAACGACGCCGGTTCACACAACCACAGCAGAGACAGGAGTCACAACGAGTTCCTTTAGGGTGCAGTGTCTTATCCCCGCTTTACGGAGCGTGAAGCTGCCCAAAGATTTTAAAGGCCCACGTAAAGTGCCTAATTACACAGCAGATTTGGCTCCAGAAGCTTGGGTTGAGAGTTATGAAATGGCCATGGAGATGCTGGATGTGGATGAAGCGGCTTGTGCGAAATACTTTACTATGATGCTTGAAGGTACAGCCCGGACCTGGCTAAAGGGATTACCCCCTAATTCTATCGGGTCATGGGGAGAGCTATGTCGCCAGTTTATCAAGAACTTCAAGGATACATGCAAGCAACCGATGTCGATAGTAGATCTAGCAGCCTGTGTGCAAGGAGAACAGGAATCTACAAGTGCATGGGTACGGCGAGTATCAGAGATTTTGCATTCTTCGAATGGTATCAATCCCAGTACGGCAATAGTAACATTAGAAAACAATTGCCGGTTTGAGTCTCTCAAGTTAAAACTGGGACGGCTTAAACGGGATTGTAATGATATGGGAACTCTCATGAGCGCTCAAGTAAAATATGGGGATTCTGATAACACTAAGTATCCAGAAGCATAGGGAGACAAAGCAGGAAAGGTCAACAAGCCTGGTAAACCGGCGCAGGTTAATCCGGCTGGTACCATTTTCCTAGGCAAGCGAAAAGCAGAGGGTGGCTCTGACTTCGTGGCCAATACCCAGGTTCAAGGGGGTTTTCAGCGCAATATGGGCAAACCGCCTCCACAAACCGGTGTAGGGAATGTTAGCTGGGACTAGGAGTTAAATCAGCCTTGTCCGAAGCATAGCACAAGGGAACGACCGGCAAAACACACTATAGGAGAATGCAAGCCCTTGATGGAAGCTGTAATGGGCCGCTTCAACTCTAACAACGGGCCTCCGAATGGTGGTTCGGGCCCGGGGTTCTACGGTCCGGGTCACCAGGGGAACGCCTCCGTATCAGGATATCGTGGCAACAACAGTGGCTATAATAACCGAGGCAATAATCAATATGGTCAAGGTGGTTATAATAACCAAGGCAATCAGCCGCATGGTCAGGGTGGTTACAATAACCAAGGCGGCCAACAGCAGGGCCAAGGTAATCACAATAACCAAGGTAATCAGCAGCGTCAGCAACAGCAGCAGCAATCCGGATATCAGAGTAATCCGAAGGAGTTGAGTAGTGGGCAGTATCATGTGTTTACCACGAGTTTGTGTAAACGAGATCAAAAAGTTTTGAAGCGGGCAGTCCATGCGGTTGAACCGGCGACACCGCAATTCCTGCGCTGGTCAGAGCAGCCTATTGTATGGAGCAGGGAGGATCATCCGCTGCGAGTTGATAATCCGGGTCACTTGGCCTTGGTAGTAGCACCACAGGTGGGTGGCTACAAATTCACTAAAGTCATCATGGACGGCGGCAGCAGCATCAATATCTTGTATTATGAGACTTTCCGCCGCATGGGGCTGACGGACAAAAAGCTAAGGCAATCAAACATGGTATTTCATGGAGTAGTGCCAGGTAAGTCAGCTTACCCAGTTGGAAAAATTGACCTAGAAGTTACCTTTGGAGATGAACCGGATTCCCGGTCAGAGATGATAACCTTTGAAGTGGTCAAGATCCGAAGCCCTTATCATGCTCTGTTCGGGAGGACGGTTTATGCCAAGTTTATGGCCAGGCCGTGTTATGTTTATCTACAGCTCAAGATGCCGGGTTACAAAGGAACAATCACGGTTCATGGAAGTCGCAAGATTGAATTGGAGTGTGAAGAGGGAGACGCTGCCTACGCGGAGGCAGTATGTGCTACAGAGGAGTTGAAATTTTTCAAGGATAATGTTGATCCGGCAAATATGACCCCGTTGAAAAAGCCGACTACGGAGCATGATCCGGCGTTGAAGTTTAAATCAGCGGAGGAGACCAAGCAAGTTGATTTTGTGCCAGGCGATTCATCCAAGCAATTCACTATCAGCGCTAACCTTGATCCCAAATAGGAAAGCGCGCTCATCGAGTTCATCTGTGAGAACCGGGATATCTTTGCATGGAAACCTTCTGACATGCCAGGTATACCGAGGGAACTCGCTGAGCACAGTCTTAACATTGATCCGAAGTTTAAACCGGTCAAACAGTATCTGCGCCGCTTCAACGAAGAAAGGCGCAAGGCTATAGGAGAAGAGGTAGCCAGGCTTTTAGCCGCAGGGTTCATAGTTGAAGTTTTTCATCTGGAATGGTTGGCTAATCCGATGCTGGTGTTAAAGAAGAATGGAAAGTGGAGAATGTGTGTGGACTACACAGACCTCAACAAAGCTTGTCCAACTGATCCTTTTGCTCTCCCTCGCATTGATCAGATCATTGATGCTACAGCGAGATGTGAGCGGCTAAGTTTTTTGGATGCATAATCAGGATATCACCAGATCAAGATGGCAGTTAAAGACCAGGAGAAGACAGCTTTCATAACTCCTTTTGGTGCTTTTTGCTATGTATCTATGCCTTTTGGGCTCAAGAGTGCCCAAGCAACTTATTAGCGTTGCGTACATAACTGTCTTAAGGGGCAGATAGGGAGAAATGTTCATGCTTATGTGGATGATATTGTGGTGAAGTCAAGAAAGGAGGAGACGCTGATAGAGGACCTCAAGGAGACCTTTGACAATCTTCGGGCCTATAAGATGATGCTTAATCCGGAGAAGTGTGCTTTCGGTGTTCCGGCAGGCAAGCTCATTGGGTTTTTGGTGTCAAACAGAGGAATAGAAGCTAATCCGGAGAAGATCAAGGCAATCACATCTTTGACTAAACCGGCTTGCATTAATGATGTTCAGCGTATTGCTGGCCGGATCACAGCATTGAGCCTGTTCATTAGCCATTTGGGGGAGAAGGCGATTCTGCTTTATCAGATGCTGAGAAAAACAAATCGGTTTATATGGAGTGATGAGGCAAATACTACGTTTGAGGATTTGAAGCGACAGCTGGCAAGGCCACCGGTCCTGGCTGCCCCTGTTGATAATGAGCCTTTGCTGTTATATGTCGCCGCCAACGCACGGGCAGTTAGTGTGGCAATCGTGGTTGAACGCAGAGAAGCAGGGAAGGAATATCCGGTTCAGCGTCCAGTCTATTACGTCAGTGAAGTACTCATTGAGTCTAAGCAGAGGTACCCACATTGGCAGAAGCTGGTGTATGGTGTGTTCATGGCAAACCGGAAGTTGAAGCATTATTTATAAGGCCATCCAATAACTGTTGTTAGTTCAGCACCATTGGGGGATATAATCCAGAACAGGGAAGCTACGGGTAGAGTGGCGAAGTGGGCCATTGAGCTCAGCCCACACGAATTGAAATATGTGCCACGCACCGCCATCAAATCTCAGGCCTTGGTGGATTTCATCAATGATTGGACAGAACTGCAAACACCAGAGGAAAAGCCGGATCTTACATACTGGATGATTCACTTTGACGGTTCAAGGCAGTTAGAAGGCTCGGGGGCTGGAGTTGTTTTAACTTCCCCGCGAGGTGATAAGTTTTGTTACGTCCTCCGTTTATTGTTTCCTTGTACTAATAATGCAGCAGAGTATGAAGCATTACTTCATGGCTTGCGGATGGCAAAGGAGATGAATTTGAGCCGGGTCAAGTGCTTCGGCGATTCAGATTTAGTGGCACAACAAGTATCTGGCAAGTGGGATTCAAGAGATCCTCTCATGGCAGCTTATAGACGAGAAGTTGAAGAAGTGGCAGGATATTTCAAAGGGTATCAGGTGGATCACATAGACCGGTGAAGGAATGAAGCGGCTGATGCTCTGAGCCGGCTGGGTTCTCAACGTAAACTGGTACCACCAAATACTTTTTTGGATGAGCTACACAGGCCATCAGTGCAAGTACCATCAGAGGAAGACCTGTCTGTTCCTGATCCGGAGGCACAGTTAGTCGCGGCACTTCATGTTATTCCGGATTGGACGTTGCCCTATTTGGCGTATCTGAGCCGGGGAGAGCTACCGGACGACGAGATCGAGGCACGACAGATAGTTCGGCATTCTAAGTCCATGACAATTGCAAATGGGGAACTTCATCATCGTAGCGTCTCTGGAGCATTTCAGCGGTGTGTATCAACTGAGGAAGGTTGTGATATTCTTCGTGAGATCCATGAAGGAGATTGTGGTCATCATGCCAGTTCAAAATCCTTGGTGGCTAAAGCTTTTCGACATGGGTTCTATTGGTTGACAGCTCATGCTGATGCGGCGGATCTAGTCCGGAAGTGTGATGCATGTCAAAAGTTTTCACGACGCGCTCTTGTTCCGGCACAGGAACTTCGGATGATACCCATAACTTGGCCGTTTGCGACTTGGGGGCTTGATATGATTGGGCCCTTCAAACGATCCCAAGATCAGAAAACTCATCTGCTGGTGGCGGTGGATAAGTTTACAAAATGGATTGAGGCAGAGCCTGTGAGCAAGTGTGATGCGGCAACAGCAGTTAAATTTATCAAACAGGTAATTTTCCGGTTTGGCTTTCCACACAGCATCATCACAGACAACGGCACCAATTTATCTAAGGGTGAGATGGAAGAATTTTGTCAACGGGAACATATTCGCTTAGACGTATCTTCTGTGGCCCACCCTCAATCCAATGGTCAAGCTGAAAGAGAAAATCAGGAGATTTTGCGAGGTATCAAGCCCCGGCTTATGACTCCCTTGCAAAGAACACCAGGGTGCTGGGTTGAGGAGTTACCTTCTGTCCTTTGGAGTATCAATACTACACCAAACCGGTCCATGGGTTACACACCTTTCTTTATGGTATATGGTGCGGAAGCGGTTCTTCCAAGTGATATCCGTCATGATTCGCCAAGGGTGACGGCCTATGTTGAAGCGGCCAATGAGCAGGCGAGACAAGACGGTTTGGACCGGCTGGATGAAGAGCGTGATATAGCAGCAGCACGGTCTGCGATCTATCAACAAGACTTGCGCAGATATCACAGCCACCGGATCAAGACCAGGACATTCCAGGAGGGAGACTTAGTACTCCGGCTCATCCAAGATCAAACAGACATGCACAAGCTATCCCCGCCTTGGGAAGGGCCCTTTGTGGTCAGCAAGAATCTGCACAATGGTTCATATTACCTGGTGGACGTTCGAGAACACAAGGACTCATGGACATCGGAAGAGGAGACAAAGAGGCCATGGAACATCGCCCTCTTGCGGCCCTACTATACCTGAGCCATGGGCTCCACTGTATCCTATGTATATATTATGAATAATGAATAAACCGGCACCCTCGGTAAACCGCGGGCTCAGCCTTTTTTCCAATACAAGTATCTTATGGGGACAACCATACATGTCTTATCATATGTCATATTTCAAACAAATCGATCGGTTTAAACTAATTTTGCAGGGCATATGCACTCAGGAGCAATAACTCACTGAAGAGCTTTTTTCAAGCATATGGTCGTATCAGGACCAAAGAGGACACTTCATAAGGCCCTCTGGATGGTACCCGCATCCAGTGATTGGCTCCGCTTCATAAGGCCCTCTGGATGGTACCCGCATCCAGTGATTGGCTCCGCTTCATAAGGCCCTCTGGATGCTACCCGCATCCAGTGATTGGCTCCGCTTCATAAGGCCCTCTGGATGGTACCCGCATCCAGTGATTGGCTCCGTTTCATAAAAGCCCTCTGGATGGTACCCG
>LR738712.1:786868718-786906292 GCA_902687465.1 Secale cereale | reverse complement strand
ATTGGCAAAATTCTTCCTATGGTTGTACCCGAACCATAAAGGCCCTCTGGATGGTACCCGCATCCAGTGATTGGCAAAATTCTTCCTATGGTTGTACCCGAACCATAAAGGCCCTCTGGATGGTACCCGCATCCAGTGATTGGCAAAGTTTTATATGGCCAGCAGGGGGCAGGATTGTACCCGAATTTTAGCTTAACCTCTGTTGGTCATATCCGGTTCCTATGGATGGTACCCGCATCCATCGACAGGCCCTCTGGATGGTACCCGCATCCAGTGATTGGCTGAACCGTGCTTTGAGCCTGGCAGCTCATAAAAAGCCTCGACTACATGGTTTTATTTGCAAATTTGCATTTCTGGTCTTTATGTTTTATGGTTCTTTAATCCGGAGTGGGACAACTCAAGAAGTTGGCCACATATCTACAAAATTAAAGTCTGGGTCATGAACACCAGCATGAGTTAAAAGTCTGGGTCTTGAATACAAGCATGAGTTAAACCGGTTTTCATTATAATCCGGATCAGCCATCAGGCAAAAGCCAAATATAGGTACAAATGTCTGGACGAAGTTTCAGCGTGATCTAAACCGGTGTCTTTTATCAAACCCGGGATTATTATTGGGTCTATCAAAGGTTCCCTCAGAAAATTTTAAATTCTACCGGATTAAGAATATCAAGTATGCTTGATGGCAGGTATGAAGTTATTTTTGGTACAAACAAAACACTTGTTTGATATATTTTGTGAGAACAATTTAATTGGTCCAGCGGTAAAACCGCTAGGACATATTTTCAGTATTGTCTATGCAGGAACAGATGATATGCAGGATATGCTATATCAGACAAACTTTAATTTGGCAACGTTAAAACAAGAAGTTGGAGCATCCGGATCAAAGTGGACAAAGTTTTCAGCTATCCTATTACAAGGCATAGCAAGCCTGAACGGATTAAAGATTGTTCAGCAAAATGAGACTGCAACTACAAAGATATATTATGAACTACGATTCCTCCTGCTACGACGGCTGCGTATCAACTTGTTCCGGAGTCTCCTCCTCTTCTTGAAGCGGCTGGAAGTCATGGACGCACCAATCGATTTTTGTTAAGGCACGAAAGTACATCTCTTCATTGATGAGTTCAGACGGATCGATATCTGGGGCGAAGGTATGAGGGAGAACTGGTGGGATTAGATTGACGGTATCATAAACCGGCCGATCCACCCACTCGTTCTATAAATCATACCTCGGATGATACCTGGACAAGTTTGACTCGGCAGCAAGCTTGCTAGCGAGAGGGCGCATCTCCTTCGTCAAGGCGTGGAGATCCTTTGCAGTAAAAGCTGATCCGTCTTCTTTAGTATTGGGATACCCATTCAAAGCTTCTTCCGGATCAAAGTCCGGAACCCATGCTTTCGCTCTGGTAAGCGCCATGAGGGAACCGGCTCGAGCAGCAGACTTCTTAACTTCTTCCAAGCGCACTGGCAAGACAGACAGTTTCTCTAGTGTACCTTGGATGGTCGTAGGGGCCGGTTTATTAAAAGATATTGCACTTATGATCCTCTGACCGCCGGAATACAGCTGCTCGACCAAAGTATAACACGCCTTAAGTTTTTTCCGCAAATCATCCCCAAGATGGGTGACACGGCGCCCTGTATATGATTATCACAGTTAAACCGGAACGGATTAAAATTGCAAGGATGAAAGCAGGAATACAGATTAAGTACTTACCGAAGACAGCAGAAGTCATCAATTCTATTTGCCGCTTTAAACCGGTTAACTCTTCAGTCACCGGATTAAGGGCTTCTTCAGCATCCTTTGCCCTTTTTTCTAAATCCTTCTTCTGAACATCAAAGGCGGTCCGTTCCTCTTCAAAGAATTTCTTCAGTTGTTCAGCAGTCTTTAAGCTCAGCGCCAAGTCTTTTTTGGCCTTAGAAGCAGCAGATTCTGTTTCAACAAGTCTATTCCGGAGTTCAGTAATTTCTTCTGCTCTCCGGTTCAAATCAGCCTGCAAGGAAAATCAAAGTGGAAAGAAGAAAAAGTCAAACAAGTCTCAAGCACACAAACAAGTTGTCTACTTGACACTTGGGGGCTAATGGGAAGTTGAAGCGTCAAACAATAGCAATTCAAAGACAAGTCTCAAGCACACAAACAAGTTGTCTACTTGACACTTGGGGGCTAATGGATAGTTGAAGTATAAAAGGGAAATTTCAGACAAGTCCCAGGCACATAAACCGAGTTATGCCCCTGGCACTTGGGGGCTAATGTAAGATCATTTGTTTAATCAGGAAGTACCGGTTCACCTTCTGGACGTAGCTAAACCGGAACTTGGGGGCTACTATGATATAGATAGAAGCACATCAAAAGCAAAAATAAAAAACAAACATGATTACCTCATACTTGTCCTTCATCATGTTAATCAAGCCTGCTTCATAATCTCGACCAGTGTGAAGCCGGTTCAAGTACCCAGAATAGAGCTCCTGGGCACTCATGTCAGCGAAGCTAGATAGCTCGGTACTCCATTTACTCTTTTCTTGATGCAGCTTCTCCGCTTTAGCCGTATGTTTGGCTAAGACAGTGGGCTCAGCAGGAGCAGTATAAGCTGTGCGAGTTATTTGAACTTCCGGAGAAGCAGTTGTTGGTGGTGGGGTCGCAGTGTGAACCGGGCTAGCAGGAGCCGGACTAGTCCGAGGAGGATCGGCCCGGGCATGACTTGCCGGTTTATGGACGTCCTCAATACTGGGATTCTCAGGCACAGTGGTGTGATCCATAGGTGCAGGATCTTCAAGTGGAATTGTGGGCTTGCCTTCCGGAAGGATAGTTGTATCCGGATCAACCGCCGGATCATCAACGGCAGTTTCAGCAGTTGGTTTGTTAGCCTTTGGCTTTTTGCTAGGCTTTGGCTTGCTGAAAGAAATTGAAAAACAAGTCAGAACTGTAAAGCAAAGTGCAATCATAAACCGGATAAATTAAAAGACTTACCCTGGGACAGTTTTCAGGGGTGGGAGTTGTGTGGCAGTTGATTCGCCGAAAGAAGATAAGGGAGTATCCTGATAATCAGGGTCAGACGGTTTAAGCGGTTTGCGTATAAGCCCGGCCTTGGGATGAAGAAGAGTTGGAGAGAGTATAACCTCAGAGCGGCGCCTCCGAGCTGGAGTAAGAGAGATTCCAGATGATTCAACTGCAAGGCCGCTATGGCGGGTAGTCCAGCGAAGGGCTTCATGTTGCTGTTTCTTCAAAAGAAAATTGGGATCCAATTGAGCATAAGGGTGAGAAAACTGATATTTCCGGACTGTCCGACGACTTTTTTGTGGAAGTGGTTCTGAATCGGAAGAAAGGATAGTTACCTCAATTTCGGCCGGTTTATCTCCTTCAGCCAACTCCTGTGAAAAGTTACCGTTAAATACAAATATGGATAAAAGGTTAACAAAGTCAAAGCCGGATTAACACATACCTCGGAGTCCGGATCATCATCTTCAGCATGAGAACCGGAGCCTACAGCCGCTTCTCTTTTCTTGATAACGAAAGCTTTCCGGCATGGCTTTTTTTCGGCTTTTTCCTGTGGCTTCCTCTTCCAAAAGGGATCATCAGCCTGTTCAAAAGGTGAAAGATAATTGAAAGAACGATTTAAAGGAACGGATTACAAACATAAGACAGAGAGTAAGACTTACTGCAGGCAGTTTGTTTTTCCTGTAGTACGGAGCCAATCCGGTTTGGCCGCATTCTTCTAAGGTAACATTAAGCATCTGCTTGGCAGATTCAATGACTTCCGATTTAGAAAGTTTGTCCTTAGAAAAATGTTGAGGATCATCCGGTTTACCAGAATATTTATACATCAAGTTTGGGCGCGGGCTCAGAGGAAGGATACTCCAAGAGAGCCAGCAGCGCATAAAATGCACTCCAGTTAAGCCATTGGCCATAAAGGCCTTTAGCCTGGCAAGTTGAGAGGCAAACAGGGGCCGCTCTGAGGAGCTGAGGCGCAACGGCAAGGGGTGATCCTCCGGAAGACGGTGCTCGCGATAACCCGGCAGTGGATTTTCCCCTTCAGGTGAAGTGTCAATGCAATAAAACCAAGACTTATTCCAATCCTTGGGGTGCGTGTGGAGAGCGGCGTGAGGAAAGACTGCGTCACTTCTTTTCTGAATGCTCACCCCACCCAGTTCTTGATGAGGTCCGCTGGTAAACTCAGTTCGCCGGTTTAAGTGGAAAAAGTCCCTGAACAGATCGACTGATGGTTCTTCTTGCAAATACACGTTTGAGAAAACTTGAAAATCGCATATGTTGGAAACAGAGTTGGGACCTATGTCCTGAGGATGGAGTTGGAAAGCGGCAAGTATGTCCCGGAAAAACTTTGAACCAGGAGGAGTGAAGCCCCGGGCAATATGGTCAAAGAAGACAATAACCTCCCCCTCTTTAGGAGTAGGAGGACATTCATCTCTTGGGGCCCGCCATTTTAAAACGGACTGAGGGCCTAAAGTGCCAATTGCAGCAGCATTGACTAAATCTTGTTCCGTAATAACGGAAGGAACCGAATTGCAAGAGACAAACTGCTTGGCCATAGCAACAGAAGAACAAGTGCTGAAAGGGTAAAGTGTAAACCCGGATTACTCGAGCACAGTGGCATAAACCGGAAGATATATGCAAAGATCACGCAACGGTTTAGACAAGGGACTAATGATATGGCTAACCCGGCAATAAACAGGAAACTGTATTACTACCGGTTCATGACAACAAAAGAGAAAGAGCTAAACCGTCGCGTTCGTCATTGAATTTTTACAGAAGCAGTATATGACTGTTTAAACCGGAGCATACTTTATAGATCTACAAAGGTGAAGAAACAAGTTTTCGCAGACAGCTAAAGTGAAACAGATCTGAGCACCCAGGAAAAGGAAAAGTAAATACAAGACTATTACAGGAAGAACCGTAAGAATCTTATACAAAGCAGATGAATCTAAAGAATGAGATCTAAAGCATACAGCGGCGGAACAGAAGCAAGTTTAAAGGGTAAGATTTAAACGCTGAAATTTCTGCGAACTTGGCGCCTACGAAGAATAGACGAAGCTACCATTGAGGTTTAATGGCGGAGATGCGAGAAAGAACCCTAGAGCTATGGATCTATAGCGAGGAAGATGACATACCTGGAACTGCAAGAAGCGGCGGCGGAGTTTCTCTGGTCACGCTCAGGTTGACGCAGCGGCCGGCGAAGACTTGAGCTCGACGGACGACGGCGGAGACTTGAGCTCGACGGGCGATGACGGAGTCTGGAGCTCGGGCGACAGAGGAAGAAGAACGAACGGAAGGAGATAAAGAACAGAGGCAGCGGTATTTATAGAAGGGCATAGTTGAAACGACAGGCGCGAGATTTGAGGAGGCAGAAGATTGGATAAAGATCCTCTATCGCCTCGATTCTCGGGATGGCCCTTAAACAAAGCCGATAGACAGCTGGGTGCGTTAAATGCGGAAGTGATGTCATGGTTAAATTAAGTAACTTTCAAGGATGACATCATGGCCGGTTTACAAAAATGAGAAGACACAAGAAGGAAGATTATGCAAGACTGGAAGATTGATGTGAACAAGTTCAAATCATTCTGGGGCCTAATGTCAGGGATATTACTAGCAGGTATGAACCAGTTAGTATAAACCGGATTATGGTAATATCGTTGTATCATTGTAATACTTTGTAGAGGCTACGGCCCATGAGATCTTAAGGCCCATGTATAGAGTTACGATTTTTAAACCGCCTGATCATGTAACTTGAGAGATAAGGAAGAAAGAGCAGAGACCGAGGCGGACGCAAGTATGAGCCGGCCTCGGGACTCTGTAAACCGGACCGGGCATCGCCTCTATATAAAGAGACGACCCGGCGACGGTTCAAGGACAAGCAAGAAAACAACCCGTCGAGACGCAGGCAAGCGATCCGCTCCCTGTTCATCGACGCCCAAGCAATACCAAACCAAACTAGACGTAGGCTTTTACCTTCATCGAAGGGGCCGAACTAGTATAAACCCTCTGTGTCCTTTGTGTGCGTTTAACCCCTTCAAGCTAACCCGTGCAATGGTTCCATTATCAAGTCCGTTAAACCGGACATCTTGCGTGTTATTTCCACGACAGGTCTCTACCAACTTCTATGTTCCATAAATATGTTCATGGAATTGGTAGATGACGGCTTCGAATTTTGCAAGAATCAGGGGGAGTATCTTCCTGAATTTTTCCTGTTCAATGCATCGTATTATACTCTTTTTCCCTTCATGAGTTTACTTTACAGGTTCTCATAAAGGTTTTTAATGAGGTAATATCAACATGAGATCATATGTCATACTTTCCGTTTTCGCCATCGGGGTTTTTAGGAAAGTATATACGACATATTTATGGTTCTCTTGATTCTATGAGTTTTCTCATATTGAGTTAAAGGAGACAATAACCATTATATGTTGCATAATTTTATCCTTATTTTTTCCCACTGGGTTTGAAGGAGTTTTGGCAACATATCAAATACTATACTCCTCACATTTTTCCCACAGGGTTTTTGAGGAGATTTAATCAAGATGATGATCAAACACACGGTTAAGCGGTGATTAGGGGGAGTGTTAAAACTAATTAACCCCAGCGGTTAGTTAGGGGAATCCCCGCATCCCCGTGCGGATGCCACTTTCGCAACTGCCCGACGGTTGCTCCTCTCCTCCCGGTCGACGTCTTTTCCAACGGACGCTTCTCTTGGATGCATCCTTTCCGATTGTATATATACGTGAACATCATCAATAAAGGACATGGTTGAATCATTTGTTGTCTCTCTCAATTGTCTCTCGATTACTTTCCAACAGTTATATCTCACCCACGTGAAAAAAACCCGCCCTTGATCTGTTCCATATGATTCCATCTCCTTTCTTTCTCTCGTATATACGTGAATAAGAGGCGGACATGCTTAAAAAAAAGAGAAAGCTTTTCTGTCAAAAAGAAAGAAAAAAAAGATAGCTTTCCCCTCGATCTGTTCCATGACTTCCTTTCTTTTTTCAGGGGATCTGCTCCGTGACTTCGATCTCCTCTCTTTCTTTGATATATACGTGAAAAAGAGGCAGTCATGCTTCAAAAGAAAAAAGAGGGAGGCGAACAGGCGGCGGCAACCACGACTTTCACGGAGGCCTCAAGTGCCGGAGACCTCTGCCATCAACAGAGACCGAAGAAAAAAACCAGTTACTCCACCGACTAGATTCTTCCAGTTACCCCCTTAAGGTATGCCGCCCTCCCCAAACCCTAGGGTGTAGATTGATTGATATTCACTAGCCCCACTACATTTATCAAGATGTGCCAAGATTGATTGAGGAACTCGGTTTCATAGAAATCACTCAGATTCTCAAGATACATTTCAGATTGATTGTAGAAAACCTCCACGCGCGTAGCTTGGCAAAGCTAGCTTAGTGGCTTGATTTGCACATGCACGGCGAGCCGGAAACACCATGTACATTGAATTGTTGGGGCTAGCTTGGTCTATGTCGCTGCCGCACGGACGTAGCTTAGCAAACCTAGCTTTATGTACGTATATCTTTGAGCCACCGACCTCTCCGTAGTCCTCCTTGGCCGTAGGAGATCTCACCTTAGCACATCAAAGCAGGAAAGATGAGGCAGGGGCCAGCAAATAATAAAATTCAATCTGCAATCAAAGGCGACTTCTACTGCGAAGAAACAGGCAACAAGGTTGAGGGAGGGTCCAACATCTCTTTCATGCTCAACAACAAGCTTCAGGTTTGTTTATTTTACTGTCAAATAGAAGAAAATGACTGCAGGTTTGTTCACAAAAGACGAGCTCATTGTAATTACCTAATAGCCTGATGGTGCTTAACGTCAGATGCCGATACATGTACTGACTGAACTAAACTTGAGCTACTGAAGCAGTAGAGCAGCGCTAACTCACTTCACGCTTGCAGGTGCATGTGATTCAATATGTAGAGAAGTGATATAATTTCCACATATACATGCCCAATTACTTGGTGTATACTCGATAAAATATAGTGATAAATAATGATGTGCCCTAACATAGAATCTTTCTTTATATATGCATATGTTGTCTACGTATTAGAAATATTTTTAATGTTCAAGGCAGCTTCGTAGGAGGAGTTGTTGAAGTTTCAGTTTCAACCAGAGAACAAAGAACATGGTAATTAGTTTAAGTTTTATGTAAGCGGGTAGTTCTACATGTCTGCTTGTGGAGTAAATTTAATGAAGTGACTAAAGACTGTTATGTAATGGTCAAATTACCCTGATTTCATCGCAAAGCCTGATCTGAGTAGCGGAGTTCTAAAGCCTCAGATAATTGTATATTAAATCAAAATGCCAACTGCTTTATGGTTACGAATAGGACGTTGCAACAATGGAGTTAGGAAAAAACTTAATTTTATAGATCCAAGTCTCTTCTTATTAGTAATATCTTTGACTAACAATGGATTTGAATCCAATATTTTGGAAATAATCTATATAGTGTGTTTCCCTGAATAGTTAGTGGTCGTAGGTGCTCCGTCCTGTTTACTAAACTAATGCGAAATATAATCTCACAATCACGAACATGAGCTTTAATCTTTCACAAAGTTTCTTTGTAGCTCAGGTTACATGAAACCTCTTATCCTCACCCCTTCAACCTTGCGTTGAGATCCGTACTCTACAACTAACTTACAACAAGGACATTTCTCTTTTTTGTTTGTCTAAAATTAAACAACATATGAACTTCAAACTTTGCAGATCGAACAAACATTAGAACATCAATGTGTGGAAAAACTTTCAGATTTTTTGGTCTGATATAAATATATAAAATGAGATTTTGTTTGACTAAAAATATTATTTTAAGTATTTAAAATGCATGAAAAAATCTGGAAGTTTTTTCCCAGATTGTAGTTAGAATGTATTGTTGTTCTGCAAAATTTGAAGTTTATATGTTCTGTCGTTTGAGAGAAACAAAAAAGACAAATACGTCTGCATGGACCGCGATGCAGAAATGGATGGCAAAGATAAGGGGT
The DNA here is from genome assembly GCA_902687465.1 of Secale cereale. Taxonomy (NCBI): domain Eukaryota; kingdom Viridiplantae; phylum Streptophyta; class Magnoliopsida; order Poales; family Poaceae; genus Secale; species Secale cereale. The sequence goes on along the minus strand of LR738712.1, from coordinate 786,897,304 downwards.
ACCATGTAGCCTGAGCTACAGAAAACCACTGCTAATTGCTCTGATTTTTCTCTCTCATGTATATAGGTACATTCATGGTATATTGGCCAGAGCGTTTCGCTCGGTGCCATCGGCTTTCTGACCAATCGTTTTAGCTAGCAGCAAAACACAAACACAAAGGTGTGCATAGCAAGATTGAAGGAATATAGATTGATCGGTATGTCTTCAGCTAGCTCTAAACTCACCATACGTCCTTCTGTGTGCTTGGGCTAGCTCTAGATGGACCTGATCGATTCTTTCCGCGCAAGGTAAGTTTTGTTTAGTCTTTAGGTCTATTTCTGAAATCATTGATCCAACTCCATACATTTTGGTACTGTAGATTCATAATTGCACTTTAGATGTAAAGAACTTACCATCAGGTCGCCCAACAATCCGTGCATCTCTTTATATTGTGTTCCATCCACTACACGAGTGTGGACCATGGTTAGCAATGCCGAGCTACTAGAAAAAATTTATGGCCCTTAATTTGGTTGAGGATACCAGTTCTCACTAGCACACTAGATGTTGGCATGGATATAGACATAATGCAATGCCAGGTAATCCATAATCCCTTGCTTTGTTCACATGTTTGGCTCCGGTAAAAGTATTTCATGTTCAGTTATCCAAAGAAACTCTTTGTATCCATTGGCAGACTGATGAGGCTAAAGCGCTTTCGTTTCCTATCAATTTTTACAACGCGAGCATGGCGATGCGTCATGGAGATGTTTCTATCCATATTTAAGACTCAAGGATGAAGATTAGTCTGGTGACCTTCTGCATTTCTGCTTCCTACAATACATACATACATCCACGAACGTACAGATCCACAAGAGAAGCAAGGTTTCAGTTTTTGCAAGGTGATAGGAGTTGAGCTCATGAAAACAGTGACCCGTGAATGGTGTAATATGTTAGGTCACTTCAAGTTTGGTAAGTGACGACAATAATAATGTCCAAATGACAACATGCTTCCTGGCAAACCAGACCCAGTTATGGCACGTCATGCACATTTTTCTTGAGAGCAGTGTACCAAAGTCATTCTGCCGGTCGGGGATCACTGAGTCTTGATCATCACAGGGACCCAAAAGAAGCAAACCGTTGCATCCTCCAGGCCAGGTTGAAAATTGCCTTGGCATCCATGCTGCCGCTAACTAGGATGCTGAAGTTGATCGGTACATCGAGATTATTGATAGTCGGGGTCGGGACGCGCTCTGCTCATGACCATCTAAATCCTAGCAGTGGTGATAATTAGTAACTATAACTAGCACTTAATCATGTTGATTTGGAAAATGTACTAGAAATAGAACATTTATTTGTATACTGTTCTTCTGAATGTGACAAACCCAACACATACTTAGGAATCAAGCCTATGATCAATGACCTGCAAATTGTTTACCCTTTCTTTTGTATAGGCATTATACCTGACAAGAGTTGCAAAAAGCTTACAACTATGCATCTATTATTTTTTTAGTATAGAATAAAGTTGCAGGGTTGTAGTTATGTTACATGAAAGCAAGACAAATGGTTTATTGTACTATACATTGTTTTCAGCATTACTATGGTGGTACGATGGGAAGATAGTAGTCCATGACTGGTCTCTTAATTAGGTTGTGCTAGATTATAGTTCTGCTACAAGCCATGCATAGGAAAAATAATCACCAACCATAGTTCTGCCAACATGTTTACCATGTACATGTCATCAATTAATTTCACCAAATGTTCAAAACCCTCAAAATATGTTGATGCAATGACATAGGTAAACCTTTATGTATTTAACATTTAGCTTACTTGAAACTCAGAAATTCTGCATTACTAATGTTAGAATTATTCATGTCATTCAGATAACATACTACTTCTCTATTACATTTGGCTCAGTTCCTAGCAAGCTTAACATTTTCACCATTTTTTATATTCTGCTGGGCATTCCTCTTTATGAGAAAGGTACATGAATTCCTCTCTCGATGTATGTGTTTACTTTTCCAAATATTGAACTGCACAGTTGGAGTCATGCACTAACCGATAGTTTTAAACTGCTCAAATTCATCACTACATTTCTACTAATAATTTAATAAATATGGTAAATGAGTTATGTTTTAACATTGTGAATGCATTGCACCTAACTGTATTATGTCTGTATGTTGTAGAGAATTTAAGGATATTTAATAGGGGCATACAAGGAACAAGACACTAATTTTGCAAGAAGATCAGAAATAATTTCTATTTGTTCAAATAAATATACCTTATGCTTATAAACAGAGAAACTTTCGGGTAGGTTAGGTGAATGCCACATAAACTATTTTTATGTTATACTTTATATTCTTAAAAGTTCATACTAACATGTCCGTACAAGCTTTAATTGTGACTCTAATCCATTTTAAATGCTGCGTACTGGCAGTATCCCAGCCCAATAGTGTTTGAACTCTATGCATCAACTATTAGGTAGCAACTCTAACATTTCTATTTCTACTGTGCATTATCAAAGATGTTAGTAACTGGTGTCAATGTCTTCCATGTTCTTCACATTTCATAGTTAACATCTATAGTCAAGCCAATTGCAACAACGAAAGTGCACATTTTATATCGTTGTTACATTCACGTCCATCATTTCCATCCAATGGCATGGCAAGAAGTGGAGGGTTTGCATGAGACCGATTGTGGTAAAGAAAACTGAAGAAATATTAGCAGATCAAATATGAACTATTTTATTTTTTCACATGTTAGTAACATGTGTATGTATGTATGTATTCCGATTCTAACATTTATTCCCAACTCCAAAGTGAAAAATACACGCAAAAAGGTGTGTTCTTCAATCAATTGTTTTCAATACAATTACTTTGGTGAGACACACTTTCTAACAATTTATAGTTTTTACCTTACTTACACAGAGAATTAACAATATTGCATGCACACTTAACTAGGCCTACACGAAAACAGTGAAAACTATTAAACCGTGTTCAATTTTTTTTTCTCTTTAGAATGCAACATGATAAAAATGGCAAAAAATATATACAAATATATTTTGCCTAATGCCACTGATCATAAAAAGTACCATACATGGTAAAAGATAAATGTATGAAAACATATACAATTATAAAAGAACAAATAACAAAAAATCACCTAAGACAAAACTATGTTCGAAGCAGTCGTATATTTTAAAATGTTGTGACATATGGTTCCAATTTTTCTTTTATACAAATCAAATAATATATTCTTATTATTTGACTTTATAAATTTCTAGCCCGCGCATTGAGCGGGCCACTTTGCTAGTTTATCTATAAAAGTATATTATAATTGGTAAGTTTATTTATTTTTATATGGTATATTAGATCTAAGATAAAATATATAATTGGCTTTTAATTTTTTATAGATGGATTTGCATTCGAAGACTATTTTTTTTTCAACGAGTGGACTACGTAGAGTGTCAAAAGGCATGCGATATAGAGTATAGCAGAAAGTATGTCCACATGGTTTAGAGAGAGAGGAATGTGAGGTCTGCTAAGAATTGAATCATATGCATGTTAGACAACCAGGTTAAACCCATGCAGGACATCAGATAAGAGAAATAGTCAAACCAACATTGTTATGATATGTTCGCGGGCATTGCATCATATGAACCCGGCAACTGCCATTGCCATTGTTTCAGTTGTGCGTAGAATACAACATTTTAGTAAACTGCTTCAACTACGTTTGAAATGTCATGTTATAGTAAAACAAAATGGGTACTATATATTCGAGGGAAGAAGCTATAAGGGGTATTGTGAAGGGAATATGTTAGAAATTTCAACTGGCTATGTACTAGCGATTTCTTTTTAATAAAAAATAGCAATGTCACTATATTATGTTCAATAGAGGAACAACTATGAGGAGTAAAACCACATGGGCAAGATAAAATCAAACGTGCTATGATGAGAGTGACGAGAAGGTGGTCACCAATAGAAAACATTGGCTGAGAGATGATTCAAACAAACAACTTACTATGTGTATGGATTTCCTTGGCGATATATGTATAGGTGGCGAATTAAGAGCGTATGATTAGCGGCTCACACGGATGTAAATCGCTCATTGAAAAAACAACGTAAATAATAAAATATAGGAATACCCATGCAATTACTTTTATCAGGAACCAATACCGGCGGATTTAAGTTGAGTAGCAGCACGTGAGACGGGAAAAACCATTAGAGAAGTTACAAAATACATTATTAATAGGGCCATTGGATTTTATAATTACAACTACTTATCTAACAGAACAAAAACATCTTGAAGAGTTTATCACTAACGGAAAAAAAATAACAAACTAGTCGCGCAAATGCGCGGGTAACCCCGCTAGTTCTTATAACAACAACATGTATAAATATTGTCATATGATTTCTTATGCTAAAGTAACAATCTATTCACAATGTCAAGTATGAATCAGAAACTTCATTGAAAACTAACAAACTATGATCTCGGTCATTGAAGCAATTGTGATTTGTCATAACATCGGAAAGAGTCAATATAAGAGCTTTTCTGCAAGTCCACATAATCAACTATCATTTAATCTTTCACAATTGCTAACACTCACGCAATACTTATGGGTATGGAGTTTTAATCGGACACAGAGAAAGATAGGGGCTTATAGTGTTGCCTCCCAACATTTTACCTCAAGGGTAACGTCAACAATAATAGTTTATGATAACTTACATCCAATTGGGTATATATGTCAGGATCTTTCCAACACAATGTGCTTGCCAAAGGATAAAATATAAAAAGGAAAGGTGAAGATCACCATGACTCTTGTATAAGGTATAAGACAAGAATAAAAGATAGGCCCTTCACAGAGGGAAGCAGAGGTTGTCATGTGCTTTTATGGTTGGATGCACGAAATCTTAATGCGAAAGAACGTCACTTTATATTGACACTTGTGATAGGGACCTTTATTATGCAGTCCGTCGCTTTTATTTCTTCCATATCACAAGCTTGTATAAAGCTTATTTTCTCCACACTAATAGGTCATACATATTTAGAGAGCAATTTTTATTGCTTGCAACAATGACAACTTACTTGAAGGATCTTACTCAATCCATAGGTAGATATGGTGGACTCTCATGGCAAAACTGGGTTTAAAGATATTTGGAAGCACAAGTAGTATCTCTACTTGGTGCAAGCAATTTGGATAGCATGAGGGGGAAATACAAGCTCAATATGTTGGATGATCCATGACAATATAATTTATTTTGGATATAAGAAAACATAACCCATTACGTTGTCTTCCTTGTCCAACATCAACCTTTTAGCATGTCATATTTTAATGAGTGCTCACAATCATAAAAGATGTCCAAGATAGTATATTTATATGTGGGAACCTCTCTTTCTTTGTTGCTTCCTATTAATTGCAACGATGACCAAAACTATGTTTGTCAACTCTCAACAACTTTTATTCATCATACTCTTTTATATGTGAAGTCATTACTCTCCATAAGATCAATCTGATCTCTTTATTTCTTTTTATTCTTTCCTTTTTTTCTTTTATTCCCTCAAGATCATAGCAAGATAACCAAGCTCTCGACTCGAGACTAATCTTTATTATATATAGCTCACGAACTCGATTACATAGATAAGGTTGAACACAAAACCTCAAAGCTAGATCATAATAAACTTTATTCTACTAGATCAAGTTATAATTAAAAGGATCGAACTAAAAAAACGGTAAAGATAGGGGTGTGATGGTGAACCGATACCGGGGCACCTCCCCCAAGCTTGGCAGTTGCTGAAGGGAGTGCCCATACCCATGTATTTATGTCTCTTTCTTCAGAGGTGGTGATGATGGAGTTGTTGGAGATGTAGGCTTGTCATCCATCTTCCAGGGCATAAGCTCACCATCGTAGAAGGATGATCGAGACTTCGAGATCCTCAAATCTGCAGCCAAACTCATTCTCTTGAATCTATATTCATACTCATAGTTTTGGTTTTGCAGGTCATAGATCTGGGCTTGGAGGTGCTCGATTTTTTCATGAAGCTTGAAGATGGTCTCCACAATGTTCTTGGCATCCAGCTTGTGGTTGTTGGTGAACTCCGCGATCATCATGTGGTTGGTGTTGTGTCTGCATTCCACCATCCCCTGGCACTTGAAAACTTGTTGCTCCATTGCTTCGAGTCTTGTCTCCACGCTTCCGGTCCTCCTTGGTCCCTCAACATCACGGATGTGCAGCACCCCCTCACGCATCTCAATGGTCTAAGGGTGTTGCAGCACCACCGCGAGGTAGGGGTTGATGACCTTCTTGAAAAACTTGTCCTTGGGGGTGCTTGAAGACGTCATGGTGATCTAGATCTGTCAGAAAAATAGCTCAAAACAAAAGCAGATGATTTTGTCGTGGTACCGTGGTCAAAACCTTCGGGAGGTTATATAAAGAATTTTTACCGACCAAAAGAAGTAACGTGGAAGAAAACGGAGTTCGGAGGGCACATGAGGAGCCCACGAGGTAGGGGGGCGCGCCCTCCACCCTAGTGGATTCCTCGTGTCCCTTTTGGACTACTTCTTATTTTCCTATTTTCTTAAATCTTCCAAAACGGAGAAAAAAATGCTATTAGAGATGTTTTGGAGTCGGTTTACGTACCGTACCACATACCTATTCCTTTTCGGAGTCTGAAACATTCTGGAAAGTGTCCCTTATGTATTCCTCCAGGGTTACGGTTTCAATGACATTAGTTTCAACATTTATGGGATTACCTGAGATATAATGTTTGATTCTTTAACCGTTCACCACCTTCGGATTTGTGCCTTCGAAGTTGTTGATTTTTATGGCACCAGAACAATAGACCTCCTTGATAACGTAAGGACCTTCCCATTTAGAGAGGATTTTTCCTGCAAAAAATCTCAAACGAGAGTTGTATAACAAAACATAATCACCTACATTAAACTCACGCTTTTGTATCCTTTTGTCATGCAATCTTTTAACTTTTTGTTTAAACAATTTGGCATTCTCATAGGCATGGGTTCTCCACTCGTCAAGTGAGCTAATGTCAAATAGTCTCTTCTCACTGGCAAGTTTGAAATCATAATTGAGCTCTTTAATGGCCCAACACGCCTTATGTTCTAGTTCGCGAGGTGTGTGACATGCTTTTCCATAAACCATTTTACATGGAGGCATACCCATAGGATTTTTATATGCAGTTCTATAGGCCCATAATGCATCATCAAGTTTCTTGGGCCAATTCTTTCTAGATCTATTAACAGTCTTTTGCAAAATTAATTTTAGCTCTCTATTGCTCAGTTCTACTTGACCACCAGAGTGTGGGTGATATGCACATGCAATTCTATGATTAACATCATACTTAGCAAGCATTTTACGAAAAGCACCATGAATCAAATGTGAACCACCATCAGTCATTAAGTATCTAGGGAGTCCAAACCTCGAAAAAATAACCTTTTAAGCATCTTAATAGAGGTGTTATGATCAGCACTACTAGTTGGAATAGCTTCTACCCACTTAGTAACGTAATCAACAGCAACTAAAATATGTGTATACCCATTAGAGGAAGGAAACTATCCCATATAATCAAAGCCCCAAACATCAAATGGTTCAATAACAAGTGAATAGTTCATAGGCATTTCTTGACGTCTAATAATATTACCAATTCTTTGACCTTCATCACAAGACAAGACAAACTTACGGGCATCCTTGAAGAGAGTAGGACAACGTCTAATAACACCATATACTCTTTCTAAAGGTGTGGGTCATCCCAGAATCAATGTCTTAAATCATAGAAAACCTTTTTCTTTTGATGGTATGTGAAACTAGGTGGTATGAATTTAGCAACAATGGAATTAATTAGCATAATCAGCACACGATGGAGCAGTACGAGAAGCATTTATGACAGCGAATTGTTCTTCAGGAAAGCTATCATCAATATGTAGTGGGTCATCAAGAACATTCTCTAATCTAGATAAGTTGTCTGCAATAGGGTTCTCAGCTCCATTTCTATCAATAATATGCAAATCAAATTATTGTAGCAAGAGAACCCATCTAATAAGTCTAGGTTTAGCATCTTTCTTTTCCATAAGACATTTAATAGCAGCATGATCAGTGTGAATAGTTACTTTAGAATCAACAATATAAGGCCTGAACTTATCACAAGCAAATACAACTGCTAAAAATACTTTTTTTGTAGTAGCATAATTTCTCTGGGCATTGTCTAGAGTTTTAATAGCATATTGGGTAACATTTAATTTCTGATCAACTCTTTGGCCTAGAACATCACCTACAACATAATCACTAGCATCAAACATAATTTCAAAGGGTAAATTCCAATCAGATGACTAAACTATAGGTGCAGAAATTAAGGCTTTCTTAAGTATTTCAAATGTTTCTACACAATCATCATCAAAGACAAAAGGAACATCTTTTTGTAAGAGATTAGTCTGAGGCCTAGAATTTTTTGAGAAGTCTTACATGAAACTCCTATAAAAACCGACATGACCAAGGAAACTTCTTATACCTTCAATACCTCTTTCAGAAATTTTATGCCCCAAGACAATACCTTCATTAACCATAAAGTGGCACTTCTCCCAATTCAAGACAAGATTAGTTTCTTCACATCTCTGCAAAACTCAATCAAGGTTGCTTAAGCAATCATCAAAAGAAGTTCCATACACGGAGAAATCATCCATGAAAACCTCAACAATCTTTTCACAAAAGTCAGAGAATATAGCATTCATACATCTTTGAAAGGTAGCAGGTGCATTACATAAACCGAAGGGCAAGTAAAAGTGGTCTTTTCCTGATCCTCTTTTGACACAGGTATTTGAGAGAAACCAGAGTAACCATTTAGAAAGCAAAATTGTGTATGTTTGGATAATCTTTCTAGCATTTGATCAATAAAAGGTAAAGGGTAATTATCTTGTTTAGTAGCTTTATTTAGTTTGCAAAAAACAATTACCATTCTATAGCCTGTAACAATTCTTTGCTGGATCAATTCGTCTTTATCATTAGGAACAACAGTAATACCTCCCTTCTTAGGGACACAATGGACAAGACTTACCCACTGACTATCAGCAACATGATAAATTACACCTGCCTCCAGAAGCTTTAGTATTTCATTTCTTACCACTTCTTTCATCTTAGGATTTAACCATCGTTGGTGACCAATAACCGATTAGTGTCTTTCTCCAATTTTATTTTTTGCTAGCATAGAGTGGGACTAATGCCCTTAAGATCATCAAGAGTATAGCCAATAGCAGCACGGTGCTTCTTCAGAGTTTTCAATAATTTCTCATCTTCCTGCTCTGAAAGGTTAGCACTAATAATAACATGATATATCTTCTTTTCATCAAGATAAGCATACTTAAGAGTATCATGTAATGATTTAAGCTCAAACACGGGATCACCCTTGGTTGGAGAAGGTTCTCCTAGGATTTCAACAGGCAAGTTGTGTTTCAATAAAGGTCCCTGTTTAAAGAATACTTCATCTATTTCCCTTCTTTCATTCATAAACATATAATTTTCATGGTCTAGCAAATATTGTTCTAAAGGATCATTAGGAGGCACGACAATACAACAAGACCAATAATTCCATCTTTCCTAGGTAATTCTTTATCATGGGGTTGTCTACGAAATTTAGCAAAGTTAAAGTCATGACACATATCCCCTAAACCAACAGTAACAATATCCTTTTCATAGTCTATCCTAACATTAACAGTATTCAAGAAGGGTCTACCAAATATAATGGGACAAAAGTCATGTTGTGGGGATCCAAGAACAAGAAAATCGGTAGGGTATTTAACTTTCCCACACAAGACTTCAACATCTCTAACAATCCCAATTGGTGAAATAGTATCTCTATTGGCAAGCTTAATTGTAACATCAATATCTTCTATCTCAGCAGGTGCAATATCATGCATAATTTCTTTGTATGAGGAATGAAGTATTGCACTCACACTAGCACCCATATCGCATAAGCCATGATAACAATGATCTCCTATTTTAACAGAAACAACAGGCATGCCTACAACAGGTCTATGTTTATTTTTTGTATTGGGTCTAGCAATTCAAGCAGCTTCATTACAGAAGTAAATAACATGCCCATCAATATTATCGACCAAGAGATACTCAGAGGGTGTAGGTGTTCTAGCATTACTCTTACGAACCACAGTTGAAGATTTGGCATGATCCTTTATTCTAACAGGGAGGGGTTGTTTCTCCATATAAGCGGTAGGAACAATAGGATCAACATTATAAGTGATAGTCTTTTCTTCAACTTTAACAGGTTCAACTACTTTTACTTCAAATGGAGGACGATATTTAACCCACTTCTCCATAGGGAGATCCACATGAGTAGCAAATGATTCACAGAAAGAAGCTACTATCTCAGAGTAAAGTCCATATTTAGTGCTAAATTCACGAAAAGCATCTGTATCCATAAAAGATTGAACACAATCAAACGTAGGTGTTATACCTGACTCCTTACCTTCATCGAGATCCCAATCTTCATAGTTGCATTTAATTCTTTCCAATAAATCCCATTTCAATTCAATAGTCTTCATCATAAAAGAACCAGTACAAGAAGAATCGAGCACAGAGCGATTATTGAGAGAAAGCCGACCATAAATTTTTTGAATAATAATTTCTCTTGAGAGCTCATGATTGGGGCATGACTATAGCATTGACTTAAGACTCCCCCAAGCTTGAGCGATACTTTCTCCTTCGCGAGGCCAAAAATTATATATATAATTACGATCATGATGAACCAGATGCATAGGATAAAACTTCTGATGAAATTCCAATTTCAATCGGATCTAGTTCCATGATCCCATATCATCACATAGCCTAAACCATTACAATGCCTTTCCCTTCAAAGATAAAGGGAAGACCTTCTTCTTGATAACGTCCTCTAGCATACCTGCAAGCTGCTACCTCTTGAGCTTGCGTTGTATTCCCTCGAAGAGGAAAGGGAGATGCAGCACAGTAGCGTAAGTATATCCCTCAGTTTTTGGGAACCAAGGTATCAATCCAGTAGGAGACCACGCGCGAGTCCCTCGCACATGCACAAACAAATAAGAACTTCACAGCCAACATGATAAGGGGTTGTCAATCCCTTTACGGTCACTTACGAGAGTGAGATCTGATAGAGATGATAATTCTATTTTTCGTATTTTTGGTTTAATGAAACAACAAATAAAAGCTAGAAAACTAATGTAGATGTAGATTGATATGTTGAGAATAAACCCAGGGGCCATAGTTTTCTCTAGTGGCTTCTCTCATGATAGCGGTATTCTACGGTGGGTAAACGAATTACGGTCGAGCAATTGAGAGAAAAGCGAATAATTATGAGACTATCTAGGAATGATCATTGTATATAGGCATCACGTCCGAGACAAGTAGACTGACTCCTGCCTGCATCTACTACTATTACTCCACACATCGACCGCTATCCAGCATGCATCTAGTGTATTGAGTTCATACGAATAGAGTAACACTTTAAGCAAGATGACATGATGTAGAGGGATAAACTCAAGCAATATGATGTAAACCCCATCTTTTTATCCTCGATGGAAACAATACAATACGTGACTTGTTGCCCCTACTGTCACTGGGAAAGGACACCGCAAGATTGAACCCAAAGCCAAGCACTTCTCCCATTGCAAGAACTATAGATCTAGTAGGCCAAACCAAACAAATAATTCGAAGATCCTTGCAAGGATATTATGAGCACACATAAAAATTTCAGAGAAGAACCAAATATCTTTCATAGCTAACCTTGATCATAAACTCACAATTCATCGGATCTCGACAAACACACCGCAAAAAGAGATTACATGGAATAGATCTCCTCGAAGACCGAGGAGAACTTTGTATTGAGATCTAGAGAGAGAGAAGAAGCCATCTAGATACTAGCGATGGACCCGAAGGTCTGTGGTAGACTACTCACAACTCATGGTGAGGGCGATGATGATTATGATGAAGGCCTCCGTGATGGATCCCCCTCCCGGAATAGGGTCCAAGATGGGATCTCCACGGGAACAGAAGCTATGGCAGTGTAATTAGGGTTTTCTCTCTACGTATGGAGTTTCTAGGGTACGTAGGTATATATAGGAAGAAGGAGGGCACCGGGGGCCATGTGGGCCAGCCTCGAGGCAGGGGGCACGCCCTGGGAAGGGGGGCGCGCCCCCACCCTCGAGGGTTGGCCCTCCGTCCCCTGACTTGGTCCCGAAGATTCCCGAGCGTGATTTCCTCCAAAAATATCTCTCGCAAAGGTTTCATTCCGTTTGGACTCCGTTTGATATTCCTTTTCTGCAAAACCTTGAAATAGGCAAAAAAAACAGCAATCTGGAATGGGCCTTTGGGTTAGTAGGTTAGTCCCAAAAATGATATAAAAGTGAATGACAAAGCCCATTAAACATCCAAGACTTCATAAATAATAGCATGGAACAATAAAAAATTATAGATACGTTGGAGACGTATCAAGCATCCCCAAGCTTAATTCATGCTCGTCCTCAAGTAGGTAAATGAAAAAGAAATATTTTTTGATGTGGAATGCTAACCAATATAGTTTTTCAATGTAATTCTCTTAAAATTGGCATGAATGTTCAGATATGAAGGATTCAAGATAAAAGTCTATATTGACATAAGAAATAACAATACATCAAGTAATACTAAGAAAGCAATCATGTCTTCTCAAAATACTATGGCTAAAGGAAGTTATCCCTACAAAATCATATGGTCTGGCTATGTTCCCTCTTCATCACACAAAATATTCATATCATGCACAACCCCGATTTCAGCCAAGCACTTGTTTTCATACTCTATTCTTTTCAAACCTTTCAACTTTCACGCAATACATGAGCGTGAGCCATTGATATATCACTATGGGTGGAATAGAGGTGGTTGTGGAGAAGACAAAAAGGAGGAAGATAGTCTCACATCGACTAGGCGTATGAACGGGCTATGGATATGCCCATCAATAGATATCAATGTGAGTGAGTAGGGATTGCCATGCAACGGATGCACTAGAGCTAAATATGAATGAAAGCTCAATAAAAGAAACTAGTGGGTGTGCATCCAACTTGCTTGCTCACGAAGACCTAGGGCATTCGAGGAAGCCCATCGATGGAATACACAAGCCAAGTTCTATAATGAAAATTCCCACTAGTATATGAAAGTGACTAATCATGAGACTCTCTACAATGAAGATCATGGTGCTACTTTGAAGCACAAGTGTGGAAAAAGATAGTAGCAATTGTCCCTTCTCTCTTTTCTCTCATTTTTTTGGAGGGGCTTTTCTCTATTTTTTTTATTTGCCCCTCTCTATATTTTTTTGGGCCTTCTCTTTTTTTATTGGCCTTTCCTCACACGGGACAATGCTCTAGTAATGATGATCATAACACTTTTTGTTACAACTTGAAATTACAACAAGTATGACTCTACATGAATGCCTCCGGCGGTGTACCAGCATAGGCAATGAATCGAGAGCAACATATATGAAAAATTATGCATGTTGGCTTTGCCACAACTACGATGTCAACTACATGATCATGCATGGTACTATGACAATATGATGCGTTTCATATGAACGGAACGGTGGAAAGTTGCATGGCAATATATCTCCGAATGGCTATGGAAATGGCATGATAGGTAGGTATGGTGGCTGTTTTGAGGAACAATATGGTGGCTGTTTTGAGGAAGGATATATAATGGGTTTATGGTACCGATGAAAGTTGCGCGGTACAAGAGAGGCTAGCAATGGTGGAAAGGTGAGAGTGTGTATAATCCATGGACTCAACATTAGTCATAAGAACTCATATACTTATTGCAAAATCTACGAGTCATCAAAAACAAAGTAATCAACGCATGCTCCTAGGGGGGAGGTTGGTAGGAGTTAACCATCGCGCGCCCCCGACCTCCACACAAAGGTTGGCACTCTACAAATACCTCATGATCTAACTTCGTCACATAGCGGTTCACTATACGTGCATGATACGGGAATCACTAACCTTAACACAAGTATTCTTCAATTTCATAATAACTCCACTAGCATGACTCTAATATCACTATCCTTATGTCTCAAAACAATTATCAAACATCCAACATCTCAGTCAATTCAATGCACTTGGTGTGAAATTTTTACTACATTGACATTGGATGTTTATCATGTGAAGACGAGTTTCTTTAGCTTAAACTCATTACCATGCATTTTTAGTAGACTCTCAAATAGATATAAGTGAAGCATGAGAGTTCAACAATTTCTACAAAATATTACCACCGCCGTTCTCTAAAAGATATAAGTGAAGCACTAGAGCAAAAACTATTCAACTCAAACGATATAAGTGAAGCACATAGAGTGTTCTAATAATTTGTAGGCCATATTTAACTCTCTGAAATAGGTGTGTCCAGCAAGGATAATTGTAGCAAACTAACAAGCAAAGACTCGAATTATACAAGATGCTCCAAGCAAAACATATAGCATGTTGCGAATAAAAATATAGCTCTAAGTATAGTTACCGATGGATGAAGACGAAAGAGGGGATGCCTTCCCGGGGCATCCCCAAGCTTAGGCTTTTGATTATCTTGATTTTACTTGGGGTGCCATGGGCATCCCAAAGCTTCGGCCTTTGCTACTCCTTGTTCCATAGTCCATCAAAGCAATACTCAAAACCTGAAAACTTCACAACACAAAATTTAGACAAAAATTCTCGTGAGCTCCGTTAGTAAGAGAAAGCAAACCACCACTCAAAGGTACAGCAAGGAATTCATACTTTGTTTATATTGGTTTTAAACCTACTGTACTCCAAGTTCTCTATGATTCATATCCTCCAATATTACTCATAGATGCATCGGAATAAGCAAACAACACACGAAAAACAGAATCTATCAAAAACAGAACAGTCTGTAGTAATCTGCTGGGTTCGTCTACTTCTGGAACTCTAAAAAATTCAAAATATATTGGTAAATTTGCGCAATTTGTCTACCAATCAGCAGAAAAAAGAATCAACTAAAAAGCACGCTCCAGTAAAATCTGAATACTACTTTAGCGAGCCCTAACGATTCCGTTTTTCACAGCAAGATCATATAAACTTCACACAAGTCCTACCAAAGGTTCTACTTGGCACAAACACTAAACAAAACATGAAAACACATCTAATCAGAGTCTAGATGCAACATTTATTCCCTAACAGTTAAAAAATCAAAAAAAACATAAAATTGGGTTGCCTCCCAACAAGTGCTATCATTTTACGCCCCTAGCTAGGCACGATACAAGATAAATCTAGGTATTGCCATCTTTGGAAGGCAATCCATAAGTGGCTCTCATGATAGATTCATATGGTAATTTGATTTTATTTCTAGGAAAGTGTTCCATGCCTTTCCTTAATGGACATTGGAATCTAATATTTCCTTCCTTCATATCAATAATTGCCCCAATCGTTCTAAGGAAAGGTCTACCAAAAATAATAGGAGATGAAGGATTGCAATCTATATCAAGAACAATGAAATCTACGGGCACATAATTCCTATTGGCAACAATAAGAACATCATTAATTCTTCCCATAGGTTTCTTAATAGTGGAATCTGCAAGATGCAAATTTAAAGAACAATCATCAAGCTCATGGAACCCTAGCAAATCACACAAAGTTTTTGGGATAGTGGAGACACTTGCACCCAAATCACACAAAGCATAGCATTCATGATCTTTTTTTTTATAGTAGGTTCCCATTCATCATAAAGCTTTCTAGGTATAGAAACTTCCAACTCAAGGTTTTCTTCATAAGATTGCATCAAAGCATCAACTATATGTTTAGTGAAAGCTTTATTTTGACTATAAGCATGTGGAGAATTTAGCACGGATTGCAACAAGGAAATACAATCAATCAAAGAGCAATTATCATAATTGAATCCCTTGAAATCCAAAGTAGTGGGTTCATCACTATGCAATGTTTTAATCTCTTCAATCCCACTTTTAGCAATTTTAGCATCAAGATCTAAAAACTCTGAATTATTGGGACACCTTAAAGCAGAATCATCTCCAATCCTATTCTCATCAAGATTAATACTAGAAATCAAGGATCTAATAGGAGACACATCAATAACTTTTAGATCTTTATCTTTATTTTCACGAAAACTAGAAGAACACGATTTAATATAATCTTCTCTTTTAGCACGCATTCTAGCGGTTCTTTCTTTGCATTCATCAATGGAAATTCTCATGGCTTTGAGAGACTCATTGATATCATGCTTAGGTGGGATAGATATAAGTTTCAAAGAATCAAAATCAAGAGTAATTCTATCCACACTTCTAGCCAATTCATCAACTTTAAGAAGTTTCTCTTCGAGCATAGCATTGAAATTCTTTTGCGAGATCATAAACTCCTTAACACTAGTTTCAAACTCAGAAGGAATCTTTCCATAAGAGTTGTTGTAGGAATTACCAAAATTATTAGAGGAATTACTAGGAAAAGGCCTAGGATTAAAATTACCTCTATAAGCATTGCTACCAAAATTATTCCTACCAACAAAATTCACATCCAAAGATTCATTGTTATTCTCAATCAAAGTGGACAAAGGCATATCATTAGGATCAGAAGAAGCACTCTTAGCAGCAAACTATTTCATAAGTTCATCCATCTTTCCACTCAAAACACTAATTTCTTCGATAGAATGCACTTTTTTACTAGTAGATCTTTCGGTGTGCCATTGGGAATAATTAACCATAATATTATCTAGGAGTTTGGTAGCTTCTCCTAAGGTAGTTTCCATGAAAGTGCCTCCGGCGGCCGAATCTAAAAGATTTCTAGAAGCAAAATTCAAGCCAGCATAAAAGTTCTGAATAGTCATCCATAGATTCAAACCATGTGTAGGGCAATTACGTATCATTAATTTCATTCTCTCCCAAGCTTGTGCAACATGCTCATGATCTAGTTGCTTAAAATTCATAATATCGTTTCTAAGAGAGAAGATCTTAGCAGGAGGGAAATACTTAGAGATAAAAGCATCTTTGCACTTATTCCACGAATCAATACTATTTCTAGGCAAAGAGGAGAACCAAGTTTTAGCACGATCTCTAAGTGAAACGGAAATAACTTCAATTTGACAATATCATTATCCATATCCCTTTTCTTTTTCATACCACGGAAATAAACAAAATTGTTTAGATGGGTAGCGACATCTTCACTAGGAAGGCCGGAGAATTGATCTTTCATGACAAGATTCAACAAAGCAGCATTGATCTCACAAGATTCAGCATCGGTAATAGGAGCAATCGGAGTGCTAAAAAATCATTGTTGTTGGTATTGGAGAAGTCACACAATTTTGTATTGTTCTGAGCCATAGTGACAAGCAAGCAATCCAACACACATAAGCAAACAAGAAGCAAGCGACCGAAAAACACACGGCGGAAAAAGGGTGAAAAAACGGCAAGGGTGAAGTGGGGGAGAGGAAAACGAGAGGCAAATAAATGTAATGTGAAGGATAAGGGTTTGTGATAGGTACTTGGTATATGACTTTTGCGTAAGCCTCCCCGGCTACGGTGCCAGAAATTCTTCTTGCTACCTCTTGAGCTTGCGTTGTATTCCCTCGAAGAGGAAAGTGAGATGCAGCATAGTAGCGTAAGTATTTCCCTCAGTTATTGAGAACCAAGGTATCAATCCAGTAGGAGACCACGCGCGAGTCTCTCGCACCTGCACAAACAAATAAGAAATTTGCAGCTAACGCGATAAGGGGTTGTCAATCCCTTTACGGTCACTTACGAGAGTGAGATCTGATAGAGATGATAATTATATTTTTGGTATTTTTGGTTTAATGAAACAACAAATAAAAGCAAGAAAAGTAAAGTAGATGTGGATTGATATGTTGAGAATAGATCCGGGGGCCATAGTTTTCTCTAGTGGCTTCTCTCATGATAGCGGTATTCTACGGTGGGTAAACGAATTACGGTCGAGCAATTGATAGATAAGCGAATAATTACGAGACTATCTAGGCATGATGATTATATATAGGCATCACGTCCGAGACAAGTAGACCGACACCTGCCTGCATCTACTACTATTACAACACACATCGACCGCTATCCAGCATGCATCTAGCGTATTGAGTTCATACGAACAGAGTAACGCTTTAAGCAAGATGACATGATGTAGAGGGATAAACTCAAGCAATATGATGTCAACCCCATCTTTTTATCCTCGATGGCAACAATACAATACGTGCCTTGCTGCCCCTATTGTCACTGGGAAAGGACACCGCAAGATTGAACCCAAAGCCAAGCACTTCTCCCATTGCAAGAACTATAGTTCTAGTAGGCCAAACCAAACCAATAATTCGAAGAGACTTGCAAGGATATTATGAGCACACATAAAAATTTCAGAGAAGAACCAAATATCTTTCATAGATAACCTTGATCATAAACTCACAATTCATCGAATCTCGACAAATACACCACACAAAGAGATTACATCGAATAGATCTCCTCGAAGACTGAGGAGAACTTTGTATTGAGATCCAGAGAGAGAGAAGAAGCCATCTAGATACTAGCTATGGACCCGAAGGTCTGTGGTAGACTACTCACAACTCATGGTGAGGGCAATGATGATGATGATGAAGGCCTCCGTGATGGATCCCCCTCCTGGAATAGGGTCCAAGATGGGATCTCCACGGGAACAGAAGCTACGGTGGTGGAATTAGGGTTTTCTCTCTGCGTATGGAGTTTCTGGGGTACGTAGGTATATATAGGAAGAAGGAGGGCACCGGGGGCCGTGTGGGCCAGCTTCGAGGCAGGGGGGCACCCTGGGAAGCGGGGCGCGCCCCCCACCCTCGAGGGCTGGCCCTCCGTCCCCTGACTTGGTCCCGAAGATTCTCGAGCGTGATTTCCTCCAAAAATATCCCTCGCGAAGGTTTCATTCCGTTTGGACTCCGTTTGATATTCCTTTTCTGCAAAACCCTGAAATAGGCAAAAACAGCAATCTGGACTAGGCCTTTGGGTTAGTAGGTTAGTCCCAAAAATGATATAAAAGTGAATGATAAAGCCCATTAAACATCCAAGACTTCATAAATAATAGCATGGAAGAATAAAAAATTATAGATACGCTGGACACGTATCACAAGCTTAAATAATTCACAAACTTCATCCACGTACATTTGGTGCAAATCGGGGTGCAATGTTCCATCTCATGTGAAAGGATTAGCTAGCAGTTTCTCTATCATACCCGAAAGAATTTTAAAGTAAACATTTTCAGTAGGTTCAGTAGGTTGAGGAGCAACTCTTCGCTCTACTGGTCGGGGTGAAGATACCCCGAACAAACCCTCAAATGATTATGTTCCATAGTCACAAGTGACAGTAAATTTCAGCACACTATATAAATTTTTCCTTACCAAAGGTGCTTCACTCCCCGGCAACAGCGCAAGAAAAGAGTCTTGATGACCCACAAGTATAGGGGTTCTATCGTAGTCCTTTCGATAAGTAAGAGTGTCGAACCCAACGAGGAGCAGAAGGAAATGATAGGCATTTTTCAGTAAGGTATTCTCTGCAAGCATTGAAATTATCGGTAACAGATAGTTTTGTGATGAGGTAATTTGTAACGAGCGACAAGTAACAAAAGTAAACAAGGTGCAGCAAGGTGTCCTAATCCTTTTTGTAGCAAAGGACAAGCCTGGACAAACTCTTATATAAAGGAAAGCGCTCCCGAGGACACATGGGAATTATCGTCAAGCTAGTTTTCATCACGCTCATATGATTCACATTCGTTACTTTGAAAATTTGATATGTGGCTGGACAAGTGTTTGGGTACTGCCATTCCTTGAAAAAGAATCCCACTTATGATTAACCCCTATTGCAAGCATCCGCAACTACAAAAGAAGTATTAAGGTAAACCTAACCATAGCATGAAACATATGGATCCAAATCAGCCCCTTACGAAGGAACGCATAAACTAGGGTTTAAACTTCTGTCACTCTAGCAACCCATCATCTACTTATTACTTCCAATGCATTCCTCCAGGCCCAAACAATGGTGAAGTGTCATGTAGTCGATTTTCACAGAACACCACTAGAGGAAATACAACTTACATCTCATCAAAATGTCGAACAAATACCAAATTCACATGACTACTTATAGCAAGACTTCTCCCATGTCCTCAGGAACAAATGTAACTACTCACAAATCATATTCATGTTCATAATCAGAGGGGTATTAATATGCATAATGGATATGAACATATGATCTTCCACCGAATAAACCAACTAGCATCAACTATAAAGAGTAATCAACACTACTAGCAACCCACAGGTACCAATCTGAGGTTTTGAGACAAAGATCGGACACAAGAGATGAACTAGGGTTTCAGAGGAGATGGTGCTGGTGAAGATGTTGATGGAGATTGACCCCCTCCCGATGAGAGGATCGATTTTCATGATGATGGTGATGATTTCCCCCTCCCGAAGGGATGTTTCCCCGGCAGAACAGCTCCGTCAGAGCCCTAGATTGATTCCGCCAAGGTTCCGCCTCGAGACGGCGGTGCTTCGTCCCGAAAGCTTCTTTCTCTTTTTAAGGGCAAAAGACACCTTATATCGAAGATGGGCATCGGGGGGCTTCCAATTGGCCCACGAGGCCAGGGGCGCGCCCTCCACCCGCGTGGACAGTGGGTGGCCCCCCTTTGGTGCTTTCTTCGCCTAATATTTTTAATATATTCCAAACCTGGCTTTCGTGGAGTTTCAAGTCTTTTGGAGTTGTGAAGAATAGGTCTCGAATATTTGCTCCTTTTCCAGCCCAGAATTCCAGCTGCCGGCATTCTCCCTCTTCATGTAAACCTTGTAAAATAAGAGAGAAAATGCATAAGTATTGTGACATAATGTGTAGTAACAGCCCATAATGCAAAATGGACCTATCAGTAATATGTGCAGAAACTATGGAAAGAGACTTAGAAACAGAACAATTGTTGTAGGGTATAATCCTCACAGGTGCTGATCCCTTGTCGTTTCTCAACGACTTCGATGGTCAGGAAGTATAGGATGACGGCACTGATGATCCAACAATGGATGTGGAAGGATTTCATGCCGGCTTCGGTGGCCGAACGGCGGAGGAAGGAGACCATGATGACGGCTCTGGTCACCGAACGGAGGAGGGAGCTGTTGCAAACTCCAGCGAGGTATATATATTAATTAAGCCTGTGCTGACTTCATGCATTAATTTTTTTGGTATGTATATATATTAACGCTTCTTTCTTCTTTTATAGCCCTCCGGATCGAGCCAAACTTCCGTAAGGAGACGAGGCCCGAAGAAAAGGTTGTGCCATGATGAAAGGTTCACGATCGAAGAAATCGCGAAAGACGGCCAACCAATTTCTCCCCAGCGGACCAAGGACGCTTTTGTAAATCAGTTCGGAGCTATTGTTAGGGACACTGTCCCGATCAGCATCCAGCAATGGAATAAGAGTAAGGACGGCCCTGAAGTTTCCCCCTCCCGCTAGAGGATCCAGAAAACCCAGTTATAGAGCCAAAGGTCAAGGCATTTGCTCTTAAGAAGATGGGAAATCTATTCAGGAACTGGAAGAAAGAGTTGAACACAAAGTTGTCGACAAAGGGAAGACTCAAGAATTCACGGGCCGATATGAGAAGATAAGAGATCACTGCCCGCATTTGTGGCCTACAAGAAATCGGAGAAGGGTCAAAAAAGGTCACTGACAAACAAGAAAAATGATGCAAAGACGAGTATCACCATCACAGCCTGGCCGTTGTGGGACAAAGTTGTGCAACACCTACTTGCTAAAGGGGTCGAACTAGCGACGTTGAACTGGCTAGATCGGTGTAGGACCTGGTTCTTCGGCGTTGGGGGAACTTTGGACCCAGAAACAGAGGAGTGTCGTTGGACGGACTAGCAACTTGCAATACCCTTCAACAAGCTTCAGCACTATATCAGTGCAGTGCAGGAAGGGGCATTCATTCTTGACAGAGAGAAGGACAAGCTGGCAGAGGCCCTCGGGAATCCTGAGCACCCTGGGCGAACACGAGGCACACCAGGCTCCGTTCCATGGGTGGTTGGGGTTGCAAAAAGTGGTGGTTACAGAAGTGGAGGGAGAAAGAGGAAAGATAAAGTGAGCAAAATGCAGAGGCTCAAAGCAAGAATAACAAAGCTAGACGAACTTGCAGCTACCGGCCAACCATCGTCTCAGCGGCACGAAGATCGTCCTTGCTTCGACGCTGCCCTAGAAGCTACCACACCATATCAGCGGAGAAGCAGTGTGGCTTCCATAGAGCTCATTCTGCCTGATTTCACGGCTCCTCACTACCCCGTGGATACTATCCCAGAGTCTCAACATTGAGAGCTAATTATGAAATGGCAGAACCTAACTATGAAGGTGGCTGATGGGCCTCGAACCCCTCGTTGGTTACCCCAAGTGGAAGGTGTAAGATGCAGTAAGTAGAAGTGTTTTCCCCTAGCAAAGATGCCAAGGATCGAATCCCCAGAGACTACTAGGTTCAACAAGTAGGTGTCAATTGCTAACGGTGCAATTAGCAATCAACGTGGACCTGCACACAGATACAAATAACTTTGCTCCCAACGAGTACAGAGAGGTTGTCAATCTCTCCGGCCTTGTAGTTCACAAAGGGTTAAAAGCAGTGATAGTAGTGATAGATAGTTTTTGCAATAGTAAGTAAATAGCAAAAAGTAAGTAGTGGATGTGATCAATGATGGTAATATGGACCAGAGTCGCATGATGTTCACTAGTGATGTCTCTCTCCCAAAAGACGATAAAACAGCTATATGAGGTAAACAAATTACAGCTGGGCAATTGACAGGACCACGAACGCAAACCAATGCTGACTACATTGCAAGAAAGGTTGAGGTTCAAAGCATGGGCGGTACGCCAAAGTAAGTAGACCGAAATCCATCAATATCTACTACTAATCATCCACCTTGAGATATCTATCCAGAACATCTCGCTGGTATTAAGTTGCGAGTCCCACCCATAGTGTAAACTCAATGCAACAGACAACTGCATTAAAAGAACTTTGCGTAAAGTAAACAATCCTTGCACCCACGGGCACAAGCACCGTTGTTTTCCCCCTTGTGGCAACAGCACATCCCCTAGACTCATGTTTCTGTCACTCAAGCTAGTGATCGAGGGGCATGAACCCACAATCAAGCATAACGTTCCCTCTTGGAGTCACTACCTACTACTCGGCCAAAGCAATAAATAACAACGGAGAACATGCTAGAATTACTTATGAACTAAAATATAAAAGAGGTGAATCAAATATATTACTCAACATCAATCTGAACATAATCTCATAATCCATCGGATCCCAGCAAACTCAACATAGCAACAACATAAGGATTACATAGGTGCCTCGATCATGTAGGGCAGCTCACGAGGACTAATTAGTGAAGCACAAGAACGGGAGGAGAACATCACATAGCTACTGGTCATGGACTCATGGTCCAAGGGAGACTACTCACGAGTCATCCGGGAGGTGTCCATGGTGGTGGAGAAGCTCCCGGTGGTGATCCTCCCCTCCGGCAGGGTGCCGGGAAGAGTTCTCCTGGTGCTCCCGATCTTGGAAGCGGCGGCGGCGGCGGAACAGAGATGGGATCGCGAAAAGAAGTCCTGTTCTGAGGGTTTCGGAGGGTCCTTTAAATATATGCCAAAGTAGGGCACCGGGGGAGCCTCGGGGGGCCCAGGCGCCCCCCCGGCGCGGTGCAGGGGGGGCGTGCCCACAGGGCGCCTGGAGCCCGTGTGGCCCCCCCAGGCTGCCCTTCGGAGGCAGTGTTGTTTCCGGATCGCTGATTTTTTTATATAATTTTTCTGGGCAGTTCTCGAAACGTGAAAACCTGAAATACAAAAATAGCCGAAAACAGAAACTGGCACTGGGGTGCACTGGATTAGTAAGTTAGTCCAAATATGATCAAAAGTGTATGGAAGTGTATGAATATCATAGCAATATCACCCAAAAGTGGCATGGAGCAAGCAGAAATTATAGATACGTTTTGGACGTATCAGCGGCTATCAGCTCTGTTGCACCTCCTCAAGCTGATGGAACTTTTCATTGTCGTACGATTCCACATGGCTTTGCTCTTGTGACGGTGGATGAAATAATGGTGGGATTCCAGGAGCTGGAGATTGACCACCCTATAGGTGAAGATGAGAATCATCTGGTTTATGCTTTGAGGAGTACCTGTCTATGGAGGAAGGAGTACATGAAGCTTCCAACCTGGACGCCTCCTCCTCCTCCTCCGGTGCGTAAGGGCACTCCGCCTCCTCCTTCGCCTCCTCTGGCGCGTGAGGGCACTCCGCCTCCTTCGGCGTGTCAAAACACTCTGCCTCCTCCTCCACCTCCTCCGATGTGTCAGCGAACTCCACGGCGTCAGTAACATCGGAAGAGAGACACCGCCAATCCGGTGTCTAGAAGTACAAGCAGAGCCAGGAAACAATTCAAATACGGTCGATATCTCAAGGCTCCAGAAAAGTTACCATATGAGAGGACCGACGAGGAAAACACGGAAATCAGTGCTGCCGAAGTGAGGGACCATTTTGCACGGAAATCTCCACCTCCGATGGAAACGATATATCCGGTGAAAGTGAAGCGCACTTTGGATGCTATGAAGCGACCACCACCGCCTCCGCTAGATTCCAACTATGTCCGTTATCTTAAAAAGACAAATAAAGATGACTGGAAGAAGTCTCAGAAGGATACTTTGATGCTGGGAATTAAAGAGGAGCACGACCTCGTTGGAACTAATGTGATACACTACATGAATCACATACTTGGCCGTCTCCCATGTCTGACGGCAAAGGCAAGTCTGGAGGATGGCAAAAGCCTTTGTCGTCGGCCAGCAGACGGCACCACGTCCGGCTGAACGAGCTATGGCAAATGGCAATTTTCCGTCTGCTGGCGGACGACAAAGATGCAAAGGCCTTTGCCGTCAGCCAGCAGACGGCAAAGGTCATGGACGACACATGGTAGGCTTAGGTCCATTAAGGGGTTAACGGCGTGCTTTGTCGTCTGCTGGCAGACGACAAAGACCTTTGCATCTTTCCCGTCTGCCCGCAGACGGCAAAGTGGCCAAATAGGCCAACCCAGGTGCCGCCAAGGTAGCTGCCATGTGGTTGGCTATGCCGTCTGCTGGCAGACAGCAATGACCTTTGCATCTTTGTATTCTCCCAGCAGACAGCAAAGCAACCGTATAGGCCCGCCCAGTGCCCCTAGGTTGCGCAAGTAGCTACCATGTGGCAGCTTTGCCGTTTGCTGGCAGACGGCAAAGTGCCTGTATTGCCACTGTTTTTTCTGTTTTTCTTAAATTCAATCAATTTCACAGATATATTTGAAAATAATTTCAACAAGCATATATATCCAGGCCATATGGATATGATCATCCAACACATATACATACCAATTCAAAAGTCCATATCCAACATATATATAGCCAACATATATCCAACAACAAGCATACAATGGTTTCATCCATACATACATATATAGGTAGCAAGTTTCACATTGTTCATCCTACAAAATCAAAACAGAAATGAAGGTCAAGGAGAAGACTAGACTCTATCAACGCAAGCTTCCGTGATATAAAGCCAATCTGGAAATTTGGAAAGAAGAAAGTTAGAAGAACAAGAAGAAGACTAGTAGAAGAAGAAGAGGAAGATTTTTTCTTCTCTTTCTTTTTCTCCTCGTCTTTATCTTCTTCTTTTTCTAGCCAATGTAACCTAGGTAATTATACCATTTTTTAGCTAAGCTAGGTAAAAATGCTAAGTGTAGGTCATTTTAGAGCTAAAATAGGTAAATAGGTCATTTTGGAGCTTAGTAAGGTTATTATATCATTTTCGAGGAAAATAAGCTAAGTATATGTCATTTTGGAGGTAACCAAGATTATTATGTCATTTTTGACCTAAGTATGCTAAGTATGTCATAAATGAACTAAAGAAGCTAAGTATAGGTCATTTTTTAGCTAACGTAGTTAGTTATGCCATTTTTGAGCTAACTAAGCATATTTATTCATTTTCGAGTACAAAATGGTAAGTTTAGGTCATGAACATAGTAAAAATTGAATACCTAATAACATGAACTAATTAATAATATATATATTTACCTAACATTACTAATATTACTCTTCATCATCTATATATGCTCTGGGATCAATAAATGCATCATCATCCTCACTATCAGTAATGACGTGCTCGTCATCATCATCATCATCATCAATAAATGCATCAACATGTGGAAGGCCTCCTTTATGTAATCACTCAAGCATTGACAGGTCATCCGCATCAGTAGCCTCTTCTAGTTCCAGATCTTCTTGTTCCGGCTCAAGGGTGAAGTTGGATATACTGTCGCTGTCTACTTCAATGTTCTGGTGTGAAGTAGAGCGGTTCTTGAAACATTTTTTTTGGAAAGATGTGTTTCTTGGAAGAATTCTCCTTCATATGTGTCTGGGTTAATGTGAGGTTCATAATCCTCTTCATTGGGGGGAGGTGGTCTAACATGTGGCGGCACTTCATAAACAAATCCCGACCATTGAGATTTCGATCACTTTGACAAGCCCATGCTAGATAGAAAACTTGGGTTGCCTGTTGAGCCGTAATATTGACATCGGGAACATCCAAATGGGTGGTTTGTTTGATTTCCACTAGGCCTATATGTTCACGAGTCCTTCTAGTCTCCTTCGGCTGGAGTCAATAACATTATAAGACTATGACGATTGGTGAGTTTGCACCATAGAATTGAAGTTCATAAATTGCTTCAACTCTTCCGTAATACTCGGTATCTCCTTCGTCGATAGTAGAGACACAACAATGTGTAGACTTTCGGTCGGACATAGATAGCTCTTTGCCATAGGTACGAAAGTGATACATGTTGATGTCATATTTGTCAAATGAACAGGGCTTAAAGTCAAAACCATTAGCGACTTGTCTCAGTTCGGCGTCCATAAACTCTGAATTAGCCTACAAGTTTAATACGAAAGGACTGTTGCATTAGCCGACGAAGTAATGAAATGGTCTAATGGAAATTACCGTTTGTATGAACCAAGAGATGAAACCGGGATAGCCGCCTCCATGCTTTGCCAGAAGCTCATATTATTCGACGAAATCCTTTTGGATCACCGCTCCAGACGAGAATTTGGTGATGTATCAATTTTATCAAATATATCCGGGAATAAGAGCAGTTCAAAGGAATTAGAAGTTGCTAAACAATGTACCGAGTACTTACTCGATGTACGACTGCACTTCTATTAGGTTGTTGAAGATATGCAATTAAATGGTCCACCATTCTTCGACATCCAACGTTAAGGAATTAGAAGCACAGGCTAGTGCAAGATTCCATATGAATAGGCTGAGGTTGGATCCACCCTTTTTAGGGTCGCCAGCATTGTATCAAGGCTTCGGATTATGCAAATGACAATTTTTGGCTTCGTCGTGTGATGTCACGAAGTTTGCCACCTCCTTAGTAATGAATGCCTCGGCCATCAATGCTTCAATTCTACGTTTGTTTTTACATTTTGCTCAAAGCATCTTCTGCATCCTCTCAGTTGCGTAGCACCAACGATTTTGCAAGGGCCCCCCAATCTTGTCTCATTTGGGAGATGCAAAATCAAGTGCTGCATTGGATTAAAGAAGCCCGGCGAAAAGATCACTACAGGAATCAGGTAATTGTGAATTACAGACGGCAACGAGTTTGCCGTCAGGATGCAGACGGCAATGTCGGATGGCAAAGATAAGTCGGCAAATAATACTTTGCCATCAGGTTTTCCTCGGGATGACAGCAAAGACTTTGCCGTCAGCCAATCTCAGTCTTTTGCCGTCTGCACAAATAATAACAGACGACAAAGCACCATCTGTGCCTTCAGCCGAAACGCGATCTTTGCTATCAGTCCAACTAATCTACAGACGGCAAAGTTTTTTTAATTAAAAAAATATACGCTAGAGACGTGAACATCGACAAGACACGAAGGACTAGAGCAAAATCCTGCTACAACATTCTCACAAAAAACTTACAGATCTGAACATCAATAATTTCTTTATAGATCGAATTACACAATACTTCTACAAATTATTTACAGAGAAAGAGGGCTCGAGGCGTTGGCTAGGGCCGTCAGTGGCGCGAGCGTAGGAGGCACGGGGCAGCCCCCGTCTGCAGCCGCACGCGGGCAATGGAGCCACCCAGCCTGCTGCACCAGTTGGGGGCAAACTGTAGCGGCCCTTTGCATCCGTCGATGCTCCCTTCGGAGGTGGTTGATGGCTCGAGCGGAGGTGCCGGTCGGTGGCGCGGGCGGCTGCCGATGGCTTGAGCGACAATGGCACGAGCGGCAACTAGTGGCCCGATCGACCGCAGCGGCCGGCGCCCCTAGAGCCGTAGGTGGCTGGTGACCCGAGCGGCCGCAGCGGCCAATGGCCCAAGAGGCGGAGGCGGCTGGTAACCCGAGCGGTGGCAGCCAGTGGTGCGAGCGGTAATGGAGAAGAGAGGGGCGGGGACGCGGGCGGTGGCCGGTGGCCGGAGCGGCGGCGGCCGACGAGATTGAATCCCGGCAATGGACTTGCTCTGGAGCGATGCGGGCCAGAGGGATACGAGAGAGAGAGAGAGAGAGAGAGAGAGAGAGAGAGAGAGAGAGAT
>LR738712.1:786857729-786868656 GCA_902687465.1 Secale cereale | reverse complement strand
AGAGAGAGAGATAGAGATAGAGATAGATAGATAGAGAGAGAGAGAGAGAGAGAGAGACGGGTCGTGTGTGTGGAATCCGGTGGGTAAGATTGGTGGGCTGCGGGTGGTTGTGTTGGCCCCGCAACGTGAAGGGAGAGTGAGTGGTGGGGTGGGATGTGCATCTACGGTGGATGTTGCTGCCAAGTCATCGATCCCTCGGATCGATCCCAGGCTGTGTTTTCTCTTTGTTGTCTGCGTTTTTATTTGCAGACGACAAAGAGCTCACTTTGCCATCTGTCAACAAAAATGTTGACGGCAAAGGCTACGCCGCCTGTGGTTTTCACTGCACACAGCAAAATGAGCTCTTTACCGTCTGTAAAAAAAGCACACGGCAAAGATACTTTGCCATCTGTCATTTTTTTACAGACGGCAAATTAGTCTTTGCCGTCAGTAGCTGTTGGCAAAATTAGTCTTTGCCGTCTGTCCCAATGAAATGCTGACAGCAAAGTGCAGTACTGACGCCAACTTTCTTGTTTCCAGTAGTGGATCCTCTCTAACTTGCAGATCAACTCCGGCGCCAACTCTTCCATTTCTTCTAGCAGGCCAGGCGATAGTTCTTTCGCACAAAGAACACGGAAGAAATAGCTCAGCTCTGCCAGTACTAGCCATTCATCCTGAGGGATGAAGCCACACAACATCACCGGCATTACCCTGTCAATCCATATGTGCCAATCATGACTCTTGAGACCAAATATCTTCAATTTTTCAAGACTCGCTCCCTTCCTTAGCTTCGCTGCAACCCATCGGGGAACATCAACTTCATTTACACCCACAAGATAAGTTCCCTCATAGCTCGCCTTCCAAGATTGAACCATGCCTTTGGCTTTGTCCAGTTCTGCTATCCTTCCGATGGTTGCATGTTTTGTAACAGTCTATCACATAGCGCCTCCAGAAGGACTCTACCCTTAGTATTATCCTCTGACTTCCCCTCTAGGCCGAACAATGTACCTAAATGTGCCTCGGCGATATTCTTTTTAGTGTGCATCACGTCGATGTAGTGTGGGCAAAGGAGGTCCTTGAAGTAAGGCAGATCCCACAAGCATGTCTTGTGAGTCCAAGCGTGATTCGAATTATTCCCCTTGAAACACCCTGGACGCTCTGGATCTGGCTCGAAAGCATTTAATTGATCCAGGGTCTCTTGGCCTATCAACGCAAGTGATGCGGAGTTTTTCACAACTCTACCTTTGATGAAGTACTTCTTGTCTTTTCTGAACTTATGGCAAGGATGCAGGAACTGTCTATGCAAGTCAAAGCAAGAAAACTTGCGACTGGCCTGAAGCCGACGAAACTCAAGAGCTCCCTTGCATGTGGGCCATGGGAACCTTCCATGCACACACCAGCCAGCGAATAGCGCATACGTTGGCAAGTCATGCGTCGAGTACATGTACCAGACACGCATTATGAAGTTCTCTTTGCTAAAGGCGTCGTATGTCTTGAACTCATTATCCCAGGCTTCTTGCAATTCGTCCTTCAGTGGCTGCATGTACATATTCATATTTTTCCACGGATAGTTGGGCCCTGGAATTATCCACGCCAGGAAAATGTTATTTCTTTGCATAATCTGTCCGGGAGGAGACTGAGTGGAATGACAAATATGGGCCAACAACTATATTGAGCTGCCGTCAGACCAAACACACTGAACCTATCCGTGTTGATGGTGAATTGAGGATGCCTCGGATCTGTTGCTTTGTCCTCATGTAATGCATTGAAGCGCTTCCACGGTTCATCGTCCGATGTGTGCATCATCATCAGCTTCCCCTCTGCATCTAATTGGGTTCTTTTGCCCGTTTTGTGCCATGTCATCTGTCTAGCCGTCTCTTCGACCATAAAAAGATGTTGAAGTCTTGGTACGATTGGCATATACCGAAGAACATTAACGGGGAATTTGGTCTGCGTCTTCTCACCCTATCGTTGTCTACCACAACACACCTGCATGACTTGCAAATGGGACAATAGTTTAAGTCCGCATACTGAAGCCTAAATAAGGCACATCTTTCCTCACAGGCACGTATCTTCTCATAGGTCATCTTAAGAGCATGGAGGATTTTGTCTGACTGGTACAGGTTTGTAGGTAGTAGATGGCCTTTGGGTACAAAATGTCCAAATACTGTCATCGTTGTGTCATAGAATTTTCTACCCAAGTTGAACTGAGCCCTCAGAGCCATTATTTGTGAGATGGCATCCAGCTAACAAAGCTCAGTGTGCTCATGGAGAAGACATTTCGAACACTTCAACATTTCACTAAAGGCCTTTGAAGATTCCTCCATCTCATCGTCCGAGTCCCGAGCAACATCAAAGTTGTGCACCATGTCTTCCATCTAGGTACCATGCTCGTCGGTGCGACAATGAACCACCTCGGCTCTTGCACGTTGGGCAGACTCACCATGAAATGTCCAGACCATATAACCAGGCGTAAAACCAAATTTCTGCAGGCGTTTACTCATTACAGGCTCGTCCCTCCTATGATAGTTGTCGCACCGGGTATAGGGGCACCAGCTTCTTGTCTGTTCATTTGCCAATGCGGCTCTGACAAACCCCCTAGTTTTTGTTAACCATTCATCTACGATATCTTTCTGACTAGTGTGACCGGTATACATCCATGCATGATCACTCATATTGCGTAGCTACTGGACATACAAGAAATATATACATAATTCAGCAAACCATATCCATTAGTTAATGGAGTTTGTCACTTTTATTACGTCCATGCAACCTAGATTCTAATAGGTAAATATAGGTCCTAATCCCACCCGAGTATGTGTAGATTGGGTTTGTTTTCCCATGATCTGCTCCGGATCCGATGCAAAATTTCGGCAGCACCTCCCCCCTGTTTTCCTGATACACGTCTCGGTAATAAGCAGAAAGGATGTGTACCCGGAGAACAACAGGGAGGCACTAACGAAATTCTGCATCGGATCCGGAGCAGAGCATATGGGAAAACGAACCCAATCTACACATACTCAGGTTGTCCATGGATAACGTTGGATAATTCAAAAGAATCACAGTTATAAATATGCAAATCCATGCATATTTATAGATGTAACCCTTTCAAACGGGAGACGCATAGTGGTCACGCATACTAATGATTGAAGACACCTATAGCTAGCATGTTTCATCTACTCAAAGACCGGAACAGAGCAAATGAAGGGGGGAGGAGGAGATGTCATGTGTGCTCAGCCACAAACGCAGGGGTGGAGCTTGTCGAACGCACGGGGAGGTCATCGAACACCAGACCCTCGCAGCGACGAAACAACTGCACATTTAAAACTACCTAATCAACACAAATATAATGTTTTTATAACAAAATCGAAAAATTTATGACCTAACTCATAATTCACAAATATATGACCCCGTCGGCCTCTGGAAGGCCGAAGAGCACCTTTTCGGGAGGTGTTGGGGCTCGGGGTGTCGGGGGTGTCGTTTCGGGGTCGGGGTACTGTGTCGAGGTTGGGGATGTGATGTCTACACACGCTTCTACTCTTGTAGACTATGTTGGGCCTCCAAGCGCAGAGGTTTGTAGGACAGCAGCAATTTCCCTCAAGTGGATGACCTAAGGTTTATCGAACTCAGGGAAGTAGAGGTTGAAGATGGTCTCTCTCAAGCAACCCTGCAACTAAGATACAAGAAGTCTCTTGTGTCCCCAACACACCTAATACAACTAGGAGTTGTATAGGTGCACTAGTTCGGCGAAGAGATGGTAAAATATGGATGATAGGAGTGGCAAAGCAAAGTAATATAAATCTGTAATAAAAAGTGCAGCAAGCAAACAAGTGGTAAACATGAGCACAAATGGTATTGCAATGGTGGAAACAAGGCCTAGGGATCATACTTTCACTAGTGGCAACTCCCAACAACATTAACATAATCGAATCACATGATATTTCCCATAAAACATGCAAAGGGGACACACTCAGAGGTCATTCCTTCCTGGTCAAGAGAGGACGAGAATTATGTAGGGCTACAAAAGCACACCTCAAAGTTCGTAGTTCTCAATCTAAGGATTTCCCAATGTCACCGCGGCCATCCAAAGAGAGTCCCACAATCACCACAACATATCTAAAGGATAGTCAAAGACAAGCACCAAGAGACTCTCAATCTTCAATCAACACACAAGAGAGGAAATTACTCATGAAAATACTTTTCTAATCCATGTCCAATAGACCGCTGTCACCTTGGTCTCGGGGATTATACTAGATAAAGACAAGTGAGTACATCAATCCAATACATAGAGGAAGGGGAAATATCATGGGATCACCCTAGATTAACATAGCCTATGATCACAACGAAGATCACATCATGGGAGAGAGAATTGACCACATAGCCACTGGTAAGAACCTCAGCCCCGAGGAGGAACTACTCCCGCATCATGGAGGGAGGAAGCAACGTCGATGGAGATGAATCCGGGGGCACTTCCCCGTCCCGGCAGGGTGCCGGCGCAGGAATTCTGGTCCCCCGAAGCTTGATGGCGATGGCGGCAGAGATCGGAATCGCGTCTGGAGAAAAGGGGTCTGGAATCAGGGTTTCCTCGACGGATGTTAAATATATGCCAAAGGGGGGCATCAGCGGAGGTCTAGGGGGCCCAGGCGCCCCCCCGGCGCGGCCAGGAGGGGGGCCGCCTGGGCAGGCCGCCTGGAGCCCCTCTGGCCCCCTCTGGCCCTACTTTGGCCGCATGGAAGCTTCCGGAACGCTGATTTTTTATATAATTTTTCCGGGATTTTTCTGGCAGTTTACGTGATGGGAAAACCTGAAATACAAAAACAGCAGAAAACAGAAACTGGCACTGGGGTGCACTGAGTTAATAGGTTAGTCCAAATATGATCAAAAGTGTATGGAAGTGTATAAATATCATAGCAATATCACCCAAAAGAGGCATGGAGCATGCAGAAATTATAGATACGTTTTGGACGTATCAACATCCCCAAGCTTAATTCCTGCTCGTCCTCGAGTAGGTAAATGATAACAAGCATAATTTCTGTGGTGACATGCAATTAACCATATAGGACTTTTCATAGTCATATGACAAAAGCTTACTGAGACAATGGATCTGTAGTAATTAAGTTGCCTCATGAGAAATTCACAAAGAACTGAAAGTTTTACAACATGATACTGAAACATCAAATAGATTCGTAATGATCATGGTGTGCAAATATTATAAAGTGATATCTCGCTTGCCCCCTCTAGTGATGCAAAACATAAATGCAGGGGCACCTCCAAGGTTTAAGTGATGACTAGATACAATGATTTCAGAATAAACAATATCACAATCATGCAAAAGACAATGCTACTTTGGGACAGTGCACATTACACTCAGAATGACAATCATGCTCTCAGTAGTCGGAAACAAAAACTCAACATGTACCAGAGCTCTTGGTTTTAAAAACAGAGGTAATAATTATTTTTTTAGAATATGCATGTTTCGTCAACGAATGCTAGCAGACAACTCAATCACTTCTTGAGATGGACAAGTTTCGAGGAACGGCTCCCGAATGAGGACGATCACATCCTCTTAATCTCCTTTGTTTATCACTGCCAAAGTTTTCTGATTTCTCTTGAACAAAGCGTGAAGGAGGGTTTGTTTGTTATATTATTTTGAGCCGGGCGCACTCAATGCCAGTTCCTTCTCGTATTATGGGTTTGCACATTATACATGCAATCCCGGGGTGAAGCTTGTCCAACTTAAAAAGATCATGAATTAACTACTACTTCCTCATGAACTTAAAACAGAGGCACAAAATAGGAATGCTTTTCTTTGAATAATTTCGAGATGGTACATGCAAGTCTCCGTTAGGAATGGCAGGTAAATACCATGTAGGAAGGTATGGTGGACTCATATGGCATAACTGGTTTAAAAGAATTTGGATGCACAAGCAGTCAGTCCGCTTAGTACAGGTGGAGGTTAGCAAAAGACTGGGAGCGACCAACTAAGAGAGCAATGACGGTCATAATCATGCAGAGCGACAAAGCAACATTGAATCAGGCATGGAAGTTATATCGCTACTCAGAAACAAAAGATCATCAAGGCTTGACAGACTTTCTTTACAGTCTTAAATATGCGTGAGCATACGCCAAGTCAATCAAAATAAATTCTTGAAGGAAGATATTACTAAACCATACCACATCATAGGCAAAAAAATCATGTTGGTACTCCAATAACACATTGGGAACCCCCCAGCTATTTGAGACTAACCATAAGAAAACATGAACTACTAAGCACCATTATGCACGTAGCATTTTTATCATAGACATATCAACCAATGCAACAGAAGCAAACTCTCTTAATAAGATAAGCATGATAATTAAAGAGAGTTCAAGCAACCAACTAAACAAAAGCTCTTTAAAAAGATAAGCATGAATACTAAGAGCTGAACATGATAGTAGCTATTGAAAGACCAAGAACATACACAGCAAAGATAGACATGAAAATTCTATGTTGTGTTCTAGGTTGAAGTGGAGCTTGTTTCTCTCCCACACAAAGAAAGCTGAGTTCCGACTAGTTACGAAAAGCTAAAGAAAACTAAAAAGGAAACTAAAAGCAAGACGCTCCAGGCATAGCACATAACACATGAAGTGATAAAAATATAGTGGAACGAAAGACGAACTGATAATGTTGATGGAGAAGGGGATGCACGGGGGCATCCCCAAGCTTAGACGCTTGAGTCTTCTTGAATATTTCTTGGGGGTGCACGGGGGCATCCCCAAGCTTGAGCGTTTGACACTCCTGAATCTTTTTATCATCTTCCCTCGCACACTTGAAAACTCCCTTCATACATAACTCATCATAATCTGATTAGCAAGGTTAGTACCCATAATAAAATAATTGTTCCTTGCTGGAAATAAAGATATTCTAGAAGGTCTACTGTTTCTCAAGATTGCCAAAAGGTTTTTGCAAAGAAAAAGCAAGCTCAAGGTTTGCAAAATGAAGGAAAGGCAAAACAGGACAGAATCTGTGAAAAACAGAACAGCATGTAGTAAATGATTTTTTCGGGGCACTTCTGCAACTCTAATAAAAAAACTCAGAACAGACGCACGAAAGACAATTGTATAGAGCACGCTGTCGAAAAAATTCAGACCAAAAAGATGATCTGGTGATTATATACGAGTTTTTCTATCCAAGGACAGAATCTGTTTCCTGGACAGCACGTCACAACTTTTGAACTTTCTTGCAATCAGAGGCTAAACTTGGCACAAAGCTGAAAAGTAAAGATACAATGATGTTGCTACAGTAGTAACAAACATCAAGACCACTAAAACTGAAAGCAAAGATAACAAGGGTTGTCTCCTTAGAGCTCTTTCTTTATAGCCATAAAGATAGGCTTAAGACTTTAATGATGCTCTCGTAGGAATAAGAGCTGAAGAACAAAAGAGAGCATCAAGAAGCAAATACCAAACACATTTAAGCCTAAAATGCTTCCTATGCATAGGAATATTGCAATAGAATAATTCATTGAAGCACACAGCAACTAGCATAGGAAGGCAAAACAAGCATAACTTCAAAATATTCACCATAAAGAGAGAAAACTTCTTATTATTAAGATATTTAGAACCAAGTCTCCCTCTCTCATTATAAATTTCAGTGGCATCATGGATGAACACAACAATATAAGCATCACAAAAAGCATTGTTACCATAATCCACATGCAAAAAGGTACTCTTACTCTCCACATAAGCATAATCTTTCTCATTGGTAATAGTGGGAGTAGGACTATCATAAACAACTTGAACACTATAGATTAATTGTGTATTAGGAGGGTGGTGTTCAACAAGGGAGTAATTCCCTCCATGATTATGACAAGTTTCATAAGGATAATTTCTCCTTATGTCATAGGTACCTTTATAATCACTATAGATTGGAGTTATAACATTATCATGGTAGAGAAGAGCATTATCATTGCTAGCAACTATATTTGTAAACATGTTGTCTTTATTCTTACTAGCAAGAGAATTATCAATTTTCACATCACTAGTGGGTAAAGGATTTGCAATCCTATCATCCCCAAGCTTAGAGCTTCCCATATCATCACTTTCAGAGTTGGTATCAAAAAGATTTTCAAGATCATAAGTA
The DNA here is from genome assembly GCA_902687465.1 of Secale cereale. NCBI lineage: Eukaryota > Viridiplantae > Streptophyta > Magnoliopsida > Poales > Poaceae > Secale > Secale cereale. The sequence continues at coordinate 786,860,555 of LR738712.1, read as the reverse complement.
GCATTATCATCATTTTCCCAATCACAATAAGTAACATGCATATCATAATCAAAATCATCTTCAATAGTACCTACGGACGTATCATCAAGATGATAATTAAGGCAATAAACTTCACCTTCTTCTTTAAACTTACAACCGTTAGGATAAAAGCTGATGGGAGGAATATGCTCAGGCCAGGTTGATACCCATTCTTCTTCCTTCTTGCTCTGCTTCCTCCTCCTCTTCTTTTTCTTCTTCTTCACCTTAGGTGGGAGTGGTTGGAGATGAAGCTTCTCCACATATCCTGGTTTATCATTAGAAACAATAGGGGAAACTTGGGAGCTACTCTCCTTTTTATTAGCAGAAATATAAGAGACATTTTTATACTTTGGTGAAGTTCCCTCCTTTCTAATCTTACTTATGTAATCATTTTCATGGCAATTAACAACACAATAGAGATGGCAATTTTGCAAAGTGTTTTTTATTCCTATGGCATTAACATCTAGCCAAGAAGTCTTTTCTGTTAACTCTTCACACATCAAAAATAACATAAGCTCACCCTAAAGATCAGAGGTGATCATGTTATCACACAACTGGTTAACAGTTATGTTTTGAAAGTTCATGCATTGAAAATTAAAGTGACCCTCTATACGGCAAAGTTCACAAGTAAAAGGATAAAGGTCACACAATTCTCTAGCAATTTCATTTAAATCTCTGACCCAAGTGATTGTTCTTTAATGCTTATGTTGCTTACAATACTTCTCTTCTTCAATCATAGGCCTTTCACAAGGTCTATCCACTCCACAAAAATTAACATGCTTATATAAAACTTCATTTTTAGGAATTGGATCATGCATGTTGCAATCATCATGAACAATTTCATTTTCTTTGCAAATCTCTGTAAAAGGTTTATGATGCTCGATCCAATCCTCCTTAGGCATATTTAGATGTGAAGCAAAAGATTTGAGGAAATCAACAAGGAGTTGAGAATCAAGCCCAAACTTAGCACTAAACTTATTAAAACTTGTAGTTTCAACAAAGGACTTAATGCAATCATACTCATAAATTATACCTGACTCTTTACCTTTGTCGATCTCCCAATCTTCAGTGTTGCGTTGTATTCTTTCAAGGAGTTCCCATTTAGCATCAATCTTTTTGTTTGTGAAAGAACCCATAGAGGAAGCGTCGAGCAAATCTTTATCCTGTCGAGAAAGCCTCGCATAGAAATTAGTAATAATCATATCTTTGGGGAGCCCATGGTTTGGACATTTTAGCATTAACGTTTTCAGTCTCCCCCAAGCTTGAGCTATGCTCTCTCCGTCGTGAGGATAAAAATTATAAACATAATTCCTATTCTCATGGACTTCATGAAGAGGATAAAACTTGGAGTAAAAGAGAGACTGGATCTCTTCCCACTCCAGCAGGTGAGAGTCATTTAGTAGCCTATACCATTCCAATGCTTTTCCTTTCAGTGACAAGGCAAATAATTTCCTCATGACAAACTCCCTCGATACACCTGCAAGCTTAAATAATGAACATAGTTGTGACATATATAGCAAGTGTTCACCGGGATGTCTGTCTCCTGCATAACGATTAGCCAAAACATAATCGATAATACCAGTTGGTATTTTATAGGGCACAATTTCAGTAGGGGGAGGAGCAACCACCACAGGTGTGGGGCGTCTTCCCGCAAGCAACGATCCAATAGCAAGGTTGTCCATAAGCATAACTAGTGAAATAAAAACAAGAAACAAAAAGATTTAATTGCAAGATCTAAAGATATACCTTCAAGCGCTCACCTCCCCGGCAACGGCGCCAGAAATAGCTTGATGTCTACACACGCTTCTACTCTTGTAGACTATGTTGGGCCTCCAAACGCAGAGGTTTGTAGGACAGCAGCAATTTCCCTCAAGTGGATGACCTAAGGTTTATCGAACTCAGGGAAGTACAGGTTGAAGATGGTCTCTCTCAAGCAACCCTGCAACTAAGATACAAGAAGTCTCTTGTGTCCCCAACACACCTAATACAACTAGGAGTTGTATAGGTGCACTAGTTCGGCGAAGAGATGGTAAAATATGGATGATAGGAGTGGCAAAGCAAAGTAATATAAATCTGTAATAAAAAGTGCAGCAAGCAAACAAGTGGTAAACGTGAGTACAAATGGTATTGCAATGGTGGAAACAAGGCCTAGGGATCATACTTTCACTAGTGGCAACTCCCAACAACATTAACATAATCCAATCACATGATATTTCCCATAAAACATGCAAAGGGGACACACTCGGAGGTCATTCCTTCGTGGTCAAGAGAGGACGAGAATTATGTAGGGCTACAAAAGCACACCTCAAAGTTCGTAGTTATCAATCTAAGGATTTCCCAATGTCACCGCGGCCATCCAAAGAGAGTCCCACAATCACCACAACATATCTAAAGGATAGTCAAAGACAAGCACCAAGAGACTCTCAATCTTCAATCAACACACAAGAGAGGAAATTACTCATGAAAATACTTTTCTAATCCATGTCCAATAGACCGCTGTCACCTTGGTCTCGGGGATTATACTAGATAAAGACAAGTGAGTACATCAATCCAATACATAGAGGAAGGGGAAATATCATGGGATCACCCTAGATTAACATAGCCTATGATCACAACGAAGATCACATCATGGGAGAGAGAATTGACCACATAGCTACTGGTAAGAACCTCAGCCCCGAGGAGGAACTACTCCCGCATCATGGAGGGAGGAAGCAACGTCGATGGAGATGAATCCGGGGGCACTTCCCCGTCCCGGCAGGGTGCCGGCGCAGGAATTCTGGTCCCCCGAAGCTTGATGGTGATGGCGGC
>LR738712.1:786838023-786854681 GCA_902687465.1 Secale cereale | reverse complement strand
CCCCCCCCCCCCCCCCTTAAAAAATGAAACCCCAGCTCCTGCCCGCTACTGAAGCGTGGCTGCCTTTTAATCCTGGTTCGTGTTACCAAGCGACGCTAAAAGTCCACCTGCCTGGGCGCCCCGCAGCGGCCACGTGAAGCCCTTTCTGCCCCGATTCATAAGCGAACCGGCACTGAAGGTTTTGGGCTTTTGTCCCACTTCCAGAACCAGTGCTAAATGGCCTCTGAAACTGGGATAAATGAGCCGTTTTCTACTAATGTAGATGACGCAAAACCAAAAGTATCCGCCATCATTATCCCCTTCAGGACGAAGGACTTCCTTTTCCAGCATCGTTAAGTCAACCAGTACTTACAGGGATGCAAGATACATACGTGAGTAATGCACGAGATCCCATCATGCATGGAAGATGGGAGGAAGCCAACTTCCATAGCACTAGCAGATGCAAACAAAGCCAGCTTTAGAGCACGTGCGAGCATGCAACTAAAGGTGAATCTTCAAAGCAAGCGATCTCTCCCAGCATTACATGCACGTACGTGTCGCCAATCTCTAACATCGGTACAAATCCAAGGATGCATTCGTCTGTGATGCTGCTGTCGTCGCTGATACTATGTCGTTGTCGGATGGGAAAGACCAATGGCTATGTGATCCTCAAGAGCAATGACGGGCTCAACGTCGGCGCTGGCCGGCTACTACACCTAGGCACCTGTTGGGACTGACCCTTGCTAGCTCTCTCCTCTCTCTCACTGGCGTACAGAGGTAGAAGAAGGGGGAGCGCAAGAGATGTGTTTCAGCGGCGAACGCCCAGGCGCACAAAACGTCTGATCCTTTTTCTTGTTTTCTCTGGATACAAACCCCGCTTAACAAGCTCAACGCGCTGCCCCTTTTGTAGCTAGCCACAGACGTAGCACCCACGGACTCTCCTAGCGATCCGGTCATCCGGCGCACCGCGCGCACGTACGCATGCACATCCTGGCGATCCGGTCTACACGACCTGGTCACCCTCACTGATCGCTACCGCCCGCTGCATCAGCCCACGATCGCCATACGACCGTGAGCCCGGCTACACACCGGCTCAACTCGGACTCCATCTAAACTAGACCTAGACACAAACGTACACACGCTGGAGATCACGGGCATACACACCCGGCACGGTTTATTTTCTAACATTCTCCCCTTAAACCGTGACCTACAGTAGGGCCGGCTCGTCGTCGATGTTGGCGAGGAGGGCCTTCTCCTTCTTCGGCTGCCGGCAGTCACGGGAGAAGTGGCCACGAACGCCACAATTGTAGCACTTCCCGCGTCGCCTCTTCGCGCCCGAGGCCACGCTGCTCCCGCCGTCGTCGTCGTCGTGGCTGCCGCACTGATGGCACCGTGCCTCGCACTGGGCCGCCGTGAGCATCAGCTGGTCGTCCGCCCGCTCGCCGCCTGCCTGCCCGCGTCGCCGTAGCCGCTCGTCGAACGCCTTCAGCCGCCCAAGCGCTTCCTCGAACGGCATCGTCGTGACGTCGTAGAACTGCTCGATCCCGGCCACCGCCGCGTACATGCGGTCCGGCACAGAGTCGAGCAGCTTCTTCACGAGCGCGGCGTCCTCCAGTGTCGAGCCGAGCCCCGCGAAGTGTGCCGCCATTCCACCGAGCTTGCCGGCGAAGCCATCCAACATGTCGCCGTCCGCCATGCGCAGCAGCTCAAACTCACCGCAGAGCGTGCCCAACCGCGTCGCCCGGACTCGGTCCGCACCGACGAACCGCGCCTTCAAGCTTGCCTAGACCTCCGCCGCCGTCTTCTTGGACGCCACCTGCAGCAGCAGGTCCTCCGCGAGCGCTCCGAGTAGGTAAGCCCGTGCCGGATTGTCCTTCTTGGCGATCACTGCTGCCGCCGCGTCCTCCGGCACCACCACCGCCTCCCACAGCCCGGCCGCGTCTAGGTTGGCCTCCACCTTGATGGCCCACGTGGTGTAGTTGTCACCGGTGAGCATGGGAACGGGAGTCGGCAGCGAGCTCCCCGATCCGCTGGCATATGGGACGAGCGACATCGCTGCAGGCAGGATCGCAACAAGGCTCTGATACCAAATGTTGGGACTGACCCTTGCTAGCTCTCTCTCTCTCACTGGCGTACAGAGGTAGAAGAAGGGGGAGCGCAAGAGATGTGTTTCAGCGACGAACGCCCAGGCGCACAAAATGCCTGATCCTTTTTCTTGTTTTCTCTGGATACAAGCCCCGCTTAACAAACTCAACGCGCTGCCCCTTTTTGTAGCTAGCCACAGACGTAGCACCCACGGACTCTCCTAGCGATCCGGTCATCCGGCGCACCGCGCGCACGTACGCATGCACATCCTGGCGATCCGGTCTACACGACCTGGTCACCCTCACCGATCGCTACCGCCCGCTGCATCAGCCCACGATCGCCATACGACCGTCAGCCCGGCTACACACCGGCTCAACTCGGACTCCATCTAAACTAGACCTAGACACAAACGTACACACGCTGGAGATCACGGGCATACACACCCGGCACGGTTTATTCTCTAACAGCACCCGTCTGGCCACCATGCCCTTCAAGCGCCCCTCCCCTCTCCCCCGCTAAGTACGTCCGTAATTTTTTTTTAGAAAGGAGGCGCTTGCCTGGCCTTAGACTGAGGCCCTTGCAGATCCATAAATTCAACTATCCGAACAACGGAGATAAAAGCAAAAGATACAAGCCCGCAGGCTGGATCATAGCGGCGCAACGCTGGCAAGCCGACGACGAGAAGGAAATGAGCTATCGAGGTAGCGAGGGACGGTGATCAGCCGCTGATGTCCCCTACGGTGGTTGGCGCATCTCAATGCACCTTGCTCGCACCTTTGTTACGAGCTCCTGCACACGTCCTCTGTCCTGTGGTTTTGCTAGAAACTTCCAAAGCTGTAAGAAAGACAACATTTTGTATAGAAGATCAGCCGTATGTTTGATGAAATGTCCCTCTATCAAAGCTTTATTTCACGTGGTCCAAAGTGCCTTGGCCATGGCCCAAAATCCGAGCAACGCCATCTGCCTATCTCACCCGGAAGTGGCAGCAACTAACCGATAGAACTCCGAGAACCCACTCGGATTCCATGTTGAGCCTGTCACCGACCTTACCGCACTCCACACAAAACGTGCCATGATACAACCAAAAAGGATATGGTCACGATTTTCGTGTTCACCGCACCATATGCATTTGCCATCACCCGGGCCCCTCCTTTTCTGCACTTGATCCTCACTAGTAACCCTATCACGCGCCACTTGCCACACAAACAAATTAATCTTGGCCGGGAGTCTTGCCTTCCATATGCCGGATAGGTCACAAGGTGTCGCCGATTTAAAAATTTCTCTATACAAAGAGCCAGTCGAGAAGCACCCAGATGGTTCTAGGGGCCAAATGACTTCATGGCGACCAAGAGTAAGCTGAAGCGCTCTCAATTTCTCTCTCAATTGTTCCCACTCTATTAATACAATGTCCCCCAAGAATCAACGGAATTGGGGCACCCATTGGCCATGTTGCCACATTTCCGCCACCTTGGCTCCCTGGTTCGTGGCGACAGCAAACAAGGCCAGGAACATGTCACTAAACCGGACATTATCACACCACCTATCCAGCCAAAAGCCTGCTGCCCGGACATTCTCACTAACAAGGCGAAGAAGTGGCTGTACCTTCCTCGCGTACCTCCGCAATGGTGTCCTTAGCCAAGGAGTTAATTGCTCAAAACCACCACATTTGTGGCTAGGGTACTCCAAAACCACCATCTTTGTCAAAAATCACAAAAGACCACCACTTCCGCGCCAAGTGAGTAACAGATCGCACTAATTCGAAACTGAACCGTGTCTAACAGCAGAACTGACGGGTGGGACCCATACGTCTGGGCTGATGTGGCGAAGACTAGACCTAATCAATGTTTGACCTGCTGAGATGGACACGGGTCCCACTTGTCTGTCTCATAGCTTCTTCTTCCTCCTCAAATTTCTATCCCTCCCCATCTCACCATCTCCACCGGCGGCTGGAGGCCGAGCTCAAGGAGGTGCCACCGCCGGCAAGCCCCGCCCCATCCCGCACCTGTGCGCTGCCACCCCGCGTCCGCGCCCCGCGCCCACCGCCATCCCACGTCTGCCTGCAGCGCCGCTGCCCCACACCCGCACCTGCAGTGTCGCCGCCCCTCGCAGCGCCGCCGCCCACGCCTATCGTCATCCTGCGTACGAACCTGCAGCGCCATGGGACTCACACCGGCGGCCGAGGTCGTGGCTGGTGCGTGCACAGGAGCCGGCGGTGGGTGGCCTGGCCGTCGTTGGACGCGAGGCTGTGCATCTCTCCCAAACTCGGCGACCTTGGATTCGGCCGGAGCCAGGATGTGGGGAGGCACGCGGGAAGGGGCACGCACGCAGATGGCTATGGCGCACCAGATTCGAACGGCACCCGCGGCGGGGAGGGGTGGTGCCAGGCGGCGGGCACTCGCATGCCCCTGTACGCTCCCGTGCTCCATGCCTTGGATTCAGGTGGGAGTTGCCGATCTCGGTGCTATAGGAGGGAGGGACGGCCAGATCTGCCGCACCCCTACGACGCACCGGAGGTGGGACGTACGGCCCCAAGATTTCCCGCCGGCTGGGTTGTGCTCACCGGAGCAGCCACATCTAACACCACCGCGGGGAGGAAGGAGAAAGGGAGAAAAATAAGATGTGTGCCTTACATTTGGGACCCTCATCCACCTCAGCAGGTCAACATATTGACCAGGACTTAGGTTTTGCCACATCAACCTGACAGATGGGTCCCACCCGTCAGTTCTGCTATTAGACACGGTTCAGTTTCGAATTAGTGCGATCTGTTACTCACTTGGCGCGGAAGTGGTGGTCTTTTGTGATTTTTGACAAAGATGGTGGTTTTGGAGTACCCTAGCCACAAATGTGGTGGTTTTGAGCAATTAACTCTCAGCCAAGCGAAGCCTTCTAACCCCTCCTCCCACGACCTTGTCCCGTGGACAATCTCTTCTTCGGTATCAAGAAGACCGAACACATCGGCACAAGCCAACCAGTACACAAATCTTATGCAGCAGCTTCAAAAACCAATATACGTACAGTTTACCATATTTTTTATTTTTATTTTCTCGCAAAAAGACCTGCCTGGGTAGTAGATGCCCTGAACCATTGCTTGATGTTGACTCAATTGAATTAAATGATGTTGTGGTAGCTAATTTCATCAGACCGAAACCAACATGCTGTGGTTAGCTAATTTCAACATGAGCAAAATCAACGTGCACTAATTTGCCAAGAAACCCTAATAGCAATGAATGCTAAATTTACGCTAAGATAGTTGTACTATTTACAAATGAAATATGTATCTACATCAAATATATGCAACCAAGAAAGTATAAGACATTTTCTTTACCATAAGTAACTATAAGTGCTATTATCACATGGTTTGTGATTAGTCTAGACATTCAGGGGGGTGACATGAAAAAATTTATCACCAAAAAACAAACATCAATTCGTCAAACAAACACCCTATTATCTAATGAAGTACAAGCTAATCGTAATTGATCTGTTATTGGATGGAGCAAAGCCTTAAAGTGCGGAAGTGTTATGAGAATATTATTCTCATAATATTATGAGAATAGACCGGCTGTATATATATATATATATATATATATACCTAATAATAAAGGACGGAGGCTTTCATAGTTCTCCATAAGTCATCCCTTCATATCCGTTGATTTTGTGTTAATCATAAAGATTGATGGTAGAGATTTAAAATTAGATCTACAGAACGTTACGTAAAATAAAAAAACATTTACATAACATATAGTTTCATTGTTGACACATCTATGGAGAGTCCCTTCTCTTTTTAGAGTATGAGAGTCCAACCTGCACATATTAGCTTTCTTTTGCATTGAAAATAATATGTATATACAGATTATAGTTGAAAAGGCATTCAACGGAACGTCTGTTGCCTCTCCCTCACCCCCCTCAGCCGCAGATTCCTCTAATAAGGTGCACGTACTTACCCTCGTAGTGCCGTATGCCTTCCCTGATCCTCCGAACAACATGCTACTACTCAAGTCCACGGAAAAGAGCTGGCCAGATTTCTGTGATGGAAAGCCGCCGCCGCTCAATTCCATGCCTCGATAGTCAGCGGTTTTAGTCCATAGGTGAGACGAAAAGTGATGACTCCAAAAGATTACAAGACACCGATGTCGTCTGAGTTACCGTGGGCTGCTGCTTCTCCTCAGCTTTCTCGTCCAGCTTATTACGCTGCAAGCCCGTGATTCAAAGGTGCTGCAGAGGCTTGTTCATATATCGGCTCATGCCTAGAGGACGGCGAGGTCGCCGATTGAAGGGGCGGTGCGCACATGAAAATGCTGTCAAGACGGAGAGACATGGTCGCTGAGGAGGTGATGCTGCGGAGAGGTGTAGTCGCCGGTGGGTCGCAGGACTGCCGGGAGAGGTGAGGTCACCAAGGGGAGGCCAGGGGAGGAGGAGCTAGCTGGCAGCGGGGAGAACTGCTTATGGCCTTGACACTGATGCGGGAGCGGAGTACGCACATGCAAGACGGAACGGAGATAAAAGGCATCCGTGGTGAGGGGGGTGAACTGAGATGAAATTGTTAACTGCTGATTGCTAGCGCTATGGGAGAAATAGACACAAAGAGAGGAGAGGCTACACTGTGGTACTGCGTGTGACTGTTATTTTTCTATATATTTCTGAAGTTGTGGTGCTGCGTGCGGTTCCTTTGCTATCGTACATAAAGTGAGAGACTGAATTTTCAAGAGAAATATTGCTGGTTTGGGTTCTGCTGCTGTTGCTTCTACTAGATGGTGAGAGAGACACAGAGAGCGAGAGAGAGATTTCGACTGGAAGCACCGCTAGATGTTTCTCTATGTGCTAGCACTTCTTTGTTTGTTGTTACTTTTTTTCGGGTAATGCTTTGCTTGTTGTTAGTGCTATAGTTTATTGTTCATGCCTATCATACCTCATGAAAATATTGGAGACAACATATCTGTGTTCTTCTAGAGTTTAGGAAAATATAACTGAATGGTATAACCAGAAGAAGATATTCGAGGCTCACCTGGGCTTGCTCTCAATCTCTATCTCCCCATCAAACCTTTATTTTAATAGGTATATGAAGTGTAAATTGTTTGTTATAGTAATATGTATTCCCTCTATAAAGAAATATAAGAGCGTTTAGATCACTAAAGTAGTGATCTAAATGCTCTTATATTTGTTTACGGAGGGAGTATATTACAGCCATTTGCCACAATTAATCTTTGGATGGTGCATAAGTGTTTTGGAGTCATGAGGATCACTATACTTTGTAAATATTGGCCAGGCCCACAAAAAAGAGGTAATTTAACACTTCAAAAGAAGTTTTTTTTATAAAACTAAGGTGATTTGTTTTGGTCCAAATTCGGTTAAAAAATTATATCAATTCTCTCTATAATCTATGAAAGTGGCATATATTTTCCACGATTTATCGGCTTGGTGATAAGATAATTTTCTGTTTTGTAATTGTATCTGGTGAAAACTTTTTGAAACCTATCTTGTGAAAACTTTATAGCTCAGTTCTACGTACATATCTAAATAATATTAGTTTTTTTATTAGCGTTGGATCTTGATAGTTGTGTGGTTGCCCAGGGAAGATAAGATGGGGTGGAAGTAGATGAACTGAGAGCTAAAACTACATGAAATCTTGAAATAATTATGTATCCGTTGCAACACATGCTGGGCTATTTTCATTAAATTTGAATGCATACTTATTTATTCTCCCGTTGCAACGCACGGGCATGTTTGCTAGTATATATAATCAACCAAATCTAATACAAAACTAAGTTTGTAGATGTCTAATATTTGTAAATTTCATCATGGTTAGTTACAATTTTTCTTTTTAGATTATAATATGCTCATATTACAAACTTTATAAAATTCTAGACTACGCATCTAGCAGGCTACTTTGCCAGTTTTCGTAATAGTAAATATTAATTCGTATTGCAAGGATGCCACGCCAAACTCCCTTATTAAAAACATGGACTAAAACTCAGCTACATCATGCAATAAATGAAAGCAATATTCTATTCGTGACGAAAAAACACCATGTTATGGTGAATACCAGGGACTATAGCAACAGACTGAGGTACAAAATACTAATCATCTGTATATTACATGGGAGGGTGGTAAAAAATGTTTCTTTGAAGCCTCAATACCTTATGGAGCATGCTTTGCACATTCACTCTTGCATACATCCATGGCAAGATAGCACTTGCGGTTAACTAAACAACAGAAACAAAATGAATTCTGATTGCATAGTGAAGTTCCTTTTCTATAGACGCATAATCCAGTTGGTAAATGGATCTACATGTTTTCTTGGCCTTCCATGATTTGGCCTACATAATAAATTAAATTCATTAATATCTTAATAATATATTATTCGATGAGCTAAAGATAAACCTCACCAATGATAGGAAAAATATATTACTTACGAATCAATAAGAACTTGTTAATGAGATAGATTATAGACAACAGACGCACTATCCTCTTATCAGAAAGAATTACAAAATAAATAATATTACTTAGGAATCAATAAGTCATGTGCCCGTAGGAACTTACAATGTGTATGGATCGTAGAGTACAAGAGAAGCACACAGAGTATGGCCCCTGTGGGGAAGGAGTTCATGTACTTTTCCATCTAGTTAGCTCAACGCAGCGGTAGCTGCTTTTTTAGTGCTCCTCATGACAGAAACACAATGGAAGATGGTTGGTATGTCCGAGCACCACCTGTCTATATATACACAAATAATCGCAACACACATCAAAAACAATATTTAGAGCATAATCAAGGCTATTTATAGGTATCCATTAGTTATCGGGATATATACTTTGATACAGAATACACTATGATTTCATAAACGTACTATGGGTACACAGTCTTAGGTTACAATACTCTTGCAAAGTAAGGCAGCACTATTAATGCAGCTACCATTAAATACATTATTCTACGAACATCCCGACTTGAAATACTAGTGACAAAAGGATAGTAACACGGCGAAAGGCATGAACAAGGCGGGACTCCAATCCAATGGGACAGTGCTGGGACACCTCCTAATTCTCATACTCAAAATCCTTGGGGTATTCGTCTATGGCCTCTCATGCATCTGCCATGATAAGCCAAGTGAGTACATTGAAAAGAAAACGTCTGTGACATTATTGCTTGAACAAAAATATTCTCTGTCATGGAAGTAGCACTTGTACGACAATAATTATGACAAAAACACGTATAGCCATGGATATGGTGGGTAGATAGTTCTATGACAAAACGTTGGCTGTTCTTCCTGGGTAGGCTGGAGGCGCACGTACATGACATTCTCTGGGCCGTCCATAATTTTAAAAATCATGGTAGAAGTGAGGGCGGGAATTTTTCAGGGATTTCTTGGTATACGATGGGTGGCAGGGCCGGAGCGATAAAGTGGTGGGTTGTGTGTTTCTCTCATATATACGGGCGAGGGTGCGAGCTCTCCAAGCCCGTCACTTACTAAACATGATTGATCGTTCCCTCACCTTACTAAACCCGATCACTCCGTCGCTTACTAAACCCGAGTGATTGATCCCTCACACTATGTATTGAGCCCGAGCGATCTCTCGGACTACTGAACTCGAGTGACCTAGCTCGCTGCTTACTAAACCCGAGTGATTGACCCCTCACACTATGTATTGAGCCCGAGCGGTCTCTCGGACTACTGAACCTGAGTGCTCGATGCAAGACTCGTGTGCATACGTTGCTGGCCCATTTGATCGATGCATTGCATCGAGCCCCCACGCGAGACGTGAGTTCATCCAGTGGCCGGTTGGTTGCATGTCAATGAACAGTCCCCGTTGTTGCCTAATGTCTACTATGCAACTTTATTATTGTAGAATTTTTTTGGGCCTCCAATCGTAGAGTTATGTAGGAGAATACCAAATTTCGCTGAGGTATATGACCTAAGGTTTATTAATCTGCGATATGTGTAAGATGAAGGTGGTTCTCTCTCAAACAACCCCGCAATTAAAATACAAAGAGTCGCTCGTGTACCCAACACACCCAGTACACCTCTTAGTTGTATAGGTGCGCTAGTTTGATAAACAGATGATGATAGATGTGTAATATGTATGGTAGAAATAGATTTTTGTAATCCAAATAAATGAAAAGAGGAAGGTAGCAAGTAATAAAATTAGGCAAAACGGTGTCTCAATGCTTGGCAGCAAGGCCTAGGATTAATACTTACTTAGTGCTAATTCTCAAGATCATTAACATAATTGCACCACATTATAATCTCTCAAAGTGCAGCAAAGAATCACTTGAAGTTTTCTATTATATCAAAGAAAGTAGGATGAAATCACGTAGGTAGCAAACAAAGCCAGCTTTAGAGCACGTGCGAGCATGCAACTAAAGGTGAATCTTCAAAGCAATCGATCTCTCCCAGCATTACATGCACGTACGTGCCGCCCATCTCTAACATCGGTACAAATCCAAGGATGCATTCGACTGTGATGCTGCTGTGCGCCGCTGATACTATGTCGTTTTCGGATGGCAAAGACCAATGGCTATGTAATCCTCAAGAGCAATGACGGCCTGAACGTCGGCGCTGGCCGGCTATTACACCTAGGCGCCCGTCCGGCCACCCTGCCCTTCAAGCGCCCCTCCCCTCTCCCCCGCTAAGTACGTCCGTAATTTTTTTTAGAAAGGAGGCGGCCTTAGACTGAGGCCCTTACAGATCCATAAGTTCAACTATCCGAACAACGGAGATAAAAGCAAAAGATACAAGCCCGCAGGCTGGATCATAGCGGCGCAACGCTGGCAAGCCGACGACGAGAAGGAAATGAGTTGTCGAGGTAGCGAGGGGCGGTGATCAGCCGGTGATGCCCCCGACGGTCGTCGGCGCATCTCAATGCTCCTTGCTCGCACCTTTGTTACGAGCTCCTGCACGCGTCCTCTGTCGTGTGGTTTTGCTAGAAGCTTCCAAAGCTGTAAGAAAGACACCATTTTGTATAGAAGATCAGCCGGATGTTTGATGAAATGTCCCTCTATCAAAGCTTTATTTCGCGTGGTCCAAAGTGCCCAGGCCGTGGCCCAAAACCCGAGCCATGACATCTGCCTATCTCACCCAGAAGTGGCAGCAACTAACCAATAGAACTCCGAGAACCCACTCAGATTCCATGTTGAGCCTGACAGCGACCTTACCGCACTCCACACAAAACGTGCCATGATACAACGGAAAAGGATATGGTCACGATTTTCGTGTTCACCGCACCATATGCATTTGCCATCACCCGGGCCCCTCCTTCTCTGCACTTGATCCCCACTTGTAACCCTATCACGCGCCACTTGCCACACAAAAAATTAATCTTGGCTGGGAGTCTCGCCTTCCATATGCCGGATAGGTCACAAGGTGTCGCTGATTTAAAATTTTCTCTATACAAAGAGCCAGTCGAGAAGCACCCAGATGGTTCTAGGCGCCAAATGACTTCATGGCAACCAAGAGTAAGCTGATGCCCTCTAAATTTCTCTCTCAATTGTTCCAACTCTATTAATACAATGTCCCCCAAGGATCAACGGAATTGGGGCACCCATTGGCCATGTTGCCACACTTCCGCCACCTTGGTGTGAGTGTGTCCAGGTTCAAGCCGGAGGGCGGTATGTGGCCTGGCATCGAGTTCGTGCTCGAGAAATAGAGGAAGCCGGGGGGAGCAAGGCAATCTGTTGGAGCTGGCCGTGTAGTGCGCGTAGTGGCGTGCACTATGCGCGCGGCCAGGCGAGCAGATCATGCATGCGCAGTGGAGAGCGCGGCGTGCGTGCATGCTTGGCCTATATAACCATCCCGTGTACTGCTTGTATGTTGAGCCAGCTGAAAGAGAAAAGATTAGGGCGTTGGTGCGCCGTAGCGGCGTTCGTCGCCGGTAAAATTCTCTATTGTCTCCTCCAGTTCATCATCTACCTTCGTCCGTGCGAGAGATAGAGGCCTGTGGCAACAACAATTGGTATCAGAGCGACCGGGTTCGAGGGGCGGCCGTGGCGTGCGGCGGCGTCCGCGGCGCGCGCGGTGCGCGTCGAACATGGAGGCCACGGCTGCGGCGCGCGTGTGGCACTGAGATGCAGCACGGCGGCTCACGGAGCTGCGGGCTGCCGTGGTGGCAGCGAGTAACGCTCGACGGGGCGCTGCGCGGTGGAGCGTGGCGGTACCCGCATCGGCGGCGGGCCCGACAGCGGCTGGCAAGGTGGCCGCGTTGCATGGCGTCTGCGGCGGCTCGTGCTGGAGGCACACCATGGCGTCGGCGGCAGCAGCCATGGCGAGGCACGTTGGGCGCGTGTGCGTGCGCGCGCGGGGCGTGTCAGGCGCGGTTCGGGCTGCGTTGGAGTTGTGGGGTGCGCGTCTGGACATAGTCTGGGCATGTTCTGACTAGTGTATAGGCACTGTCCGACTTATGTCTAGGCTTGGTCTGACTTATGTGTGTGTAGCCAGTCTGTTGGCGAATCGTGGGGGTGCGTGAGTGGGTTTGTTGTGGGCTCGATGCGACCGGGACGTGTGCGTGCGCGTCGGGGGCGCGGACTGAGCGGGCTGGACCGAGTGCTCCGCGTGGATTGGGACGTGGGTTCGTGCCCTGGGTGTGTCCATGGTATAAAACCTCCCGTGTGCATTGTAACTGGTGTGGGTTGGAGTTGGAGCTCCGGGAATATTGTTCTTCGTGCAGCAGGCGTATGTGCGCCGGAACGTCGGGCGTGTGTCGCCGATGGAGAAGGAGCTCGGCATGTGTCGTTGAGGAAGAAGATGGAGGCTGTGTCAAGCTCGGGCCGTGTGTCGGTCAATGGAGGTGCTCGGCAGCGGATCGTGTGTCGGTCTTGCCGGGCGTGATGCGCTCAGTGTGTCGCCGGAGACGAAGAAGATGGCGTTCCCCGCGAAAGTCGATGAGGAGCCTGTGTCTTGTGCGTCAAGATGGGCGACGGTGTCGCGGTTTAGGGAGAGTCACGGTTTAGGGAGATATTGTTAGTCAATAAACCGTGTCAATTGTGAGCGTGTCCAGGTTCAAGCCGGAGGCCGGTGTGTGGCCGCGTCCAGAGGAGTGGGAGTAGCGTGGGGAGCAAGGCAATCTGTTGGAGCTGGCCGTGTAGTGCGCGTAGTGGCGCGCACTATGCGCGCCGCCGGGCGAGCAGATCATGCATGCGCAGTGGAGAGCGCGGCGTGAGTGCATGCTTGGCCTATATAACCATCCCGTGTGCTGCTTGTATGTTGAGCCAGCTGAAAGAGAAAAGATTAGGGCGTTGGTGCGCCGTAGCGGCGTTCGTCGCCGGTAAAACTCTCTGTTGTCTCCTCCAGTTCATCTTCTACCTTCGTCCGTGCGAGAGATAGAGGCCTGTGGCAACAACACTTCGCTCCCTGGTTCATGGCGACGGCAAACAAGGCCGGGAACATGTCACTAAACCAGACATTATCACACCACCTATCCAGCCAAAAGCCTGCTGCCCGGCTGTTAAATACAGAAAATTGGGTTCCCAAGCGAAGAAGTGGCTGTACCTTCCTCACGTACCTCCGCAATGGTGTCCTTAGACTAGCGAAGCCTTCTAACCCCTCCTCCCACGACGTGGTCCCATGGACAGTCTCTTCTTCGGTATCAAGAAGACTGACCACATAGGCACAAGCCAACCAGTACACAAATCTTATGCAGCAGCTTCAAAAACCAATATACGTACTGTTTAGGATTTTTTTTATTTTTTTTCTCGCAAAAAGACCCGCCTGGGTAGTAGATGCCCTGAACCATTGCTTGATGTTGACTCAGTTGAATTAAATGATGTTGTGGTAGCTAATTTCATCAGACCGAAACCAACATGTTGTGGTTAGCTAATTTCAACATGAGCAAAATCAACGTGCACTAATTTGCCAAGAAACCCTAATAGCAATGAATGCTAAAATTACGCTAATATAGCTGTACTATTTACAAATGAAATATGTATCTACATCAAATATATGCATCCAAGAAAGTATAAGACATTTTCTTTACCATAAGTAACTATAAGCTCTATTATCACATGGTTTGTGATTAGTCTAGACATTAAGGGGGGTGAAATGACAAATTTTATCACAAAAAAACAAACATCAATTCGTCAAACAGACACACTATTATCTAATGAAGTACAAGCTAATCGTAATTGATCTGTTATTGGATGGACCAAAGCCTTAAAGACTCATATACAATCAATTATTTTAGAGGATATGCACGATAACATGATATATCTTCCTCATCACATATGTTCTTAAATCACCTGTCCTATTGAAAAACGCTTCATGCTGTTCAAAGTCTTCTATATGTATATACATATGCAGTCATCTACACATAACAACCATAACAATTTGGAGTATAGGTTGAGAGGGGTAAGTAAATAAACTGATTGAAGAGTTCAACTGAAAAGCGCCGACTACAAGAAGGATAATGCATAAATGATTGATATTATATTTAAAAGAAAAAAACAGATAGCTTCATTTTTAATATTGGTTAGAAGATATTTATGTGCTACTTCCAGTTATAGTGGTGTGTCGCTCTTTTCATGCATGCAATTGGACATTGTCACTCCAAGACCAATGATGTTGAAAATATTTCTTGACATGTACTCGGCTTTTTGAAGAAGAAAATATGTTGATCATGACATGCAAGGTAGATCTTTCCTTTTAGATCACTTCACATATTGTCTCCCGTATCATGTAGTACGTATGCAATAGTTCAATATTTAATGATAACAGATAAGGTTATAGAGTAAATAATATTAGCACGCTTTATATGAATGATTCAATTTATTAAGCTTTGTTAGTATTATCGTCATTATTGCAACATGTGAAATACATATACCATCATGTCGCCAAATTTCCTATATCATACAATAATTTGCTTATATATTATATTTGATCTACGGAGTGTATCTTGAATCTTAATTACCATCCGTGAAATGCCATTAATGTTGTCCAATTAAATCGATCATTGCCATCAAAGTTCCTAATTGACCTCATCTAGGAATGTGAACATTTGTCAGAATTTAACAAAATTGTTAAAAATCCTTCAATTTCCAATTTATGTTATTCATACTATCCGGAGATAGTCGAGTGGTCTACTTTTATTAATCATTAGAAGACAACCATAGTGCTGCGACGTTACCATTACCATTGGGATTACATAGTCTACACAATCAATGGGTCCAAGTAGGGGCGTGTTGATGTTACCGGGAGGTAATTTTGGCAAGGCGAGTAAATAGAAGTGAAATGGATTGGGTGCAAAGGAAGAATGATTAATTCCCGACTACCATAGAAATATGGCGAAGAAATGACACATGTTGTTACACGTTTTTATTTCATGTTTGGATCCCCTTCCAGGTCATTCTTCATTTGTAGTTTTCTGTTCTGCAATATGTATTCATTCCATAAAGAGTTGTTCATAATACATAGCAGAAAGTTGAAGATGTTACTACGCAAACATCACTCAGTGTACACAATCACTAAAATAAAAATTAATATGTCAATCTTGCATAGCGGGAGCAAATTTACCAATCCCTACACCAAAACAGTGCGAACTATTAAATTTGTGTTTTAGTGGAAAACATATTAGAATGCAACATGGTAAAAATACGGGAAAATTTATAGAAATATAACTTCCACATCATGGATGGTCATAAAAAATACAATTCATGTGGCATTCATATATATATATATATATATATATATATATATATATATATATATATATATATATATACAGCCGGTCTATTCTCATAACATTATGAGAATAATATTCTCATAACACTTCCGAACTGCATTGCAAAATTGCATTGGAGAGCTAAACGCACCGCACCACAGAGACCAGCGAACTTCATGTTGAAAAAACTGTACGTGTTGTTTTTTCTGTACCTTTTTTGCTCTAGTTTTTTAACCGTTTATCGGAATTATGCATGTAATATACCGTTGAAAAGCTATGGAGTAGACGCATATTCGCCATGTTGAACACTTTTCCAAATTCATCATAGTTTAAGAGCAGTTTCGAAAATCGTGCGGCTCACAACGAATAGCAGCGAGCGTTTTTTGGCGTTTTTTTTCTAAAGCGCTCGTCGGAACGAAACATATGATACACTGTTGGAAAGGTATCGTCGCCACGCATCTTTTTCGTATCTATTATTTTTTCTAATTCGCTACGGTTTAAGAACAGTTTTGAATTTACTAAATCGCGGAATTGTGTTTTTCGATTTTTTCAAATTTTCGGTACTGTTTTCACTCTAGTTTTTTAACCGTTTGTCGGAACAAGGCGTGTAATATACCGTTGGAAAGCTACGAACGAGGCGCAACTTTCATATGTTGAAATGTTTTTGAGATTCCTTACGGTTTTTAGTTAAATTTGAATGTCGTGCGGCTGGCTACGAACTGCAGCGCGTTGAGAAGTGTTTGAGAAGTGAGCTGCTTTCCGATGTGTGTTTTGTTTTTTGATCACGAAGTGAACCGCATTACTCTTTTTGTGTTGTTTTTTGCGCGCGTTGAGAAGTGTTTGAGAAGTGAGCTGCTTTCCGATGTGTGTTTTGTTTTTTGATCACGAAGTGAACCGCATTACTCTTTTTGTGTTGTTTTGGTAACAATTTTTTTTTTAGATTCCGCTATTTTTTT
>LR738712.1:786765543-786832197 GCA_902687465.1 Secale cereale | reverse complement strand
TATATATAGGTATATATAGAGGTGGGTGATGAATAGTAGCACTATATATGACTATTCGACACCCTGGGTGAGGAATAGTTATTCTTCACCCACCTCTATTTTAATATCTATGCACCGTAATTTTATGTTTTGAAAATTTTGTCTTGTTTTAGACATAAAAAGAGAACGTAAGAAAACCAATAAGTGTCGTAAAAAATATTTTATGTTACGTAAAATTACAAATGTAAAAATATAGTGTAACATATACATAAAATACAATTTTTGACATATATTTTGTTGATTATGCCAACTTTTATGCAGTAAATCAATATGAATGCAACTATTTGTATTTCAAATATAATTTATTTATGAAATGATCGTAAGATTACCTCGGATGAAGAATAACTTAATTTGCACCCCGGGTGATGAATAGTAGCACTATATATATATATATATATATATATAATAAACCAAATCTAATACAAAACTAAGTTTGTAGATGTCTAATATTTGTAAATTTCATCACGGTTAGTTACAATTTTTCTTTAGATGATAATATGCTCATATTACAAACTTTATAAAATTCAAGCATGCGCATCGAGCAGGCCACTTTACCAGTTTTCGTAATAGTAAATATTAATTCGTATTGCAAGGATGCCACTCCAAACTCCCTTATTAAAACCAAGGACTAAAACTCCTACATCATGCAATAAATGAAATCAATATTTTATTCATGGGGAGAAAACACCATGTTATGGTGAATACCAGGGACTATAGCAACATACTGAGGTACAAAATACTAATCATCTGTATATTACATGGGAGGGTGGTAATAAATGTTTCTTTGAAGCCTCAATACCTAATGGAGCATGCTTTGCACATTCACTCTTGCATACATCCATGGCAAGATAGCACTTGCGGTTAACTAAACAACAGAAACAAAATGAATTCTCATTGCGTAGTGGAGTTCCTTTTCTATAGACGCATAATCCAGTTGGTAAATGTATCTTCATGTTTTCTTGGCCTTCCATGATTTGGCCTACATAATAAATTAAATTCATTAATATCTTAATAATATATTATTCAATGAGCTAAAGGTAAACCACACCAATCATAGGAAAAATATATTACTTACGAATCAATAAGAACTTGTTAATGAGATAGAGTATAGACAACAGACGCACTATCCTCTTATCAGAAAGAATTACAAAATAAATAATATTACTTAGGAATCAATAAGTCGTGTGTCCGTAGGAACTTACAATGTGTATGGATCGTAGAGTACAAGAGAAGCACACAGAGTATGGTCCCTGTGGGGAAGGAGTTCATGTACTTTTCCATCAAGTTAACTCAACACAACGGTAGCTGCCTTTTTAGTGTTCCTCAGGACAGAAACACAATGGAAGATGGTTGGTATGTCCTAGCACCACCTGTCTAAATATACACAAATTATCGCAACACATATCAAAAACAATATTTAGAGCATAATTAAGGCTATTTATAGGTATCCATTAGTTATCGGGATATATACTTCCAAATTTAGTATTTCACTAAGAATTAAATTATTACCATGTTAAACTGCCACATATATTTTGCCTATTTTCGAATTATAGCCACCAAATTTCAAAGGTGGGACAAAAAATTAATTAATTAACTCATTAATTTCTATTTGCGCTATCTTGTTTCTACATTTTTTAGGAATCGGTATGGCGTCATCTCTACATATATCCGCAATTGTGGCACCCCCATTCTGCGAACCGGGGGCATCATGGTCCAGCCCAGGGATCAATGTCTTATAGAACACAATAAAACTTTGATACATAATACACTATGATTTGATAAACGTACTATGGGTACAAAGTCATAGGTTACAATACCCTTGCAAAGCAAGGCAGCACTATTATTGCAGCTACCATTAAATACATTATTCTACGAACATCTTGACTTGAAAAGGATAGTGAAACGGTGAAAGGCATGAACAAGGCGGAACTCCAATCAAATGGGACAGTGCTGGGACACCTCCTAATTTTCATACTCAAAATCCATGGGGTATTCGTCTATGGCCTCTCATGCATCTGCCGTGATAAGCCAGGTGAGTACATTGAAGAAAAACGTCTGTGGCATTATTGCTTGAACAAAAATATTCTCTGTCATGCAAGTGGCACTTGTACGACAATAATTATGACAAAAACACATATAGCCATGGATATGGTGGGTACATAGTTCTATGACAAAACGTTGGCTTTTCTTCCTGGGTAGGCTGGAGGCGCACCTACATGACATTCTCTGGGCCGTCTGTGATTTTAAAAATCATGGTAGAAGTGAGGGCGAGAATTTTTCAGGGATTTATCAGTATACAATGGGTGTTAGGGCCGGGGCGATACAGTGGTGGGTTGTGTGCTTCTCTCATATATACGGGCGAGGGTGCGAGCTCTCCAAGCACGTCACTTACTAAACATGATTGATCGTTCCCTCACCTTACTAAACCCGAGCACTCCCTCGCTTACTAAACCCGAGCGATTGATCCCTCCCACTATGTATTGAGCCCGAGCGATCTCTCGGACTACTGAACTCGAGCGACCTAGCTCGCTGCTTACTAAACCCGACCAATCCCTTCGCTGCTTACTGAACCAGAGTGCTCGATGCAAGACTCGTGCGCATACGTTGCTGGCCCAATTGATCGATGCATTGCATCGAGCCCCGACGCGAGACGTGAGTTCATCTAGCGGCGGGTTGGTTGCCTGTCAATGAATAGTCCCCGTTGTTGCCTAATGTCTACTATGCAACTTTATTATTGTATAATTCTTTGGGCCTCCAATCGTAGAGTTATGTAGGAGAATACCAAATTTCGCTGAGGTATATGACCTAAGGTTTATTCATCTGTGATATGTGTAAGATGAAGGTGGTTCCCGGGCCGACGACGAGCAGGTATGTTTCGTGCCCATTCTTATCTGTGGACTAGGGCTCTCAATCCACCCCTTCTCCGGGGGCCTTTTCCACTTCCTATTCCTTCAGCTTCACCACCTCACTAATGTAGAATCGGGCTTTAGTCCCGGTTCTGCAATCAACACTAAAGGGTGGGGACTAAAGGTCCACCCTTTAGTCCCGGTTCAACACGGCACGGGACCAAAGGCCCACCGCGTGGCACGAGCCCACGCCGGGGGCTGGGGACCTTTAGTCCTGGTTGGTAACACCAACCGGAAATAAAGGAATTTTTTGTAGAAAAAAAATTGATTTTTTTCCGATTTTTAAATTTCTGAATTACTTGACAATTTAATCTCTAATCACCCCTCGACCCTACTCAAGTGTGGAGCACTACTGAAAGATCGTGGATGTCGCCTAGAGGGGGGTGAATATGCCCTTTAAAATAAATACGGTTTAGGCTTGAACAAATGCGGAATAAACCTAGCGGTTAATTTGTCAAGCACAAAACCTACAACAACTAGGCTCACATATGTGCACCAACAACTTATGCTAAGCAAGATAAATAGCTAGGTGATAGCAAGATATATAGCAAGAAACAATATGGCTATCACAAATTAAAGTGCATATGTAAAGGGCTCGGGTAAGAGATAATTGAGGCACGCGGAGACGACGATGTATCCCGAAGTTCACACCCTTGCAGATGCTAATCTCCGTTTGGAGCGGTGTGGAGGCATAATGCTCCCCAAGAAGCCACTAGGGCCACCGTAATCTCCTCACGCCCTCGCACAATGCAAGATGTCGTGATTCCACTAAGGGACACTTGAGGACGGTCACAGAACCCGTACAAATTGCTCGGGGCAATCTCCACAACCTAATTGGAGACCCCGACGCTTGCCCGGAGCTTTACACGACAATGATTGAGCTCCGAACACCACCAAGGTTGGGGCTATCTCCACAACTTAATTGGAGGCTCCCAACGACACCATGAAGCTTCACCACAATGGAATATGGCTCCGAGGTGACCTCAACCGTCTAGGGCGCCCAAGCACGCAAGAGGAACAAGCTTAAGGGTACCAAGCACCCATGAGTAATAAGCTTCTCAACTTGTAACTTCCACGTATCATCGTGGAGAACTCAAACCAATCCAGCAAATGAAATGGCAAGGGCACACGGAGTGCCCAAGTCCTTCTCTCTGAAATCCCACCAAAGCAACTAATTCTAGGGAGGGAAAAGAGAGGAAGAACGAAGAAGAGAACACGAAGAACTCCAAGATCTAGATCCGAAGGGTTCCCCTCAGATAGAGGAGAAAGTGATTGGTGGAAACGTAGATCTAAATCCCCTCTCTCTTTTCCCCCCAAAACTAGCAAGAATCCATGGAGGGATAAAGAGATGGCAAGCTCGAAGAAGGTCAACAATGGGGGAAGAACACGAGCTCAAGAGGTAAGGTTCTATGGGGAAGAAGACGCCCTTTTATAGGAGGGGAAAATCCAACTGTTATCCTCTCAGCCCGCACCGAGCGGAACTACCGCTCCAAGGAGCGGTGCTACCGCTAGGGCGGTTGTAGCGAAAAGAAACACTACTGCAACAGGGCCACTTGGCTGCCTGAAGGAAATATTCCCTAGAGGCAATAATAAAGTTGTTATGTATATTTCCTTATATCATGATAAATGTTTATTATTCATGCTAGAATTGTATTAACCGGAAAGTTGATACATGTGTGGATACGTAGACAAAATAGAGTGTCCCTAGTATGCCTCTACTTGACTAGCTCGTTGATCAAAGATGGTTATGTTTCCTGACCATAGACATGTGTTGTCATCTAATGAACGAGATCACATCATTAGGAGAATGATGTGATGGATAAGAACCATCCGTTAGCTTAGCACTATGATCGTTTACTTTTAGTGCTATTGCTTTCTTCATGACTTATACATGTTCCTCTGACTATAAGATTATGCAACTCCCGAATACCGGAGGAAAACCTTATGTGCTATCAAACGTCACAACGTAACTGGTTGACTATAAAGATGCTCTAAAGGTGTCTCCGAAGGTGTTTGTGGTGTTGGCATAGATCGAGAATAGGATTTGTCACTCCGAGTGTCGGAGAGGTATCTCTGGGCCCTCTCGGTAATACACATCGTAATAAGCCTTGCAAGCAAAGGACTAATGAGTTAGTCAAGAGATGATGTATTACGGAACAAGTAAAGAGACTTGCTGGTAACGAGATTGAACAAGGTATGATGATACCGACGATCGAATCTCGGGCAAGTAACATTCTGATGACAAAGGGAACAACGTATGTTGTTGTGCGGTTTGATCGATAAAGATCTTCGTAGAATATGTAGGAACCAATATGAGCATCTAGGTTCCGCTATTGGTTATTGACCGGAGATGTGTCTCGGTCATGTCTACATAGTTCTTGAACCCGTGGGGTCCGCACTCTTAACGTTCGATGACGATCGGTATTATGATTTTATGTGTTTTGATGTACCGAAGGTTGTTCGGAGTCCCAGATGAGATCATAGACATGACGAGGAGCCTCGAAATGGTTGAGACATAAAGATAGATATATTGAAAGGTTATATTCGGACTCCGGAAGGGTTCTAAAGTGTATCGGGTTTATTTCGGAGTACCGGTAGGTTATAGGAACCCCCCAGGGAGTATATGGGCCTTATTGGGCCCTAGTGGAGGAAGAGGGCAGCAAGCATGTGGTGGGTCGCGCCCCCCGCTAGGCCCAAACCGAATTGATTTAGGGCTTGGGGACCGGCCCCCCTTTCCTTCTCCTCTCCTCCTCTTTCCTCCTTCTCCTAGTAGGACTAGGAAAGAATGAAACCTACTCCTACTAGGAGTAGGACTCCACCCCTTTGGCGCGCCCACTATGGTCGGCCCTCCTCCTCCCTCCATCCTTTATATACGTGGGTAGGAGGCACCCCATAGACACACAAGTTGATTTCTTAGCCATGTGCAGTGCCCCCCTCCATAGTTACACACCTCGGTCATATTGTCCCAGTGCTTAGGCGAAGCCCTGCGTCGGTAACTTCATCAACACCGTCACCACGTCATCATGCTGACGAAACTCCCCCTCAGCCTCGACTAGATCTAGAGTTCGAGGGACGTCACCGGGCTGAACGTGTGCAGATCGTGGACGTGCCGTACATTATGTACTTGGATCGGCTGGATCGTGAAGACGTTCGACTACATCAACCGCGTTACTAAACGATTCCGCTTTCGGTCTACGAGGGTACGTGGACACACTCTCCCTGCTTGTTTCTATGCTTCTCCTAGATAGATCTAGCGTAATCGTAGGAATTTTTTTGAAATACTATGTTCCCCAATAGTGGTATCAGAGCGAGGTCTATGCGTAGATGATATGCATGAGTAGAACACAATGAGTTGTGGGTGATAATAGTCATACTGCTTACCGGCATGTCACACTTTGATTCGGCGGTATCGTTGGATGAAGCGGCCCGAACCGACATTACGCGTACGCTTACGCGAGACTAGTTCTACTAACGTGCTTCGCACATAGGTGGCTGCCGGGTGTCAGTTTCTCCAACTTTAGTTGAATCGAGCGTGACTACGCCTGGTCCTTGTGAAGGTTAAAATAGCACACTTGACGAAAAATCGTTGTGGTTTTGATGCGTAGGTAAGAACGGTTCTTGCTAAGCCCGTAGGAGCCGCGTAAAACTTGCAACAACAAAGTAGAGGATGTCTAACTTGTTTTTGCAAGGCATGTTGTGATGTGATATGGTCAAGACGTGATGAGTTGTACGTTGTTGCATGAGATGATCATGTTTTGTAAATTATCGGCAACCGGCAGGAGCCTTATGGTTGTCTCTTTATTGTATGAATTGCGAAATCCATGTAATTGCTTTACTTTATCACTATGAGTTAGCGATAGTAGTACTAGCAATAGCTGGCGAGACGACCACGACGCTACGGTGAAGATCATGGTGTCAAGCCGGTGACGATGGAGATCATGACGATGCTTTGGAGATGGAGATCAAAAGCACAAAATGATGATGGCCATATCATATCACATATTATGATTGCATGTGTTGTTTATCTTATTATGCTTCTTATTTTGCTTAGTACGGCGGTAGCACTATAAGATGATCCCTTACAAAATTTCAAGGTACAAGTGTCTCCCTAAGTATGCACCGTTGCGACAGTTCGTCGTGTCGAGACACCACGTGATGATCGGGTGTGATAAGCTCTACATTCAAATACAACGGGTGTAAGACAGTTTTGCACACGCATAATACTCGGGTTAAACTTAACGAGCCTAGCATGTACAGACATGGCCTCGGAACACTGGAGGCCGAAAGGTCGAGCGTGAATCATATAGTAGATATGATCAACATAAGATATTCACCATTGAAAACTACACCATCTCACGTGATGATCGGACATGGTTTAGTTGATTTTGATCAATGTTGGGGATATCGCTTATCGTTATCGTCTCGGTTAGCTGGGGATTAGAGATTAATCTAAAATTGGCCGGTTAATCGATTTTATCGGTCGACTATTAATCGGCCATTTTTTTCAAATCCCTGGTTCCCAACACTAAAATATGCTATATTCAACACCAAACAAAATTGGACAGAAGTGTTACCTTGAATCCTAGCATTTGAATCCTGATAAATCGCTTGTCATAGCGATAAATCGGCCCAAATGATAAATGATGAAGATAAGGCATAATCTTATCGGTCACCTCAAGAGTAGCGATAAATCGGACGATAAATCGTTGAATCGGAAGATTTCTTGAACAGTGATTTTGATCATGTCATCATTTAGATGACTTGAGGGATGTCTATCTAAGTGGGAGTTCTTTAGTAATATGATTAATTGAACTTTAATTTATCATGGACTTAGTCCTGATAGTATTTGCAAATTACGTTGTAGATCAATAGCTCACGTTGTAGCTCCCCTATGTTTTTTATATGTTCATAGAGAAAGCTAACTTGAAAGATGTTAGTAGCAATGATACGGACTAGGTCCGTGATCTAAGGATTATCCTCATTGCTGCACAGAAAAATTATGTCCTTGATGCACAACTAGGTGACAGACCTATTGCAGGAGCGTATGCAGACATTATGAACGTTTTGACAAGCTCGGTATGATGACTACTTGATAGTTTAGTACACCATGCTTTACGGCTTAGAACCGGGACTTCAAAACTGTTTCGAACGCCACGGGGCATATAAGATGTTTCAAGAGTTGAAATTAGTATGTCATAATCATGCCCGTGTCGAGAGGTATGAAACCTCTGACAGTAATTAGCCTACAAGATGGAGGAGAATAGCTCAACCAGTGAGCATGTGCTCAGATTGTCTGGGTACTACAATTGCTTGAATCAAGTGGGAGTTAATCTTCCAGATAAGATAGTAATTGACAAAGGTTTCTAGTCACTATCACCAAGTTACTAGAACTTCGTGATGAACTATAATATGCAAGGGATGCCGAAAGTAATTCCTGAGCTCTTCGCAATGCTGAAATTGGCGAATGTAGAAATCAAGAAAGAGCATCAAGTGTTGATGGTTAACAAGACCACTAGTTTCAAGAAAAGGGCAAAGGGATAGAAGGGGAACTTCAAGAAGAATGACAAGCAAGGTGTCACTCCCGTGAAGAAACCCAAAGCTAAACTCAAGCCTGAAACTAAGTGCTTCTGCTGCAAAGGAAATGGTCACTGGAACTGCCCTAGACACTTGGCGGATAAGAAGGATGGAAAAGTGAACAAAGGTATATTTGATATACAGATTATTGATGTGTACTTTACTAGTGTACATAGCAACCCCTGGGTATTTGATACCGGTTCAGTTGCTAAAATTGGTAACTCGAAACGAGAGTTGTAGAATGAACAGAGAGTACTTAAGGGTGAAGTGACGATGTGTGTTGGAAGTGGTTCCAAGATTGATATGATCATCATTGCACACTCCCTATACTTTTGTGATTAGTGTAGAACCTAAATAAATTTTATTTGGCATTTGCTTTGAGCATGAAAATGATTTGATCATGTTTATTGCAATACGGTTATTCATTTAAAGTCATAGAATAATTGTTGTTTTGTTTACATGAACAAAACCTTCGATCGTCATACACCCAATGAAAATAGTTTGTTGGATCTCCATCTCAGTGATATACATATTCATAATATTGAAGCCAAAAGATGCAAAGTTAATAATGATAGTGCAACTTATTTGTGGCACTGCCGTTTAAGTCATATTGGTGTAAAGCGCATGAAGAAACTCCATGATGATGGGCTTTTGGAATCACTTGATTATGAATCCTTTGATGCTTGCGAACCATGCCTCATGGGCAAGATGACTAAAACTCCGTTCTCCGAAACAATGGAGCGAGCTACTGACTTATTGGAAGTAATACATACCGATGTATGCGGTCCAATGAGTATTAAGGCTCGCGGCAGGTATCATTATGTTCTGACCTTCACAGATGATTTGAGTGGATATGGGTATATCTACTTGATGAAACATAAGTCTGAAACATTTGAAAGGTTCAAAGAATTTCAGAGTGAAGTGGAAAATCATCGTGACAAGAAAATAAAGTTTCTACAATCTGATCGCGGAGGCGAATATTTGAGTTACGAGTTTGGTCTTCATTTGAAACATTGTGGAATAGTTTCACAACTCACGCCACATGGAACACCACATCGTAATGGTGTGTCCAAACATTGTAACCGTACTTTATTAGATAGGGTGCAATCTATGGTGTCTCTTACCGATTTACCACTATCGTTTTGGGGTTATGCTTTAGAGACAGTTGCATTAACGTTAAATAGGGCACCATCTAAATCTGTTGAGACGACGCCTTATGAACTGTGGGTTGGCAAGAAACCCAAGTTGTCGTTTCTTAAAGTTCGGGGTTGCCATACTTATGTGAAAAACCTTCAACCTAATAAGCTCTAACCCAAGTCGGAGAAATGTGTCTTCATCGGATACCCAAAGGAAATTGTTGGGTACACCTTCTATCACAGATCCGAAGGCAAGATATTCATTGCTAAGAATGGATCTTTTCTAAAGAAGGAGTTTCTCTCGAAAGAAGTGAGTGGGAGGAAAGTAGATCTCGATCAGGTAATTGTACCTTCTTTCGAATTGGAAAGTAGTTCATCACAGAAACTAGTTCAAGTGATTCCTACACCAATCATTGAGGAAGCTAATGATGATGATCATGAAACTTCAGACCAAGTTACTACTGAACCTCGTAGTTCAACTAGGGTATGTTCCGCGCCAGAGTGGTATGGTAACCCTGTTCTGGAAGTCATGTTACTGGACCATGATGAACCTATGAACTATGAGGAAGAGATGATGAGCCCAGATTCCGCAAAATGGCTTGAGGCCATAAAATCTGAGATGGGATCCATGTATGAGAACAAAGTGTGGACTTTGGTTGACTTGCCCGATGATCGGGAAGCCATTGAGAATAAATGGATCCTTAAGAGGAGATGTCATGTTTGCTCACCCACGAACGCAGGGGCGGAGCTCGTCGAACGCACGGGGAGGTCATCGAACACCAGACCCTCGCAGCGACGAAACAACTGCACATTTAGAACTACCTGATCAACACAAATATGATGTTTTCATAACAAAATCGAAAAATATATGACCTAACTCATAATTCACAAATATATGACCCCGTCTGCCTCTGGAATGCCGAAGAGCACCTTTTCAGGAGGTGTTGGGGCTCGGGGTGTCGGGGGTGTCATTTCGGGGTCGGGGTACTGTGTCGAGGTTGGGGATGCCGTGTCGGGGTCGGGGTTCTGTGTCGGGGTTGCGGTGTCAGGGTGTCACGTTGGGATCGGGGTGTCGGGGTGTCGTGTCGGGGCCGGGGTGTCGGGGTCGGGATGGCGAATCCTCAATCCCTCTACCCCTGGGTGACCCTCGACCCCTCGACCCTCAATCCCTCGACACCTTGCTCCTCGACCCCTAGACCCTCGACTCGTTTTCCCCTCAATCCTCGACCCCTCGACCACTCCGCGACCCTCGACCATCGGCGACCCTCTTTTTCTACTTTTCCTACTTCTTTTTTTCATCTTCTACTTCTACTTTTTTTGTCATCATCTTTCTTTCTTTCTTTCTTTCTTCTTCTTCTTCTTCTTCTTCTTCTTCTTCTTCTCCTTCTTCTTCTTCTTCTTCTTCTTCTTCTTCTTCTTCTTCTTCTTCTTCTTCTTCTTCTTCTTCTTCTTTGTAAGGGCATCTCTTGCCTAAGGTTTTGGTGATGATGACAATCCTTGTGTGGACTAATCGTGCGTCAATATTACTCAGGTTTATAACATGTGGCACAAGACGGTTAGGCCTTCCCTCGTTAAGGAAAAGATCGAAGACGGATGTTCCGATGCCTTTCTGTTTCTTTTGGTCATAGGAAATCCGTACTATTAAGAGGGAACCCACATCGGAAGGTAATGGGTGAATCAAGTCACGTACGCAGATACTTTGCACCCACTATATTGCCTCCGTTCGTGGAGATAGAGGTCCCCTTTCTTTTCCTCCTTATGTGTAGACTCATCTACTGCGGTAGTACCGCTGTGGTAGGCGGTTGTACCGGTGGCCGGTAGTTCCGGTCAAACCACCGCCCCAAGTACCGCTCAGGAGTGATACCTTCTGTACTGGGTGTGGTGGTAGACCGGTGGTGGCCCGGAAGTACCGGTGTCTTCTCGCAAAACCGGTACTACCGGTGTTCCGAGCGGTAGTACCGCTCTGACCGCCATCACATAGTAACTATCAGCCTGGCGGTAGTTCCGGCCCAACCACCTTCCTAACTACCGCCCTTGCTTGAAACCTTCTGGTTTCTAAGCGGTAGTTGACCGGAGGTGGGGCGGTAGTTCCGGTTTTCCCCGGAAGACCGGTACTACCGGGTGAGCCACCGGAAGTACCGCCTTGGTGTCATGGGCGCTGGTTTCTTCACTCACCGGTACTACCGGTTGGGTAAGCGGAAGTACCGGTCCTATGTAATTCTGCACATAACGGTTGGATTGGTGGAGACCCTATTTAAGGAGGCCCTTCTCCCGCCTCCTTCTTATCTCTTGCCTCTCTCTCTCCACCATTAATGCCATTGAAGCTTTCTTGCCCGATCTCTCTCCCTAGCCAACCAAACTTGTTGATCTACACTTCCACCAAAGGAAACTTGATTCCCCCATACTTTCTTGTGTGGATTTTGTTACTCTTGGGTGTTTGAGCACCCTAGACGGAAGAGGTCACTTCAGAGCCACAATCCATTGTGGTGAAGCTCTGGGGTTTCGTTGGGAGCCTCCAATTAAGTTGTGGAGAGAGCCCCAACCTTGTTTGTAAAGGTCCGGTTGCCGCCTTCAAGGGCACCACTAGTGGATTCACGGCACCTTGCATTGTGTGAGGGCGTGAGGAGAATACGGTGGCCCTAATGGCTTCTTGGGGAGCATTGTGCCTCCACACCGCTCCAACGGAGACGTACTTCACCTCAAAGGGAAGGAACTTCGATATCACATCCTCGTCTTCACCGTCTCAACTTGTGGTTATTTCTTACCTTTACTTGTGCAAGCATTACTTGTTCAACTCCTATAGCTTGCTTGTGTAGTTGTTATCTTTACATTCGGTTAGTTGTCATCTTAGTAGCATATCTAGACAACTTACTTTGACGCTTAATTTAAAGTGGTTAAGAAAAGCTAAAAATTGTTAGTTGCCTATTCACCCCCCCCCCCTCTAGTCAACCATATCGATCCTTTCAATTGGTATGAGAGCCTCGTCTCTTTTTAAGGACTTTACCGTCCAAAGAGTATGGGTGACAACGTAGTCGAGACAGAGGATCATTCCGGTGGAACTCCGTCCTTGCCTACATCAGATGGGGGAGCCTTGGTCTCTCGTGAGGAGTTCAGTGTGGTCTTGACCACATTGAAAGAGTCACTAGCGAGCGAGGTCAAAGGCATGTTTAAAGATTTGCTTGAGGGGCTTAAATTATCCACCGCACCGTTGGAAGTGGTTCGTCCCGCTACCAATGTGTCGGAGGCTAATCCCGACAAGGGAGAAGCTAGTAGTGAACAAGCCCCTGTTACTAAGAATGGGAGTGGGATCTTTGCCCACTCCGCTCCCCCTACTCACTATGGAGGACCCGTTCCCACACCGCATTTAAATTCCGTTGGGCCTCCTCCCAAGTTTATCAAAATTTCTGATTTTGCTACTTGGGTGTTTTGTTTCAAACATCATATAAATCATTTTTATACTAATCTTTGGAGAATCATTGAGCAAGGTTTTTATCCGCGTGATCCCGACAACATGACTCCAAGAGAAACTGCGGATCATCAATTCAACGAGTCCGCTCTTTGCATTCTTCAAGATGCCATCCCTCCTGAAGACATTGCACATCTTTGACCCTTCACTGTGGCCAAGGAAGCTTGGGAGCATGTTAGCACGATGTACAAGGGAAGCACTAGTATTCAATGCTCCAACTATGAAGTTGTGCAAGATGAAGCCGATGAGTTTGCTATGATCGAAGAAGAAGATCCTCGTGAACTTTATCGGAGATTAACTACCCTTGCGGTCTCTCTTTGAGATCATGGCAGTAAGGACACGGATGACAATTGGATCAAGCGCAAGTTCCTCAAGGCCATGATGCCCTATCATAAGGCCATGTCCTCTGTCATTCGTCACAGACCGGACTTCCACCACTTATCCTCAAATGAAGTGTTGGATGAGTTTGTTGCCATGAGGATCTTGGATATGACCGCCGACAATGCGGTCTTAAGAGCTCAACGATCGAAGAAGCCTAATCTTGCCTTGAAGGCCAAGGCTTGTGTGGAAGAAGAGGAGGTGGACGATGATGATGAGTGTAGCCCCGAGGACACCAAATATGCCTATCATGAGCACATGGCTCTTGCTTCAAGGCAATTCTGGGGCAAGAAGAACACAAGACCCAACTTCAACAGGAACAACTCAAGTGGAAACAAGGGCAAGCAACGAGTAAGGACATGCTTCAACTGTGGCAATGTAAGCCACTTCGTTGCGGATTGCCCATATGAGAAGAGAGAAGACTTTGGAGGCAAGCTTATCCGGAAGGACAAGTCAAAGTCCTATCCCAACAAGAACAACTTCAACAAGAAGACTCCTCCTAAAGGGTTGGTGGCCCAAGAAGAATATGTTGAGGATGATGACAATGATGAAGATGATGAGATGGTCACCATGGCCACAATTGCTATTGCTACTACTCCGCACTCATCTCTCTTCGACTCGCCCAATGAGAACATTACTGCCAAGTGTCTTATGGCCAAGGCCACCAACAAGGTAACCCCAAACATCAATACTACCATCACCTCTAATCCTTCATTGACTAATTGTATTGATGAAAGTGAGGGAACTGAGGAGGGAGAGAATGAATTTGAGTTGTTCATGAAAAATCTCAAGGGCAAACCCAAGAAGCATTTTGTTGCTCTCTTGGAACAACTCGGTGAGGCCAATGACATGATCGAGGCTCACGAGGAAACCATTACTAAAATGGAAGGACATAGTCGAGACTATGCCGATGAGATATCGGATCTCTCTAATGCCCTAGAGGAAGAGCGTGGTCTTCGTTTGGCTCTTGAGGAGTCACGCAACGATGATCATGCTAAATTAAAGAAAGATCTTGATCATGCATTAGTTGTCTCTCGTGTGCTTAATTCCGAGAAGGCAAAACTTGAGGTTGACCATGCTAAACTCAAAGAAGAGTTTGTCATACCCGACAAGGCTCACAAGGCCTTGAAAAGTACGCATTCTACTCTCAAGAAGTCTCATGATCAACTCCAAGTTTCGCTAACCAAGGAAAAGGCTATCTTTCCTCACATGGTATTAATTGATAATACAAATGCTACTAACCCGTGTTGCGAGCATGTGCATCTTGTTGAAGAGAATGCCGAGTTGAAGAAGCAACTTGAGAAAGACCTTGTGACATGTATACAAGGTGAGAAGAACCTCAACAACCTTTTGAGCAATCAAAAGGAGGTTGTGGCAAAGGAAGGAATTGGGCTTGCTCCTAAGCCCAAGAAGAAGAAGAATGACAAGATCAAGCAACCACCCCCTCTCCGACAAACTTTTGTGAAAGAAGGAGAGGGCACATCAAAGAAGAAAATGGTGAAAAGTGGTGGTGTCAAGAAAAACTCCACCATACCATCAAACATGGCCGGCGACTTTAATCCTTCATATGTTCTATGTCGTGCTAGTGATGGTCATGTGTTTGCTAAATTTGTTGGTTATTCTTATGAGTACATTGAATGGTCCATTTGGGTTCCTAAGACCCTTGTTACTAACCTCAAAGGACCCATTACCAAATGGGTACCTAAATCCAAGCATTGATCTCTTGTAGGAGTTTGCTTCCGGTGGGGGATCATGGTTGCTCGATAGCGGAGCCACAAATCATATGACCGGAAGCAAAGACTTGGTGGTGGACGTGCATCTAGGTTCATCTATAGCCACCAATGTCGAATGGGGTGATGCTTCATCTTCTAAGGTATTGGGGCTCGGCAAGGTTGTTGACTCTCATGATCTCACGATCGAGAAAGTCATGCTTGTTGAGTCTCTTGCATACAATCTACTTTTTGTTCGCCAACTTGCACTCATGGGCTTTGCAACATTCTTTGATATTGATACCGTGGCCCTCTTGTGGAGCAAGACTCTTAGAGTAGCCTATGTTGGGCATGTCGAGAACGGTCTTTATGTGGTAAACTTCTCGAAGCAACCCACTAAGGTCGCGACATGCTTAATGGCTAAAGTTGATGTGGGATGGCTTTGGCATCGCCGTTTGGCCCATGTCAATATGAGATCTTTGCAAAGTCTTCTCAAGGGGGACCATGTCCGTGGACTAACAAATGTTAGCTTTGCCAAAGATTGTGCTTGCAGGGCTTGCATTGAAGGAAAGTTACATGAGACGGCTCACCCTCCCACGACTATCATTTATTCAAAGAGACCCCTAGAGCTCCTTCACATGGACCTCTTTGGGCCTCCATCTTTTGATAGTCTTGGGGGTAGAAAGTACTTCTTGGTGATTGTGGATGATTACTCAAGATACACCTGGGTATACTTCTTCAAGAAGAAGAGTGAGACCCAACAAACCGTCATCAACTTTGTAAATGAAGCTCAACGACAACATGAAGCAAAGATTTTGATGATCAGAAGTGACAACGACACCAAATTCAAGAACTACACCTTGGATGAGTTTCTCAGTGATGAGGGGATCAAACATCAATATGCAGCTCCCTATACCCCTCAACAAAATGTTGTAGCGGAGAGAAAGAACCGAACTCTGATGGATGCGGCAACAACCATGATGGCGGAATTCAAATCTCCATACAACTTTTGGGCCGAAGCCATCAACACTGCTTGCCATGCATCAAATCGGCTCTATCTCCGCAAAGGCGTGAACAAAACTCCATATGAGATACTTACCGGTAACAAGCCCAAGCTCAAGTACTTTCGGGTATTCGGGTGTAAGTGTTTCATTCTTAAGAAAGGTGTTCGCTTGTCTAAATTTGAATCTATAGCTCACGAGGGCATATTTGTTGGTTATGCTACAAACTCTCATGCTTACCGTGTCCTCAATAATTTCAATGGGCTCATTGAGGATATGAGTAACGTAGAGTTTGATGAAAATAACGGCTCCCAAGTGGAGCAAAGTGGTACTTGTGATGTAGGTGATGAAATTCCTCCTCAAGCCATAAGAAGAATGGGTGTAGGATATATCCTACCCATTGAGGAACCCCTTGTGGCCGAAGGAGAAGGACAATGTTCCAATCAAGTGGAACCATCACCAACCCAAGACCCTGATACGTCCAAAACGTATCTATAATTTCTGCTTTCTCCATGCCTCTTTTGTGTGATATTGCTATGATATTTATGCACTTCCATACACTTTTGATCATATTTGGACTAACCTATTAACTCAGTGCACCACAGTGCCAGTTCCTGTTTTCTGCTGTTTTTCTATTTCAGGTTTCCCCCATATTAAAAGTGCCCTAAAAATTCCGGGAAAAATACAAGAAAAATCAGCGTATCGGGAGCTTCCGGAAAAACCAAGGCAGGGCCAGAGGGGAGCCGGGGGTGGCCCAGGCGGCCACCCGGCGCGGCCCCACCCCTGGCCGCGCCAGGGGGGCGCCTGGGGCCCCACCTCCTCCTCTGGTGACCCCCTTTGGCATATATATTGCACGCGTCCTGAAACCCTCGAGGACGGAACCCTTCTTCGCGATCTCATCTCTGTTCCTCCGCCGTCGCGCTTCCTAGATCGGGAGCACCAGGAGAACTCTTCCCGGCACCCTGCCGGAGGGGAGAACCACCACCGGGAGCTTCTCCACCACCATGGACGCTTCCCGGATGAGCTGTGAGTAGTCTCCCTTGGACCATGGGTCCATGACCAGTAGCTATGTGATGTTCTCCTCCCCTCTTTGTTCTTCATCGATTGGACCTTGTGAGCTGCCCTACATGATCGAGGCACATATGTAATCTTTCTGTTGTTGCTATGCTGAGTTTGCTGGGATCCGATGGATTATGAGATTATGTTCAGATTGTGTGTGAGTAATATATTTGATTCACCTCTTTTATATTTATGTTCTTCAGTAATTCTTGCATGTTCTCCGTTGCTGTTTATTGCTTTGGCCAAGTAGTAGGTAGTAACTCCAAGAGGGAACGTTATGCTTGATTGTGGGTTCATGCCCCTCGATGACTAGCTTGAGTGACAGAAACATGAGTCTAGGGGATGTGCTGTTGCCACAAGGGGGAAAACAACGGTGCTTGTACTTGCGGGTGCAAGGATTGTTTACTTTACGCAAAGTTCTTTTAATGTAGTTGTCTGTTGCTTTGAGTTTACACTTTGGGTGGGACTCGCAACTTAATACCAGCGAGATGTTCTGGATAGATATCTCAAGGTGGATGATTAGTAGTAGATGCAGATGGATTTTGGTCTACTTGCCTTGGCGTACCGCCCATGCTTTTGAGCCTCTACCTTTCTTTACAGCATAGTTAGCATTGGTTTGCGCACATAATCCTGTCAATTGCCCAGCTGTAATTTGTTTACCTCGCTTAGCTGTTTCATCGTCTTTTGGGAGATAGACATCACTAGTGAACATTATGGGACCCCGATCCATATTACCATCACTGATCACACCCGCTATTTACTTCCTGTTCTTATTTCCTAGTTGTAGTCATACCTATCACTATTATCTCTTGCGTTTGATCCTTTGTAAACGACAAGGCCGGAGGGATTGACAACCTCTCTGTACTCGTTGGGAGCAAAGTTATTTGTATCTGTGTGCAGGTCCTGTCAAGCGAAAGTTTCTAGCGCCCTTGACACCTTCTTGTCGACCCTCGGAGTCTCACGGGATTCGATCCTTGGTATCTTTGCCAAGGGAAATTTGCCGCTACGCTACATCTCAAACCTTCCACTTGGGGTAACCAACGAGGGGCGAGAAGCCATCAAGCAAGTTTCTGGCGCCGTTGCCGGGGACTCCACTCTTCAAGATAGGGGAGTTGCACGCTATCTTTTATCTTTGTTTTTTAGTCTTGTTAGTTTACCTTTCAGTTTTCTTTATGTCTTTTCACTAGTTTTGCTTAATGGAAAACAACAAAAATATGAGAGAGCTTTATAAGCTCTACCTTGCTTTGGGACATGATGTGTTTGAAGAGAAAATTAAAAAACCTATGGAACTTTATTATTTGCATAACAATCATGATGGTGGTGATGTTATTAGTATGCTTTCTTTGAATATCAATATTGCTAATGACATGGAAAGCTCTAAGCTTGGGGATGACACGTTTGATGAACATGATATTTTTAGTCCCCCAACTTTTGAGGAAATTTTTTACTTTGATGATGATATGCCTCCTAAATACGATGATTACCATGATGGTTATGATAGTCTTACTCTCACTATTCCTAATAAGAAAGATTTTGCTTATATGAAGAGTAATGACACTTTTATGCTTTTGGATCATGGAAATAATGCCTTATCTGATAGTTATATTGTTGAGTTCATCCATGATCCCACTGAAAATTATTATGAGAAGGGAACATATGCTTATAGATATTTCAATAATATCAAGTTCCCTCTCTTTATGTTGAAGGTTTTGAAGCTGCACTTGTTTTGTCTTCCTATGCTTATTGCTCTGTGCTTCAATGAATTATTGTATTGCAATATTCCTATGCATAGGAAGCATGTTAGGCTTAAATGTGTTTGGTATTTGCTTCTTGATGCTATCTTTTGTTCTTCAACTCTTATTCCTACGAGAGCATCATTAAAGTCTTAAGCCTATCTTTATGGCTATAAAGAAAGAGCTCTAGGGAGACAACCCTTGTTATCTTTGCTTTCAGTTTGTTCTTTCAGTTTTTAGTGGTCTTGATGTTTGTTACTACTGTAGAAACATCATTGTATCTTTATTTTTCAGCTTTGTGCCAAGTTTAGCCTCTGATTGCAAGAAAGTTCAAAAGTTGTGACGTGCAGTCCAGAAAACAGATTTTGTCCTTGGACAGAAAAAATAGTATAAAGTCACCAGATCATCTTTTTGATCTGAATTTTTTGTACAGCGTGCTCTATACAATTGGCTTCCGGGCATCTGTTCTGAGTTTTTTTATTTGAGTTGAAGAAGTGCCCCGAAAAAATTATTTACTACCTGCTGGTCTGTTTTTCACAAATTCTGTCCTGTTTTGCCTTTTCTTCGTTTTGCAAACCTTGAGCTTGCTTTTTCTTTGCAAAAACCTTTTGGCAATCTTGAGAAACAGTAGCTCTTTAAGATTATCTTTATTTCCAGCAAGGAAAAAATATTTTATTATGGGTACTAACCTCGCTAATCAGATTATGATGAGTTATGTATGAAGGGAGTTTTCAAGTGTGCGAGGGAAGATGATAAAAAGATTCAGGAGGGTCAAACGCTCAAGCATGGGGATGCCCCCGTGCACCCCCAAGAAATATTCAAGAAGACTCAAGCATCTAAGCTTGGGGATGCCCCCGTGCATCCCCTTCTCCATCAACAATTATCAGTTCGTCTTTCGTTCCACTATATTTTAATCACTTCATGCGTTATGTGCTATACTTGGAGCGTCTTGCTTTTAGTTTCCTTTTTAGTTTTATTTAGCTTTGCTTGCTGTTCATAACCAGTTAGAACCCAACTTTCTTTGTGTGGGAGAGAAACACGCTCCACTTCAACCTAGAACACAACATAGGATTTTCATGCTTATCTTTGTTGTGTGTGTTCTTTGTCTTTCCATAGCTATTGTCATGTTTAGCTCTTAGTTTTCATGCTTTTCTTTTTAAAGAGCTTTTGTTTAGTTGGTTGCTGAACTCTCTTGAGTTTTCATGTTTATCTTTTTAAGAGAGTTCGTCTGTTGCACTGAGTTGTGTGTCTTAACTTAAAGTAGGTAATTGAGGTTGCTATTTAATTTTAGTAGTAACTTGCAATAGTTTTGAGGTATTGCCATGAGTAATGTCTGAACTTTTGGTGTCAAGAGCTTTAGCCTATTAGTGATAGATGTCGTATTTTGGGCAATCCGTGTTTATTTTCGAAAACCTACAAAATAGTTGAGAACTTTAGCTACTAAATGGATCACTAATCTTTGGAGCGATCGAATATTAGAGTACACTCACGTACCATGGGTCGAGGATGCGCAAGGGTAACCAAACCCCCATACACACCTCCTCGGGGTACTTGTCTCTTTGTGAACCTCCTAATTAGATTGAGAGTTACCGATAATAAGTGCATGAGTTCTTCGGACTAATGTGAGTATTCGAAGGTTGACACTTCCACCTATCCATATTTTTCTAGCCTCTTCGGTACCATGCATTGCCCTTTCTCACCTCGGGAGTTGGCGCATACTTTGCCGGTGCATCCAAATCCTTGGCACGATACGCTCTCTCATCATAAGCCTCATTATATCCTTCCTCAAAACAGCCACCATACCTACCTATTAAGGCATTTCCATAGCCTTTCCGAGATACATTGCCATGCAACATCCATCTTCTCATGACTTGATCTTCATGTCATACATGCTTTTTGCTTGATCGATGAGCCGCATGCTAGTTGGGCCTTGCCCTAATCATTGCTACATGACGCGCTAGTATCATTGCATATCCTGCTACACTGGCAGAGGCATACATTTGCATACATCATGATAGTTTCATTTTCTTTATGTTGAGTACTTTTGTAAAGTGTGAAAGATCTTCTATACTTCTTGTAATACATAGAGTGTTGCCCCTAAAGTGAGGAAAAGATCCCAAAGAGGACAAATCAAAAGATCCCAAAGAGGACAAAATCAAAAGATCCCAAAGAGGACAAATGAGAGATAAATAGAAAGAGCCATTGAGGCCACAAAAAATAAAAAAAATAGAAAAAAAGAGAAAAAGAAATAAAAAGAGAGAAGGGGGCACACTACTATTTCTTTTGAGAGATCCACACTCGTACTCCATCTTATACCTTGTACTCCATAGAGATTATCATTTATGCATATAGCTATGTGGGGACCTTTACACTATAGAACTTGGCTTGTATATTCCAATGATGAGCCTCCTCAAAAGAGCTCTAGGTCTTCTTGAGCAAGCAAGTTGGATGCACCCCCACTAGTTCCATTGGAGAGCTTACCTTAGCTCATATGTGCATCCGTTGCATGGCAATCCCTACTCCTCGCATCATATCTATCATTTGGCTTTCTCTCGCCGATGATTGTCCTCATTGATGTGAGCCTTTCACACCTTTTTTGTCTTCCCCCTCTATCATTTTTCTCTCTTTGCCATCCTAAGTGTCGACTTTCTTGCTTACGCTCATCCATTGCATGAGTGCTCAAAATATCGAAAGGGAGTGGATCATTTTAACTTGTACCTGACTGACGGTCTGGGGATGAGTCAAGATAAGATTCCAAAGAAGACCAAGTGTGAAACTTTAGTAGATTAAGTTCTCAACAATACAAAAACTATGTTTTACTCTCTCATATATCCCTATCCCCTTTCTTGCACGCAAACACCATTTGGAGACAATCGAGTCACGGACAGCGAGAGCTCTTGCACCTTTATGTTCATATGTTACTTGTTACAATGATAATATAGACTCTTGCTTGTTATGACTTGAATTGGATTACATGCCTTGATTGCTTTACTTAAAAGTTCTTATATGGTTGATAGCATGTCACCACAGAAATTATGCTTGTTACCATTTACCTACTCGAGGACGAGCAGGAATTAAGCTTGGGGATGTTGATACGTCCAAAACGTATCTATAATTTCTGCTTGCTCCATGCCTCTTTTGTGTGATATTGCTATGATATTTATGCACTTCCATACACTTTTGATCATATTTGGACTAACCTATTAACTCAGTGCACCACAGTGCCAGTTCCTGTTTTCTGCTGTTTTTCTATTTCAGGTTTCCCCCATATTAAAAGTGCCCTAAAAATTCCGGGAAAAATAAAGGAAAAATCAGCGTATTGGGAGCTTCCGGAAAAACCAAGGCAGGGCCAGAGGGGAGCCGGGGGTGGCCCAGGCGGCCACCCGGCGCGGCCCCACCCCTGGCCGCGCCAGGGGGGCGCCTGGGGCCCCACCTCCTCCTCTAGTGACCCCCTTTGGCATATATATTGCACGCGTCCTAAAACCCTCGAGGATGGAACCCTTTTTTGCGATCTCATCTCTGTTCCGCCGCCGCCGCGCTTCCAAGATCGGGAGCACCAGGAGAACTCTTCCCGGCACCCTGCCGGAGGGGAGAACCACCACCGGGAGCTTCTCCACCACCATGGACGCTTCCCGGATGAGTTGTGAGTATTCTCCCTTGGACCATGGGTCCATGACCAGTAGCTATGTGATGTTCTCCTCCCCTCTTTGTTCTTCATCGATTAGACCTCGTGAGCTGCCCTACATGATCGAGGCACATATGTAATCTTTCTGTTGTTGCTATGCTGAGTTTGCTGGGATCCGATGGATTATGAGATTATGTTCAGATTGTGTGTGAGTAATATATTTGATTCACCTCTTTTATATTTATGTTCTTGAGTAATTCTTGCATATTCTCCGTTGTTGTTTATTGCTTTGGCCAAGTAGTAGGTAGTAACTCCAAGAGGGAACGTTATGCTTGATTGTGGGTTCATGCCCCTCGATGACTAGCTTGAGTGACAGAAACATGAGTCTAGGGGATGTGCTGTTGCCACAAGGGGGAAAACAACGGTGCTTGTACTTGCGGGTGCAATGATTGTTTACTTTACGCAAAGTTCTTTTAATGCAGTTGTCTGTTGCTTTGAGTTTACACTTTGGGTGGGACTCGCAACTTAATACCAGCGAGATGTTCTGGATAGATATCTCAAGGTGGATGATTAGTAGTAGATGCAGATGGATTTCGGTCTACTTGCCTTGGCGTACCGCCCATGCTTTTGAGGCTCTACCTTTCTTTACAGCATAGTTAGCATTGGTTT
Source organism: Secale cereale (assembly GCA_902687465.1). Taxonomy (NCBI): domain Eukaryota; kingdom Viridiplantae; phylum Streptophyta; class Magnoliopsida; order Poales; family Poaceae; genus Secale; species Secale cereale. The sequence goes on along the minus strand of LR738712.1, from coordinate 786,808,902 downwards.
GCGCACATAATCCTGTCAATTGCCCAGCTGTAATTTGTTTACCTCGCTTAGCTGTTTTATCGTCTTTTGGGAGAGAGACATCACTAGTGAACATCATGGGACCCCGGTCCATATTACCATCACACATCACACCCGCTATTTACTTCCTGTTCTTATTTCCTAGTTGTAGTCATACCTATCACTATTATCTCTTGCGTTTGATCCTTTGTAAACGACAAGGCCGGAGGGATTGACAACCTCTCTGTACTCGTTGGGAGCAAAGTTATTTGTATCTGTGTGCAGGTCCTGTCAAGCGAAAGTTTCTGGCGCCCTTGACACCTTCTGGTCGACCCTCGGAGTCTCACGGGATTCGATCCTTGGTATCTTTGCCAAAGGAAATTTGCCGCTACGCTACATATCAAACCTTCCACTTGGGGTAACCAACGAGGGGCGAGAAGCCATCAGACCCACATGCTTCCGAAGAACAAAGTGAAGGCCCTCAACCGGACGAACAAGGCCAAGTGCAAGATCAATCACAAGATGGTGGAGAGCAACCAAATGATGCACAAGGCCAAGTTCTGTCCTCCGAGCAAGATCAAGGTCAAGAGGAAGCTCAAGATCAAGATCAAGATCTAGCTCCTAACGACGCTCAAGATGATCAACTCAATGCTCCTCAGTTATCTCTTGAAGATCAATTGGAGCGTCGTGCTTCAAAAGTTGCCTCCAGGCTTGCTTCCAGAGAACATCACATGGTGTCGGGGGAAACTGTCCACCACGAGCACCTATGGGACCGGAGCCCCTTGTTCGCGCTGTAAGAGGGCGGAGGGAGCACAAAGAGCAGATCGTGGTGAACACGCGGGCAGTTTACCCAGGTTCGGGCCGCGATGGACGCGTAAAACCCTACTCCTGCTTAGATTGTATTGAGTTGTGGAGCTCGGGAGCTTGAAGAACTAGCTACACCGAGCGAATGAGCGATCTAGGTTCCGAACCCCTTCTACGTTGTGCATGGGCCTCCTTTTATAGCTCAAGGGGTCACCGACAGGTGTCAACGTAGGAGAAAGGGGTAAAAATGTAATAGCGGTGGTAGTTGTAATAGTGCGGGAACAGTGGATGAACAGTGCATGAACAGTGGTCATCACCTACTTTGACAGTGGGGGACAAGAGCATTGAATGCCCGTCGCCGTCGACCCGAAAAGCGCCCGCCCTTGCGTCTCCGTTTGCCACGGTGATGGCTTTGTCACCGTGGAGTGCCACCGTGTCCCCCCAGGCTGCGCAGCCATCCGCCACGCGTCCCTGGAATGGCCCCAGGGCGACGCGTGGACCGATGAGCTGGAGCGCGGGCACACAGTGTAACTCTCCCCGGCAAGCATCTTGCCGGGGTCTTGACCTTGCCGGGCCCGGGAGCTTGTCGGGCTCTGAAGCTTGCCGCTCCCCGGGCCCTGCCGGGGCGCACGTCGCGCCGAGGCATGTCTTCTAAAGTGTAATCTTCTAATCTTCCTGGCAAGCTCCTCTTGCCAGGGTCTTGTGCTAGTGAGGTAATCTTGAGCCTGGGACGGCCTTCCCGGCAAGCTCCACTTGCCGGGGCCTCGATCTTCTGCCTTGTATACTTTGTTTTTGAATGGCTTTATATGGAGCAGAAAGGTCTCCGGCAAGCACGTGGTAGGACCTGCCGCGGGAAGCTGCTACCGCCCGTGCACAAGTTGGGGTACTGAGGTACCCCTACCTTAGTACACCGACAGGAGCCCCCGGGCCTGGGCCACACACGGTGCCGAGCGCTGTTGGGCCAGGCCCAAAACAGTGCACGGGCACGCGCGGCCCACGGCACGCCGAATCCACTTCCGCATCCGCCGCGTCCCTCCGTAACGGCACACGTCGATTGCGGCGTCGTGGGAGGGAACGTGGCCACGTTCTTTTAATGGAAAGAGCGAAACGTCCCCGACTTCCCCATAAAAGCAGAGGAAGCAGGAGCGGTTCCCCTCCTACGCCTTCATTGCTTCTTCTTCCATCTCCAGAAATCCCCCTTTGCGCTCCGCCTCCACACCTCCTCCGCCGTCTTCCGCATCCGCGGCGCCGCCGGACCCTTCGTCCCCCTTCCCTCGCCGCCTCCGCCATGGCCCCGAAGACCGAGAAGGCGAAGGCGGAGAAGACCAAGAAGGAGAAATCCGAGCAGGCGTCGAGGCTTGCTCTTCTGCGGAAGAGGAATGTCGTCTTCTCGCCGAGGCTCAGCGCGCGGGAGCTCTGGAACAAGTACTACTTGTTCTGGGCCAAGGAGACCAAGGCGCACCCCCGAACCAGAGCCTATCCCGCCGCCGCCAAGGACATCTACCCCGGCGGGTATTTCTTCTTCGCCGTTTTCTTCCACTGCGGCCTTTGTCCCCCCTTTTCTGAATTCTTTTGCGACATCATGAACACCTACAACCTCCACCTTCTAGACTTCACCCCCAACGCCATCCTCACGATGGCGGTTTTCGCACATCTGTGCGAAAACTATATTGGGATCTATCCGAATGTAGCGTTGTTTAGGCATTTCTTTACGCCTAGAGTAGAGGCCGGCGCTCCCCTCTCCGGAGGAATCTCTTGGGTCTTCCGCTTGAACAAGAAGGAGTCCTACCTGCAAGGAGAGATCCGCGGCAATTGGGAGGAGTGGCGCGCGGATTGGTGCTGGATAGTAGAGGACGAGCCGCAGCCCTTCACCGCGCCGCGCACGACTGCCATAGTGCGCGGCAGGGACTGGAGCGAGCTGGACTCAGATGACATCAAGCTCAACGTCGCCCTTGTCAGAATCCTTCGTCTCCGGGCAGCCAAGTTGACCATGGGAGAGGTAGGAGCAGACTTCCTCCGCCGCCGCATCGCCCCTCTACAGGATAGGAAGAGGCCGGCGTGGGAGTACGGCAACGCGGCGGACATAATGAGACTGCGCCCAGGGCTAAACTTCAACTTCACGTCGCTGGAGCTGAAGGGGATGGTCCGGGAACTGTTTAAGCACGACCCGGCCCACCCAGAGTGGTTCAGAGCTCCCCGGGGAGTGGTGCCCCTATGCAACAGCACGGCACGGGATCCCCTTCGCGCCATGATGCCCGCATGTGACTCGCATGGCGTCGACCGCTCATGGATACCGCCCAAGCCAGCAGACATCATGAGCTTCTTCGACAACTTGGTGGAGGTGCCGAAGAACAAGGAGGAGATCAAGGGGCTCACCCGGGATACCACTGACCAGGAGATTGCTTATATAGCTTCTCGGGTAGAAGAGGCCGCCGCAGCCGCAGCGGCAGGAGAGTTCGGCTTCACAGTCGAAGAGGCAGAGGTTGCGGATGCGTCCTGCCAAGCAGAGGCGGCGGAGATCCACAGGCTATTGCAGCTTCCTCCCGACGAGCTCGCCGGGGTCCCTTCTTTGAGACACGCCGGGATCCCCGGAGTTGTGACCGAGGCCGCGGCAAGGGGCGAGGTTGCCGGAGGAAACAGAGGCGCCGGAAGGAGCGGTGGCGCCGGAGGGAGCGGAGGCGCCAGAGGGAGTACGGCTGCAGGGCAGGGCGCCGGGCCCAGCGAGCCGGCCGAGGAGGAGGAGGAGGACGCCGGAGCCAGCGAGGACTCCGATGGATCTCTGGGGCTCTACAACGACGACGTCTCCTCGTCATCGGAGACCTCCCCGCCTCGGGCAAGTCCCAGACGATCTCCGCTGAAACGTCTCCGCAAGGCGACGACGGGGACGAGGGCGCAGGCGCCCCGACAACAACCAACTCACCGGGCGGCGCGAGCTACCCGGGGGAGCCAAGCTGCGACGGGGGCGCCCGGCGCACCAACCACAGCGGGGGCGACCCGCACACAGGCCACGGCGGGGGCGACCCGCACACAGGCCACGACGGAGGCGCCCCGCACGTCAGCGCCAAGCGGAGGAGGGTCTTCTCAGAGCGGAGCGGCTGCTCCGCCCGCTCCCCGGGCCTCGGCGTCCACAGGGGCGGGGTCTTCGCAGCCCCCAGCCCCGGGGACCGCCAAGCGCCCGAGGGAGCCCTCTCCTCCCGCTCCTCGCGCGGACGCGCCTCAGGTGGCGTTTGACTTCTCCGCCCTGAGCGACGACGACGACGACGAGGAACAGGAGTAAGGACTTGAAGTTTTGTATCTTCTTTAACTTTTGTCTTGATTCTTCTTTCGTTGATTCTGATCTTGCTTCTTGCTTTGATTTCAGGACCTTGGCCCAGCGAGTGGCGAAGAAGGCCAAGGTTCCCGTGGTCGAGGTCGCGGACGACTCGCCCGTTGCGGCGACAGGGGACGCCCCAGCGACGAGCTTGCCGGACCCGAGCGCTGCTCCGAGGAGCAGCCCCCAGCGCAGCCCCCAGCGTAAGTCTGGGCTCAATATTTCCACTTGTCGGGCGCGCTTGAGGAACTTGTTTACACTAACATCTTGTTGTTCTTGTTTTGCTTTGATTGTCTTGTGCAGGGGCGGAGCCGCAGCCACAAGAGCACCCGGAGATCACTCCCGAGGAGCTGCAGGCCCCGCCGTCCCCGCCAAGGACGAGCTCTCCGGCAAGGGAGAGTGCTCCGCCAAGGGCGGGTACTCCGCCAAGGGCGAGTACCCCGCCAAGGGCGAGCAGCCCGGCGAGGGCGGCCACCCCGCCAAGGCAGAGCTCCCCGGCGAGGGAGCCCGCCGTCGACGAAGTCCGCCAAGGTAAGTTTTGTAATCTTGTCTTCTTGGATTCGTCTTTTTCGGATATTTGCTTGAACTTCTTCTTCTTTTTCTTCTTCTTCTAGATCCTCCTCCCCCAGAACAGATGGAGACGGAAACCATCGTTGTGGAGGAGGGTGTGCAGGGCGACGGCGGCAACGCCCCTGTCGTTGAGGACACGGCGGTAGCCGCCGAGCCGGCTGCGGAGGAGACTGCTCCGACCGCAGACGCAGCGGCCGGGGAGGGGGACGGCGGCCATACTGCCGGCCCGGAGGCGGCGGGAGCGTCGAGCGCTGCGCCGGCCGCCGACCCCTCCACCGAGAAGGAGCAGTCCGCCTACTACATTGAGGCCCCCAACGGCGTCTACATCCAGGTGCCGTGGGGATCTTCGTCGCGAGCCCCCGCGGAGGGAGAGGCCTTTGATGGGGAGGTCCTCGCCTCCGCGGGTCTGAAGATTGTCGAGGCGCCCGGCGGAAGTGACGAGCCTGAGGAGGAGAAGTTGCTCCACCGGCTCCTGGCCCTTTACCGGGCCAGGCAGGCGAAGCTCGCGTCTCGGGAGGCCCTTACCGCCAAGGCCGCAGCTGACGTGGAGAAGCGCGCGGCGGAGCTCCGCGCCGCCAACCAGGCGGCCCTCCGCGACGTGGCGGAGGAGCGCGAGAGGCTCGCCGGAGAGTACCAGGAGTGGCTCTTGGAGAAGGCCGAGGCCGAGGAGCAGCAGCGACTCGCCGGAGAGGAGCTGTCCCGGCGAGAAGGAGAGCTCACCCAACGGAAGGTCAACCTCGACTCTCACGAGGAAGACCTTGCCGCCCGGGAGCAGGCCCTTGGCGGAGAGCTGAAGGAGGCGAAGGTCGCCGCGGCCACCGCGGAGACCGCCAAGAAGGAGCTCGAGGCCAAGGTTGCGCAGCTGGAGGAGTTCCTGAGGGCGAGCACGGAGAGGGTCACCGCGCTCAACTTAGAGCGCGAGAAGGACGCCCATACTAACTCTGAACTCCAGGTGCGTCTTTCCAAGCAAGGCGACGAGCTGAAGGCCGCCAAGGACTCGATCGCAGATCTGGAGCTGAAGGTTTCCACGCTGAAGGACTCGCTCGACGCCGTCCGGGACCGGGAAACCAAGCTGAAGGAAGAGCTTCGCAAGGAGCGAGGCTTGGTGGAGAGCGCCACCACAGCGGCCAACAACTTCCGCCAAACCGTCGAGGTATGGACCGAAGACTTGGTGGCCTCTGCAGCCAGCATCGACAAGGAGCTGATGGCGCTGAGGGTTGAGCATCTCATCTACTCTCCGGATCCAAACCTCCCCCACAGCACCAAGCTCAGTCTCTTCTTCAGAGGGATCGCGCCGGCCCTTGCAGATCTTCAGAAGAAGCTCCCCGCGCAACTGGCCGAGGAGTCATGCCAGCTCTGCGCGGGAACCTTGGAGCGCGTCCTGACTAAGATAGTATACCGCAATCCCGGTATAAACCTCGCCAACGTTCTCCGCAGCTTGCCGGCCGACGCGGATATGGAGGCACTGAAGGCGCAGGTCGCCCACATCATCGCCAAAGTGAACAAGATCTCTAGGATTGAGGGCGACCGCGTAGATTAGGCCTCCTTTCCTTTATCTCTTTTGTTGCTGCATAGTGTGCCATGAACTTATTAGTCATTGCGACAAGTTATCCCTTGTAATATATTATCTTTATTTTTATCAATCAGTGCAATGTTATCTCCCTTGTCTTAGTCCTTTACTTTGTATGCTTTCAACCCTACGCTTCTAGGGAACTTGCCGGCAAGGGGCCCTTGCCGCGAGCGCTGAGCACTGGACTCCGAGCAGCCTGCTGGCCAAGGCCTTACCGGCAAGCAACCTTGCCGCAGCTAGTCGCAACGCACTTAGCTTGCTGAGTGAACTCGGAAACGAAGCAAGGGCGCGACACTTGTCGCAGCTCAATTAAGTCGTTGAGCGTACTCGAAAACAAGATAAGGGTGCGGCTAGCCACGGGTAGGTTCCTCCGCGCACAGGTTTTCCATACAAAGTGTGGTTGTTCAAGGAAGACAACTAAAAATTTAAAAATTTGAACTGCTCAAATTCTGGTAACTTAGCTTTCATGATCTGTGCGTTCTCCGGCAAGCTTCTCTTTCTTGAAGAGCACTTGGTTCACCTTCCATCTCCCCCCCGGCAAACTTGTGCGCGAGGAACATTACTTCTGCTTAAGAGGTAAGGAAAAAGAAGAGGGAAACAAGTATATGGCCTTTCGGCGTGCTAATGCTTACCGGATACGTGTGTTGCACAAGAAATGCCAAATAACGCATGCAAATAGCGAAGAAAAGCATGGAAAAGGCAAATAGCGCGAAACACAAAAAGCTTTACTGATGCACGGGATCTGCGCCCGGCTTTGTACAAAGGGTTACATGCAACAGCGGCAAAGCTTGTACAAAAGGTGGTTGCCGGAACGGATCACGGCAACCGCGCCTTATGAGTGAAACTTGCGAAGATGCTCTATGTTCCAGGAATTGCTCACCGGTAAGCCTTCTTCGGTCTCAAGGCGGACAGCGCCGGGCCTTGTGACTTGTCTCACCCGATAAGGGCCTTCCCACTTCGGCGTCAACTTGTTGGAATTCTTGGCGGACTGAACACGCCGAAGAACAAGGTCGCCTTCCTCGAGACTCCTGGCCTTAACCTTGCGGCTATGATAGCGACGCAAGGCTTGCTGGTATCGAGCAGCTCGTACAGCAGCCTGGAGACGTTCCTCCTCAAAGAGCAATGCATCATCTTATCGCAGTTGCTCTTGCTCGAGCTCATCATAAGCGAGCACTCGAGGAGATCCGTATACGAGTTCCGTGGGGAGAACTGCCTCTGCTCCATAGACTAGAGCAAAGGGTGTCTGTCCGGTGGCTCGACTTGGTGTCGTTCTGATTGACCAAAGAGCCGCCGGCAGCTCCTCTATCCAGTTTCTTCCGCAATTGTGCAGCCTGTCAAAGGTCCTTGTCTTGAGTCCGCGCAGCACTTCAGCATTGGCCCTCTCCGCTTGACCATTGCTCCTCGGGTGAGCAACGGAAGCGAAACAGACCTTGGCACCAAGGTCTTGGACGTACTGCATGAAGGTGCGACTAGTAAATTGTGTACCGTTGTCGGTGATGATCCTGTTAGGGATCCCGAAACGGCAAACAATCGACCTGAAGAACCTGACCGCTGACTGTGCTGTCACCTTTCTCACTGGTTCCACTTCTGGCCACTTTGTGAACTTGTCGATCGCAACGTACAAGTACTCAAAGCCCCCGACAGCACGAGGGAAAGGGCCGAGGATATCGAGCCCCCAGACCGAGAAGGGCCAGGATAAAGGGATTGTTTGGAGAGCTTGAGCTGGCTGATGAATTTGCTTGGCATGGAACTGGCACGCTTCACACTTGGTTACTAGTGCCGTTGCATCTTGGAGGGCTTCTTGCCAAAAGAACCCTTGCCGGAAAGCTTTCCCGGCAAGTGCCCTTGCGCCAATGTGGTGGCCGCATATGCCTCCGTGTATTTCTGCCAACAGCTTCTGTCCATCTTCTCTGGAAATGCACTTCAACCTGACACCATTGAGTCTTCTTCTGTACAGCACGTTATCCACGAACTGGTACATACTTGACTGCCTGGTTATCTTTTCTATCTCTTCTGGGTCGTCGGGAAGTTCTCCAGTTTGCAGAAAACGAACGATCTGCTGCGCCCATGCTGGAGCCTGAGGCTCGACGGCAAGGACTAAAGGCATGAGGGCCGCTGCGGGAACCCCAGCTTCTACGGCAAGGACCTCTGGTTCTGCCGGAGCTGATGGTCCCCCGGCAAGCTCGCCGGGGCGAGGCTTGTCAGGAACGCTTGCTTCAACTGCACAGACCCGAGGATCTGCAGGAGCAATCTGTTCCTCAGCGTTCTGATCGTTGATCTTGGGGACCTTGGCGGCGGCCTCGGGGAAATCCGCCGGCAAGTAGTCGCCGGAGACCAACTTTCTTTTCTTGGACTGCCCTATTGATGGTGTAACGGATGGTTGAGTGAGCTTGAGCAGGAAGGTCCCTGGTTCCACAGGTAACTTCATCGCAGCACACTTTGAAAGGCCATCTGCAATTTCATTCTGAGCTCTCGGGACGTGCTCCATTTGCAGACCTTCAAAGTGTTCTTCAAGCTTCCTCACTTCATCTACATAAGCTTCCATCAAATGGCTCTGGTAACTCTTGTTAACTTGTCGGACCACCAACTGAGAATCTCCGCGCACAATCAGCTTCCTGATCCCAAGTTCGGCCGCAATCCTGAGACCGGCAAGCAAGCCTTCATACTCAGCAGTATTGTTTGTCGCTTGCTCCCTGGGAAAGTGCATCTGGATAACATACTTGAGGTGTTCTCCGGTGGGTGCTATGAGTACCACACCGGCTCCAGCGCCTTGCAGCGAGAAGGCACCATCAAAGTACATTACCCATTCACTTGTCGCTTCTTTTACGGGTACACTTGTCTCTGGAACTTCTTCATCGGGCGTCGGGGTCCATTCAGCTATAAATTCTGCCAAAGCTCGGCTCTGTATGGTTGAGGTACTTTCAAACTTGAGTCCGAAGCTCGACAGCTCCAGTGCCCACTCAACGATCCTGCCTATTGCTTCTGGATTGTGCAATATCCTCTTCAGTGGAAAGCGAGTGACCACTGTTATCTCATGTGCTTGGAAATAATGGCGCAGCTTTCTCGGGGCCATAAGGAGGCCGAAAAGAAACTTTTGCACCCCGGAGTATCTTGATCTAGCCCCCTGCAAGAGGGAACTCACAAAATACACCGGACGCTGCACCATCTTTCTTCGCACTCCTCCTTGTTCCTGCGCAAAGTTGTCCTTGTCGGGGCCAGAGCTTGTCGGAGGAGCCCCCTGCTTGTCGCTGGATTCGCTTGCCGGTGGTGCTGATTCCTCGTCGGCCTCCCTCTCCACTACTAACGGAGCACTAACCACCTGGTTGGTTGCCGCTAGGTACAGCAGCAACTTCTCCTGTGGCCTAGGTGCGACAAGTATTGGAGTAGAGGATAGGTACCGTTTCAAGTCTTGCAACGCTGCCTCCGCTTCTGGAGTCCATTTCATAGGACCTGCCTTCTTCAAGATTTTGAAGAAAGGAAGGGCGCGTTCTGCAGACTTCGAAATGAACCTACTGAGGGCAGCCACACAACCTGCAAGTCTCCTGACATCCTTGACTCGCTTCGGGGCCTCGATCTGCTCGATGGCTTTTATCTTGTCGGGGTTGGCTTCAATCCCCCTCTGTGACACAAAGAACCCGAGAAACTTGCCGGAGGGGACTCCAAAGATGCACTTCTCGGGGTTTAACATAAGCTGGATCTTGCGCAGGTTCTCAAATGTCTCTTCCAAATCTTGGATCAATGTATCCTTGCTCTTGCTCTTCACCACGATATCATCCATGTAAGCCTCTACATTTCTGTGGATCTGTGGCTCAAAAGCAGTGTATACTACCCCTGCAAAGGTTGAGCCTGCATTCTTCAGTCCAAATGGCATGCGTATGAAGCAATACGTGCCACACGGAGTGATAAATGCAGTCTTCTCTTCATCTTCCTTGGCCATGAAAATCTGATGGTAGCCTGAATATGCATCAAGGAAAGAGAGCAGCTCACATCCGGCAGTGGAGTCAACGATCTGGTCAATGCGCGGCAAGGGAAATGGATCCTTGGGACATGCTTTATTCACATCAGTGAAGTCTATACACAGTCTCCACTTCCCGTTGGCCTTACGCACGACAACTGGGTTCGCCAACCACGTTGGGTGGATCACGCCTCTAACTAGGCCTGCTGCTTCTAGCTTCTTGATTTCTTCGGCAATGAATTCTTGGCGCTCCACGGCTTGCTTTCTGACCTTCTGCTTGACGGGCCGCGCGTGAGGACAAACAGCAAGCTTGTGCTCAATTACCTTCCTGGGAACACCGGGGATGTCAGATGGTTGCCAGGCAAACACATCGACATTCGCCCGCAGGAAGGCAACGAGCGCGCTTTCCTATTTGCTGTCAAGCGTGGCACTGATGGTGAAGGTACCACCAGTGCCGTCCTCGTTGGCGGACACCTTCTTGGTTGCCGGAGGAGCGGCCATCCCCTTCTTGCACTTGCCGGTGGAGCTCGATGGAACGTCCTCGACGGCAGCGCAGCACTCCGAAGAGGTGCGGTTGCCGGAGTGGGCCCCAGAGCACTTGCCGGACTTGGTCTTCGTCTTCTTCCCCCCGGGAGCTTCAGCGGCAAGTGTATCCTTCTCTGCTGCGGCTGCTGCATCCCGGTAGATCTTGTCGGCGCAGACAAGCGCATCTTTCTTGTCGCCATGGACAGAGATGACGCTTATCGGCCCCGGCATCTTCAGTACGTTGTAGGCGTAGTGGGAAGCTGCCATGAACTTGGCGAGGTCGGGACGGCCGAGTATCCCATTATATGGTAATGGGATATCGGCGACGTCGAATGTGATGCGCTCAGTTCTGAAGTTGAGCTCCCCGCCAAAGGTCACCGGCAAAGTAATCTTCCCCTTGGGCTTGCTCCTCCCCGGGTTTATTCCTTGGAACGAACCGGTCTCTTCGAGCTCGCCATCTGGAATCTGGAGTTTCTTGATCACAGCAGAGGAGATCAAGTTCAGCCCGGCCCCGCCGTCAACCAACATTTTGGTGACCTTGAGGTTGCGGATGGTGGGTGAAACCAGCATCGGCAAGCACCCGACTGCAGTGGTACGGTCAGGGTGATCCTCAAGATCAAAAATGATGGGCGTGCTGGACCATTTGAGGAGCCTGCGCGACTCCACGGGCGGCTCTGCTGCATTCACTTCCCGCACCCACTGCTTGAGTTGGTGATGGGAAGTGTGCAGAGAGGCGCCGCCGTCGACGCACAGGACCTCCGTGGCCTTCTGGAACTCCTGCTCGCTGTTATCCTCATCCTCCATGTCATCGTCGTCATCTTCTTCATCCTTGTCGCGGCCCCGGGGAGGTCGGTCACCTTGCCGCTGTTTGGCCTTGCCGCGGCGTCCTCCCCGGCCATTGAATGGCCGCTTCTTGCTTGGCTCTCCTCCGCCACCTTGGGCCTTCTCCTTGTCGCGCCTCTCGTACTCAGCTTTCTGTTGCTCGACGAGGTACTCGACGCGTTTGCAGTTGGAGAGGTCGTGGCCCTTGGTGCGGTGGATCTTGCAGTACTGCTTATCGGAGCCGTCCTGCTTGTCGGCTGCAGCCACAGGGGCAGGACCCTTGCCGGAGCCGCCAGCCTGTGCTTGCTTGGCGGGAGCCTCCTTGCCGGACTTCTCGACGGCAAGCACTTCCTTCTTGTTCTTCCTTCTGTTGTTCCGCCGCCGGCTCTTCTTTGCCGGGGCGGCGTCGTCGCTGTCGCTTCCCCCTGCGCCAGCATCCTCTCCGGGGAGTCTCCTCCCCTCCTCGGCGTGCGCGCACTTATCAGCTAGAGCGTAGAGCTCGCTGACATCCCGTATCTTGGTCATGGCCATCTCCTCACGCATGCGGCGGTTACGCATGTTCTGATGGAACGCGCTGATAACCGCGGCAGGGTGGACGTCGGGGATGTTGTGCTGCACGCGACTGAAGCGCTGGATGTACTTGCGCAGAGGTTCTCCTTCCTTCTGGGCCAAGATGTGGAGATCACTCTCCTGGCCGTGGGGTTTGTGGCCGCCCGTGAAGGCGCCAACAAACTGGTGGCAAAGGTCCGCCCAAGAAGAAATGGAGCCTTCCGGCAAGTGCATAAGCCAAGAACGTACGTTCGGCTTAAGCACCAGCGGGAAGTAGTTCGCCAGTATCTTCTCGTCGCGCCCCCCGGCAGCCTGCACCGCGATGGTGTAAATGCTGAGGAATTCCGAGGGGTGCGTTTTGCCGTCGTACTTCTCCGGTACGTCGGGCTTGAAGTTCTTCATGCTGGGCCACTGGACGCGCCGCAGCTCACGGGTGAACGCAGGGCAACCTGCCGCGTACGGCAAGTCGCCTGGTTCACTGGGCGCGTGCGTGTCGACAGCGGTCCCAGCTCTCTGGTCTGATTGTCGCCGAGCTTCTCGGCGGCGCTCGATCGTTGTTCGAGCGTCTTCTTGTCGCCGGTCGTCAAGGACCTGGCGCTGGTCCCGACGAGCCCGCGGATCCGACGACACTGTGGAGTCGTCGTCGACATTGATCCGGCGGGGAGGCGTCTTTTGCTTCCGCGGCGGGGAGTGCACGGTGGTTGCACCCCCGGCGGTCTTGTCGCCGTCGGCCTTCGTCTTCTCGACCTGCCGCGGCCGCGATGTCGCCGGCTGCTGCGGCGTATCGTTGTTGGCGAAGGCGATCAGGCTCTGGATGGTGGCCCTCCACTCTTCGGCCTTGTCTGCCACTGGAGGGAAGTCGAGAAGCAGTTGCGCTCTTGTGAGCGCTTCTGCTGGAGAGGAGGGGAGCGGGGGCGAGCGGTGCGAGGAGCGGGATATGCTTGGACTTCTAACAGGGTTAGAAGGAGCAGGGTCCCGCCCCGGCGACCGCGCCTTGCTCGTGCCAGGACGATGGCCCGGAGCATCCCGCGAGCCTCCTGTTTGCCCTTGGCCCAGCAAGCGGATGCCACCTCCCGTGGCATGGCGCTGCTGGGTTGTCGTTTGCTGAGATGGACGTGGCGCGTCCACGGAGACCGAGGCTCGGTCGTCCGTCTTGTCCTTGGATTTGGTGGCGCCGCGAGTTTCCTCGCCGGCGACCACCCTTCCGACGGCGGCTCCCCCGCCCACCGTTGGCTCCGGTGGCGGCGGATGAGACGCAGACGGGCCTGCGACCTCCGAAACCTTCTTCTTCGGGGCCATGCTGTTGTTGCTGAGGAAGCTGAAGTAGCTGGAGAGGTTGATGAAGAATGCGCCCGCGTGAACGCCGGATCAGGTTCGCACAACCTCGACGCCCCCTACCTGGCGCGCCAAAGATGTCGGGGGAAACTGTCCACCACGAGCACCTATGGGAGCGGAGCCCCTTGTTCGTGCGGTAAGAGGGCGGAGGGAGCACAAAGAGCAGATCGTGGTGAACACGCGGGCAGTTTACCCAGGTTCGGGCCGCGATGGACGCGTAAAACCCTACTCCTGCTTAGATTGTATTGAGTTGTGGAGCTCGGGAGCTTGAAGAACTAGCTACACCGAGCGAATGAGCGATCTAGGTTCCGAACCCCTTCTACGTTGTGCATGGGCCTCCTTTTATAGCTCAAGGGGTCACCGACAGGTGTCAACGTAGGAGAAAGGGGTAAAAATGTAATAGCGGTGGTAGTTGTAACAGTGCGGGAACAGTGGATGAACAGTGCATGAACAGTGGTCATCACCTACTTTGACAGTGGGGGACAAGAGCATTTAATGCCCGTCGCCGTCGACCCCAAAAGCGCCCGCCCTTGCGTCTCCGTTTGCCACGGTGATGGCTTTGTCACCGTGGAGTGCCACCGTGTCCCCCCAGGCTGCGCAGCCATCCGCCACGCGTCCCTGGAATGGCCCCAGGGCGATGCGTGGACCGATGAGCTGGAGCGCGGGCACACAGCGTAACTCTCCCCGGCAAGCACCTTGCCGGGTTCTTGACCTTGCCGGGCCCGGGAGCTTGTCGGGCTCTGAAGCTTGCCGCTCCCCGGGCCCTGCCGGGGCGCACGTCGCGCCGAGGCATGTCTTCTAAAGTGTAATCTTCTAATCTTCCTGGCAAGCTCCTCTTGCCAGGGTCTTGTGCTAGTGAGGTAATCTTGAGCCTGGGACGGCCTTCCCGGCAAGCTCCACTTGCCGGGGCCTCGATCTTCTGCCTTGTATACTTTGTTTTTGAATGGCTTTATATGGAGCAGAAAGGTCTCCGGCAAGCACGTGGTAGGACCTGCCGCGGGAAGCTGCTACCGCCCATGCACAAGTTGGGGTACTGAGGTACCCCTACCTTAGTACACCGACACATGGAGAACATTCTAGGAAGCATCAAAAGGGGGGTAAGCAGTCGTAGAAAATTAGCAAACTATTGTGCTCATCAAGCTTTTGTCTCCTGTGTTGAACCTCAGAAGGTTTATGAGGCGCTCGAAGACCCTGATTGGCTCAATGCCATGCATGAAGAACTCCATAATTTCGAGCGCAACAAGGTGTGGCATCTAGTGCCAAGGCCAAAGGAGAACCATAATGTCATTGGAACCAAGTGGATATTTAAGAACAAGCAAGATGCCCATGGCATTGTCATCCACAACAAGGCGCGTCTGGTGGCTCAAGGCTATTCCCAAGTCGAGGGTATCGACTACGAAGAGAAGGGATATTCATCAAACAATCCAAGTATACTCAAGACATGCTCAAGAGGTTCAATCTAAGTGATGTCAAGACGGCGACTACTCCTATGCCAACCAAGTGCCAACTTGACATTGATCCCAATGGTAAAGCGGTGGATCAAAAGGTATATCGCTCTATGATATATTCCTTGCTTTATCTTTGTGCATCTAGACCGAATATTATGTTGAGTGTGGGAATTTGCGCACGGTTTCAAGCCTCACCTAAGGAAAGTCACTTTGTGGCTGTCAAGCGAATCTTTCGATATTTGGCTCATACCCCAAACTTTGGCTTATGGTACCCAAGAGGAGCAAACTTCAACCTTGTTGGTTTCTCTGATTCTGACTGGGCGGGAGACAAAGTGGATAGGAAGTCCACTTCTGGAGGGTGCCAATTTCTTGGTTGCTCTCTGGTTAGTTGGTCTTCCAAAAATCAAAGTTGTGTGTCTCTCTCGTCCACCGAAGCAGAGTATGTGGCTGCTGGAAGTTGTTGTGCTCAACTCTTATGGATGAGGCAAACTTTAAAGGATTACGGTGTCACTTGTGACAAAGTGCCTCTCTGGTGTGACAATGAAAGTGCCATCAAGATTTCTCTCAACCCGGTACAACACTTCAAGACGAAGCATATAGAGATTCGGTATCACTTCATCCGGGATCACATAAGGCAAGGAGAGATCGAGCTTCACTATGTCAACACTCATGATAACCTTGCAGACATCTTCACGAAGCCGTTGGATGAAGCAAGATTTCGCGAGTTAAGGCATGAGCTAAATATCATTGATTTGAGCAATGTGGCTTGAGCACGTGCACATCCCACCATACTCATTAAATTGTCTAGTCTAGGTGTAGGCATGGAAATAGGGGGAGTGGTGTTCTCTCAATGAACTCACCCTCCCCCCATTATGCATAAATTGATATGCTTTTCACATTCGTCATTTTTGATGACACTTGTGTTTCAAAGACGTGTTTTGGTTATGGGCCCAAGGATAATTCTTCGCGCGGTGCCATGCCAATTGACTCTAACATAGGTGGCTCCGGCCACCGCCCTCAAGCTTGTTAGGTTTCTGGCTTTCGTGTTTTTCTCTTACTACAGTGACTTGCTCCATCCTAAGCCATCTCATCCAAGCCATCTACTCCAAATGTACACAAGCTTGTTATCATGGAGTGAGTGGGTGCTCCCAGGCGGTACAACCGGTGGTTAAAGCGGTTCTACCGCTTGATCACCTGGTTACAGCCCAGTGGTTGTACCGGTCAAGAGCCAGCGGTTCTACCGCTGGTACTCTGACCTGTGCCCCTGGCCGGTACTACCGGTGTTGATTAGCGGAACTACCGCCTGGCGCGGAAGTACCGCTGCAACCACCTGGTTGCATCGGGACCGGTACTACCTGTGGCTGATCTGGGCGGGTATAAATGGCACGGGCTGAAGAGCCCTAGCCGCCGGTTGCTCCGCTCACTGCCCCGTAGCGCCCTCCGGCTCTACGGATCCGTCGGCCCTTCACCGGATCTGCTCCGTGGAGGCCGCCTCCTCTTCGATCTCCTCCCATGGATACCGGTATTGCCCTACTTCTTCCTTTTGTTAGGGTTCTTCTTGAATCCTTCTTCTAGGGCAATGCGTGTATTCCCTCATTTTTGGCTAAATGTTTTGAGGGAGAGGTCCGTACAGATTCCTATTCACTTGTGCATAGTTAGTAATAGACATCGTGCTTGTAGTTTTGAGATCGGGTAGTTTCCCTCCTCTACTTGGCAGATCCGCTCTCAGCGGTACTACCGGTCACACGACCGGTACTACCGCCGGTCCGGAACTACCGGCGCTGATACCGGAACTACCGGTTGCTCTGAATTTATATGCATTGTCTCTATTCTCCTTATGTACTTGTGAATTATTCTTCTGATCTTGTGTACATTCCTCTCATCTTTTCTGGGTTGCTATGTGTTCTCCGTGTGCGTTTGCAGGTGGCTCTAGCTCTCGCACTGGTCAGTTTGCCAAAAGGAAGGCCCGTAGGGGCAAGAGGCCAGCACATGATGAAGATGTTCCCGAGGTTGAGGTCCCCTCCAAAACAACTCGCCGGGAAAAGTCAGTGGCAGCCAAGCAGCGTGCAGCGCTTCCTATGTACAAATGGAAGCTTTCGGACTGGGAGAAGTTTCGGTTTCAAGACTGATGGGCCTCGAACCCCTCGTTGGTTACCCCAAGTGGAAGGTGTAAGATGCAGTAAGTAGAAGTGTTTTCCCCTAGCAAAGATGCCAAGGATTGAATCCCCAGAGACTCCTAGGTTCAACAAGTAGGTGTAAATTGCTACGGCGCCAGATTAGTAGCAATCAACGTGGACCTGCACACAGATACAAATAACTTTGCTCCCAACGTGTACAGAGAGGTTGTCAATCTCTCCGGCCTTGTAGTTCACAAAGGGTTAAAAGCAATGATAGTAGTGATAGATAGTTTTTGCAATAGTAGGTAAATAACGAAAAGTAAATAGTGGATGTGATCAATGATGGTAATATGGACCGGAGTCTCATGATGTTCACTAGTGATGTCTCTCTCCCAAAAGACGATAAAACAACTATGTGAGGTAAACAAATTACAGCTGGGCAATTGACAGGACCACGAACGCAAACCAATGTTGACTACATTGCAAGAAAGGTTGTGGTTCAAAGCATGGGCGGTACGCCAAAGTAAGTAGACCGAAATCCATCAATATCTACTACTAATCATCCACCTTGAGATATCTATCCAGAACATCTCGTTGGTATTAAGTTGCGAGTCCCACCCATAGTGTAAACTCAATGCAACAGACAACTGCATTAAAAGAACTTTGCGTAAAGTAAACAATCCTTGCACCCGCGGGCACAAGCACCGTTGTTTTCCCCCTTGTGGCAATAGCACATCCCCTAGACTCATGTTTCTGTCACTCAAGCTAGTCATCGAGGGGCATGAACCCACAATCAAGCATAACGTTCCCTCTTGGAGTCACTACCTACTACTCGGCCAAAGCAATAAATAACAACGGAGAACATGCAAGAATTACTTATGAACAAAAATATAAAAGAGGTGAATCAAATATATTACTAAAGATCAATCTGAACATAATCTCATAATCCATCGGATCCCAGCAAACTCAACATAGCAACAGCATAAGGATTACATAGGTGCCTCGATTATGTAGGGCAGCTCACGAGGACTAATTAGTGAAGCACAAGAACGGGAGGAGAACATCACATAGCTACTGGTCATGGACTCATGGTCCAAGGGAGACTACTCACGAGTCATCCGGGAGGCGTCCATGGTGGTGGAGAAGCTCCCGGTGGTGATCCTCCCCTCCGGCAGGGTGCCGGGAAGAGTTCTCCTGGTGCTCCCGATCTTGGAAGCGGCGGCGGCGGCGGAACAGAGATGGGATCGCGAAAAGAGTTCCTGTTCTCAGGGTTTCGGAGGTCCCTCTAAATATATGCCAAAGGGCGGCACCGGACGGGCTTCGGGGGGCCCAGGCGCCCCCCCCCCCCGGCGCGGCCCAGGGGGGGTGCGCGCCCACAGGGCGCCTGGAGCCCCTGTGCCCCCCCCCTCCCCCAGGCTGCCCTTCGGACGCAGTGTTGTTTCCGGATTGCTGATTTTTTATATAATTTTTCTGGATTTTTCTGGGCAGTTCTCGAAACGTGAAAACCTGAAATACAAAAACAGCCGAAAACAGAAACTGGCACTGGGGCGCACTGGATTAGTAAGTTAGTCCAAATATGATCAAAAGTGTATGGAAGTGTATGAATATCATAGCAATATCACCCAAAAGTGGCATGGAGCAAGCAGAAATTATAGATACGTTTTGGACGTATCAACATCCCCAAGCTTAATTCCTGCTCGTCCTCGAGTAGGTAAATGATAATAAAAATAATTTCTGTGGTGACATGCTATTAACCATATAGGACTTTCTCATAGTCATATGACAAAAGCTTACTGAGACAATGATTCTAAAGTAATTAAGTTGCCTCAAGAGAAAATCACAAATGACTGAAAATTTTACAGCGTGAAACTGAAACATCAAATAGATTTGCAATGAATATGATGTGCAAATATGATAAAGTAATATCTAGCTTGCCCCCTTTAGTGATGCAAAACATAAGTGCAGGGGCACCTTCAAGGTTTAAGTGATGACTAGATACAATCATTTCAGAATAAACGATATCACAATCATGCAAAAGACAATGCTACTTTGGGACAATGCACATTACACTCAGAATGACAATCATGCTCTCAGTAGTTGGTGCTTCAACATAAAGGTAAAAGAAAGGTTAAGTGCTAGAGCTTTTTATTTGAAAACATGGAAGCAATTGTGTCAACGGTAGTAGTACTTCATATGTGTCATGCATAAAACATCCTATAAGTTGCAAGCCTCATGCATCGAATACCAATAGTGCTCGCTCCTTGTCCTAATTAGCTCGGATCCCCATGGGTTATCATTGCATTACATATGTTTTAACCAAGTGTCACAAAGGGGTACCTCTATGCCACCTGTACAAAGGTCCAAGGAGATAGATCGCATTTGATTTCTCGTTTTTGATAGATCTCAACTTGAGGACATCCATACCGGGACAACATAGAAAATAGATGATGGACTCCTCTTTAATGCATAAGCATATTCTCATAAGAGATTGAGGATTAAGGTCCAAGCTAAAACTTCCACCATGATGCATGGCTTTGGTTGGCGGCCCAATGTTCTTCTCTAACAATATGCATAGTTATTCAACCCAAGGTAAATCACCCTTACTTCAGACAAGACGAACATGCATAGCAACTCACATGATATTCAACAAAAGTATGACAGTTGATGGCGTCCCCAGAAACATGGTTACCGCTCAACAGGCAACTCATAAGAAATAAGATACATAGGCAACATATTCTTTACCACAATAGTTTTTAGGCTACTTTCCCAAGAGCTATGTATTGCATGGTTAGTTTGCATAGTGCAGGTGGAGGTTAGCAAAGACTGGGAGCGACCAACTAAGAGAGCAATGACGGTCATAATCATGCAGAGCGACAAAGCAATATTGAATCAGGCATGGTAGTTATATCGCTACTTAGAAATAAAAGATCATCAAGGCTTGACAGACTTTCTTTACAGTCTTGAATATGCGTGAGCATACGCCAAGTCAATCAAAATAAATTCTAGAAGGAAGATATTACTAAACCATACCACATCATAGGAAAACAAACCAAGTTGGTACTCCAATAACACATTGGGAACCCCCCAGCTATTTGGGATTAACCAAAAGAAAACCTGAATTACTAAGCACCATCATGCAAGTAGCATCTTTATCATAGACACATTAACCCATGCAACGGAAGCAAACTCTCTTAATAAGGTGAGCATGGTAATTAAAGAGAGTTCAAGCAACCAACTAAATAAAAGCTCTTGAAAAGATAAGCATGAATAATAAGAGCAGAACACGATAGTAGCTATTAAAAGACAAAGAACACACACAGCATAGATAGACATGAAAATTCTATGTAATGTTCTAGGTAGAAGTGGAGCGTGTTTCTCTCCCACATAAATGAATGCTGGGTTCCGACTCGTTATGAAAAACTAAAAAGAAAACTAAAAGCAAGACGCTCCAAGCATAGCACATAACACATGAAGTGATAAAAATATAGCGGAACGAAAGACGAACTGATAATGTTGATGGAGAAGGGGATGCACGGGGGCATCCCCAAGCTTAGACGCTTGAGTCTCCTTGAATATTTCTTGGGGGTGCACGGGGGCATCCCCAAGCTTGAGCGCTTGACACTCCTGAATCTTTTTATCATCTTCCCTCGCACACTTGAAAACTCCCTTCATACATAACTCATCATAATCTGATTAGCGAGGTTAGTGCCCTTAATAAAATAATTATACCTTGCTGGAAATAAGGATATTCTTGAAGTTCTACTGTTTCTCAAGATTGCCAAAAGGTTTTTGCAAAGAAAAAGCAAGTTCTTAATTTGCAAAGTGAAGGTAAGGCAAAACAGGACAGAATCTGTGAAAAACAGAACAGCAGGCAGTAATTGATCTGTTCGGGATACTTCTGCAATTCAAATCAAAAAACTCAGAACTGACGCACGAAAGACAATTATATAGAGAACGCTGTCGAAACAATTCAGACCAAAAAGATGATATGGTGATTTTATACGAATTTTTCTATCCAAGGACAGAATCTGTTTCCTGGACAGCACCTCACAACTTTTGAACTTTCTAGCAATCGGAGGCTATACTTGGTACAAATATGAAAAGCAAAGATACAATGATGATGCTACAGTAGTAAACAACATCAAGACACAACAAAAGCAAAAATTTTATTCATGTGGGCTGCCTCCCAAAAGCGCTTTCTTTTATGCCTTTAAGCTAGGCATAATGCATAGATCAAGTTGTATCAATTGAACCATCATCAAGATCATCAAAAAGCTCTTCAATAATACAACTAGTCTTAAGAGGACTCTCAAATAAAGGCCTCATAGAGATACTTCTAGGTAGAAGACCAAAAGGGTAAAAGTCAAGGGAAGATTCATTTATAACGATAGGTGTTTCTTCCAAAGTCTTTACAGTTTCAACCCCTTTGGCAATAGGTGGATTGCTTTTAGAACGGGGAGCCTTTGGAACGTGAACGGACTTAGGCTCCCTCTTTGCCGGAGTTTATACCTTTTCGGTTTTGATCGAGGAGAAAGTAGTTCCTAAGGTATCAAATATTTCCTCAATCTTGTCCATCCTAGAAGAGTCAGAATCATGGAATTTGACGGTCTCCAAAATTTTGAAAATTTTATGCATGGAGCTACCAAGTCTATTCAAATTCCCTTGGATCTTACGATCCAACTCATTCATCTTATTAGTGCTTGGCATCTCTAGCTCTATTTTTTCAAGTTTTTTCATAATGTGAGCTCCATTATGCACGTAGCATCTTTATCATTGACATATCAACCAATGCAACGGAAGCAAACTCTCTCAATAAGATAAGCATGATAACTAAAGAGAGTTCAAGCAACCAACTAAACGAAAGCTCTTTAAAAAAGATAAGCATGAAAGTTAAGAGCTGAGCATGATAGTAGCTATTAAAAGACAAAGAACACACACAACAAAGATAGACATGCAAATTCTATGTTATGTTCTAGGTAGAAGTGGAGCGTGTTTCTCTCCCACATAAAGAAAGCTGAGTTCCGACTCGTTATGAAAAGCTAAAGAAAACTAAAAGGAAAACTAAAAGCAAGACGCTCCAAGCATAGCACATAACACATGAAGTGATAAAAATATAGTGGAACGAAAGACGAACTGATAATGTTGATGGAGAAGGGGATGCACGGGGGCATCCCCAAGCTTAGACGCTTGAGTCTCCTTGAATATTTCTTGGGGGTGCACGGGGGCATCCCCAAGCTTGAGCGTTTGACACTCCTGGATCTTTTTATCATCTTTCCTCGCACACTTGAAAACTCCCTTCATACATAACTCATCATAATCTGATTAGCAAGGTTAGTACCCATAATAAAATAATTGTTCCTTGCTGGAAATAAAAATATTCTTGAAGGTCTACTGTTTCTCAAGATTGCCAAAAGGTTTTTGCAAAGAAAAAGCAAGCTCTAGGTTTGCAAAATGGAGGAAAGGCAAAACAGGACAGAATCTGTGAAAAACAGAACAGCAGGTAGTAAATGATTTGTTCGGTGCACTTCTGCAACTCTAATCAAAAAACTCAGAACAGACGCACGAAATACAATTATATAGGGCACGCTGTCGAAAAAATTCAGACCAAAAAGATGATCTGGTGATTTTATACGAATTTTTCTATCCAAGGACAGAATCTGTTTCCTGGACAGCACGTCACAACTTTTGAACTTTCTAGCAATCAGAGGCTACACTTGGCACAAAATTGAAAAGCAAAGATACAATGATGATGCTACAGTAGTAACAACATCAAGACACAACAAAAGCAAAATAAAATTTATTCTTTGGGCTGCCTCCCAAAAGCGCTTTCTTTTATGCCTTTAAGCTAGGCATAAGACTTTAATGATGCTCTTGTAGGAATAGGAATTGAAGAGCAAAAGAGAGCATCAAGAAGCAAATACCAAACACATTTAAGCCTAACATGCTTCCTATGCATAGGAATATTGCAATAGAATAATTCATTGAAGCACAAAGCAATAAGCATAGGAAGACAAAACAAGTGCAGCTTCAAAACCTTCAACATAAAGAGAGGGAACTTAATATTATTGAAATATCTATAAGCATATGTTCCCTTCTCATAATAATTTTCAGTGGGATCACGAATAAACTCAACAATATAAGCATCACATAAAGCATTGTTACCATGATCCACATGCAAAAAGGTACTCTTACTCTCCACATAAGCATCATGAAGAGGATAAAACTTAGTATAAAAGAGAGACATAAGCTCTTGCCAATCAAGCAAGTGCGAGTTAACGAGAAGCTTATACAAATCTGAAGCTTTATCTATAAGTGATATGGCGAACAATGTCCTCATGACAAACTCCCTTGATACACCTGCAAGCTTAAATAATGAACATAATTTTGAC
Organism: Secale cereale; assembly: GCA_902687465.1. Taxonomy (NCBI): domain Eukaryota; kingdom Viridiplantae; phylum Streptophyta; class Magnoliopsida; order Poales; family Poaceae; genus Secale; species Secale cereale. Next base: position 786,785,511 of record LR738712.1, on the reverse strand, counting down.
AGATATAGCAAGTGTTCACCGGGATGTCTGTCTCCTGCATAACGATTAGCCAAAACATAATCGATAATACCAGCTGGTATTTTATAGGGCACAATTTCTGTAGGGGGAGGAGCAACCACCACAGGTGTGGGGCGTCTTCCCACAAGCAACGATCCAATAGCAAGGTTGTCCATAAGCATAACTAGTGAAAAGACATATAGAAAACTGAAAGGTAAACTAACAAGACTAAAAAGCAAAGGTAAAAGATAGCGTGCAACGGCGCCAGAAAACTTTGCTTGGTGGCTTCTCGCCCCTCGTTGGTTACCCCAAGTGGAAGGTTTGAGATGCAGTGTAGCGGAAGTTTTCCCTTGGCAATACCAAGGATCGATTTCCCTGAGACTCCCAGTTTCAACAAGATGGTGTCAACTGCTAACGGCGCCAGATATTTAGCAATCAACGTGGACCTGCACACAGATACAAATAACTTTACTCCCAACGAGTACAGAGAGGTTGTCAATCCCTCCGGCCTTGTAGTTTACAAAGGATCAAACGCAAGTGATAATAATGATAGATATAATTGCAATAGTAAGTAAAAACGGAAAGTAAATAGCGGATGTGATCAATGATGGTAATATGGACCGGAGTCTCATGATGTTCACTAGTGATGTCTCTCTCCCAAAAGACGATAAAACAGCTATGTGAGGTAAACGAATTACAGTTGGGCAATTGACAGGACCATGAACGCAAACCAATGCTGACTAAGTTGCAAGAAAGTTAGAGGTTCAAAGCATGGGCGGTACGCCGAGGTAAGTAGACCGAAATCCATCTGCATCTACTACTAATCATCCACCTTGAGATATCTATCCAGAACATCTCGCTGGTATTAAGTTGCGAGTCCCACCCATAGTGTAAACTCAAAGCAACAAACAACTGCATTAAAAGAACTTTGCGTAAAGTAAACAGTCCTTGCACCCGCGGGCACAAGCACCGTTGTTTTCCCCCTTGTGGCAATAGCACATCCCCTAGACTCATGTTTCTGTCACTCAAACTAGTCATCGAGGGGCATGAACCCACAATCGAGCATAACGTTCCCTCTTGGAGTCACTACCTACTACTTGGCCAAAGCAATAAATAACAACGGTGAACATGCAAGAATTACTTACGAACATAAATATAAAAGAGGTAGATCAAATATATTACTCAAACACAATCTGAACATAATCTCACAATCTGAACATAATCTCACAATCCATCGGATCCCAGCAAACTCATCATAGCAACAGCATAAGGATTACATATGTGCCTCGATCATGTAGGGCAGCTCACAAGGACTAATTAGTGAAGCACAAGAACGGGAGGAGAACATCACATAGCTACTGGTCATGGACCCATGGTCCAAGGGAGACTACTCACAACTCATCCGGGAGGCGTCCATGGTGGTGGAGAGGCTCCCGGTGGTGATCCTCCCCTCCGGCAGGGTGCCGGGAAGAGTTCTCCTGGTGCTCCCGATCTCGGAAGCGGCGGCGGCGGCGGAACAGAGATGAGATCGCGAAAAAGAATTCCCGTCTCGAGGGTTTCGGGAGACGCTTTAAATATATGCAAAAGGGGGGCATCAGACGAGGCTCGGGGGGCCCAGGCGCCTCCCCGGCGCGGCCCAGGGGGGGCGCCACCAGGGCGCCTGGGGCCCTGGTGGCCCCCCTCCGGCTGTGCTTCGGGTGCCTGGTTTGCTTCTGGAACGCTGATTTTTTATATAATTTTTCTGGATTTTTTCTGGCAGTTCTCGTAATGTGAAAACCTGAAATACAAAAACAGCCGAAAACAGAAACTGGCACTGGGGTGCACTGAGTTAATAGGTTAGTCCAAATATGATCAAAAGTGTACGGAAGTGTATAAATAACATAGCAATATCACCCAAAAGAGGCATGGAGCAAGCAGAAATTATAGATACGTTTTGGACGTATCACCGCCCCGCCCCGCCGCTGGAGCCGCACCATCGCTGGCCGCCCTACCCCTCGGCCTCCTCAACCCGCGCCCCCTCCCCATGGCCTACCTCCTAAACCCGCGCCCCCTCCCCGTGGTGAGTTTTTGTGTTTTTTTTGTGTGTTTTTTCACATTTAGTTTAGGTTAGTTTAGTTTAGTTTAGGTTAGTTTAGTTAGTTTAGGTTAGATTTAGTTTGGTTAGTTTAGTTTAGTTTAGTTTTTTTAAGAATAAACAAGAAATATGAAAAAAATAAGTAAAAGAAGAAGAGGAAGCTGAAGAAGAAGAGGAAGAAGAAGAACAATAAGTAGCAGTAGTAGTAGTAGAAGAAGAAGAAGAAGAAGAAGAAGAAGAATGAAAGGATCTATATGGTTGACTAGAGGGGGGGGGGGGTGAATAGGCAACTAACAATTTTTATCTTTTCTTAACCACTTTAAATTAAGCGTCAAAGTAAGTTGTCTAGATATGCTACTAACATGACAACTAACCGAAAGTAAAGATAACAACTACACAAGCAAGCTATAGGAGTTAAACAAGTAAAGCTTGCACAAGTAAAGGTAAGAAATAACCACAAGTGGAGACGGTGAAGACGAGGATGTGATATCGAAGTTCCTTCCCTTTGAGGGGAAGTACGTCTCCGTTGGAGTGGTGTGGAGGCACAATGATCCCCAAGAAGCCACTAGGGCCACCGTATTCTCCTCACGCCCTCACACAATGCAAGGTGCCGTGAATCCACTAGTGGTGCCCATGAAGGCGGCAACCGGACCTTTACAAACAAGGTTGGGGCTCTCTACACAACTTAATTGGAGGCTCCCAACGAAACCCCAGAGCTTCACCACAATTGATTGTGGCTCCGAAGTGACCTCTTCCGTCTAGGGTGCTCAAACACCCAAGAGTAACAAAATCCACACAAGAAAGTATGGGGGAATCAAGTTTCATTTGGTGGAAGTGTAGATCTAGGTCTCCTCCTTCAATCCCTAGCAAATCAACAAGTTTGGTTGGCTAGGGAGAGAGATCGGGCAAGAAAGCTTCAATGGCATTAATGGTGGAGAGAGAGAGGCAAGAGATAAGAAGGAGGTGGGAGAAGGGCCTCCTTAAATAGGGTCTCCACCAATCCAACCGTTATGTGCAGAATTACATAGGACTGGTACTTCCGCTTACCCAACTGATAGTACCGGTGAGTGAAGAAACCAGCGCCCATGACACCAAGGTGGTACTTCCGGTGGCTCACTCAATTGTACCGGTCTTCCGGGGAAAACCGGAACTACCGCCCCACCTCCGGTCAAGTACCGCTTAGAAACCAGAAGGTTTCAAGCAAGGGCGGTAGTTAGGACGGTGGTTGGGCCGGAACTACCGCCAGGCTGATAGTTACTGTGTGATGGCAGTCAGAGCGATACTACCGCTCGTAACACCGGTAGTACCGGTTTTGCGAGAAGACACCGGTACTTCCGGGCCACCACCGGTCTACCACCGCACCCAGTACAGAAGGTATCACCCCTGAGCGGTACTTGGGGCGGTGGTTTGACCGGAACTACCGGCCACCGGTACAACCGCCTACCACGGTGGTACTACCGCAGTAGATGAGTCTACACATAAGGAGGAAAAGAAAGGGGACCTCTCTCTCCACGAACGGAGGCAATATAGTGGGTGCAAAGTATCTGTGTACGTGACTTGATTCACCCATTACCTTCCGATGTGGGTTCCCTCTTAATAGTATGGATTTCCTATGACCAAAAGAAACAAAAAGGCGTCGGAACATCCGTCTTCGATCTTTTCCTTAACGAGGGAAGGCCTAACCGTCTTGTGCCACATGTTATAAACCTGAGTAATATTGACGCACGATTAGTCCACACAAGGATTGTCATTGTCACCAAAACCTTAGGCAAGAGATGCCCCTACAATCTCCCCCTTTTTAGTGAATGATGACAACCACAAGACAATCACGGGGGTCTATAGAGTGTAGGCAGAGCTCCCCCTGAGTGTGAGCACTTATTTAGAGTTTGCTTTTGGAATGCAAAAGTGCTCAAACTAGGATCTATGCTCCCCCTAGGTTTTATAGACCAACCAGCGATCACAACCAAAACAAATAGTCAACAGAGCATATGATTGCATAGAGCTAAAAAACATAAGTGCATAGATAACTTAGATAAGGGCACATGTCTTACCCCATGCTACTGAAGTTCACAGGAAAGAAAAAGAACACCAAGAAACACCCATGCAACTCCCGTGACCTAGCAATTCTCAACTCTCCCCCTTTGGCATCAAGCACCAAAAAGGAAAAGAGCGAGACTAATGCCCCAGGGCTCAGTAAAGTTCCTCGCCTGTCGCCAGAGAGTCATCCGAGTCACCATCGTCAGAGTCCTCCGTGTCCTCATCGTCCTCAGCAGCCTCACCCTCAGTCTCCATCGCATCCACAGTCGCTCGAGTAGTGGAAGTGGTAGGCTCATCATCAAACCATTGGCAGTTGGCCAGACACCACTTATCCTCAGGAGTGATGCTTTTCTCGGAGCCACTCTTCACATCAGGCACATTGAGGTGCTTCATCAACTGAATCTGCCAGCGGCGCGCCATCTTTTCATTCACATGAGCCTTGTAGAGCTTCTTCTGGACGTGGGCCTGCAGGCAGAAGGTCTTCTTGACCTTGGCAGTAAGCTTCTCCACCCAAGAAGGCTTGGCCCCAGCCTCTAACTCAAAGTCATCATCTTCCGAGGTAGCAAAGACATCCTCCTCATTTCCCACGGCGAATCTAGGAGCTTTATGTTTCTTGTGTCTCAGCACCTTGACCTCATGCTCTGTGAGCCTATCCGGAGTAGAAAGAGGCTCTCCAGGCCTCCGAACTTCCCAAACCGAGTAAAGGAAGCGCATCACAAAGGGAGCGTAGATCGGTACCTTGCGGTACCAAACACAGTTGTACATGTCCTCCCACATCCATTTGGACACATCAAAAGTGATGCCCTTGCCTCGCTTGGTCTTCATGGACACAAGCAGGTCCACCAGATAACCATAAATATCATCCTGGTTCCCAACTTTGGGTAGCAGCACACAGCGGAACACACGGTGTAGAATGTCATAAACTGGCAGAAGATCATTGGATTTACCTACTATGCCATGACCAAGGATATACAGAGGTGCTAGCTTCACTTTATCCATGGGATTGGCTTGGTCGTGAGGACGGAGACCACCTTGACCTTCCAAGCCAGTGTCATCATAGCCCAGAGCATTACAGAAGGCACTCCAGGGAACACGGAAGAACTCATCCCGGCACATAAATAAAAGGTGACGATGATCGTCACTACCGAAGTGGACAGTAGCATAGAACTGATGAATGAGTTCCACATCAAAGTCACATCGCAGCTCCATGAGCTTGACCAAATCAAACTCCTCACAGACCTCCAGAGCCTCTCCAAAGTAATCGGGGCTGCTTCTCCACTTTGCAAGGTCAATGGACCACATAAGGGTGAACTTGTTCTTGTGGTGCTCGAAGATTTCATCCACAATCCTCAACTGCATCTCATTGCGGAATTGAGGATTATTCCAACGTGGAGGAGGTGGTGCGGTGTAGGGGTCTTTGATACGTCCAAAACGTATCTATAATTTCTGCTTGCTCCATGCCACTTTTGGGTGATATTGCTATGATATTCATACACTTCCATACACTTTTGATCATATTTGGACTAACTTACTAATCCAGTGCACCCCAGTGCCAGTTTCTGTTTTCGGCTGTTTTTGTATTTCAGGTTTTCACGTTTCGAGAACTACCCAGAAAAATCCAGAAAAATCCAGAAAAAATCAGCGATCCGGAAACAACACTGCGTCCGAAGGGCAGCCTGGGGGGGCACAGGGGCTCCAGGCGCCCTGTGGGCGCGCCCCCCCTGGGCCGCGCCGAGGGGGCGCCTGGGCCCCCCGAAGCCCGTCCGGTGCCCCCCTTTGGCATATATTTAGAGGGACCTCCGAAACCCTCAGAACAGGAACTCTTTTCACGATCCCATCTCTGTTCCGCCGCCGCCGCCGCTTCCAAGATCGGGAGCACCAGGAGAACTCTTCCCGGCACCCTGCCGGAGGGGAGGATCACCACCGGGAGCTTCTCCACCACCATGGACGCCTCCCGAATGACTCGTGAGTAGTCTCCCTTGGACCATGAGTCCATGACTAGTAGCTATGTGATGTTCTCCTCCCGTTCTTGTGCTTCACTAATTAGTCCTCGTGAGCTGCCCTACATGATCGAGGCACCTATGTAATCCTTATGCTGTTGCTATGTTGAGTTTGCTGGGATCCGATGGATTATGAGATTATGTTCAGATTGATCTTGAGTAATATATTTGATTCACCTCTTTTATATTTTAGTTCATAAGTAATTCTTGCATGTTCTCCGTTGTTATTTATTGCTTTGGCCGAGTAGTAGGTAGTGACTCCAAGAGGGAACGTTATGCTTGATTGTGGGTTCATGCCCCTCGATGACTAGCTTGAGTGACAGAAACATGAGTCTAGGGGATGTGTTGTTGCCACAAGGGGGAAAACAACGGTGCTTGTACCCGCGGGTGCAAGGATTGTTTACTTTACGCAAAGTTCTTTTAATGCAGTTGTCTGTTGCATTGAGTTTACACTATGGGTGGGACTCGCAACTTAATACCAGCGAGATGTTCTGGATAGATATCTCAAGGTGGATGATTAGTAGTAGATATTGATGGATTTCGGTCTACTTACTTTGGCGTACCGCCCATGCTTTGAACCTCAACCTTTCTTGCAATGTAGTCAGCATTGGTTTGCGTTCGTGGTCCTGTCAATTGCCCAGCTGTAATTTGTTTACCTCACATAGCTGTTTTATCGTCTTTTGGGAGAGAGACATCACTAGTGAACATCATGAGACTCCGGTCCATATTACCATCATTGATCACATCCACTATTTACTTTTCGTTATTTACCTACTATTGCGAAAACTATCTATCACTACTATCATTGCTTTTAACCCTTTGTCAACTACAAGGCCGGAGAGATTGACAACCTCTCTGTACTCGTTGGGAGCAAAGTTATTTGTATCTGTGTGCAGGTCCATGTTGATTGCTACTATTCTGGCGCCGTAGTAATTTACACCTACTTGTTGAACCTAGGAGTCTCTGGGGATTCGATCCTTGGCATCTTTGCTAGGGGAAAACACTTCTACTTACTGCATCTTACACCTTCCACTTGGGGTAACCAACGAGGGGTTCGAGGCCCATCAAGGAGTATTTTCTGGCGCCGTTGCCGGGGACTCCACTCTTCAGGATAGGGGAGTTGCATGCTATCACCTTTGCTTTTTAGTCTTGTTAGTTTACTTTTCATTTTTGCTTTAGTACCTTTTTATCGAAAATCACAAAAATAGTTATCTTGTTCCTTAAGTTGTCATTATGTCGGGTCCTTTTGGCTTTGACGAGGCAGAAGTTCTCACCTTTAAACAAAGAGGTGGGGAAAGTTTGAAAGATGCTTGGTATAGAATTAATGATTCACAAAAAAGAGCCACCAAGAAGCAACCTACTACTATCTTGCTTAGAAATTTTTATGTTGGAATTACTTCTTGGAATAGGTTCATTCTAGATACTGCTATCAATGGGAATTTCCTGGAGGCCCCAGTTTGGGAGTCTCTTAGTATTATTGAAAATCTTGTTGGGAGTCCCCCTGTTGTTCAAAATTTTGGTCTGAAAAAACTTGAAAAAATAGAGCTAGAGATGCCAAGCACTAATAAGATGAATGAGTTGGATCGTAAGATCCAAGGGAATTTGAATAGACTTGGTAGCTCCATGCATAAAATTTTCAAAATTTTGGAGACCGTCAAATTCCATGATTCTGACTCTTCTAGGATGGACAAGATTGACGAAATATTTGATACCTTAGGAACTACTTTCTCCTCGATCAAAACCGAAAAGGTATAAACTCCGGCAAAGAGGGAGCCTAAGTCCGTTCACGTTCCAAAGGCTCCCCGTTCTAAAAGCAATCCACCTATTGCCAAAGGGGTTGAAACTGTAAAGACTTTGGAAGAAACACCTATCGTTATAAATGAATCTTCCCTTGACTTTTACCCTTTTGGTCTTCTACCTAGAAGTATCTCTATGGGGCCTTTATTTGAGAGTCCTCTTAAGACTAGTTGTATTATTGAAGAGCTTTTTGATGATCTTGATGATGGTTCAATTGATACAACTTGATCTATGCATTATGCCTAGCTTAAAGGCATAAAAGAAAGTGCTTTTGGGAGGCAGCCCACATGAATAAATTTTTTGCTTTTGTTGTGTCTTGATGTTGTTTACTACTGTAGCATCATCATTGTATCTTTGCTTTTCATATTTGTACCAAGTATAGTCTCCGATTGCTAGAAAGTTCAAAAGTTGTGAGGTGCTGTCCAGGAAACAGATTCTGTCCTTGGATAGAAAAATTCGTATAAAATCACCATATCATCTTTTTGGTCTGAATTGTTTCGACAGCGTTCTCTATATAATTGTCTTTCGTGCGTCAGTTCTGAGTTTTTTGATTTGAATTGCAGAAGTATCCCGAACAGATCAATTACTGCCTGCTGTTCTGTTTTTCACAGATTCTGTCCTGTTTTGCCTTACCTTCACTTTGCAAATTAAGAACTTGCTTTTTCTTTGCAAAAACCTTTTGGCAATCTTGAGAAACAGTAGACCTTCAAGAATATTTTTATTTCCAGCAAGGAACAATTATTTTATTATGGGTACTAACCTCGCTAATCAGATTATGATGAGTTATGTATGAAGGGAGTTTTCAAGTGTGCGAGGGAAGATGATAAAAAGATTCAGGAGTGTCAAGCGCTCAAGCTTGGGGATGCCCCCGTGCACCCCCAAGAAATATTCAAGGAGACTCAAGCGTCTAAGCTTGGGGATGCCCCCGTGCATCCCCTTCTCCATCAACATTATCAGTTCGTCTTTCGTTCCACTATATTTTTATCACTTCATGTGTTATGTGCTATGCTTGGAGCGTCTTGCTTTTAGTTTTCCTTTTAGTTTTCTTTAGCTTTTCATAACGAGTCGGAACTCAGCTTTCTTTATGTGGGAGAGAAACACGCTCCACTTCTACCTAGAACATAACATAGAATTTGCATGTCTATCTTTGCTGTGTGTGTTCTTTGTCTTTTAATAGCTACTATCATGCTCAGCTCTTAACTTTCATGCTTATCTTTTTAAAGAGCTTTCGTTTAGTTGGTTGCTTGAACTCTCTTTAGTTATCATGCTTATCTTATTGAGAGAGTTTGCTTCCGTTGCATTGGTTGATATGTCAATGATAAAGATGCTACGTGCATAATGGCGCTTAGTAGTTCATGTTTTCTTATGGTTAGTCTCAAATAGCTGGGGGATTCACAATGTGTTATTGGAGTACCAACATGATTTGTTTGCCTATGATGTGGTATGGTTTAGTTATATCTTCCTTCGAGAATTTATTTTGATTGACTTGGCGTATGCTCACGCATATTTAAGACTGTAAAGAAAGTCTGTCAAGCCTTGATGATCTTTTGTTTCTGAGTAGCGATATAACTTCCATGCCTGATTCAATGTTGCTTTGTCGCTCTGCATGATTATGACCATCATTGCTCTCTTAGTTGGTCGCTCCTAATCTTTTGCTAACCTTCGCCTGTACTAAGCGGACTGACTGCTTGTGCATCCACATTCCTTTAAACCAGTTATGCCATATGAGTCCACCATACCTTCCTACATGGTATTTACCTGCCATTCCTAACGGAGACTTGCATGTACCATCTCGAAATTATTCAAAAAAATGCATTCCTATTTTGTGCCTCTGTTTTAAGTTCATGAGGAAGTAGTAGTTAATTCATGATCTTTTTAAGTTGGACAAGCTTCACCCCGGGATTGCATGTATAATGTGCAAACCCATAATACGAGAAGGAACTGGCATTGAGTGCACCCGGCTCAAAAAGATAATATAACAAACAAACCCTCCTTCATGCTTTGTTCATGAGAAATCAGAAAACTTTGGCAGTGATAAACAAAGGAGATTAAGAGGATGTGATCGTCCTCATTCGGGAGCCGTTCCTCGAAACTTGTCCATCTCAAGAAGTGATTGAGTTATCTGCTTGCATTCGTTAACGGAACATGCATAATCAAAAAAATAATTATTACCTCTGTTTTTAAAACCAAGAGCTCTGGTACATGTTTTGTCTTTGTTTCCGACTACGGGTTTTCAACCTTGCCAACAAAAGCCACGGTTCGAGAGTCTCCACCTTCTTTTAAAAGTACCAACTACTGAGAGCATGATTGTCATTCTGAGTGTAATGTGCATTGTTCCAAAGTAGCATTGTCTTTTGCATGATTGTGATATCGTTTATTTTGAAACCATTGTATCTAGTCATCACTTAAACCTTGGAGGTGCCCCTGCATTTATGTTTTGCTTCATTAAAGGGGGCAAGTTAGATATCACTTTATCATATTTGCACATCATGTTCATTACAAATCTATTTGATGTTTCAATATCATATTGTAAAACTTTCAGTTCTTTGTGATTTTCTCATGAGGCAACTTAATTACTACAGATTCATTGTCTTAGTAAGCTTTTGTCATATGACTACAAAAAGTCCTATATGGTTAATAGCATGTCACCACAGAAATTATTCTTGTTATCATTTACCTACTCGAGGACGAGCAGGAATTAAGCTTGGGCATGTTGATACGTCCAAAACGTATCTATAATTTCTGCTTGCTCCATGCCTCTTTTGGGTGATATTGCTATGTTATTTATACACTTCCATACACTTTTGATCATATTTGGACTAACCTATTGACTCAGTGCACCCCAGTGCCAGTTCCTGTTTTCGGCTGTTTTTGTATTTCAGGTTTTCACATTACGAGAACTGCCAGAAAAAATCCAGAAAAATTATATAAAAAATCAGCTTTCCCAAAGCTACCAGGCACCCGAAGCACAGTCGGAGGGGGGCCACCAGGGCCCCAGGCGCCCTGGTGGCGCGCCCCCCTGGGCCGCGCCGGGGGGCGCCTGGGCCCCCCGAGCCTCGTCTGATGCACCCCTTTGGCATATATTTAAAGCGTCTCCCAAAACCCTCGAGACGGGAACTCTTTTTCGCGATCTCATCTCTGTTCCGCTACCGCCGCCGCTTCCAAGATCAGGAGCACCAGGAGAACTCTTCCCGGCACCCTGCCGGAGGGGAGGATCACCACCGGGAGCCTCTCCACCACCATCGACGCCTCCCGGATGAGTTGTGAGTAGTCTCCCTTGGACCATGGGTCCATGACCAGTAGCTATGTGATGTTCTCCTCCCGTTCTTGTGCTTCACTAATTAGTCCTCGTGAGCTGCCCTACATGATCGAGGCACATATGTAATCCTTATGCTGTTGCTATGACGAGTTTGCTGGGATCCGATGGATTGTGAGATTATGTTCAGATTGTGTTTGAGTAATATATTTGATCTACCTTTTTATATTTATGTTCATAAGTAATTCTTGCATGTTCTCCGTTGTTATTTATTGCTTTGGCCAAGTAGTAGGTAGTGACTCCAAGAGGGAACGTTATGCTCGATTGTGGGTTCATGCCCCTCGATGACTAGTTTGAGTGACAGAAACATGAGTCTAGGGGATGTGCTGTTGCCACAAGGGGGAAAACAACGGTGCTTGTGCCCGCGGGTGCAAGGACTGTTTACTTTACGCAAAGTTCTTTTAATGCAGTTGTCTGTTGCTTTGAGTTTACACTATGGGTGGGACTCGCAACTTAATACCATCGAGATGTTCTGGATAGATATCTCAAGGTGGATGATTAGTAGTAGATGCAGATGGATTTCGGTCTACTTACCTCAGTGTACCGCCCATGCTTTGAACCTCTACCTTTCTTGCAACTTAGTCAGCATTGGTTTGCGTTCATGGTCCTGTCAATTGCCCAGCTGTAATTCGTTTACCTCACATAGCTGTTTTATCGTCTTTTGGGAGAGAGACATCACTAGTGAACATCATGAGACTCCGGTCCATATTACCATCATTGATCACATCCGCTATTTACTTTCCGTTTTTACTTACTATTGCAATTATATCTATCATTATTATCACTTGCGTTTGATCCTTTGTAAACTACAAGGCCGGAGGGATTGACAACCTCTCTGTACTCGTTGGGAGCAAAGTTATTTGTATCTGTGTGCATGTCCACGTTGATTGCTAAATATCTGGCGCCGTTAGCAGTTGACACCTTCTTGTTGAAACTGGGAGTCTCAGGGAAATCGATCCTTGGTATTGCCAAGGGAAAACTTCCGCTACACTGCATCTCAAACCTTCCACTTGGGGTAACCAACGAGGGGCGAGAAGCCATCAGGCGGTGAGGCGCGGCTCCGGCAATGGGCAGGGCAGCGCGGCCGCCGTGGCCTGTGTCCGCTCGACAGGGCGGGCTGGTGGGATGGCGATGGGGCGGGCTCCGGGGGGCGGGGCTGGCGGGCGGCGCCTCGGGCTCTGGGGCTGGCGCGGGGCGGCGGCGGCTCGGGCACGGGGGCGGAGCGAGTGAGGTGAGGGGAAAGAGAGAGGGGTGGGGCGCGGGGCGCTAACCGTTTTTTAGTTAGGACAAATTTCTTTGTCGTCTGCTACCAAATGGCAAAGAACCGATCTAGTAGGGTGGGGCCAAGGGGAACGGTCGTTAGGTTGGCCACTTTCTTTGCCGTCTGCTAGCATACGGCAAAGAGGGGGCCGTTAGGTTGTTCTCGTTAGTGGGCCAACCTCCCTCTTTGTGGTCTGCTAGCGGACGACAAAGACCTTGCTGACGGCAAACATGATCTTTGTCGTCAGTCAGGTCTTTGCCGTCAGTTTTCTGCAAGCTAATGGGAAAGTCCTTCTTTGCCGTCAGCTAGCAGATGTCAAAGAACTGGCTGACGGGAAAGATCATGATTGTCAGTAGTGATGCATGTTGAATTTGTGGAGTTATTCCAGTTATTCATTCAGGACGCCCTCGACAAACAACTCATGACTTGCTACTGTTTGTAAGTATTACTTCTGTAATTAAGTCTCTATAGCTTAGCTCTTTCATTGCATGTATATATAATTATCCTCACTATATTATGCAAATTGAAGATCGACGGATGAAGAAAATCACAAATCTATGACATTGGGTTCATTAACCCAAAAACCATAAATGACTGGTCGGTTCAAAACGAGGTCATAGATACCGAGGGCAACTTGCTACAATCGTTACTTCAAAATCAAAACAAAGGGAAAATACTCTGCCCTTACAACTTCAAGTGAGTGTTACTGTCTTGTGCATATTTGGTTTCGCTTACTCGAGGTTATAGTAATGTAATTGTTGAGTTATGCATGCATGCGCAGGTTCCACTTTATTTTGCTAGAGATTAAGCTTGAACGAGGAGTAGTAATTGTCTTAGATTCAAGACGAAAAGATCCCCAGCTCTATGCGAACATGATTGCAGTGCTCCAAAAGTAAGTTCAATCGATCATTATCGCACCATATCGGCAACTTTGTTCATTTCCTGATATCAAGTAATTATTTTCATTGTCTGGCAGAGTTTGGAAAGAGTTCACTGGAATGGTTCCGAGACTGCCGAGGGAGCTGCGATTTACACACCCGAAAGTAAGTAGTACTAGCTAGTTCCGCGCATCTCCCATTGATTCTAGTTTCATCAATACCATTTATCATGCTTGATTATCAGTTTGATTGAACTCTATTTCTGGTAAAGTGCTTGATGCAGGAAAGAGTGAATAATTTATGTGGATACTACGTTTGCGAGTTCATCTACAATGCGACCTCTCGGCGGCAGGGCTACCCTGAAAAACAATATGAAATATGTAAGCAATAATATTCACATTTTTATTCTATTACCATCATTTGTGTTGAGTTTTTATTCATATATATGTATTGACCCCCTTCTTTAAATTAGTTGTGGCAGATGCTGGATGACCTCCTACCACACGATCGCATACGAGCAATTCAAGAGGAATATCATATGGAATTGCAAATGGATCTTAGGTAGATGATGTTAGGGATTGTAAGAGATGTTACTTTGCATATATGTAGTAGCATCAGATAGATTACGAAAACTTGTTGTTCGACCAATCTCTCAAAGAAAAGGAGGTCACTTCTCTCTGTATATGTTCATGATGATCTTATGTAATTAATGGTTCCTTCATTTGCGTACTAGCTAGATTGTGGAGTTCTCTTTATATGTATACTAGCTAGCGTCGACTAAGCACGGAGAAAGAGAGGTCACTTCTCTCTATTAGCTAGCTAACACAATATAAAACCCCTAAATTAACCCTCCAAAACCCCCTTACACCCCCCCCCCCTAAAAAAAACGAAACCCCAGCTCCTGCCCGCTGCTGAAGCGTGGCTGCCTTTTAATCCTGGTTCGTGTTACCAAGCGACGCTAAAAGTCCTCCTGCCTGGGCGCCCCGCAGCGGCCACGTGAAGCCCTTTCTGCCCCGATTCATAAGCCAACCGGCACTAAAGGTTTTGGGCTTTTGTCCCAGTTCCAGAACCAGGGCTAAATGGCCTCTGAAACTGGGATAAATGAGCCGTTTTCTACCAATCCAGAACCAGGGCTAAATGGCCATCATTATCCCCTTCAGGACGAAGGACTTCCTTTTCCAAAGTGCAGCAAAGAATCACTTGAAGTTTTGTATTATATCAAAGAAAGTAGGATGAAATCACGTAGGTAGCAAACAAAGCCAGCTTTAGAGCACGTGCGAGCATGCAACTAAAGGTGAATCTTCAAAGCAATCGATCTCTCCCAGCATTACATGCACGTACGTGCCGCCCATCTCTAACATCGGTACAAATCCAAGGATGCATTCGACTGTAATGCTGCTGTCGTCGCTGATACTATGTCGTTGTCGGATGGCAAAGACCATTGGCTATGTGATCCTCAAGAGCAATGACGGCCTCAACGTCGGCGCTGGCCGGCTACTACACCTAGGCACCCGTCTAGCCACCATGCCCTTCAAGCGCCCCTCCCCTCTCCCCCGCTAAGTACGTCTGTATTTTTTTTTAGAAAGGAGGCACTTGCCTGGCCTTAGACTGAGGCCCTTGCAGATCCATAAATTCAACTATCCGAACAACGGAGATAAAAGCAAAAGATACAAGCCCGCAGGCTGGATCATAGCGGCGCAACGCTGGCAAGCCGACGACGAGAAGGAAATGAGCTGTCGAGGTAGCGAGGGACGGTGATCAGCCGCTGATGTCCCCTACGGTGGTTGGCGCATCTCAGCGCACCTTGCTCACACCTTTGTTACGAGCTCCTGCACACGTCCTCTGTCCTGTGGTTTTACTAGAAACTTCCAAAGCTGTAAGAAAGACACCATTTTGTATAGAAGATCACCCATATGTTTGATGAAATGTCCCTCTATCAAAGCTTTATTTCATGTGGTCCAAAGTGCCTTGGCCATGGCCCAAAACCCGAGCCACGCCATCTGTCTATCTCACCCGGAAGTGGCAGCAACTAACCGATAGAACTCCGAGAACCCACTCGGATTCCATGTTGAGCCTGTCACCGACCTTACCGCACTCCACACAAAACGTGCCATGATACAACTAAAAAGGATATGGTCACGATTTTCGTGTTCACCGCACCATATGCATTTCCATCACCCGGGCCCCTCCTTTTCTGCACTTGATCCCCACTTGTAACCCTATCACGCGCCACTTGCCACACAAACAAATTAATCTTGGCCGGGAGTCTCGCCTTCCATATGCCGGATAGGTCACAAGGTGTCGCCGATTTAAATATTTTCTCTATACAAAGAGCCAGTGGAGAAGCACCCAGATGGTTCTAGGGGCCAAATGACTTCATGGCGACCAAGAGTAAGCTGAAGCGCTCTCAATTTCTCTCTCAATTGTTCCCAGTCTATTAATACAATGTCCCCCAAGAATCAACGGAATTGGGGCACCCATTGGCCATGTTGCCACATTTCCGCCACCTTGGCTCCCTGGTTCGTGGCGTCGGCAAACAAGGCAGGGAACATGTCACTAAACCGGACATTATCACACCACCTATCCAGCCAAAAGCCTGCTGCCCGGACATTATCACTAACAAGGCGAAGAAGTGGCTGTACCTTCCTCGCGTACCTCCGCAATGGTGTCCTTAGACGAGCGAAGCCTTCTAACCCCTCCACCCACGACGTGGTCCCGTGGACAATCTCTTCTTCGGTATCAAGAAGACCGACCACATCGGCACAAGCCAACCAGTACACAAATCTTATGCAGCAGCTTCAAAAACCAATATACGTACAGTTTACGATTTTTTTTTATTTTCTCGCAAAAAGACCCACCTGGGTAGTAGATGCCCTGAACCATTGCTTGATGTTGACTCCGTTGAATTAAATGATGTTGTGGTAGCTAATTTCATCAGACCGAAACCAACATGCTGTGGTTAGCTAATTTCAACATGAGCAAAATCAACGTGCACTAATTTGCCAAGAAACCCTAATAGCAATGAATGCTAAAATTACGCTAAGATAGTTGCACTATTTACAAATGAAATATGTATCTACATCAAATATATGCAACCAAGAAAGTATAAGACATTTTCTTTACCATAAGTAACTATAAGTGCTATTATCACATAGTTTGTGATTAGTCTAGGCATTCAGGGGGGTGACATGAAAAAATTTATCACCAAAAAACAAACATCAATTTGTCAAACAGACACCCTATTATCTAATGAAGTACAAGCTAATCGTAATTGATCTGTTATTGGATGGACCAAAGTCTTAAAGACTCATATACAATCAATTATTTTAGAGGATATGCACGGTAACATGATATATCTTCCTCATCACAGATTTTCTTAAATCACCTGTCCTATTGTAAAAACGCTTCATGCTGTTCAAACTCTTCTATATGTATATACATATGCAGTCATCTACACATAACAACCATAACCACTTGGAGTATAGGTTGAGAGGGGTAAATAAATAAACTGATTGAAGAGTTCAACTGAAAAGTGCCGACTGCAAGAAGGATAATGCATAAATGATTGATATTATATTTAAAAGAAAAAACAGATAGCTTCATGTTGAATATTGCTTAGAAGATATTTATGTGCTACTTCCAGTTATAGTGGTGTGTCCTTCTTTTGATGCATGCAATTGGACATTGTCACTCCAAGACCAATGATGTTGAAAATATTTCTTGACAAGTACTCGGCTTTTTGAAGAAGAAAATATGTTGATCATGACATGCAAGGTAGAGCTTTCCTTTTAGATCACTTCACATATTGTCCCCCGTATCATGTAGTACCTATACAATAGTTCAATATTTAATGATAACAGATAAGGTTATAGAGTAAATAATATTAGCGCACTTTATAAGAATGATTCAATTTATTCAGCTTTGTTAGTGTTACCATCATTATTGCAACATGTGAAATACATATACCATCAAGTAGCCAAATTCCCTATATCGTACAATAATTTGCTTATATATTATATTTGATCTACATATTATATCTTGAATCTTAATTACCATCCGCGAAATACCACTAATGTTGACCAATTTAATCAATCATTGTCGTTAAAGTTCCTAATTGACCTCATTTAGGAATGTGAATATTTGTCAGAATTTAACAAAATTGTTAAAAATCCTTCAATTTCCAATTTACGTTATTTATACTATCTGGAGATAGTAGAGTGATCTACTTTAATAATCATTACAAGACAACCATAGTGCTGCGACGTTACCATTACCATTGGAATTCCATAGTCTACACTATCAATGGGTCCATGCAGTGGCGTGTTGATGTTACCGGGAGGTAATTTTCACAAGGGGAGTAATTAGAAGTGAAATGGATTGGGTGCAAAGGAAGAATGATTAATTTCAGACTACCATAGAAATATGGCGAAGAAATGACACATGTTGTTACAAGTTTTTATTTCATGTTTGGATCCCCTTCTAGGTCATTCTTCATTTGTAGTTTTCTGTTCTGCAATATGTATTCATTCCATAAAGAGTTGTTCATAATCCATAGCAGAAAGTTGAAGATGTTCCTATGCAAACATCACTCAGTGTACACAATCACTAAAATGAAAATTAATATGTCAATCTTGCATAGCAGGAGCAAATTTACCAATCCCTACAGCAAAACGGTGTGAACTATTAAATTTGTGCTTTAATGGAAAACATATTAGAATGCAACATGGTAAAAATACGGGAAAATTTATAGAAATATAATTTCCACGTGATGTATGGTCATAAAAAATACAATCCATGCGACATGCATAATCAGAAGGTAAATGATATATGGATAACACGTAGCGGTTTGTAATATGTTTTCAGAATTTAAGTTTTTATACGCAGGGCTGCACTGTAATAACATGAAAAATACAGTACACTTCACTACAACGGATAATCAGAAGGTAAATGATATATGGATAACACGTCTCGTCGATATCTTTCCAACGGCGTATATACCGAATCATTTCAACCAGCGGTTTGTAAAAATTTCGCCAAAAACTGCTGCTGCCCTCCGTAGTCAGCCGCACGATTTTCAAAATTAACTAAAAACCGTAAAGAATCTCAAAAACATTTCAACATATGAAAGTTGCGCGTCGTTCGTAGCTTTCCAACGGCATATCACACGCCTCGTTTCGACAAACGATTCAAAACCTGAAGCAAAAACAGAATGGAAATTGAAAAAAATCGAAAAAACATAATTCCGCGATTTATTAAATTTAAAACTGCTATTAGACCGTAACGAGTTAGAGATAACAATACATATGAAAAAGATGCGCCTCGACGATATCTATCCAACGGTATATCATTTGATTCATTCCGGCGAGCGGTTTAGAAGAAAACGTGAAAAAACGCTCGCTGCCATTATTCGTCGGTCGCACCGTTTTCAAAACTGCTCTTAAACCATGCGGAATCTCGAAAAGTGATCAACATGGCGAAGTAGCGCATAATCCGTACCTTTTCAACGGTATATTACACACATTGTTCCGACAAACAGTTAAAAAACTAGAGCAAAAAAGGTACCGAAAAAACAACACGTATAGTTTTTTCAACATGAAGTTCACTGGTCTCTGTGTTGCAGTAAGAGTGCAGTGCCCTCGTGTTATGCGTGCAGTGCGGAAGTGTTATGAGAATATTATTCTCATAATGTTATGAGAATAGACCGGCTGTATATATATTCTCATAACATTATGAGAATAATATTCTCATAACACTTCCGAACTGCATTGCAAAATTGCATTGGAGAGCTAAACGCACCGCACCACAGAGACCAGCGAACTTCATGTTGAAAAAATTGTACGTGTTGTTTTTTCTGTACCTTTTTTGCTCTAGTTTTTTAACCGTTTATCGGAATTATGCGTGTAATATACCGTTGAAAAGCTATGGAGTAGACGCATATTCGCCATGTTGAACACTTTTCCAAATTCATCATAGTTTAAGAGCAGTTTCGAAAATCGTGCGGCTCACAACGAATAGCAGCGAGCGTTTTTTGGCTTTTTTTCTAAACCGCTCGTCGGAACGAAACATATGATACACCGTTGGAAAGGTATCGTCGCCACGCATCTTTTTCGTATCTATTATTTTTTCTAATTCGCTACGGTTTAAGAGCAGTTTTGAATTTACTAAATCGCGGAATTGTTTTTTTCGAATTTTTTCAAATTTTCGGTACTGTTTTCACTCTAGTTTTTTAACCGTTTGTCGGAACAAGGCGTGTAATATACCGTTGGAAAGCTACGAACGAGGCGCAACTTTCATATGTTGAAATGTTTTTGAGATTCGTTACGGTTTTTAGTTAAATTTGAAAATCGTGCGGCTGACTACGAACTGCAGCGCGTTGAGAAGTGTTTGAGAAGTGAGCTGCTTTCCGATGTGTGTTTTGTTTTTTGATCACGAAGTGAACCGCATTACTCTTTTTTGTGTTGTTTTTTGCGCGCGTTGAGAAGTGCTTGAGAAGTGAGCTGCTTTTCCGATGTGTGTTTTGTTTTTTGATCACGAAGTGAACCGCATTACTTTTTTTGTGTTGTTTTGGTAACAAATTTTTTTTTTTGAGATTCCGCTATTTTTTTTTT
>LR738712.1:786712189-786763993 GCA_902687465.1 Secale cereale | reverse complement strand
TACCTAATAATAAAGCACGGATTGAATCCGTCGTGTTCACCGTCACAATACGCTTTCTTCTTGTGAATACGCTTTCAGTTTGAATTTAAAACATATATCCGAGACGGTACTATTTTAGTTGTACCTTGTGACGGTTTTGCAAAAAGGTCATTCTATTTTCTGAAAATTGTACCCGCAGCCAAGCTAGTCGAACGCCACCCGTACGTCGCAGCCACGCATCCGAGGCCGAGCTCCTGAGCGCGCCACCGCCTCGACCTCGCGACCCCCCGGCGATCGGATCCTCACCGGAGGTCAGTGCCGCCATGCCCTGCTCCCTCCTCCCTTCCTCTGTCCCCTCTCACCTCGCTCATCCCCTGATATCTCTGTCCCCAGGACGAACAGGAGCATGCCATGGCCTCGGATCCACGCTGCCGTCGCCGGAGAACGTCGACCGCCACCGGTTCTTCGACCACAACTACTGGATCAAGTTGCCCCGCCTCTGATCTACCCGTTCCAGGCCACCCCAACCTCGCCTCGTCGTCGTGTGCATAGAGAGATGGCCATGGCCGCCCGATTCCCGAGCGCCACCGGCCAAGGACCCGCCGGTGTCCAGACCCCCTCCACGCCATCCCCGTCTCGCAAGAGACCTGCTCCAAGTCTGTTCGCCCGATGCCTAAGCGCAGCCGGCCTGCCTGCCGGCGGCGCCTCAACTGTGCAGCCTCTGCCCTCTCCTTGCTTTGCTTCCTCCATTGCCGCCTCGCACTGTTGCTTCCCCATCGGATGTAGCACAGGTCATGGGTGTACATCCAAATTTTTCTGCACAAAATCCGTTTATATGGGTATATGACAGAGGCCAAGGATGACCAGCAACTCGTGGAGGAGGACACCTCAAATCAGTCTGGGAATTTGTCGTCGTTTTTGTCGGGCAGCAATGAAAAATATCGTAATGATACTTATCAACGTTTTGATTTGGTTGTGCAGTACTCGCTAGGTGCTTGACGAAATTCCCATATGATGCATGTGGCAAGGTTCCTAGAGGATAATGTAGATTAATTGTTAGATTCCATGGAGAGCTGCCAGAATCTTCAATTAGAGGCAATTAAAGATGGACCTCATCAGATTGGATTTGTCCAGCATTCCAGCTAAGTTTCAAGGTAAGCAAGACGTTGGTCCCTTTAGCTTCCCCCAATGAGTTGATCTTCTGAAACTGAACAAAAACATAAATGTATTACAGAGCTATCTGATTAAAAGTATACAAGTTTTTTTCTATTTGATTCGTTTATATACTTAGAAATTATGTCATCATTCGTTCTTTGAAGATTTTGTAAATAACCTATTGTTGATGGTGTCTGTTCTCCTTTCTGGCAAATTCCAAGAATAAGCTCTCATGTTCAGTAAATGCAATTCGGTTGATCAGGTTAATAGGATTTCATTTTATATAAATTTCATTGTTCGTTCTGCACAAGGACACAAACTACAGTGTACGTAGTGATTCATTGAATAATCTGCATCTTAATATTACCTATTTTCTGGGATTTCAACTCTCATGGCAGAATTATCATGTTGACGAGGAAAAGAGTTGGTTAATTATGGTTGTAGGATGTCAGTTGAAGTTCATGCTATCATCCATGAATCGTTTGGTCAGTCATAAGTTGTCGTTTGTCTCTAACCATTTGCCGACTCGGTTACGCTTCACACCATGTTCATGCAGAAAGAAACCTGTAACATGTGTTAAGATAGATCGCCCTTTGTGAAATTGTTAACTTCACTGTAACTTGTGGGATCATATAGAAGCAAGACGTATGTTGGTCCTGATTGAAGTTCCTTTGATATAAACGATTTTGTAGCTCTGAATGTTGCTTACTTGGCTATATACCATGAGCACTTCATCAAGTGTTCTGATTTTTCTGCAAAACTAGGTCACAAAAATAATATTAATCTCCTCTGAATACTAAATCCTTTTTCTTTGCTCTGGATTTTGTTCTTGCCTTTTTTTTTGATTTTATAAGAGATCTCCTGGTCGAAGTTTACTTATAAAGTGTGTTTCACTTATGCAGGTAGCTTTAGGACTCCATGTAGACAATCACTGATTGGTGGGTAGTAGGCATGTAGTTTCAGTTAAACTGAAGCTTAATCCACATACATAGTTCACTGGAGGTATCCATGACATTACACACATCCCTGTGTTTGAGTGACACAACTATGTACTGCTATAAAAACATTGGAGTGGCCAACAATATCTTATAATGGCTTTGGTGGCAGTATGAGGCCTGGGATAATGTTTACTTGTGATTTGCAAAATGGAAGCATGTGCTATATCTTTGTATATATCTCTTCTTTTCTCTTATCCTCAAAGGCTTTTTGTTTTTCTCGTACAAGACCAAACGCTTGTCTTCTTTGTTTGAAGGAAATTAAGTAAACATATCACATTCATTGTCACCTGGTTTATGGTAACTGGTGTTGCCCCCTCCCTGGAATCTCTTAGATCTATGACGTAGCCAGTTCTCCATCCCGCAGTTTTCGCATGTTGCAAGTTGCAACGCACTACCATCGTCAACATAGACAAGGTCTGCTTCAAGGACGAGACATAGAAGAAGGCTCGACAAGAGGAAGGAAGCAGGTATTACATACAATTTTTTTGCAGAAGTAAATTCAGCCATATGAATTGAACTAGCTGCTTTGGCTATTTTATAAATGCAGCATCCATGTAAAGGAATTTCTGCAATGTAATTTTGTGAATTGCAGGTGTGGTTTAGCAATGTTAAAGAAACAGTAAAGGTAACATTAAATTATTTAAAACAGGAAAGCAAATGAGTATTTTTTTTGTAGTGTTTGACTAAAAACAGAACTTAAACATATGGTTTTTACACGCATCACTGCTTAATAGGGACATGAAAAAGACAAATAGCGGACTACATCAGCTTCCACTGCTAACACCTCTACCATTGTTGAATCTCATTTGAAGCACATGTTTCTCTATTTTCCCAGATGGTACCGGATATTGCATCTGGCTCTCGCACACTAGAGTTTTTCTGGATGTTGGCTTTGGAGTAACAAGTTTTAGGCCATACTTAATTTCACGTGAGTTTGAGCATGGTATTCCTGCAATGGTGGCAACATTTTTAACACCGGCTATTATTATCCAATGTTCCTGCTGTAGAATAAATTCCACATGTGATGGTGAGCTGAGGTATAGCTATGCTTCATCTAATACACCTGAATCCTTTTCTTGATGATCCACTTAATTATTTTTATCCTAATTTACACAAAGATGGACTTAGCTGGATAAATTATGATAAAAGTAATTAGGGTGGAATTCTGCTCCTGGAGGTTAATAGAGTGTCAGAGCTGGTGAGTACTTTCCTGGCCAGCAAAGCCTGATTATAAGCATGAAGAGGCCCAATAAGAGGCATGGAAATATATGCTCCTTAATACTATCATGTAAATTTGTTCCCTTAGGGCTATATAATATACTCAATGTGTTAAATTTACTTATTTTCTGCATGATGAATCCATAGTTGTTGGATTTAGCCGGAGTAATCTCTTCAATTCTAATAATAGATTTCTATAACATTACTTATATCACGCCGAGAAGCCTCATAACGAAACACTGCATTGTTTTGTTGCTCTGTTCCGAAATGATTGTTTACAGATTAAAATATTTGTAGAGATGGAGGACCTCTGAAACTGACCATGTTGGGAGATTGTGAAGAAAATATGTTGCTATGTGGAGGAACCCTTTTATAAATAACTCATGCTACATGAGTCGTGATCCTAGGGGCAAACCTCCACTTTGTGATACTGATGATAATTCCATATAATGTCTCGTATTTTCAACCCCACCTGACATGCTTTTAATTGTTAAGTCTCAATTCAAGGTCTAAATTCAGAATATGTACTAAAAAAATTGTGCATACTTTTTAAGATTTGTTTTGAACATTTGCATAATTATACAATCATCTCTTGCAAAGTAGTCTCATCATTTCAACTTATCTTTTTGTTGATGATTGAATGTGTGATACGTAATTGGCTTCTACTTTGCCAGGCTGCGAAATCCATAGCTCCGATGCAAGAAACTTTATTATCAAGCCGTTTTCTACACACGACTAATTTTGTTACTACTTTCCATTATTGCATGCCGATCATGCTATGTTTATAACCCTCTAGCTAACATGGCTTCCTCTTTGTTGCAATTTCATTTCAGTTGCAACCTTGAACTATAGAGGTTTCAGCTTCCTGATGGCTGATTTTTTGTGTGTGTGTTTCTTTTGTTTATGTTCACAAGGTGTACCTGTGAATTAGTGGAATGAAGATGAAATCTTTTGCATGGCTGGAAATAGGTAAGTAGGTATTTGAAGGTGAACCCCACACCCCCCATTCTTCCATGAATCACGATCTGGTGGCCACCGTCTGTTAGTGCTTTATATTAGGAGGATAGGCGATAACCCAGGTGGGACGCCCTTTTGAAATAGAGGATATAGACCTCTCGTGGTTCTTGAGCCTTGCTTATTAGACTAGGACCATGCTATTACTTTTCTCCCGTTGCAACGCACGGGCATGTTTCCTAGTATATATATATATATATATATACCTAATAATAAAGGACGGAGGCTTTCATAGTTCTCCATAAGTCATCCCTTCATATCCGTTGATTTTGTGTTAATCATAAAGATTGATGGTAGAGATTTAAAAGTAGATCTACAGAACGTTACGTAAAATAAAAAAACATTTCCATAACCTATAGTTTCATTGTTGACACATCTATGGAGAGTCCCTTCTCTTTTTAGAGTATGAGAGTCCAACCTGCACATATTAGCTTTCTTTTGCATTGAAAATAATATGTATATACAGATTATAATTGAAAAGGCATTCAACGGAACGTCTGTTGCCTCTCCCTCACCCCCCTCAGCCCCAGATTCCTCTAATAAGGTGCACGTACTTACCCTCGTGGTGCCGTATGCCTTCCCTGATCCTCCGAACAACATGCTACTACTCAAGTCCACGGAAAAGAGCTGGCCAGATTTCTGTGATGGAAAGCCGCCGCCGCTCAATTCCATGCCTCGATAGTCAGCGGTTTTAGTCCATAGGTGAGACGAAAAGTGATGACTCCAAAAGATTACAAGACACCGATGTCGTCTGAGTTACCGTGGGCTGCTGCTTCTGCTCAGCTTTCTCGTCCAGCTTATTACGCTGCAAGCCCGTGATTCAAAGGTGATGCAGAGCAAGGTTTTTTTAATTCCGGAAGCCAAATTATTTCGGAGCTCACTGAAATATGCGAAATTTCGGAAATTTCGCATATTTCGGAAATTATTTCAGATTTTGCGATTTCAAGTTTCACTTAAATTTACTGAATTTTAACAAAATTTAAATTTATTTTGAAATCAGTTTGAATCTGCATCAAAATTTCGGGGTTAAAGATATTTCGCACCCCACTGAAATATGCAAAATTTCGGAAATTTCACTGAAATTTCGTTGAAATTTTTAACACTGATGCAGAGGCTTGTTCATATATCGGCTCATGCCTAGAGGACGGCGAGGTCGCCGATTGAAGGGGAGGTGCCCACATGAAAATGCTGTCAAGACGGAGAGACATGGTCGCTGAGGAGGTGATGCTGCGGAGAGGTGTAGTCGTTGGTGGGTCGCAGGACTGTCAGGAGAGGTGAGGTCACCAAGGGGAGGCCAGGGGAGGAGGAGCTAGCTAGCAGCGGGGAGAACTGCTTATGGCCTTTACCCTAATGCGGGAGCGGAGTACGCACATGCAAGATGGAACGGAGATAAAAGGCATCTGTGGTGAGGGGGGTGAACTGAGATGAAATTGTTAACTGCTGATTGCTAGCGCTATGGGAGAAATAGACACAAAGAGAGGAGAGGCTACACTGTGGTCCTGCGTGTGACTGTTATTTTTCTATATACTTCTAAAGTTGTGGTGCTGCGTGCGGTTCCTTTGCTATCGTACATAAAGTGAGAGACTGAATTTTCAAGAGAAATATTGCTGGTTTGGGTTCTACTGCTGTTGCTTCTACTAGATGGTGAGAGAGACAGAGAGAGAGAGATAGACAGAAAGAGCGAGAGAGAGATTTCGACTGGAAGCTCCGCTAGATGTTTCTCTATGTGCTACCACTTGTTTGTTTGTTGTTACTTTTTTTCGGGTAATGCTTTGTTTGTTGTTACTGCTATAGTTTATTGATCATGCCTATCATACCTCATGAAAATATTGGAGATAACATATCTCTGTTCTTCTAGAGTTTAGGAAAATATAACTGAAAGGTATAACCAGAAGAAGATATTCGAGGCTCACCTGGGCTTGCTCTCAATCTCTCTATCTCCCCATCGAACCTTTATTTTAATAGGTATATGACGTGTAAATTGTTTGTTATAGTAATATGTATTCCCTCTGTAAAGAAATATAAGAGCGTTTAGATCACTAAAGTAGTGATCTAAATGCTCTTATATTTGTTTACGGAGGGAGTATATTACAGCCATTTGCCACAATTAATCTTTGGATGGTGCATAAGTTTTATTGAGTCATGAGGATCACTATACTTTGTAAATATTGGCCAGGCCCACAAAAAAGAGGTAATTTAACACTTCAAAAGAAGTTTTTTTTTATAAAATTAAGGTGATTTGTTTTGGTCCAAATTCGGTTAAAAAATTATATCAATTCTAATATTTTCCATGATTTAACGGCTTGGTGATAAGATAATTTTTTGTTTTGTAATTGTATCTGGTGAAAACTTTTTGAAACCTATCTGGTGAAAACTTTATAGCTCAGTTCTACGTATATATCTAAATAATATTAGTTTTTTTATTAGCGTTGGATCTTGATAGTTGTGTGGTTGCCCAGGGAAGATAAGATGGGGTGGAAGTAGATGAACTGAGAGCTAAAACTACATGAAATCTTGAAATTATTATGTATCCGTTGCAACACATGCTGGGCTATTTTCATTAAATTTGAATGCATACTTATTTATTCTCCCGTTGCAACGCACGGGCATGTTTGCTAGTATATATAATCAACCAAATCTAATACCAAACTAAGTTTGTAGATGTCTAATATTTGTAAATTTCATCACGGTTAGTTACAATTTTTCTTTATAGATTATAATATGCTCATATTACAAACTTTATAAAATTCTAGACTACGCATCGAGCAGGCCACTTTGCCATTTTTCGTAATAGTAAATATTAATTCGTATTGCAAGGATGCCACGCCAAACTCCCTTATTAAAAACAAAGACTAAAACTCTGCTACATCATGCAATAAATGAAAGCAATATTTTATTCATGACGAGAAAGACCATGTTATGGTGAATACCAGGGACTATAGCAACAGACTGAGGTACAAAATACTAATCATCTGTATATTACATGGGAGGGTGGTAAAAAATGTTTCATTGAAGCCTCAATACCTAATGGAGCATGCTTTGCACATTCACTCTTGCATACATCCATGGCAAGATAGCACTTGCGGTTAACTAAACAACAGAAACAAAATGAATTCTCATTGCATAGTGAAGTTCCTTTTCTATAGACGCATAATCCAGTTGGTAAATGGATCTACGTGTTTTCTTGGCCTTCCCTGATTTGGCCTACATAATAAATTAAATTCATTAATATCTTAATAATATATTATTCGATGAGCTAAAGATAAACCACACCAATCATAGGAAAAATATATTACTTACGAATCAATAAGAACTTGTTAATGAGATAGATTATAGACAACAGACGCACTATCCTCTTATCAGAAAGAATTACAAAATAAATAATATTACTTAGGAATCAATAAGTCATGTGCCCGTAGGAACTTACAATGTGTATGGATCGTAGAGTACAAGAGAAGCACACAGAGTATGGTCTCTGTGGGGAAGGAGTTCATGTACTTTTCCATCTAGTTAGCTCAACACAGCGGTAGCTACTTTTTTAGTGTTCCTCACGACAGAAACACAATGGAAGATGGTTGGTATGTCCTAGCACCACCTGTCTATATATACACAAATAATCGCAACACACATCAAAAACAATATTTAGAGCATAATTAAGGCTATTTATAGGTATCCATTAGTTATCGGGATATATGCTTCCAAATTTAGTATTTCACTAAGAATTAAATTATTACCATGTTAAACTGCCACATATATTTTGCCTATTTTCCAATTATAGCCACCAAATTTCAAAGGTGGGACAAAAAACTAATTAATCAACTCATTAATTTCTATTTACGCTATCTTGTTTCCACATTTTTTAGCAATCGGTATGGCGTCATCTCTACATATATCCGCAATTGTGGCACTCCCATTCTGCGAACCGGGGGCACCACGGTCTAGTCCAGGGATCAATGTCTTATAGAACACAATACAACTTTGATACAGAATACACTATGATTTCATAAACGTACTATGGGTACAAAGTCTTAGGTTACAATACTCTTGCAAAGTAAGGCAGCACTATTAATGCAGCTACCATTAAATACATTATTCTACGAACATCCCGACTAGAAATACTAGTGACAAAAGGATAGTAACACGGCGAAAGGCATGAACAAGGTGGGACTCCAATCCAATGGGACAGTACTGGGACACCTCCTAATTCTCATACTCAAAATCCTTGGGGTATTCGTCTATGGCCTCTCATGCATCTGCCATGATAAGCCAAGTGAGTATATTGAAAAAAAACGTCTGTGACATTGTTGCTTGAACAAAAATATTCTTTGTCATGGAAGTGGCACTTGTACGACAATAATTATGACAAAAACACGTATAGCCATGGATATGGTGGGTAGATAGTTCTATGACAAAACGTTGGCTGTTCTTCCTGGGTAGGCTGGAGGCGCACGTACATGACATCCTCTGGGCCGTCCATGATTTTAAAAATCATGGTAGAAGTGAGGGCGAGAATTTTTCAGGGATTTCTCGGTATACGATGGGTGGCAGGGCCCGACCGATAAAGTGCTGGGTTGTGTGTTTCTCTCATATATATGGGCGAGGGTGCGAGCTCTCCAAGCCCGTCACTTACTAAACATGATTTATCGTTCCCTCACCTTACTAAACCCGAGCAGTCCGTCTCTTACTAAACCCGAGTGATTGATCCCTCACACTATGTATTGAGCCCGAGCGATCTCTCGGACTACTGAACTCGAGCGACCTAGCTCGCTGCTTACTAAACCCGAGTGATTGATCCCTCACACTATGTATTGAGCCCGAGCAATCTCTCGGACTACTGAACCTGAGTGCTCGATGCAAGACTCGTGTGCATACGTTGCTGGCCCATTTGATCGATGCATTGCATCGAGCCCCCACACGAGACGTGAGTTCATCTAGCGGCCGGTTGGTTGCCTGTCAATGAACAGTCCCCGTTGTTCCCTCATGTCTACTATGCAACTTTATTATTGTAGAATTTTTTTGGGCCTCCAATCGTAGAGTTATGTAGGAGAATACCAAATTTCGCTGAGGTATATGACCTAAGGTTTATTAATCTGCGATATGTGTAAGATGAAGGTGGTTCTCTCTCAAACAACCCCGCAATTAAAATACAAAGAGTCGCTTGTGTCCCCAACACACCCAGTACACCTCTTAGTTGTATAGGTGCGCTAGTTTGATAAACAGATGATGATAGATGTGTAATATGTATGGTAGAAATAGATTTTTGTAATCTAAACAAATGAAAAGAGGAAGGTAGCAAGTAATAAAATTAGGCAAAACGGTGTCTCAATGCTTGGCAGCAAGGCCTAGGATTAATACTTACGATTAGTGCTAATTCTCAAGATCATTAACATAATTGCACCACATTATAATCTCTCAAAGTGCAGCAAAGAATCACTTGAAGTTTTCTATTATATCAAAGAAAGTAGGATGAAATCACGTAGGTAGCAAACGAAGCCAGATTTAGAGCACGTGCGAGCATGCAACTAAAGGTGAATCTTCAAAGCAATCGATCTCTCCCAGCATTACATGCACGTACGTGCCGCCCATCTCTAACATTGGTACAAATCCAAGGATGCATTCGACTGTGATGCTGCTGTCACCGCTGATGCTATGTCGTTGTCGGATGGCAAAGACCAATGGCTATGTAATCCTCAAGAGCAATGACGGCCTGAACGTCGGCGTTGGCCGGCTACTACACCTAGGAGCCCGTCCGGCTACCCTGCCCTTCAAGCGCCCCTCCCCTCTCCCCCGCTAAGTACGTCCCTAATTTTTTTTAGAAAGGAGGCGCTTGCCTGGCCTTAGACTGAGGACCTTACAGATCCATAAGTTCAACTATCCGAACAACGGAGATAAAAGCAAAAGATACAAGCCCGCAGGCTGGATCATAGCGGCGCAACGCTGGCAAGCCGACGACGAGAAGGAAATGAGCTGTCGAGGTAGCGAGGGGCGGTGATCAGCGGGTGATGCCCCCTACGGTCGTCGGCGCATCTCAATGCACCTTGCTCGCACCTTTGTTACGAGCTCCTGCACGCGTCCTCTGTCCTGTGGTTTTGCTAGAAGCTTCCAAAGCTGTAAGAAAGACACCATTTTGTATAGAAGATCAGCCGGATGTCTGATGAAATGTCCCTCTATCAAAGCTTTATTTCACGTGGTCCAAAGTGCCCAGGCCATGGCCCAAAACCCGAGCCATGCCATCTGCCTATCTCACCCAGAAGTGGCAGCAACTAACCGATAGAACTCCGAGAACCCACTCAGATTCCATGTTCAGCCTGTCACCGACCTTACCGCACTCCACACAAAACGTGCCATGATACAACGGAAAAGGATATGGTCACGATTTTCGTGTTCAACGCACCATATGCATTTGCCATCACCCGGGCCCCTCCTTTTCTGCACTTGATCCCCACTTGTAACCCTATCACGCGCCACTTGCCACACAAAAAATTAATCTTGGCTGGGAGTCTCGCCTTCCATATGCCGGATAGGTCACAAGGTGTCGCTGATTTAAAAATTTCTCTATACAAAGAGCCAGTCGAGAAGCACCCAGATGGTTCTAGGCACCAAATGACTTCATGGCAACCAAGAGTAAGCTGATGCCCTCTCAATTTCTCTCTCAATTGTTCCCACTCTATTAATACAATGTCCCCCGAGGATTAACGGAATTGGGGCACCCATTGGCCATGTTGCCACACTTCCGCCACCTTGGCTCCCTAGTTCATGGCGACGACAAAGAAGGCCAGGAACATGTCACTAAACCGGACATTATCACACCACCTATCCAGCCAAAAGCCTGCTGCCCGGCCGTTAAGTACAGAAAATTGGGTTCCCAAGGGAAGAAGTGACTGTACCTTCCTCACGTACCTCCGCAATGGTGTCCTTAGACGAGCGAAGCCTTCTAACCCCTCCTCCCACGACGTGGTCCCGTGGACAGTCTCTTCTTCAGTATTGTCGATATACAAAAAGAGGGGTACACTTTTTGTACCCCTATGACTGTGCACGGGCAGTCTGAGCCACGGCGCCACCACACCAAGCATGGCAAGGGAGGCAAGCCGGGGCGAGACTGAAGCTCGATGGAGACTGGAGCGACGCCAAGAACAAGACCACAAAGAGCAAAGGGACGAAACGGCTTCCCCCAGCAAGATCCTTGCCGGGGCCGGCTCTGGCAGCCCCGGCAAGACCCTTGCCGCGGCAGCTCGCCCCGCGCCTACGGAGCGAATCACCCTTGAGTCCACCGCCCCCATGGATCGAGGATTCGGGAGATATCCCCGTGGTAGCATGCAGATCTTTGTGAAGACATTCAAGATCAGATGCAAGTGAAGAAGACGACGACCCTTGGCGGGATCCCAGCCAAGGAGGACTAGAAGGCCCCCGGCAAGCACCTTGCCGGGGATGACAGCAGGCGCCACGGCAAGACCCTTGCCGGGGCCCCCGGCAATGCCCTTGCCGAGGACACCCACGGGCCCACCGTCAGGCCCGCATCAACTGGGTTTCACCGACCCACGCAGCTGCCGACCCAACCAGCTGGACAGGCTCCTGCGTGGCAACCCATAGATCTTCGTGGAGACCCGCCGTTACGCCACCTCAGCTGCCTGTCTGCCTACATGGCACCTCAGGCACCGCTGGCCAGGGCGCGTGTCAACACGATGAGGAGCGGCGACGGATAAGACGGACGTCTCCCCCCGTTCCCGATAAAGCAATGACACCTAAGCTGGGCGCATTAAATGCACCTTGTCCTGTAATGCGAGGGATAACCTCGCATCACTGTACCCTTTCCACCTCCTGTGTGCCACTGTGGCAGCCCCTTTTTCCTATAAAAGGAGGCCCGAGGCGACCAGGAGGAGGATTCGGCTTTTTAGAACTCCTCACGACTCTCTTGGAGCTCCTCGTTAGCTGAAGAACACCAACATATAATCCACCAAAGCAGGAGTAGGGTTTTACGCATCTTTGCGGCCCGAAGCTGGGTAAAGGAACCGTGTCCTGACTGTTAGATCCGCTCTTCTCTCAACCCCACGCCTCGCAACCGTAGTAGGGATTCTTGTGATCCCATAGGTGTCGATCCAAATACACCGACATCTTTGGCGCGCCAGGTAGGGGGCGCAGTTGTGAGAATCGGCTTTAGCGGTCAGGTCGACGCATCTTCATCGTCATGGCGCCCAAGAAGAAGATAACGGTGGCAGTTGGCCAGTCGGAGGCCGGACAGCCCGTCCCGACGCGGGCGAGCAGCGGACCGGTCGCGAAAAGAACCCGGGGTGCTGCTCGCGAACACCAACGCCGCCCCAGCAGCCGGAGTTTGGTAGGTGGCGATGCTTGTGCGCCTGGTAACAGGCCGCACACCGCCAGTTCCAGAGATGGAGCCCGGCCCTCCGCGGGTGGCGCGGGGCCCTCCAAGGTCGCGGCCGCACACAACCGAGGGCGACGCGAGGCCCTCCAGAACTCCCACGCCGGAACCAACAGCGCGCTCTTCTCAAGTAGCGCGCGACGAACGGCATCGTCGTCCGGAAGACCTCGGGCGTCGCCATGGGAAGAGCCCCGAGCACCGCCCCCGAAACATAGAAGACCTGCCCGCCCGCCGAAGCGCTGGTGGAGACGTTAGGCAACCGCGGGATCGTGATGGAGCAACCCCTGACACGGTCAAGGGTCGAAGCACGTCGCGGTCCGCGCAGGTTTCACTACCGTTGACACCAGCCGAAGTTTTGGCGCGCACGCAGTTGCTCCTCGACTTTCCTCCCGTTACGGGGAAACTCGACGAATGGAGAGCCACCATCCGAAGCCTTGTCGCAGTCGCCAACAGGGATGACCTAAATCCAGCGGAGCTTCCAGGCCGACGCTCCGATGGGGTCCCGCGCACCGGCGGCGGGAGAGCCGGCAGCGCCGTGGTTTCAGTGCATTCGCCTCCTCCTCGCCCGGTGACGCGTGCGTCGACCCGTCTAGACGTCGCGGGCGACGCCATCTCCATAGTGTCGTCCGACCCACAGACCCGCGGCGACCAGCGTCAAGTTCTTCAGGAGCGAGCTCGTGAGGACGCTCGAACCACCATCGAGCGCCGGCGCGGAACGCGCCACCAGTCAGACAGGCGAGCAGGGCCTGCTATGGACCGCCCAGCACCACAAAGTTCTGGAGGTCTACCCTACGAGGTAGGCTGTCCAGCTTTCACTCATGAGCTGTGGCAGTTCCAGTGGCCCTCTCACCGCACCTTCAAACCTGACGTTGGCGAGAAGTACAATGGCAAGACCCACCCGTCGGAGTTCCTCGGCATCTACACCATCGCGATGCAAGCTGCCGGGGCCCGCGACGATAAGGTGCTTGCGAATTACTTTCCGTTAGCTCTTAAACCTAACACCATGTCGTGGTTGATGCACTTGCCAGTAGACTCTATTTCCTCCTGGTTTGACTTGTGCCATGAGTTTGTTGGCGCCTTTACTGGAGGCCATCAAGCCCATGGCCAAGCGAGTGACCTGCATGTCATACCACAGAAGGAAGGCGAGACTCTGCGCAAGTACATATAGAGATTCAGCCGGGTACAGTACAATATCCCCGATGTTCACCCTGCCGCCATCATCAGCGCGTTCCACCAGAACGTGCACAACCGCAAGATGCGCGAAGAACTGGCGATGACCAAGGTGAAGGATGTGGCGGAACTCTACGTTCTTGCCGACAGATGTGCCCGGGCTGAAGAGGGAAGGAAGTACCCCGACGAAAGCGCCGGTGCGAAAACCGACTCCTCAGACGAGGATACTGCCGCTCCAGCGAAGAAGGGCCGGAACCGTAACAGGAAGCGCAAGGGGAAGGCCGTGCTTGCCGTCGAGGGATCTGATGACACCGGCTCCGCCAAGAAAACCAAGGCGGGTGACCCTGGCAAAGAAATTGTCGGGTGTGTCGCCTGCCGGGCCTTGGCGGCTGCCGAGAAGCCAGGAAACTCCGGCAAGCAATACTGCAAGATCCATCGCACCAAGGGCCATGATCTCCAGGAGTGCCACCAGGTTGAGCTCCTTGCTGAGAAGCAAAGAGCTGAATACGAGAGGCGGGACAAGGAGAAGGGCCAAGACGGCGCTGAGTGATCCAGCAAGAAGCGTGACGGCCAAGCAGGCCGTCGCGGCAAGGAGAAACAGCAGTAAAGGGCCGCCCGGGGCCGCAACAGAAGACCTGAAGACGACGATCACGAAGGGAAGACGAGTCCGGCGGCCAAGAATTTCAGAAGGCTACGGATGCCATGTGCGTCGATGGTGGCGCCTCACTGCATGCTTCTCACCGCCAGCTTAAACAGTGGGCGCGTGAGATTATTGTGGCAGAGCCATCGTCCGGTGCCCAAAAGCCGCTGAAATGGTCCAGCACACCTATCATCTTTGACGCCGAGGATCACCCTGATCGCACTACTGCGGTCGGGTGCTTGCCATTGTTGGTTTCACCGACAATACGCAACCTCAAGGTGATGAAGATGCTAGTTGATGGCGGGGCCGGTCTGAACCTACTTTCGCCCACCGTGATCGAGAAGTTGCAAGTTCCTGATGGAGACCTCGAGGTGACGGGCACGTTTCAGGGGATCAGCCCAGGGAGGAGTCAACCAAGGGGGAAAGTGACGCTGCCCGTGACTTTTGGAAGTGATATGAACTACAGAACTGATAGGATCGTGTTCGATGTTGCCAAGATCCCCCTGCCTTACAATGGGATCCTTGGCTGCCCAGCACTGGCCAATTTCATGGTAGCGTCACACTATGCCTACAACACCCTGAAGATGCTAGAGCCCGTGACGATCATCACCATCCCCTCTGACAAGAAAGATGCGCTGATTTGCACCGACCAATTGTACCAGCAAGCAGGTGCAGCAACTGCCGCTACGGGGGCATTTGCTCCTGCCGCTGGAGCCCCGAGAGGGAAGAAGAAGAAGACCGGCGAGACCTCGGGTGCCCACTCCGGCAAGCGCACCTCTTCGGAGTGCTGTGCTCCCGTCGAGGACGTGCCTGAGAGCTCCACCCGAAAGATGAAGACCGGCAAGACCTCAGACACCCACTCCATCAAGCGCACCTCTTCGGAGTGTCGCGCTCCCGTCGAGGACGTGCCAGAGAGCTCCACCGACAGAAACAAGAGATCCAGGGCTACGCCGCCAGGAACCAAGAAGGTTTTTGTCAAGGAAGACGGCACGGGAGGGGCTTTTACCATAAGCTCCGCCCTTGACAAAAAATAGGAAGACGCGCTCGTCACCTTCCTGCGGGCGAGTGTCGACGTGTTTGCCTGGCAAGCGTCCGACATCCCCAGAGTTCAAAGGGAGGTGATCGAGCACCACCTTGCTATCTGCCCTCATGCGCGGCCCATCAAGCAGAAGGTCAGGAAGCAAGCTTTGGAACGGAAAGAGTTCATCACCGAGGAGATCCGGAAACTGGAAGCTGCGGATTTGGTGAGAGGAGTGCTCCACCCAATGTGGTTGGACAATCCAATGGTAGTGCGCAAGGCAAATGGGAAGTGGAGGCTATGTATTGATTACACGGATATCAATAAAGCTTGTCCCAAGGACCCTTTCCCGTTGCCGCGCATAGACCGGATTGTCGACTCCATGGCAGGGTGTGACCTGCTGTCATTCCTCGATGCCTACTCCGGCTACCACCAAATCTTTATGGCGAGAGAAGACGAAGAGAAGACAGCATTCATCACCCCATGTGGCATGTACTGTTTCATACGAATGCCTTTCGGGTTGAAGAGTACTGGTTCGACGTTTGCAAGGGCAGTCTAGATTGGTTTTGAACCCCAGCTCCATAGAAATATGGAGGCATATATGGATGATATAGTGGACAAAACGAAGAACAAGGCAACCCTTGTACCGGATTTGCAAGAAACATTTGTGAACCTGCGCAAGATCAACCTCAAGCTAAACCCTGAGAAGTGCGTCTTCGGCGTTCCGTCTGGCAAGCTTCTCGGGTTCTTTGTGTCGCAACGTGGGATAGAAGCCTATCCGGACAAGATCAAAGCCATAGAGCAGATTGAAGCATCCAAACGGGTCAAGGATGTGCGTCGGCTTGCTGGCTGCGTTGTCGCCATGAGCAGATTCATTTCCAAGTCTGTTGAGCGCGCCCTCCCCTTTTTCAAGATTTTGTAAAAGGCGGGCCCAATGGAGTGGACTCCTAGCAGACCGCGCCTCGGCCCCATCCACTCAGCAGGCCACGCCCCCACACCTCCCCCCGTTTATGGGGAAGGCGCGGGCCGCCTCCTTTCACATTTACTGCGACGTGTCGCATGGCTACGGAAACCGCCCCACGCATGCCGCTCACGTCACTCACGCCCCTCCACCCCGCGCTGCGCGTGCGGGTCATGGGAGGCGCAGCGCGCGGAAATTTTACCACGGTGAAAACCACCCCGCCTGCCCGCGCACCGTTCTGGGCCTGGCCCAACAACGTGTCGCGCTTATGTGTGGCCCAGGCCCGGAGGCTCCTGTCGGTGTACAAAAAGAGGGGTACACTTTTTGTACCCCTATGACTGTGCACGGGCAGTCCGAGCCACGGCGCCACCACACCAAGCATGGCAATGGAGGCAAGCCGGGGCGAGACTGAAGCTCGATGGAGACCTGAGCGACGCCAAGAACAAGCCCACAAAGAGCAAAGGGACAAAACGGCTTCCCCCGGCAAGATCCTTGCCGGGGCCAGCTCTGGCAGCCCCGGCAAGATCCTTGCCGCGGCAGCTCGCCCCGCTCCTACGAAGCAAATCACCCTTGAGTCCACCGCCCCCATGGGGCGAGGATTCGGGAGATATCCCCGTGGTAGCATGCAGAACTTTGTGAAGACATTCAAGATCAGATGCAAGTTAAGAAGATGACGACCCTTGGCGGGATCCCAGCCAAGAAGGACTAGAAGGCCCCCGGCAAGCACCTTGCCGGGGATGACAGCAGGCGCCATGGCAAGACCCTTGCCGGGGCCCCCAGCAAGGCCCTTGCCGAGGACACCCACAGGGCCACCGTCAGGCCCGCATCAACTGGGTTTCACCGACCCACGCAGCTGCCGACCCAACCAGCTGGACAGGCTCCTGCGTGGCAACCCACAGATCTTCGTGGAGACCCACCGTTACGCCACCTCAGCTGCCTGTCTGCGTACATGACACCTCAGGCACCGCTGGCCAGGGCGCGTGTCAACACGAGGAGGAGCGGCGACGGACAAGACGGACATCTCCCCCCCCCCGTCCCCGATAAAGCAAGGACACCTAAGCTGGGCGCATTAAACGCACCTTGTCCTGTAATGCGAGGGATAACCTCACATCACTGTACCCTTTCCACCTCATGTGTGCCACTGTGGCAGCCCCTTTTTCCTATAAAAGGAAGCCCGAGGCGACCCGGAGGAGGATTCGGCTTTTTAGAACTCCTCACGACTCCCTTGGAGCTCCTCGTTAGCTGAAGAACACCAACATATAATCCACCAAAGCAGGAGTAGGGTTTGACGCATCTTTGCGGCCCGAAGCTGGGTAAAGGAACCGTGTCCTGACTGTTAGATCCGCTCTTCTCTCAACCCCGTGCACCGCAACAGTAGTAGGAATTCTTGTGATCCCATAGGTGTCGATCCAAATACACCGACAGGTATCAAGAAGACTGACCACATAGGCACAAGCAAACCAGTACACAAATCTTATGCAGCAGCTTCAAAAACCAATATACGTACAGTTTAGGAATTTTTTTATTTTTTTTCTCGCAAAAAGACCCGCCTGGGTAGTAGATGCCCTGAACCATTGCTTGATGTTGACTCAGTTGAATTAAATGATGTTGTGGTAGCTAATTTCATCAGACCGAAACCAACATGTTGTGGTTAGCTAATTTCAACATGAGCAAAATCAACGTGCACTAATTTGCCAAGAAACCCTAATAGCAATGAATGCTAAAATTATGCTAATATAGCTGTACTATTTACAAATGAAATATGCATCTACATCAAATATATGCATCCAAGAAAGTATAAGACATTTTCTTTACCATAAGTAACTATAAGCTCTATTATCACATGGTTTGTGATTAGTCTAGACATTAAGGGGGGTAAAATGACAAATTTTATCACAAGAAAACAAACATCAATTCGTCAAACAGATACACTATTATCTAATGAAGTACAAGCTAATCGTAATTGATCTGTTATTGGATGGACCAAAGCCTTAAAGACTCATATACAATCATTTATTTTAGAGGATATGCACGGTAACATGATATATCTTCCTCATCACATATGTTCTTAAATCACCTGTCCTATTGAAAAACGCTTCTGCTGTTCAAACTCTTCTATATGTATATACATATGCAGTCATCTACACATAACAACCATAACCATTTGGAGTATAGGTTGAGAGGGGTAAATAAATAAACTGATTGAAGAGTTCAACTGAAAAGTGCCGACTAAAAGAAGGATAATGCATAAATGATTGATATTATTTAAAAGAAAAAAACAAATAGCTTCATGTTTAATATTGGTTAGAAAATATTTGTGTGCTACTTCCAGTTATAGAGGTGTGTCGTTCTTTTCATGCATGCAATTGGACATTGTCACTCCAAGACCAATGATGTTGAAAATATTTCTTGACATGTACTCGGCTTTTTGAAGAAGAAAATATGTTGATCATGACATGCAAGGTAGAGCATTCCTTTTAGATCACTTCACATATTGTCTCCCGTATCATGTAGTACGTATGCAATAGTTCAATATTTAATGATAACAGATAAGGTTATAGAGTAAATAATATTAACACGCTTTATATGAATGATTCAATTTATTCAGCTTTGTTAGTATTACCGTCATTATTGCAACATGTGAAATACATATACCATCAAGTCGCCAAATTCCCTATATCATACAATAATTTGCTTATATATTATGTTTGATCTACGGAGTGTATCTTGAATCTTAATTACCATCCGTGAAATACCATTAATGTTGTCCAATTAAATCGATCATTGCCATCAAAGTTCCTAATTGACCTCATCTAGGAATGTGAACATTTGTCAGAATTTAACAAAATTGTTAAAAATCCTTCAATTTGCAATTTATGTTATTCATACTATCTGGAGATAGTAGAGTGGTCTACTTTTATTAATCATTAGAAGGCAACCATAGTGCTGCGACGTTACCATTACCATTGGGATTTCATAGTCTACACAATCAATGTGTCCATGTAGGGGTGTGTTGATGTTACCGGGAGGTAATTTTCGCAAGGCGAGTAAATAGAAGTGAAATGGATTGGGTGCAAAGGAAAAAGATTAATTCCAGACTACCATAGAAATATGGTGAAGAAATGACACATGTTGTTACACGTTTTTATTCCATGTTTGGATCCCCTTCCAGGTCATTCTTCATTTGTAGTTTTCTGTTCTGCAATATGTATTCATTCCATAAAGAGTTGTTCATAATACATAGCAGAAAGTTGAAGATGTTCCTACGCAAACATCACTCAGTGTACACAATCACTAAAATAAATATTAATATGTCAATCTTGCATAGCGGGAGCAAATTTACCAATCCTTACACCAAAACAGTGCGGACTATTAAATTTGTGTTTTAGTGGAAAACATATTAGAATGCAACATGGTAAAAATACGGGAAAATTTATAGACATATAACTTCCACATCATGGATGGTCATAAAAAATACAATTCATGCGTCATGCATAATCAGAAGGTAAATGATAGATCGAATATATATATCTATATATATATATATATATATATATATATATATATATATATATATATATATATATATAATCAACCAAATCTAATACAAAACTAAGTTTGTAGATGTCTAATATTTGTAAATTTCATCACGGTTAGTTACAATTTTTCTTTAGATGATAATATGCTCATATTACAAACTTTATAAAATTCTAGCGTGCGCATCGAGCAGGCAACTTTGCCATTTTTCGTAATAGTAAATATTAATTCGTATTGCAAGGATGCCACGCCAAACTCCCTTATTAAAACCAAGGACTAAAACTCCTACATCATGCAATAACTGAAACCAATATTTTATTCATGAGCAGAAAACACCATGTTATGGTGAATACCAGGGACTATAGCAACAGACTGAGGTACAAAATACTAATCATCTGTATATTACATGGGAGGGTGGTAAAAAATGTTTCTTTGAAGCCTCAATACCTAATGGAGCATGCTTTGCACATTCACTCTTGCATACATCCATGGCAAGATAGCACTTGCGGTTAACTAAACAACAGAAACAAAATGACTTCTCATTGCATAGTGGAGTTCCTTTTCTATAGACGCATAATCCAGTTGGTATATGGATCTTCATGTTTTCTTGGCATTCCATGATTTGGCCTACATAATAAATTAAATTCATTAATATATTAATAATATATTATTCAATGAGCTAAAGATAAACCACACCAATCATAGGAAAAATATATTACTTACGAATCAATAAGAACTTGTTAATGAGATAGAGTATAGACAACAGATGCACTATCCTCTTATCAGAAAGAATTACAAAATAAATAATATTACTTAGGAATCAATAAGTCGTGTGTCCGTAGGAACTTACAATGTGTATGGATCGTAGAGTACAAGAGAAGCACACAGAGTATGGTCCCTGTGGGGAAGGAGTTCATGTACTTTTCCATCTAGTTAACTCAACACAGCGGTAGTTGCTTTTTTAGTGTTCCTCACGACAGAAACACAATGGAAGATGGTTGGTATGTCCTAGCACCACCTGTCTATATATACACAAATTATCGCAACACATATCAAAAACAATATTTAGAGCATAATTAAGGCTATTTATAGGTATCCATTATTTATCGGGATATATACTTCCAAATTTAGTATTTCACTAAGAATTAAATTATTACCATGTTAAACTGCCACATATATTTTGCCTATTTTCCAATTATAGCCACCAAATTCCAAAGGTGGGACAAAAAATTAATTAATTAAATCATTAATTTCTATTTGC
This sequence comes from Secale cereale, assembly GCA_902687465.1. Lineage (NCBI taxonomy): Eukaryota > Viridiplantae > Streptophyta > Magnoliopsida > Poales > Poaceae > Secale > Secale cereale. Next base: position 786,742,665 of record LR738712.1, on the reverse strand, counting down.
GCTATCTTGTTTCTACATTTTTTAGCAATCGGTATGGTGTCATCTCTACATATATCCGCAATTGAGGCACACCCATTCTGCGAACCGGGGGCATCATGGTCCAGCCCAGGGATCAATGTCTTATAGAACACGATACAACTTTGATACGGAATACACTATGATTTCATAAACGTACTATGGGTACAAAGTCTTAGGTTACAATACTCTTGCAAAGCAAGGCAGCACTATTAAATGCAGCTACCATTAAATACATTATTCTATGAACATCTCGAATTGAAATACTAGTGACAAAAGGATCGTGAAACGGCGAAAGGCATGAACAAGGTGGGACTCCAATCCAATGGGACAGTGCTGGGACACCTCCTAATTCTCATACTCAAAATCCATGGGGTATTCGTCTATGGCCTCTCATGCATCTGCCGTGATAAGCCAGGTGAGTACATTGAAGAAAAACGTCTGTGGCATTATTGCTTGAACAAAAATATTCTCTGTCATGGAAGTTGCACTTGTACGACAATAATTATGACAAAAACACATATAGCCATGCATATGGTGGGTACATAGTTATATGACAAAACGTTGGCTTTTCTTCCTGGGTAGGCTGGAGGCGCACCTACATGACATTCTCTAGGCCGTCCATGATTTTAAAAATCATGGTAGAAGTGAGGGCGAGATTTTTTGAGGGATTTATCAGTATACAATGGGTGTTAGGGCCGGGGCGATACAGTGGTGGGTTGTGTGTTTCTCTCATATATACGGGCGAGGGTACGAGCTCTCCAAGCCTGTCGCTTACTAAACCCGGGCGATTGATCCCTCACACTATGTATTGAGCCCGAGCGATCTCTCGGAATACTGAACTCTGGCGACCTAGCTCGCTGCTTACTAAACCCGACCAATCCCTTCGCTGCTTACTGAACCCGAGTGCTCGATGCAAGACTCGTGCGCATACGTTGCTGGCCCAATTGATCGATGCATTGCATCGAGCCCCCACGCGAGACGTGAGTTCATCTAGCGGCGGGTTGGTTGCCTGTCAATGAACAGTCCCCGTTGTTGCCTAATGTCTACTATGCAACTTTATTATTGTAGAATTTGTTGGGCCTCCAATCGTAGAGTTATGAAGGAGAATACCAAATTTCGCTGAGGTATATGACCTAAGGTTTATTCATCTGTGATATGTGTAAGATGAAGGTGGTTCCCGGGCCGAGGACGAGCAGGAATGTTTCGTGCCCTTTCTTATCTGTGGACTAGAGTTCTCAATCCACCCCTTCTCCGGGGGCCTTTTCCACTTCCTATTCCTTCAGCTTCACCACCTCACTAATGCTGAATCGGGATTTAGTCCCGGTTCTGCAATCAGCACTAAAGGGTGGGGACTAAAGGTCCACCCTTTAGTCCCGGTTCAACACGGCCCGGGACCAAAGGCCCACCACGTGGCACGAGCCCGCGCCGGGGGCTGGGGACCATTAGTCCTGGTTGGTAACACCTACCGGAATTAAAGGAATTTTTTGAAGAAAAAAAGTTGAATTTTTTTCCTATTTTTAAATTTGTGAATTACTTGACAATTTAATCTCTAATCACCCCTCGTCACTGCTCAAGTGTGGAGCACTACTGAAAGATCGTGGATGTCGCCTAGAGGGGGGTGAATAGGCGCTTTAAAATAATTACGGTTTAGGCTTGAACAAGTGCGGAATAAACCTAGCGGTTAATTTGTCAAGCACAAAACCTACAACAACTAGGCTCACATATGTGCACCAACAACTTATGCTAAGCAAGATAAACAGCTAGGTGATAGGAAGATATATAGCAAGAAGCAATATGGCTATCACAAAGTAAAGTGCATAAGTAAAGGTCTCGGGTAAGAGATAATTGAGGCACGCGGAGACGACGATGTATCCCGAAGTTCACACCCTTGCGGATGCTAATCTCCGTTTGGAGCGGTGTGGAGGCATAATGCTCCCCAAGAAGCCACTAGGGCCACCGTAATCTCCTCACGCCCTCGCACAATGCAAGATGTCGTGATTCCACTAAGGGAGGCATAATGCTCCCCAAGAAGCCACTAGGGCCACCATAATCTCCTCACGCCCTCGGGGCAATCTCCACAACCTAATTGGAGACCTCGACGCTTGCCCGGAGCTTTACATGACAATGATTGAGCTCGGAACACCACCAAGGTTGGGGCTATCTCCACAACTTAATTGGAGGCTCCCAACGACACCATGAAGCTTCACCACAATGGAATATGGCTCCGAGGTGACCTCAACCGTCTAGGACGCCCAAGCACGCAAGAGGAACAAGCTTAAGGGTACCAAGCACCCATGAGTAATAAGCTTCTCAACTTGTAACTTCCACGTATCATTGTGGAGAACTCAAACCGATCAACCAAATGAAATGGCAAGGGCACGCGGAGTGCCCAAGTCCTTCTCTCTGAAATCCCACCAAAGCAACTAATCACAGGGAGGGAAAAGAGAGGAAGAACGAAGAAGAGAACACGAAGAACTCCAAGATCTAGATCCGAAGGGTTCCCCTCAGATAGAGGAGAAAGTGATTGGTGGAAGCGTAGATGTAAATCCCCTCTCTATTTTCCCCCCAAAACTAGCAAGAATCCATGGAGGGATAAAGAGATGGCAAGCTCGAAGAAGGTCAACAATGGGGGAAGAACACGAGCTCAAGAGGCAAGGTTCTATGGGGAAGAAGACCCCCTTTTATAAGAGGGGAAAATCCAACTGTTATCCTCTCAGCCCGCACCGAGTGGAACTACCGCTCCAAGGAGCGGTGCTACCGCTAGGGCGGTTGTAGCCAAAAGAAACACTACCGCGACAGGGCCACTTGGCTGCCTGAAAGAAATATTCCCTAGAGGCAATAATAAATTTGTTATGTATATTTCCTTATATCATGATAAATGTTTATTGTTCATGCTAGAATTGTATTAACCGGAAACTTGATACATGTGTGGATACGTAGACAAAATAGAGTGTCCCTAATATGCCTCTACTTGACTAGCTCGTTGATCAAAGATGGTTATGTTTCCTGACCATAGACATGTGTTGTCATCTGATGAACGAGATCACATCATTAGGAGAATGATGTGATGGAAAAGAACCATCCGTTAGCATAGCAGTATGTTCGTTTACTTTTAGTGCTATTGCTTTCTTCATGACTTATACATGTTCCTCTGTCTATGAGATTATGCAACTCCCGAATACCGGAGGAACACCTTGAGTGCTCTCAAACGTCACAACGTAACTGGGTGACTATAAAGATGCTCTACAGGTGTGTCCGAAGGTGTTTCTGGTGTTGGCATAGATCAAGAATAGGATTTGTCACTCCGAGTGTCGAAGAGGTATCTCTGGGCCCTCTCGGTAATACACATCATAATAAGCCTTGCAAGCAAACGACTAATGAGTTAGTCACGAGATGATGTATTACGGAACGAGTAAAGAGACTTGCCAGTAACGAGATTGAACAAGGTATGATGATATCGATGATCGAATCTCGGGCAAGTAACATTCTGATGACAAAGGGAACAACGTATGTTGTTGTGCGGCTTGACCGATAAAGAACTTCGTAGAATATGTAGGAACCAATATGAGCATCTAGGTTTCGCTATTGGTTATTGACCAGAGATGTGTCTCGGTCATGTCTACATAGTTCTAGAACCCGTAGGGTCCGCACGCTTAACGTTCGATGACGATCGGTATTATGAGTTTATGTGTTTTGATGTACCGAAGATTGTTTGGAGTCCTGGATGAGATCACAGACACGACGAGGAGCCTCGAAATGGTCGAGACATGAAGATTGATATATTGAAAGGTTATATTCAGACTCCGGAAGGGTTCTAAAGTGTATCGGGTATATTTAGGGATGGCAATGGGTCGGGTTTGGGGCGGGTGGAGCTGGTCCAAATCCAACCCATGACCCGTCTACGCACCCTCTACCCATCCACCAAGGTATCCATGGGCACAAATTGTGCCCAAGCCCAAACCCACTGGATACCCAGAAACCCGTGGAGGTCCATGGGCATAGAAAAATCAGCTCACATCCTTCCCAAAGATCAAATTAACTCATCAACATTCATTCACAAATGGAATATAAGCTACAAGCATAAGTAGGCAGCGAGTACTATAATGGTGTGACGTACCAGTGGTTGATTCTGCGGGTGACTTGGGGTTTGGTTAGTCTACTGTCACTGGCATATGCGCTCATATGGGTATCCATGGGATATCCATGGAGCACAAATTATAACTGTGCCCAACCCAGCTATTCGTGGATATCCATATCCATGGACCCATGGGCAAAAATGCGGTCCATACCCTTGCCCAACTGGGTCGGGTATCCACGGGTATCCGGATCCATGTATAAAATCGCCATCCCTAGGTATATTTCGGAGTACCAGTAGGTTACAGGAACCCCCCGGGGAGTATATGGGCCTTATTGGGCCCTAGTGGAGGAAGAGGGTAGCAAGCATGTGGTGGGTCGCGGCCCCCGCTAGGCCCAAACCAAATTGATTTAGGGCTTGGGGGCCGGCCCCCCTTTCCATCTCCTCTCCTCCTCTTTCCTCCTTCTCCTAGTAGGACTAGGAAAGGATGAAACCTACTCCTACTAGGAGTAGGACTCCACCCCTTTGGCGCGCCCCCTATGGCCGGCCCTCCTCCTCCCTCCCTCCTTTATATACGTGGGCAGGGGGCACCCCATAGGCACACAAGTTGATTTCTTAGCCATGTGCGGTGCCCCCTCCATAGTTACACACCTTGGTCATATTGTCGCAGTGCTTAGGCGAAGCCCTGCGTCGGTAACTTCATCAACACCGTCACCACGTCATCATACTGATGAAACTCTCCCTCAGCCTCAACTAGATCTAGAGTTTGAGGGACGTGACCGGGCTGAACGTGTGCAGATCGCGGAGGTACCATACATTCTGTACTTGGATCGGCTGGATCGTGAAGACGTTCGACTACATCAACCGCGTTACTAAACGCTTCCGCTTTCGGTCTACGGGTGTACGTGGACACACTCTCCCCACTTGTTGCTATGCTTCTCTTAGATAGATCTTGCGTGATCGTAGGAATTTTTTTGAAATACTACGTTCCCCAATAGTGATATCAGAGCCAGGTCTATGCGTAGATGATATGCACGAGTAGAACAGAATGAGTTGTGGGTGATAATAGTCATACTGCTTCCCATCATGTCATACTTTGATTCGGCGGTATTGTTGGATCAAGTGGCCCGAACCGACATTACGCGTACGCTTACGCGAGACTAGTTCTACTAACGTGCTTCGCACATAGGTGGCTGCCGGGTGTCAGTCTCTCCAACTTTAGTTGAATCGAGCGTGGCTACGCCCGGTCCTTGTGAAGGTTAAAACATCACACTTGACGAAAAATCGTTGTGGTTTTGATGCGTAGGTAAGAATGGTTCTTACTAAGCCCGTAGCAGCCGCGTAAAACTTGCAACAACAAAGTAGAGGATGTCTAACTTGTTTTTGCAGGGCATGTTGTGATGTGATATGGTCAAGACGTGATGAGTTGTGCGTTGTTGCATGAGATGATCATGTTTTGTAAATTATCGGCAACCGGCAGGAGCCTTATGGTTGTCTCTTTATTGTATGAATTGCGAAAGCCATGTAATTGATTTACTTTATCACTATGAGTTAGCGATAGTAGTACTAGCAATAGCTGGCGAGACAACCACGACGCTATGGTGAAGATCATGGTGTCAAGCTGGTGATGATGGAGATCATGACGATGCTTTGGAGATGGAGATCAAAAGCACAAAATGATGATGGCCATATCATATCACATATTATGATTGCATGTGATGTTTATCTTATTATGCTTCTTATTTTTCTTAGTATGGCGGTAGCACTATAAGATGATCCCTTACAAAATTTCAAGGTACAAGTGTCTCCCTAAGTATGCACCGTTGCGACAGTTTGTCGTGTCGAGATACCACGTGATGATCGGGTGTGATAAGCTCTACATTCAAATGCAACGGGTGTAAGACAGTTTTGCACACGCATAATACTCGGGTTAAAATTAATGAGCCTAGCATGTACAGACATGGCCTCAGAACACTGGAGGCTGAAAGGTCGAGCGTGAATCATATAGTAGATATGATCAACATAAGATATTCACCATTGAAAACCACTACGAGAATCCGGTAATTTGCCGTCTGTGGTCCACAGACGGCAAAGACTTGTTTACAGACGACAAATTTTTTGTCGTCAGCAACTGACGGCAAACTATGTCGGCAAACTCAAAGTCGGAAAAAAGTACTTTGTCTTTGCCGTCAGCCAAACTCAGATGTTTGCCGTCAGCATTTCATCTGACAGACGGCAAAGAAACCTATTTGCCGTCACCCGAACGTGATCTTTGCCGTCAACTGAAACTTTTTACAGACGGCAAAGATTTTTTTTTATTTTACAAAAAATACGCTGGACAGAGTCAACATCAAAACAAGACATGAATGTTTTTTTAGGGAACAAGACATAAAGGTTCGGTTGACAAAGAAAAGGGAAAGGCCCGCGCATGCTGCCTTTTATTCATCGGTAGTGGAGTTACAGAGTTGTTACACAACGGTCCTGAAAGTTTACACAAAGGACCCTAAAAAGTAAATCTGAAAAGCAATCAGGTCCTTCTCCATTGTGGCAACAGAGACTTCATCGCCGGCCGTACTTCTCGCTGGGGACAAAACCATTGCGACTCCACTTCTGCCGCCCGGTTGTGCTTGCCACGCCGCCCGGTCGTGCTTGCCACGCCGCCCGGTCGTGCTTGCCACGCCGCCCGCCCTGGTCGCCGATGTGCCACGCCGCCCGCCCTGCTCGTTGCGCGGCCACCCATGAGCAGAGGAGAGCGCGGGGTCGATGGCGCTCGCCGAGGCGCTACAAGGCCTGCTCGCTGCGCCGCTGCCCGCCCTGCTCGGCCGCGTCGTCCGTGAGCAGAGAGGAGCGCGAGGTGGGTGGGGGCTGGCGGAATCGGCGCTCGGGAGCTCGGGGTCGATGGCGCTCGCCGAGGCGCTGCAAGGCCTGCTCGCTGCGCCGCTGCACGCCCTGCCCGGCCGCGTTGGCCGTGAGCAGAGAGGAGCGCGAGGTGGGTGGGGGCTGCCGGAAGCGGCGCTCGGGAGCTCAGGGTCACCGGTATGGCGAGCGCTGGCCGCGGCACTCGGGAGCTTGGGGTCGCCGCGCGGGCGGACGGGCGGGCTACCAGTGGTCGGCGGCGCGCGGCTGTTCGGGGTCGCCGGACAGGCGGCCGGGCAATGGCCGGCGGCAGTTGGCTCCTCGGTAGAGGACAGAGGAGGGTGCTGCCCATGGGCGAGTTGATATGCTCGGTAGAAGGAGAGATTGGAGGCAGTTCGGGAGAGATTGATGGAGAGGAGACAGGCATGTGAGGGTGGGGCCGGGTCGTGGGGGCCCGTGCGTGGTGTGTTCGTGGGTGGGTGGGGGGCATGCGTGGTCTGACCGGCGCGGTAGGTGGGATGTGCGGTTTAGATCTTGCCATGTCAGCGATCCGCGTGATCGATCCGCGTGTTGTGTTTTCTCTTTGCCGTCTGCCAAATAATATACAGACGACAAATAGCCTATTTTGCCATCTGTATTATTTTTGCAGACGGCAAAGCCTATTTTGCCGTCAGTATATTTTTAGCAGACGGCAAAGTGAGTTGTTTGCCGTCTGTATTTTTTCTGGCTGACGGCATAGTTTATTTTGCCTTCAGTATATTTTTAGAAGACGGCAAAGTTAGTTGTTTGCCGTCAGTATTTCTTTGCCGTCTGCAGTTGACGGCAATATTGCTCTTTGCTGTCAGGCCCGACGAAAAAATGACGGCAAAAACACCATCTCACGTGATGATCGCACATGGTTTAGTTGATTTTCATCATGTCATCATTTAGATGACTTGAGGGATGTCTATCTAAGTGGGAGTTCTTTAATAATATTATTAATTGAACTTTAATTTATCATGGACTTAGTCATGATAGTATTTGCAAATTACGTTGTAGATCAACAGCTCACATTGTAGCTCCCTTATGTTTTTTATATGTTCATAGAGAAAACTAAGTTGAAAGATACAAACTAGGTCCGTGATCTGAGGATTATCCTCATTGCTGCACAGAAGAATTATGTCCTTGATGCACAGCTAGGTGACAGACCTATTGCAGGAGCGTATGCAGACATTATGAACGTTTTGACAAGCTCGGTATGATGACTACTTGATAGTTTAGTACACCATGCTTTACGACTTAGAACCGGGACTTCAAAAATGTTTTGAACGCCACGAGGCATATAAGATGTTTCAAGAGTTGAAATTCGTATTTCATAATCATGCCCGTGTCGAGAGGTATGAAACCTCTGACAGTAATTTGCCTACAAGATGGAGGAGAATAGCCCAACCAATGAGCATGTGCTCAGATTGTTTGGGTACTACAATTGCTTGAATCAAGTGGGAGTTAATATTCCAGATAAGATAGTAATTGACAAAGTTCTCTAGTCACTATCACCATGTTACTAGAACTTCGTGATGAACTATAATATGCAAGGGATGCCGAAAGTAATTCCCGAGCTCTTCGCAATGCTGAAATAGGCGAATGTAGAAATCAAGAAAGAACATCAAGTGTTGATGGTTAACAAGACCAGTAGTTTCAAGAAAAGGGCAAAGGGATAGAAGGGGAACTTCAAGAAGAATGACAAGCAAGTTGTCACTCCCGTGAAGAAACCGAAAGCTAAACTCAAGCCTGAAACTAAGTGATTCTACTGCAAAGGAAATGGTCACTGGAACTGCCCTACACACTTGGCGGATAAGAAGGATGGCAAAGTGAACAAAGGTATATTTGATATACGGATTATTGATGTGTACTTTACTAGTGTTCATAGCAACCCCTGGGTATTTGATACCGGTTCAGTTGCTAAAATTGGTAACTCGAAACGAGAGTTGTAGAATGAACAGAGAGTACTTAAGGGTGAAGTGACGATGTGTGTTGGAAGTGGTTCCAAGATTGATATGATCATCATCGCACACTCCCTATACTTTTGTGATTAGTGTAGAAACTAAATAAATTTTATTTGGCATTTGCTTTGAGCATGAAAATGATTTGATCATCTTTATTGCAATACGGCTATTCATTTAAAGTCATAGAATAATTGTTGTTCTGTTTACATGAATAAAACCTTCGATGGTCATACACCCAATGAAAATAGTTTGTTGGATCTCGATCGTAGTGATATACATATTCATAATATTGAAGCCAAAAGATGCCAAGTTAATAATGATAGTGCAACTTATTTGTCGCACTGCCGTTTAAGTCATATTGGTGTAAAGCGCATGAAGAAACTCCATGATGATGGGCTTTTGGAATCACTTGATTATGAATCATTTGATGCTTGCGAACCATGCCTCATGGGCAAGATGACTAAAAATCTGTTCTCCGGAACAATGGAGCGAGCTACTGACTTATTGGAAGTAATACATACCGATGTATGTGGTCCAATGAGTATTAAGGCTCACGGCAGGTATCGTTATTTTCTGACCTTCATAGATGATTTGAGTAGATATGGGTATATCTACTTGATGAAACATAAGTCTGAAACATCAGAGTGAGGAAAATCATCATGACAAGAAAATAAAGTTTCTACGATCTGATCGCGGAGGCGAATATTTGAGTTACGAGTTTGGTCTTCATTTGAAACAATGTTGAATAGTTTCACAACTCACGCCACCTGGAACACCACAGCGTAATGTCGTGTTCAAACATTGTAACCGTACTTTATTAGATAGGGTGCAATCTATGATGTCTCTTACCGATTTACCACTATCGTTTTGGGGTTATGCTTTAGAGACAGTTGCATTCACGTTAAATAGGGCACCATCTAAATCTGTTGAGACGACGTCTTATGAACTGTGGTTTGGCAAGAAACCCAAGTTGTCGTTTCTTAAAGTTTGGGGTTGCGATACTTATGTGAAAAAGCTTCAACCTAATAAGCTCGAACCCAAGTCGGAGAAATGTGTCTTCATAGGATACCCAAAGGAAATTGTTGGGTACACCTTCTATCACAGATCCGAAGGCAAGATATTCATTGCTAAGAATGGATCTTTTCTAAAGAAGGAGTTTCTCTCGAAAGAAGTGAGTGGGAGGAAAGTAGAACTCGATGAGGTAATTGTAGCTTCTCCCGAATTGGAAAGTAGTTCATCACAGAAACTAGTTCAAGTGATTCCTACACCAATCAGTGAGGAAGCTAATGATGATGATCATGAAACTTCAGACCAAATTACTACTGAACCTCGTAGGTCAACCAGGGTATGTTCCGCGCCAGAGTGGTATGGTAACCCTGTTCTGGAAGTCATGTTACCGGACCATGATGAACCTACGAACTATGAGGAAGAGATGATGAGCCCAGATTCCGCAAAATGGCTTGAGGCCATGAAATCTGAGATGGGATCCATGTATGAGAACAAAGTGTGGACTTTGGTTGACTTGCCCGATGATCGGGAAGCCATTGAGAATAAATGGATCCTTAAGAGGAAGACTGACGCCGATGGTAATATTACTGTCTACAAAGCTCGACTTGTTGCGAAAGGTTTTTGGCAAGTTCAAGGAGTTGACTACGATGAGACCTTCTCACCCGTAGCGATGCTTAAGTCTGTCCGAATCATGTTAGCAATTGCCGCATTTTATGATTATGAAATCTGGCAAATGGATGTCAAAACTGCATTCCTTAATGGATATCTCAAAGAAGAGTTGTATGTGATGCAACCAGAAGGTTTTGTCGATCCTAAAGATGCTAACAAAGTGTGCAAACTCCAGCGATCCATCTATGGACTGGTGCAAGCATCTCGGAGTTGGAATATACGCTTTGATGACGTGATCAAAGCATATGGTTTTATACAAACTTTTGGAGAAGCCTGTATTTACAAGAAAGTGAGTGGGAGCTCTATAGCATTTCTGATATTATATGTGGATGACATATTGTTGATGGGAAATGATGTAGAATTTCTGGATGGCATAAAAGGATACTTGAATAAGAATTTTTCAATCAAAGATATTGGTGAAGCTGCTTATATATTAGGCATCAAGATCTATAGAGATAGATCAAGACGCTTAATTGAACTTTCACAAAGCACATACCTTGATAAAGTTTTGAAGAAGTTCAAAATGGATCAGTGATACTTGTCCAACGTATCTATAATTTTTTATTGTTCCATGCTATTATATATTCTGTTTTGGATGTTTAATCGGCTTTATTATACACTTTTATATTATTTTTGGGAGTAGCCTACTAACCTAAGGCCCAGTGTAAATTGATGTTTTTGCCTATTTCAGGGTTTCACAAAAAAGGAATATCAAACAGAGTCCAAACGGAATTAAACCTTCGGGAGAGTTATTTTTGGAACCGTATCTACCCAGAAGACTTGGAGTACACGCGAGGGAAAGAAGGAGGTGGCCACGAGGGTCCAGGGGGTGCCCCCTCCCCCTGGGTGCGCCCCACACCCTTGTGGACCCCCTTTGGCTCCCCCGATGCCCTCCTTCCTCCTATATATATCCATGTACTCTGAAGACATCGAGGCAATAGAGAAAACCCTAATTCCACCACCGCAACCTTCTGTTCCCATGATATCCCATCTTGGGGCCTATTCCGGAACTCCGCCGGAGGGGGGATCTACCACGGAGTGCTTCTACATCAACACCATAGCCTCACTAATGAGTTGTAATTAGTTTACCACAGACCTTCGGATCCGTAGTTATTAGCTAGATGGCTTCTTCTCTCTTTTTGGATCTCAATACAAAGTTCTCCTCGATCTTCGAGGAGATCTATTCGATGTAATCTTTTTTTGGTGTGTTTGTCGAGATCCGATGAATTGTGGGTTTATGATCAAAATTATCTATGAACAATATTTGATTCTTTTTTGAAATCTTTTATGTATGATTATAATATCCTTGCAAGTCTCTTCGAATTATTGGTTTGGTTTGGCCTACTAGATATATAGTTCTCGCATTGGGAGAAGTGATTGGCTTTGGGTTCAATCTTGCGGTGTCCTTTCCCAGTGACAACAGGGGCAGCAAGGCACGTATTGTATTATTGCCATCGAGGATAAAAAGATGGGGTTTATATCATATTGCTTGAGTATATCCCTCTTCATCATGTCATCTTGCTTAAAGCATTACTCTGTTCTTATGAACTTAACACTCTATATGCATGCTGGATAGCGGTCGATGTGTGGAGTAATAGTAGTAGATGCATGATATGTCCATTTTGCATCATGCTTATAAGTTGATATTTACTGCATTATCGGCTGTTCATACATGTTTTGTCACAATACATATGCCTTTTCTCTCTTATTTCACAAGATTTACATGAAGAGGGAGAATGCCGGCAGCTGGAATTCTGGGCTGAAAAAGGAGCAAACTCTGGAAACCTATTCTGCACAACTCCAAAAGCCCTGAAACTCCACAAAACATTGTTTCGGAAAATATAAAAAATATCTGGCGAAAGAAACCCACGAGAGGGGCCATTGACTGGCCTCGAGGGTGGGGGTGTGCCCCCCTTCCTAGGGCGCGCCCCCTGCCTCGAGGGCCAGCCGGTGGGCCCCCGGTGCCCATCTTCTCCTATATGAAGCGTTTTGACCTGGAAAAAATAAAGAGGAGTCTTTCGGGACCAGACGTCACCGTACCGAGGCGGAACCAAGGCGGAAACCAATCTAGGGCTCCGGCAGAGGTGTTCTGTCGGGGATACTTCCATCCGAGAGGGGGAAATCGTCACCGCCATCATCACCAACAACTCTCCCATCTTGGGGAGGGCTATCTTCATCAACATCTTCACCAGCACCATCTCCTCTCAAACCCTACTTCATCTCTTGTATCCAATCTTTGTATCCAAACCTCAGATTGGTACATGTGGGTTGCTAGTAGTGTTGATTACTCCTTGTAGTTGATGCTAGTTGGTTTATTTGGTGGAAGATCATATGTTCAGATCCATTATGCATATTAATACCCCTATGATCATGAACAATATTATTTCTTGTGAGTAGTTACTTTTGTTACTGAGGACATGGGAGAAGTCTTGCTATTAGTAGTCATGTGAATTTGGTCTTCGTTCGATATTTTGATGAGATGTATGTTGTCTCTCCTCTAGTGGTGTCATGTGAACGTCGACTACATGACACTTCACCATTATTTGGGCCTAGAGGAAGGCATTGGGAAGTAATAAGTAGATGATGGGTTGCTAGAGTGACAGAAGCTTAAACCCTAGTTTATGCGTTGCTTCGTAAGGGGCTTATTTGGATCCATATGTTTCAGGCTATGGTTAGGTTTACCTTAATACTTCTTTTTGTAGTTGCGGATGCTTGCATTAGAGGTTAATCATAACTGGGAGGCTTGTACAAGTAAGGGCAGTGCCCAAGCACCGGTCCACCCACATACCAAATTATCAAAGTACCGAACACGAATCAGATGATCGTGATGAAAACTAGCTCGACGATAATTCCCATGTGTCCTCGGGAGCACCTTACATTGCATAAGAGTTTGTCCAGGCTTGTCCTTTCCTACAAAAAGGATTGGGCCACCTTGCTGCACCTTATTTACTTTTACCTTTTGTCACCTGCTACCAATTATCTTATCACAAAACTATCTGTTACCTATAATTTCAGTGCTTGCAGAAAATACCTTACTGAAAACTGCCTATCATTTCCTTCTGCTCCTCGTTGAGTTCGACACTCTTATTTATCGAAAGGACTACGATAGATCCCCTACACTTGTGGGTCATCAAGACTCTTTTCTGGCGCCGTTGCCGGGGAGTGAAGCGCCTTTGGTAAGTGGAATTTGGTAAGGAAAAATTTATATAGTGTGCTGAAATTTATTGTCACTCGTTACTATGGCCCAGAATCCTTTGAGGGGCTTGTTCGGGGTATCTTCACCTCGAGGAGAAGAGCAAAGAGTTTCTCCTCAACCTACTGCACCTATTGAAAATGTTTGTTTTGAGATTCCTTCGGGTATGATAGAGAAAGTTCTTGAAAATCCCTATACAGGAGACGGAACACTTCACCCCGACTTACACCTAATCTATGTGGATGAAGTTTGTGGATTGTTTAAGCTTGCAGGTATGCCCGAGGATGTTATCAAGAAGAAGGTCTTCCCTTTATCTTTGAAGGGAGATGCATTGACATGGTTAAGGCTATGCGATGATATGGGATCATGGAACTATAATCGTTTGAAGTTGGAATTTCCTCAGAAGTTCTACCCTATGCACCAGGTTCATCGTGATCGCAATTATATTTATAATTTCGGGCCTCGCGAAGGAGAAAGCATCGCTCAAGCTTGGGGTAGGCTTAATTCAATGTTATATTCATGCCCCAATCATGAGCTTTCAAGAGAAATGATCATTCAAAATTTTTATGCTCGGCTTTCTCATAATAATCGCTCCATGCTCGATACTTCTTGTTCTGGCTCTTATATGATGAAGACTATTGATTTCAAATGGGATTTATTGGAAAGAATTAAACGCAACTCCGAAGATTGGGATCTCGACGAAGGTAAGGAGTCAGATATGGCCCCTAAGTTTGATTGTGTTAAAGCTTTTATGGATACCGATGTTTTCCGTGAGTTTAGCACTAAGTATGGACTTGACTCTGAGATAGTAGCTTCTTTCTGTGAATCCTTTGCTACTCATGTTGACCTCCCCAAGGAGAAGTGGTTTGAATACAATCCCCCTATTGAAGTAAAAGTAGTTGAACCTATTAAAGTTGAAGAAAAGACTATCACTTATAATGTTGATCCTGTTGTTCATACCGCTTATATCGAGAAACCACCTTTCCCTGTTAGGATAAAGGATCATGCTCAAGCTTCAACTGTAGTTCGTAAGAGTAATACTAGAACACATACACCCTCTGAGAAAATTAAAGTTGAACCTAGTGTTGCTATGGTTAAAGATCTCTTGGTAGAAGATTTAGATGGACATGTTATTTATCTCCAAGAAGAGTCTGCTAGGATAGCCAAACCCAATGCTAGGAATAAACATATACCTGTCGTAGGCTTGCCTGTTATCTCTGTCAAGATAGGAGATCATTGCGGTCATGGTTTATGTGACGTAAGTGCTAGTGTGAGCATTTTCCCTCTTGATTTGTACAACGAAATTATGCATGATATTGCACCTGTTGAGTTAGAAGGGATTGATGTTACTATTAAGCATGATAATAGAGATACTATTTCACCAATTGGGATTGTTAGAGATATTGAAGTCTTGTGTGGGAAGGTTGAATACCCTGCTGATTTTCTTGTTCTTAGTTCCCCACAAGATGCTTTTTGTCCCATTATATTTGGCAGTCCCTTCCTGAATACTGTTAATGCCAATATAAACTGCGTGAAAGATATTGTCACTGTCGGATTAGGGGATATGTCTCGTGATTTTAACTTTGCTAAATTCCGTAGACAGCCCCTTGAAAAGGCACCACCTAGTAAAGATGAAATGGTCTTGCTTCTATTGCCGTGCCATCTAATGACCCTTTAGAACAATACTTGCTAGACCATGAAAATGATATGCATATGAATGAGAGAAGGGAGATAGATGAAATATTCCTTGCACAGGGACCCGTATTGAAAAACAACTTGCCTGTTGAAATCCTAGGGGATCCTCCTCCACCCAAGGGTGATCCCGTGTTTGAACTTAAACCTTTACGTGATAATCTTAAGTATGTTTATCTTGATGAAAAGAAGATATATCCTGTTATTATTAGTGATCCCATAGGTGTCGATCCAAATACACCGACATGTATCAAGAAGACTGACCACATAGGCACAAGCCAGCCAGTACACACATCTTATGCAGCAGCTTCAAAAACCAATATACGTACAGTTTAGGATATTTTTTATTATTTTTTTCTCGCAAAAAGACCCGCCTGGGTAGTAGATGCCCTGAACCATTGCTTGATGTTGACTCAGTTGAATTAAATGATGTTGTGGTAGCTAATTTCATCAGACCGAAACCAACATGTTGTGGTTAGCTAATTTCA
This sequence comes from Secale cereale, assembly GCA_902687465.1. Lineage (NCBI taxonomy): Eukaryota > Viridiplantae > Streptophyta > Magnoliopsida > Poales > Poaceae > Secale > Secale cereale. Next base: position 786,726,681 of record LR738712.1, on the reverse strand, counting down.
ACATGAGCAAAATCAACGTGCACTAATTTGCCAAGAATCCCTAATAGCATTTAATGCTAAAATTATGCTAATATAGCTGTACTATTTACAAATGAAATATGTATCTACATCAAATATATGCATCCAAGAAAGTATAAGACATTTTCTTTACCATAAGTAACTATAAGCTCTATTATCACATGGTTTGTGATTAGTCTAGACATTAAGGGGGGTGAAATGACAAATTTTATCACAAAAAAACAAACATCAATTCGTTAAACAGACACACTATTATCTAATGAAGTACAAGCTAATCGTAATTTATCTGTTATTGGATGGACCAAAGCCTTAAAGACTCATATACAATCATTTATTTTAGAGGATATGCACGGTAACATGATATATCTTCCTCATCACATATGTTCTTAAATCACCTGTCCTATTAAAAAACGCTTCTGCTGTTCAAACTCTTCTATATGTATATACATATGCAGTCATCTACACATAACAACCATAACCATTTGGAGTATAGGTTGAGAGGGGTAAATAAATAAACTGATTGAAGAGTTCAACTGAAAAGTGCCGACTACAAGAAGGATAATGCATAAATGATTGATATTATTTAAAAGAAAAAAACAGATAGCTTCATGTTTAATATTGGTTAGAAAATATTTATGTGCTACTTCCAGTTATAGAGGTGTGTCGTTCTTTTCATGCATGCAATTGGACATTGTCACTCCAAGACCAATGATGTTGAAAATATTTCTTGACATGTACTCGGCTTTTTGAAGAAGAAAATATGTTGATCATGACATGCAAGGTAGAGCATTCCTTTTAGATCACTTCACATATTGTCTCCCGTATCATGTAGTACATATGCAATAGTTCAATATTTAATGATAACAGATAAGGTTATAGAGTAAATAATATTAACACGCTTTATATGAATGATTCAATTTATTCAGCTTTGTTAGTATTACCGTCATTATTGCAACATGTGAAATACATATACCATCAAGTCGCCAAATTCCCTATATCATACAATAATTTGCTTATATATTATGTTTGATCTACAGAGTGTATCTTGAATCTTAATTACCATCCGTGAAATACCATTAATGGTGTCCAATTAAATCGATCATTGCCATCAAAGTTCCTAATTGACCTCATCTAGGAATGTGAACATTTGTCAGAATTTAACAAAATTGTTAAAAATCCTTCAATTTGCAATTTATGTTATTCATACTATCTGGAGATAGTAGAGTGGTCTACTTTTATTAATCATTAGAAGACAACCATAGTGCTGCGACGTTACCATTACCATTGGGATTTCATAGTCTACACAATCAATGTGTCCATGTAGGGGCGTGTTGATGTTACCGGGAGGTAATTTTCGCAAGGCGAGTAAATAGAAGTGAAATGGATTGGGTGCAAAGGAAGAATGATTAATTCCAGACTACCATAGAAATATGGCGAAGAAATGACACATGTTGTTACACGTTTTTATTCCATGTTTGGATCCCCTTCCAGGTCATTCTTCATTTGTAGTTTTCTGTTCTGCAATATGTATTTATTCCATAAAGAGTTGTTCATAATACATAGCAGAAAGTTGAAGATGTTCCTACGCAAACATCACTCAGTGTACACAATCACTAAAATAAATATTAATATGACAATCTTGCATAGCGGGAGCAAATTTACCAATCCTTACACCAAAGCAGTGCGAACTATTAAATTTGTGTTTTAGTGGAAAACATATTAGAATGCAACATGGTAAAAATACGGGAAAATTTATAGACATATAACTTCCACATCATGGATGGTCATAAAAAATACAATTCATGCGGCATGCATAATCAGAAGGTAAATGATAGATCGAATATATATATCTATATATATATATATATATATATATATATATATATATATATATATATATATATATATATATATATATATATAATCAACCAAATCTAATACAAAACTAAGTTTGTAGATGTCTAATATTTGTAAATTTCATCACGGTTAGTTACAATTTTTCTTTAGATGATAATATGCTCATATTACAAACTTTATAAAATTCTAGCGTGCGCATCGAGCAGGCAACTTTGCCATTTTTCATAATAGTAAATATTAATTCGTATTGCAAGGATGCCACGCCCAACTCCCTTATTAAAACCAAGGACTAAAACTCCTACATCATGCAATAACTGAAACCAATATTTTATTCATGAGGAGAAAACACCATGTTATGGTGAATACCAGGGACTATAGCAACAGACTGAGGTACAAAATACTAATCATCTGTATATTACATGGGAGGGTGGTAAAAAATGTTTCTTTGAAGCCTCAATACCTAATGGAGCATGCTTTGCACATTCACTCTTGCATACATCCATGGCAAGATAGCACTTGCGGTTAACTAAACAACAGAAACAAAATGACTTCTCATTGCATAGTGGAGTTCCTTTTCTATAGACGCATAATCCAGTTGGTATATGGATCTTCATGTTTTCTTGGCCTTCCATGATTTGGCCTACATAATAAATTAAATTCATTAATATCTTAATAATATATTATTCAATGAGCTAAAGATAAACCGCACCAATCATAGGAAAAATATATTACTTACGAATCAATAAGAACTTGTTAATGAGATAGAGTATAGACAACAGATGCACTATCCTCTTATCAGAAAGAATTACAAAATAAATAATATTACTTAGGAATCAATAAGTCGTGTGTCTGTAGGAACTTACAATGTGTATGGATCGTAGAGTACAAGAGAAGCACACAGAGTATGGTCCCTGTGGGGAAGGAGTTCATGTACTTTTCCATCTAGTTAACTCAACACAGCGGTAGCTACTTTTTTAGTGTTCCTCACGACAGAAAGACAATGGAAGATGGTTGGTATGTCCTAGCACCACCTGTCTATATATACACAAATTATCGCAAGACATATCAAAAACAATATTTAGAGCATAATTAAGGCTATTTATAGGTATCCATTATTTATCGGGATATATACTTCCAAATTTAGTATTTTACTAAGAATTAAATTATTACCATGTTAAACTGCCACATATATTTTGCCTATTTTCCAATTATAGCCACCAAATTCCAAAGGTGGGACAAAAAATTAATTAATTAACTCATTAATTTCTATTTGCGCTATCTTGTTTCTACATTTTTTAGCAATCGGTATGGCGTCATCTCTACATATATCCGCAATTGAGGCACGCCCATTCTGCGAACCGGGGGCATCATGGTCCAGCCCAGGGATCAATGTCTTATAGAACACGATACAACTTTGATACAGAATACACTATGATTTCATAAACGTACTATGGGTACAAAGTCTGAGGTTACAATACTCTTGCAAAGCAAGGCAGCACTATTAATGCAGCTACCATTAAATACATTATTCTATGAACATCTCGAATTGAAATACTAGTGACGAAAGGATAGTGAAACGGCGAAAGGCATGAACAAGGTGGGACTCCAATCCAATGGGACAGTGCTGGGACACCTCCTAATTCTCATACTCAAAATCCATGGGGTATTCGTCTATGGCCTCTCATGCATCTGCCGTGATAAGCCAGGTGAGTACATTGAAGAAAAACGTCTGTGGCATTATTGCTTGAACAAAAATATTCTCTATCATGGAACTTGCACTTGTACGACAATAATTATGAAAAAAACACATATAGCCATGGATATGGTGGGTACATAGTTCTATGACAAAACGTTGGCTTTTCTTCCTGGGTAGGCTGGAGGCGCACCTACATGACATTCTCTAGGCCGTCCATGATTTTAAAAATCATGGTAGAAGTGAGGGCGAGATTTTTTGAGGGATTTATCAGTATACAATGGGTGTTAGGGCCGGGGCGATACAGTGGTGGGTTGTGTGTTTCTCTCATATATACGGGCGAGGGTACGAGCTCTCCAAGCCTGTCGCTTACTAAACCCGGGCGATTGATCCCTCACACTATGTATTGAGCCCGAGCGATCTCTCGGACTACTGAACTCGAGCGACCTAGCTCGCTGCTTACTAAACCCGACCAATCCCTTCAATGCTTACTGAACCCGAGTGCTCGATGCAAGACTCGTGCGCATACATTGCTGGCCCAATTAATCGATGCATTGCATCGAGCCCCCACGCGAGACGTGAGTTCATCTAGCCGTGGGTTGGTTGCCTGTCAATGAACAGTCCCCGTTGTTGCCTAATGTCTACTATGCAACTTTATTATTGTAGAATTTGTTGGGCCTCCAATCGTAGAGTTATGAAAAAGAATACCAAATTTCGCTGAGGTATATGACCTAAGGTTTATTCATCTGTGATATGTGTAAGATGAAGGTGGTTCCCGGGCCGAGGACGAGCAGGTATGTTTCGTGCCCTTTCTTATCTGTGGACTAGAGTTCTCAATCCACCCCTTCTCCGGGGGCCTTTTCCACTTCCTATTCCTTCAGCTTCACCACCTCACTAATGCAGAATCGGGATTTAGTCCCGGTTCTGCAATCAGCACTAAAGGGTGGGGACTAAAGGTCCACCCTTTAGTCCCGGTTCAACACGGCCCGGGACCAAAGGCCCACCACGTGGCACGAGCCCGCTCCGGGGGCTGGGGACCTTTAGTCCTGGTTGGTAACACCTACCGGAAATAAAGGAATTTTTTGAAGATAAAAAGTTGAATTTTTTTTCCTATTTTTAAATTTGTGAATTACTTGACAATTTAATCTCTAATCACCCCTCGTCACTGCTCAAGTGTGGAGCACTACTGAAATATCGTGGATGTCGCCTAGAGGGGGGTGAATAGGCGCTTTAAAATAATTACGGTTTAGGCTTGAACAAGTGCGGAATAAACCTAGCGGTTAATTTGTCAAGCACAAAACCTACAACAACTAGGCTCACATATGTGCACCAACAACTTATGCTAAGCAAGATAAACAGCTAGGTGATAGCAAGATATACAGCAAGAAACAATATGGCTATCACAAAGTAAAGTGCATAAGTAAAGGTCTCGGGTAAGAGATAATTGAGGCACGCGGAGACGACGATGTATCCCGAAGTTCACACCCTTGCGGATGCTAATCTCCGTTTGGAGCGGTGTGGAGGCATAATGCTCCCCAAGAAGCCACTAGGGCCACCGTAATCTCCTCACGCCCTCGCACAATGCAAGATGTCGTGATTCCACTAAGGGAGGCATAATGCTCCCCAAGAAGCCACTAGGGCCACCGTAATCTCCTCACGCCCTCGGGGCAATCTCCACAACCTAATTGGAGACCTCGACGCTTGCCCAGAGCTTTACATGACAATGATTGAGCTCGGAACACCACCAAGGTTGGGGCTATCTCCACAACTTAATTGGAGGCTCCCAACGACACCATGAAGCTTCACCACAATGGAATATGGCTCCGAGGTGACCTCAACCGTCTAGGGCGCCCAAGCACGCAAGAGGAACAAGCTTAAGGGTACCAAGCACCCATGAGTAATAAGCTTCTCAACTTGTAACTTACACGTATCATTGTGGAGAACTCAAACCGATCAACCAAATGAAATGGCAAGGGCACACGGAGTGCCCAAGTCCTTCTCTCTGAAATCCCACCAAAGCAACTAATCCTAGGGAGGGAAAAGAGAGGAAGAACGAAGAAGAGAACACGAAGAACTCCAAGATCTAGATCCGAAGGGTTCCCCTCAGATAGAGGAGAAAGTGATTGGTGGAAACGTAGATCTAAATCCCCTCTCTATTTTCCACCCAAAACTTGCAAGAATCCGTGGAGGGATAAAGAGATGGCAAGCTCAAAGAAGGTCAACAATGGGGGAAGAACACGATCTCAAGAGGCAAGGTTCTATGGGGAAGAAGACCCCCTTTTATAGGAGGGGAAAATCCAACTGTTATCCTCTCAGCCCGCACCGAGTGGAACTACCGCTCCAAGGAGCGGTGCTACCGCTAGGGCGGTTGTAGCCAAAATAAACACTACCGCAACAGGGCCACTTGGCTGCCTGAAAGAAATATTCCCTAGAGGCAATAATAAATTTGTAATGTATATTTCCTTATATCATGATAAATGTTTATTGTTCATGCTAGAATTGTATTAACCGGAAACTTGATACATGTGTGGATAAGTAGACAAAATAGAGTGTCCCTAGTATGCCTCTACTTGACTAGCTCGTTGATCAAAGATGGTTATGTTTCCTGACCATAGACATGTGTTGTCATCTGATGAACGAGATCACATCATTAGGAGAATGATGTGATGGACAAGAACCATCCGTTAGCTTAGCACTATGATCGTTTACTTTTAGTGCTATTGCTTTCTTCATGACTTATACATGTTCCTCTGTCTATGAGATTATGCAACTCCCGAATACCGGAGGAACACCTTGTGTGCTATCAAACGTCACAACGTAACTGGGTGACTATAAAGATGCTCTATAGGTGTGTCCGAAGGTGTTTCTGGTGTTGGCATAGATCAAGAATAGGATTTGTCACTCCGAGTGTCGAAGAGGTATCTCTGGGCCCTCTCGGTAATACACATCATAATAAGCCTTGCAAGCAAACGACTAATGAGTTAGTCACGAGATGATGTATTACGGAACGAGTAAAGAGACTTGCCAGTAACGAGATTGAACAAGGTATGATGATACCGACGATCGAATCTCGGGCAAGTAACATTCTGATGACAAAGGGAACAACGTATGTTGTTGTGCGGCTTGACCGATAAAGAACTTCGTAGAATATGTAGGAACCAATATGAGCATCTAGGTTTCGCTATTGGTTATTGACCGGAGATGTGTCTCGGTCATGTCTACATAGTTCTAGAACCCGTAGGGTCCGAACGCTTAACGTTCGATGACGATCGGTATTATGAGTTTATGTGTTTTGATGTACCGAAGGTTGTTTGGAGTCCTGGATGAGATCACAGACATGACGAGGAGCCACGAAATGGTCGAGACATGAAGATTGATATATTGAAAGGTTATATTCGGACTCCGGAAGGGTTCTAAAGTGTATCGGGTATATTTAGGGATGGCAATGGGTCGGGTTTGGGGCGGGTGGAGCTGGTCCAAATCCAACCCATGACCCGTCTACGCACCCTCTACCCATCCACCAAGGTATCCATGGGCACAAATTGTGCCCAAGCCCAAACCCACTGGATACCCAGAAACCCGTGGAGCTCCATGGGCATAGAAAAATCAGCTCACATCCTTCCCAAAGATCAAATTAACTCATCATCATTCATTCACAAATGGAATATAAGCTACAAGCATAAGTAGGCAGCTAGTACTATAATGGTGTGACGTACCAGTGGTTGATTCTGCGGGTGACTTGGGGTTTGGTTAGTCTACTGTCACTGGCATATGCGCTCATATGGGTATCCATTGGATATCCATGGAGCACAAATTATAACTGTGCCCAACCCAGCTATTCGTGGATATCCATATCCATGGACCCATGGGCAGAAATGTTGTCCATACCCTTGCCCAACCGGGCCGGGTATCCACGGGTATCCGGATCCATGGATAAAATCGCCATCCCTAGGTATATTTCGGAGTACCAGTAGGTTACAGGAACCCCCCGGGGAGTATATCACTACTAGGAAAAGGCCTATTAATGGCGCACCTAATTTGGCCATTAATGGCGCATTAGTGGTGCGCCATTACTAGCACGCCATTAGTATTTGATACTAATGGCGCACCGCAGATGCGCCATTAGTGTGCACCGTAGTGCGCCATTAGTATGCCTCCCAGGGGCCATGTGTACCCAGGTGCTTTGGCATACTAATGGCGCACTAAGGTATGATGCGCCATTAGTGATGTCCGCATAGTAATGGCGCACTGGCTGATAATGCGCCATTAGTATGCTTTGGCACACTAATGGCGCATTGTGCTCTGATGCGCCATTAGTATGAATATTAGGTTTTTTTAATATTATTTTTCTGTTTTTTTCGCAGATTACAAAATGTATAATTGCACAGAATATAGACTGCACACATCAACAACACATTCATCGAATACAATAGAAGATTAGTCTCTGAATACAATTCATCATATTAGTCTCCGAATACAATTCATCATATTAGTCTCCGAATTGAAAAGACCGAAAAAAGATAGAAAAATATATTACAAGTCTCGAGACCGCGAGTAGCGAGTTTGTCTTCACATTACAAGTCGATATCGATCATCTAAACTACCATCACATAGAAGAGAGCTGCGATCGTCACGATGAGCATCATCACGATGAAACTCGTTTTCATCCGGTTCCTCCAACGCTCCCTCCCCTCTCCCGCTAGATAGCGGGCGTATCTAGATTCGGCCTCGGCCCTAGTGGTGTACCCTTTGTAACTGTTACCGCTGAATCGGTGAACCTGTCTCCGACACTCCTCCCAGTCGTCGTAGACTCCGGGAACCTTACCCTTGTACACGACATACGACGGCATCGCTATATATGCACTAGCCAAACGAAACGTTAGTACCAATTCACAGACAATTCATAACCAATTTATAAGTATGCAACAGAACGATCGAAAGAGAAAAGCAAGACATTAATAGCATCGATTACATCTAAGTTGAACGACTCTCGAAACTAAAGAGACATACTACAAGTTCATTAAAGTTTAATTACAACATGAGCCAATCGATGTTTCAGAACTAGACACAGCATCACTGCTTTCGACTCGACTCAATGCACCGGAGCGTGGATGAAGCCGCCGTCTATCGTGGGAGTCAGGAAATCACGGGCGTTGTCAGCCTGCATTTGTAGCATTGTGTCGATGTCACTGTTCGACGGTTGATTTCTGAGGTAGAACTGCCCCGAGGTACGAAGGACATCTTGATGGATGATTTCCGCAAACTCCGACTGGATGCGAAAGAAATCTTGTCTGATGTCCGCGTCCTGGATTGCCGACACGCGCACGGCCCAATCTTTGAGCTTACTCGGTAGCAGAAGTTGATGATGGTCCCGTACGATCGCTCGCATGTGATGGATGGCGTAGTAGGCACCCTTCTGACCGCCAGGCGGCTGCTTGACGCAGCAGAACGTCGTGTTGTGGCAGAACACGTGCTTGCCGTACTTACGAGTTGTCCTGGTGAAGGTGCCTCCAGATTTGGCGTAGCCGGCGAGAACATCATCAAGAACCTTCTGGACATTTGTGTAGTCTACAGCCGACTGACGGTCCGGGTCGAAATACGTGGCCATGGAATATTTGGGGCTTAGTAGGATGAGCGTGCACTGTGTGTCACTGCAGAAAACACGGAATGTTAAAAGAAGAACGATCGAAATCTAAGAATTCATATGTTACGGGGTGGTTGAGGTGGAGGACTTACTCGGGAAAGTAAGGCACGAGGAAGTTATCCTTATCTCGGTTTGCCAGAATGACGCCTTGGAGGTAAGAACTCGTGACTTGCTGGTCCCCAACGCTGCCCAAGATCTTGGCACGCATGTAGAAGGGGCCGACTATCATGATGTCCGGGGTCTTGTCGCGAATGATCCGCATCTCCATACTCAGCGAAAATAGCCGAACGAAGGTGTAGTGCAGCGGATGAAGGTTCAACATAGCGTGGATGTCATCAAACCGCAGGACGATCGTACCCCCGATGGAGTTATCCACAAAGCCCTTGCCCTCCGGCACCTTGGCCACGAAAACCGGGTATGCCACATCCTTCTCTCTGAGACGCCGCTTCTCCAAAGAAAGAACACTGTCATGCAGACTCCGCATAGCACCGGTTGCAGCATCGAGCATATTTGTCGGTAGCATCGGCCTACCCGCCACATGCACCCTCCTCATTACATCCTCAGGTGAAGGTGGCCCGTCCTGAGCACGGATCGTACTCGGTGCCGGCTGGCTCGCACCCTTGTTAGTTTTTCTTTTGCGTGCCTTCTTCTTGATCTCCTGAATTGGGACCGAGTTCTGCTCAGAGACCGCCTTCTTTAGTGTGTTGGGGCTGATCATATTTCGCACCTCGCCTATCTGAGGCTCGGTGAAGTCGGCAGCTGGAGGCGTCTCCTGAGAGCTGAACGGCAGACGACGCCTGTTGCAACTTGGCTTCTCCGCGGTACCGGCTTGATCGCGCACGTCTTTTGTTGGGTTGGGTTCTTGAGAAGGAGCCCCCATGAAGTCGTCACCGTACCCATGATCGGCAAAGTACTCATCGACGTTGGCAAATGTATCGTCGTCGTCGTCGTTCTGATCCTGTGCCATATGCATGTTTGGATCCAGTGGCATAGGGATGTCCGGCACCGTTGCGGCGGACTTGCCATGGGGACGACTTGGCGCCGGCACGACTGGCGGTGTTGTCTTTGGTGTGGTTTCCCCCGCCCCCAAACGAATCTGGCTCTTCGGCCAAAGCAGGGGCCAGCTCAGGCAGGCGCTGAGGGTCATGACATCATCATCGTCGGCCCCGACGGGTCGAATCGGAGGTAACACCTCGTCGCAGCCTGGCAGCACCCGAACCAGTTGAACCCTAAACAAGTTGGGTGGAATCTTGGTACCGTGGAACAAGGGCTGGCCCGGTTGAACGATTTTGCCCTTGGCGACATCGACCAACTCGTTGTTCACGAAGTGCAGGAGAGTGCACGGAACGTCGGCGGCGCCCAGCGAAAACATGTAGGGCGTCAGGGATGCCCAGTCAAAGGCAAGGAGATGAAGTCCTCGGCCGAGAGAGGCTTAATTAGTTACCGTGATGATGGCGTCGAGCTCGGCTAATGTCGAGGCACCGCCAACGGCGGGCGTGCAGTTGATGGAGGGGCCGCTTGCTGCAGAGGTGCCGGCCGGCGTACACACGGGTGCATTAAGCTCCCGTGCCGGCGTCGGAGACACCAATGCCGCCTCCGCCGGAGACACCAATGGCCCCGCCATCGCGTTCTGCGAGTTGCTGGCCGTGAAGCTGGGAATCGGGGGCGGCCCCTGTTGGCCGCCAGCAATCCACGCCTGCAACCCCTCGATCAAGCTAGGCACAATGGCGGTGATCGTCGCTCCGATCTGTTGTTGCACTTGCTCTTGGACAATCTCCGGAATCCGCGCCACCTGTGCCTTGAGTTCCTGAACCTCGCGCGCCTGGCTTTCCGAGCTGGTCTTTTTCTCCTTTCGCCCACCAGCGTTATAGTATGAAAACCATTTTGTCGACAAGCCTTTAACGGCCACACGACCAACTGACGTCGGCTTCTCGAGCTTATCCTTGTTCTTCATTACATTCAACGCCCTATTTAGAGTCGTGTCCCAAGGGCCGCTCTTAGTCGACCCCGCGCTACTGCTTTCAGTCGCCTGCGGAAGGAATGTGAATCATTTAGAAATTTGGCTTCATTAATTAGAATGCAACCATATGGAGCTAATTACGTGGGGGTGTATTCCTTACCAGAACAGCCTCAAGCGCCCTGGTCTTCGGATCCGTGGTCAGCTCCTTTGTTTTCGGGTCCTTCTTGTACCGGGCCCTGATAAAGTTCATGGTCTGCTTGTCACCGTATTTATCGAAGAGGGGCGGTAGGCCTTGCTCGGCACGGTCCGCCTCTTCCTTGTCCCATATAGGCTCCGCCACTCTGTAACCGCCGGGACCGAGTGTGTGTTCCCCTAAGTTGAGCTGCCGCATTTCTTTCCCCCACTGACTTGATTCGGAGTGTGCGGCGCTCGAGCAATTGATCTTGAATTCATTGTAGTCATCTTCGGTGATCGAAGGATGTTTCTCCTTGATCGTCTCATAACTCTCACCTTTCTTGATCATTATCTTCACATTGGTTTTCCAAGTAGACAGGGCCTTGCTCATCTTCGTGAGGGCAGCATTGTTCACTTTATTCCCTTTGAGGCTTGTGTTATCAAATTGAGCGGGGAACTTGTATCGTTCGTGCAGCTTCGTGAAGAGGAGGTTGCGGTAATTCCCGTTGTCAGGATGCCTTAGGTTCTCGCTGTTGATCGAGACGGTGCTCCGAAGAATGCACCCGAGCTGAATCGAGTACCCCTTGTCTATTCGTTCGGGCGTCGTTGGATTCCCGTCGGAGTCCACTTCAGTAACTTCCTCCTTGAGGGTGCGGAGCATGGTCGGGCGCCGGTCCTTCCGTTGCCTCTTCGTTTGGCTGCCATCTGTGCGTGCGCCGCCATCATCAGTGGTGGCATTCTCGGCGGCACCATCAGTGGTGGCATCATTGGGGTCATCCTCCGCGGTACCATCAGTGGTCTCAGGATCGGTGTGGAAGGCGGCGTCCTCATACAAGTGAGGTTGTTCCTCCATCTCCTGGGACAGCTCCCAGAATGCCTTCCCGCCCGAACCGCCGGCCTCATCGTTGTTGGCCATGTGTCTCTCTAAATAGGAACAAAGTTTGGTCAAAAAGTTGGTTATTGTCAAGGAACAAGATCATGGTCTCATCATTTAGGGTTTGTCGACACCGAGGCATCCTAAAAGCTAAGCTTTTATAATTGAGGGTTTTTCGACGCCGAGGCACCCTAAAAGCCTAAGCTTTCATCATTTCGGTTTTTATCGACACCGAGGCACCCTAAAAGCCAAGGTTTCATAATTTATGGTTTGTCGACACCGAGGCATCCTAAAAGCTAAGCTAGGAAGGAGAATTGTAAGTTGGGCCTAATCACTTGGCTCTATTGCCGCCTATGGTTTAATGCAGCTAGAATAAAGGGGCACTTGATCCTACCTAATTAACCACTAAGATACCCCGGCCCATGCATTAGTCACAAGTACCCTATATGTCCTATTTTTAGCAAAGTCATGCTAAAATTCACTGAAAATTTCAGCATGACCTTTGCTGAAAATAGGACATATGGAGTACCCGAATTTGCCGGAACGGAAGTTAATCAACATTCCAGCAAACTCAAGGGCCTCTCGGGGTACCTGCAAAATCATTATCCCCGCCTAATGAAGTCGCCAATGGGTCATTTCAGAAGATCACAAGTAGCATCATCACAAGTACAACATCATGACAAGTACAGTAGCAACAGCAGTGAATACATGCATAACAGCAGCATCAATAGTTAAGAAAAGGTTGCAGAAGCTTGTAAAACAATAGTTTGAAGTTCAAATATTTACAACAAGGAACCAAATACATGACCACCATTATTATCGTTGTGCTAGTGTGACATACAAGTAGTACTAGTGTACATGAAAAAAAAAACTAAAACCTAAAACCCCAACAGAACATCAAGCCCGCCAACCGGCTAAACGAACTAAAGATCTCACTTGGGACTACCATACTAGTAAAGGCAAGAGCCAAAGGGGTTCTGAAAAAGATGAAATTGTCACGGACTATGGCATGCCAAAGTATGACAGCAAGCACTAACATGTCTTCCAATAAGTATGACAACAAGCACTAACACAAAAGACAGAAACCAAGTGCTATCGAGACTTGACTTGTACATGAACAGTCACGGCTTGATAGCAAACAGACAACAACTCAAAAATTGATGTTGCTGCCAGTATTAATTAGAAAGCAGCAGCAATATGGCATATTTAAGTAAGAGTGGCTATCCTTGACCTCATAAGGGCAGAGCCTCCAATAAGATGATTTCTTTCCACACAGAAAAATAGAAGTTAACCTAAACGAGTGAGATATGTGAGAGTGGTTGAGCAAGAGAGGATTTATCAAATATGAAGAGTTGGTCATCTTCCTTTGAGAAATACTCCTATGTCAGATCTCAACCGGCGACTAATCGGGCCAACGAGGAGGAATGTACTTCTGAAGAAGGCACAAATTTAGTTTTTTGGTTGCTTCTTGAACCATTCGAGATATATAAGGGGCATATATAAATATAGCGTAGAAGAGTGAGCCAGCGACTTGACTTGCGCATATACAGTCACGACTGTGGGGACCACATGTCAGGTCTAGTTGGCAAATACTCCAACGCGTAGGGGGAACAGCACAGCATGCCACAAGTCTACAACGCAAGCACTGATAGTTGAAGGGTGCTTATGCCTAGTTATCTCGGAAGAAGAGGCACAATACAGTACTGTAGGTTTTAGGTTGAACAACAGGACCAGTTTGAACTCTGAAGCAATAGAAATTTTCTCAACTTCTTGATACAACTCAACAGACGTCACAAATACAATTCCAGCTCTCTTAAAGTATAGCATACACATTCACCACAGGAAGATATCTACTAATAGATGGATGGATCCTTTTGTAGCAACCCTGCATTTTGATTGATAAGGACAATAAGGTCTGTGTTCATTTGAGCGAGTCCTACTCCCAACAGAATATTTGATGATGCGGTGGCGCACCCTAATTTGCTTACCATATCATTGAATCCAGTACTAACCTAAAAAAATTGTCTGTCTGCGATTTCTACTGATGCGAAATCAACTTATATTTTTCTTGTAGATCAACTCCAGCACTCACAGAGCACTCACAGACCTAAATTTTGATCTAGAGTACTTCAACGAAAATGGCAGAAATACAAAAAAAATGACTTTGTGGTGGTGATTAGAGAGGAAGGAGGGAGGAGTGATGGCTACCTGCGTATGGAGTGGTCGCCGGCGTAGCTCCGGGCGGCGGCGTTGCTGCAGAGTCGGGGAGGCG
>LR738712.1:786669605-786711451 GCA_902687465.1 Secale cereale | reverse complement strand
GGCCGGTGGACCGGGGGGTGCTCGGCGGCGAGGGGGACCGGATCTGGCGAGGTGGGATAGCGATCGAGATGGAGGGGGGGTCGAGATCGAGTGTCCATGAAATTTAAAAATATTCATGATAGTTCAAAAAGTGCCCATGAAATACAATCGAGAAATGAAGGGTACGATTTAAATACAATCGATCTTAGCTAGCTATCTGTTCACAATCTTCTTGCCCTTCTTTTTTGCAAATGGAGTTCTTCTGTGGAACGGACGTCCTTTAGGTAGGGTGGTCCTGTTTCTTCTTGTGGTGTAAGCTGCTACTTCATCATCGTCGTCATGTTTGATCCTCGGGTCGCCGTACTTGTCGAAGTCTTGCTCATTGGCTACTCCATCCATTCCGATGATCTTCCTTTTGCCTCTCCTCACGACAACACGACTGGGCTTTGACGGATCGGTAATGAAGAAGCATTGGTCAACTTGGGAAGCCAGTACCCATGGCTCATTTTTCGCGGTGATGTTTGCGCCCGCGGTCTTGGATTTGGCTTCGGGTATAACCATGGTGGTGAAATACCGGTCTTCTTTTAGGACGCTCTTGGCCCATCTGACACGGAACATCGGAACCTTCTCTCCAGCGTAGCTCAGCTCCCAGATCTCCTCGATCCTTCCGTAGTATCTGTCCTTGTCATTACCGGTGTAGGATTCCATCGTTACCCCGGAGTTCTGATAACCATCGCTCTTCATGTCCTTGGCCTCGGTGTAGAATGTGTAGCCATTGATATCGTACGCCTCATAGGTCATCAGGTTGTGCTCGGCGCCCTGTGACAAGGCGAATATGAGTTGTTCTTCCGCGGAAGAATCATCATGTAAAGGGTACGATAGAAGCTTCTGCTTGATCCAACGCGTGAAACATGAGTTGTGCTCTTTGATTATATCTCCGTCCGTCCTCTGTTGGCCTCGGTCATTGTATGTCTTCTCAATAAAGGTTTTGTGCTGAACCACCCAAGGATCGACCACGTCTATGTGTTGTAGCGCGACTAGGTTTGCTCTTTCAAAGTCGGCGAGTCGACCCTCGAAGTCGACATGCATTTCACGGCGACCCTCACGGTGACGCGATCCAGCGAGCCTGCCGAGGTGCCTGTTGACGGGCAGACCAACGGGGTTCTCGATGCCTAGATAATTCGTGCAGTACGAGATGCACTCTTCGGTCAGAAAGCCCTTGGCTATCCTTCCCTCTGGACGTGACATGTTGTGAACGTATCCTTTGATGACACCATTCATCCTTTCGAACGGCATCATGCTGTGCAGGAACGTCGGCCCGAGTTAGATGATATCGTCCACGATATGGACCAGCGGATGCACCATAACATCGAAGAATGCGGGCGGGAAGTACATCTCAAGCTCGCATAGTATCACCACGATCTCTTCCTGTAGCCTTCTGAGTTGCCTCACGCCAACAGACTTCTGAGAGATGACGTCGAAAAAGTTGCATAGGCCAAATAGGGTTTCACGGACGTGCGCGTCCATGATACCACGGATTGCAACTGGAAGGATCTGCGTCATCAGCACATGACAGTCGTGAGACTTCATCCCGCTGAACTTCAGCTTCGCCCGGTCTAGGTATCTGCTTATCTTCCCCGCGTAACCGTAAGGAAGTTGTACTCCTACGAGGCAGGTGAAAAACTGCTCGATCTCCTACTGACTTAGAGTGAAGCACGCGGGAGGGTAGTCATTTCCGGTCTTCTTGGCCTTTTTGCCTTTGCGACGACTTTCCGTGTCCTGCTTCGCCTCATCATCATCATCATCATCATGATCATCATATATAGCGTGAAGCTCCTGCCTGATGCCCATCGATTTCAAGTCTGCCCTTGCTTTCGGCCCATCTTTGGTCCTCTCTGGCATGTTGAGCAGGGTACCAAGCAGACTCTCGCACACGTTCTTCGTGATATGCATTACATCAAGGCTGTGAGGCACACGGTGGATCTTCTAGTACGGCAAGTCCCAGAAAACAGACCTCGTTTTCCATACCTTCAGCAGCGGCTCTGGCGCCTTTCGCTTCTTTCCCGGCTCTGGCGCCTTTTGCTTCTTTCCCGGCAGTGGGCAATCTTTCCAATTTTTCAACAGCTCGTCTATTTCCTCGCCGCTCCTCGTACGCGGGCGTCCTCGGGGTTCGGTTTCACCATCGAACAGATCCTTGCGTTTTCTCCACAGGTCATCGTCGCGAAGCCACCTTCGATGTCCCATGAACACGGTTTTCGAAGACCCGGGATCTCTATCTAGCTGGCGATACGTTGTGTCATCCATGCACCTGACGCATCCAGAAAATCCGTGGACCACCTGCCCCGCGACATATCCGTAACCGAGATAGTCATGCACCGTCGTGAGCAGCGCGGCTCTCATAGGGAAATATTCTTTCTTTGCGGCGTCCCACGTATTGGCTGGCGTTTTCCACAGCGTGTCTAGCTCCTCTTTCAGCTGCCCCAGATACAAATTGATGTCGTTCCCTGGTTATTTCGGTCCTTCAATTAGCATACTCATGTGAATGTACTTCCTCTTCATGCACAACCAGGGGGGAAGGTTGTACATCCACACAAACACAGGCCAGGTGCTATGTGTGCTTCTCTGGCTGCCAAACGGGACGACTCCATCGATGCTCGCGCCCAGCACGATGTTCCTTGGATCGTTCCCAAATTCTAGGTCTTCGAAGTTCAACGCTTGCCACTGGCTCGCATCCTTAGGGTGACTCAGCATCTTGTCTTTTTTATCTATCTCCGGATCATTTGCGTCATCTTCTCGCTTCTTCTCCTCCCTATCCGCGTGCCAACGCAGGAGCTTTGCTACCTTAGGGTCCGCGAAATACCGCTGCAGACGAGGAGTGATCGGAAAGTATCACACCACTTTTCGAGGAGCTTTCTTCCTCTTCTTGTATCGAGTGACGCCGCACACCGGACATATGGTAGACTCCGCGTGCTCGTCCCGATAAATGATGCAATTGTTCATGCACACATGGTATTTCACGTAGGGTAAATCCAGAGGACACACGATTTTCTTCGCCTCCTCCAAACTGGTGGGGCACTTGTTCCCCTTGGGAAGACGTTCGTGCCAGAATGACATGTTCTCGTCGAAGCATGCGTCGGTCATTTTGTGTTTTACCTTCATCTCCAGAGCCATGAGTGTTACTTTCAGGCGGGTATCCTCGGGCCTGCATCCTTCATACAATGGAGTCACCGCGTCTAACTCAAGTTGATCCATCTTGGCTTTCTCTCGGGCGGCAGCTCTTGCCTTATCGGTCTGCTTGAGAAGCAGCTCTTGAATATGATGGTCCTGCACCCAGCCCATCGATGGTTCAGCATCGTCTGCTCCGCTGGCATCATCATCTTCATGATCATGCCTGTCGTCTGCTCCGGCATCTTCCTCATCATCATGTCCTGCATCTTCTACATGATGACTGTGTACAGCATCACCGTCGTGATCATCTCCTGGGGATTCTTCGTCTTCTCGCCCGCCCGAGCCGCGGTGGTTGTCTTGCTGCCCTTCTTCATTTCTTGCCCGGCCCCCATGGACGACTTCGTAGTCATCTTCATCACCTTGCCACCGATAGCCATCCATGAAACCACGCAAGAGCAGGTGGTCCCGCACCTGCCCGGAATCCGGGTCCGCAATAAGGCTCTTCAGCTTGCATCTTCGACACGGACATCTTATCTCCGTCTCGTTCTTTTGAAGCATCTCGGCCTTCGCGGACCTCAAAAACCTATTCACGATGCCTTCGGTCATCGTGCACACCATGGTCGCCCTGCGGTGTAGAGCAAAAATTTGCCATGACTTTCCCTAAAAATAGGACAAAAATGAATGCTTAATGCCAAAATTCTCACTGAAACGGAAATGAATCAACATTCCGGGAAAAAATATTGGCAACTATCGCATTTCAAATACCGGTACACCTCCAAACACAAACACATATGCAACACAACAAACCTATGCAACACCACAAACATACATAGATCTAGCTAGGCCATAAAAGTGCATGTGCACATTGTTGTATGGAGAACAACATAAATATAGCTTCCCCCCTTACTTACCTATCAAAACAAGGTAATTTAACCACTTAATTTGAATGAATATATGGTGGAAATGAGGTGAAAAAGAGGAGGGACCCGAGAGGAGAGGAGGTGGAGAGAATGAAGAAGTGGGGGGGGGGGGAAGTGAGTGTGGTAGAGAGGCTGTCCAAAATATCTTGTTGCTGCCCGCTTACTAATGGCGCACCAACTATAAATGCGCCATTAGTAATCAAGGTTACTAATGGCGCATTTATAGCTGGTGCGCCATTACAAGTTTTGCAAAAAAAAACATACTAATGGCGCACTGTCGCACAGTGCGCCATTACTAGTTCAAACTAGTAATGGCGCACTCTGGGACAGTGCGCCATTAGTTGTTTTGTAAAAAAAAGAATAAAAAATATCATAAAAAAAAGAGCATTAATGGCGCACTTTACAGCAGGTGCGCCATTACTAGTTACAACTAGTAATGGCGCACTATGCATGGATGCGCCATTAGTATGTTTGGACAGGCGCGGTAGTTAAAAAAACTTATTGATACTAATGGCGCACTCCGGGCAAGGTGCGCCATTAGTACTTCGAACTCTAATGGCGTATCTGTTGCTGGTGCGCCATTACTATATACTAATGGCGCACTGCCTGTCTGGTGCGCCATTAGTATCAATTACATCTATAGCCCTTTTCCTAGTAGTGTATGGGCCTTATTGGGCCCTAGTGGAGGAAGAGGGTAGCAAGCATGTGGTGGGTCGCGCCCCCCGCTAGGCCCAAACCAAATTGATTTAGGGCTTGGGGGCCGGCCCCCCTTTCCATCTCCTCTCCTCCTCTTTCCTCCTTCTCCTAGTAGGACTAGGAAAGGATGAAACCTACTCCTACTAGGAGTAGGACTCCACCCCTTTGGCGCGCCCCCTATGGCCGGCCCTCCTCCTCCCTCCCTCCTTTATATACGTGGGCAGGGGGCACCCCATAGGCACACAAGTTGATTTCTTAGCCATGTGCGGTGCCCCCCTCCATAGTTACACACCTCGGTCATATTGTCGCAGTGCTTAGGCGAAGCCCTGCGTTGGTAACTTCATCAACACCGTCGCCACGTCATCATACTGATGAAACTCTCCCTCAGCCTCAACTAGATCTAGAGTTTGAGGGACGTGACCGGGCTGAACGCGTGCAGATCGCGGAGGTGCCATACATTCTGTACTTGGATCGGCTGGATCGTGAAGACGTTCGACTACATCAACCGTGTTACTAAACGCTTCCGCTTTCGGTATACGGGGGTACGTGGACACACTCTCCCCACTTGTTGCTATGCTTCTCTTAGATAGATCTTGCGTGATCGTAGGAATTTTTTTGAAATACTACGTTCCCCAACAGTGGTATCAGAGCCAGGTCTATGTGTAGATGATATGCACGAGTAGAACAAAATGAGTTGTGGGTGATAATAGTCATACTGCTTCCCATCATGTCATACTTTGATTCGGCGGTATTGTTGGATGAAGCGGCCCGAACCGACATTACGCGTACGCTTACGCGAGACTAGTTCTACTAACATGCGTCGCACATAGGTGGCTGCGGGGTGTCAGTCTCTCCAACTTTAGTTGAATCGAGCGTGGCTACGCCCGGTCCTTGTGAAGGTTAAAACAGCACACCTGACGAAAAATCGTTGTGGTTTTGATGCGTAGGTAAGAATGGTTCTTACTAAGCCCGTAGCAGCCGCGTAAAACTTGCAACAACAAAGTAGAGGATGTCTAACTTGTTTTTGCAGGGCATGTTGTGATGTGATATGGTCAAGACGTGATGAGTTGTGCGTTGTTGCATGAGATGATCATGTTTTGTAAAATATCAGCAACCGTCAGGAGCCTTATGGTTGTCTCTTTATTGTATGAATTGCGAAAGCCATGTAATTGCTTTACTTTATCACTATGAGTTAGCGATAGTAGTACTAGCAATAGCTGGCGAGACGACCACGACGCTATGGTGAAGATCATGGTGTCAAGCCGGTGATGATGGAGATCATGACGATGCTTTGGAGATGGAGATCAAAAGCACAAAATGATGATGGCCATATCATATCACATATTATGATTGCATGTGATGTTTATTTTATTATGCTTCTTATTTTTCTTAGTACGGCGGTAGCACTATAAGATGATCCCTTACAAAATTTCAAGGTACAAGTGTCTCCCTAAGTATGCACCGTTGCGACAGTTTGTCGTGTCGAGACACCACGTGATGATCGGGTGTGATAAGCTCTACATTCAAATGCAGCGGGTGTAAGACAGTTTTGCACACGCATAATACTCGGGTTAAACTTAATGAGCCTAGCATGTACAGACATGGCCTCGGAACACTGGAGGCCGAAAGGTCGAGCGTGAATCATATAGTAGATATGATCAACAAAAGATATTCACCATTGAAAACCACTACGGGAATCAGGTAATTTGCCGTCTGTGGTCCACAGACGGGAAAGACCTGTTTACAGACGACAAATTTTTTGCCGTCAGCAACTGACGGCAAACTATGTCGGCAAACTCAAAGTCGGAAAAAAGTACTTTGCCGTCAGATTTTTATCGCACAGACGGCAAAGTCTTTGCCGTCAGCCAAACTCAGATGTTTGCCGTCAGCATTTCATCTGACAGAAGGCAAAGAAACCTATTTGCCGTCACCCGAACGTGATCTTTGCCGTCAACTGAAACTTTTTACAGACGGCAAAGATTTTTTTATTTTACAAAAAATACGCTGGACAGAGTCAACATCAAAACAAGACATGAATGTTTTTTTAGGGAACAAGACATAAAGGTTCGGTTGACAAAGAAAATGGAAAGGCCCGCGCATGCTGCCTTTTATTCATCGGCAGTGGAGTTATAGAGTTGTTACACAACGGTCCTGAAAGTTTACACAAAGGACCCTAAAAAGTAAATCTGAAAAGCAATCAGGTCCTTCTCCATTGTGGCAACAGAGACTTCATCGCCGGCCGTACTTCTCGCCGGGGACAAAACCATTGCGACTCCACTTCTGCCGCCCGGTCGTGCTTGCCACGCCGCCCGCCCTGGTCGCCGATGTGCCACGCCGCCCGCCCTGCTTGTTGCGCGGCCGCCCATGAGCAGAGGAGAGCGCAGGAACGATGGCGCTCGCCGAGGCGCTGCAAGGCCTGCTCGCTGCGCCGCTACCCGCCCTGCTCGGCCGCGTCGTCCGTGAGCAGAGAGGAGCGCGAGGTGGGTGGGGGCTGGCGGAAGCGGCGCTCGGGAGCTCGGGGTCGATGGCGCTCGCCGAGGCGCTGCAAGGCCTGCTCGCTGCGCCGCTGCCCGCCCTGCTCGGCCGCGTTGGCCGTGAGCAGAGAGGAGCGCGAGGTGGGTGGGGGCTGGCGAAAGTGGCGCTCGGGAGCTCAGGGTCACCGGTATGGCGAGCGCTGGCCGCGGCGCTCGGGAGCTCAGGGTCGCCGCGCGGGCGGACGGGCGGGCCACCAGTGGTCGGCGGCGCGCGGCTGTTCGGGGTCGCCGGACAGGCGGCCGGGCAATGGCCGGCGGCACTTGGCTCCTCGGTAGAGGATAGAGGAGGGTGCTGCCCATGGGCGACCTGATATGCTCGGTAGAAGGAGAGAGAGGAGGCAGTTCGGGAGAGATCGATGGAGAGGAGACAGGCATGTGAGGGTGGGGCCGGGTCGTGGGGGCGCGTGCGTGGTGTGTTCGTGGGTGGGTGGGGGGCATGCGTGGTCTGACCGGCGTGGTAGGTGGGATGTGCGGTTTAGATCTTGCCATGTCAGCGATCCGCGTGATCGATCCGCGTGATGTGTTTTCTCTTTGCTGTCTGCCAAATAATATACAGACGGCAAATAGCCTATTTTGCCATCTGTATTATTTTTGCAGATGGCAAAGCCTGTTTTGCCGTCAGTATATTTTTAGCAGACGGCAAAGTGAGTTGTTTGTCGTCTGTATTTTTTCTGGCTGACGGCATAGTTTATTTTGCCTTCAGTATATTTTTAGAAGACGGCAAAGTTAGTTGTTTGCCATCAGTATTTCTTTGCCGTCTGCAGTTGACGGCAATATTGCTCTTTGCCGTCAGGCCCGACGAAAAAATGACGGCAAAGACACCATCTCACGTGATGATCGCACATGGTTTAGTTGATTTTGATCATGTCATCATTTAGATGACTTGAGGGATGTCTATCTAAGTGGGAGTTCTTTAATAATATGATTAATTGAACTTTAATTTATCATGGACTTTGTCATGATAGTATTTGCAAATTACGTTGTAGATCAACAGCTCACGTTGTAGCTCCCTTATGTTTTTTATATGTTCATAGAGAAAACTAAGTTGAAAGATGTTAGTAGCAATGATACGGACTAGGTCCATGATCTGAGGATTATCCTCATTGCTGCACAGAAGAATTATGTCCTTGATGCACAGCTAGGTGACAGACCTATTGCAGGAGCGTATGCAGACATTATGAACGTTTTGATAAGCTCGCTATGATGACTACTTGATAGTTTAGTACACCATGCTTTACGACTTAGAACCGGGACTTCAAAAATGTATTGAACGCCACGGGGCATATAAGATGTTTCAAGAGTTGAAATTTGTATTTCATAATCATGCCCGTGTCGAGAGGTATGAAACCTCTGACAGTAATTTGCCTACAAGATGGAGGAGAATAGCCCAACCATTGAGCATGTGCTCAGATTGTCTGGGTACTACAATTGCTTGAATCAAGTGGGAGTTAATATTCCAGATAAGATAGTAATTGACAAAGTTCTCTAGTCACTATCACCAAGTTACTAGAACTTCGTGATGAACTATAATATGCAAGGGATGCCGAACGTAATTCCTGAGCTCTTCGCAATGCTGAAATAGGC
Organism: Secale cereale; assembly: GCA_902687465.1. Lineage (NCBI taxonomy): Eukaryota > Viridiplantae > Streptophyta > Magnoliopsida > Poales > Poaceae > Secale > Secale cereale. The sequence continues at coordinate 786,702,570 of LR738712.1, read as the reverse complement.
GAATGTAGAAATCAAGAAAGAGCATCAAGTGTTGATGGTTAACAAGACCAGTAGTTTCAAGAAAAGGGCAAAGGGATAGAAGGGGAACTTCAAGAAGAATGACAAGCAAGTTGTCACTCCCGTGAAGAAACCCAAAGCTAAACTCAAGCCTGAAACTAAGTGCTTCTACTACAAAGGAAATGGTCACTGGAACTGCCCTACACACTTGGCGGATAAGAAGGATGGCAAAGTGAACAAAGGTATATTTGATATACGGATTATTGATGTGTACTTTACTAGTGCTCATAGCAACCCCTGGGTATTTGATACCGGTTCAGTTGCTAAAATTGGTAACTCGAAACGAGAGTTGTAGAATGAACAAAGAGTACTTAAGGGTGAAGTGACGATGTGTGTTGGAAGTGGTTCAAAGATTGATATGATCATCATCGCACACTCCCTATACTTTTGTGATTAGTGTAGAACCTAAATAAATTTTATTTGGCATTTGCTTTGAGCATGAAAATGATTTGATCATCTTTATTGCAATACGGTTATTCATTTAAAGTCATAGAAAATTTTTTGTTCTGTTTACATGAATAAAACCTTCGATGGTCAAACACCCAATGAAAATAGTTTGTTGGATCTCGATCGTAGTGATATACATATTCATAATATTGAAGCCAAAAGATGCCAAGTTAATAATGATAGTGCAACTTATTTGTCGCACTGCCGTTTAAGTCATATTGGTGTAAAGCGCATGAAGAAACTACATGATGATGGGCTTTTGGAATCACTTGATTATGAATCATTTGATGCTTGCGAACCATGCCTCATGGGCAAGATGACTAAAACTCCGTTCTCCGGAACAATGGAGCGAGCTACTGACTTATTGGAAGTAATACATACCGATGTATGTGGTCCAATGAGTATGTAACGACCAAACCTCGAAGGATTTGAGTCTCTGTGCTTACCGTGCTAGTCGCTGGATCGAACTCGCTAGCACACACAGTATAGATGAATACCAGAATACAAGTGCATCATTTATTACAACATATGATCCAGAGTATATAAAATAAAACAATCTGCATAGCTCATGGCTAGCTATTATTCAATCACACAGCGGAAAGTAGCAGGAAAATAACGATGAGTCCCATCATAGCCCAACTGGCGATGCTGAGTGCAGACTCGCGACCCTAACGGTACCTTACTCCTCGTCTGAAAATCCTGCAACATGAGACGTTGCAGCCGTATAGGTCAATACATTGAATGTATTGGCAAGTTACACAGGAGAAGTAATAAAGCAGACCTACAAGTATATGCATAGAACAACAAAGGAAGGCTTGGGAGTTTATTTTGCAGAAAGCTGATTTTGTCCTCATAACTACCTAATAGTCAATTTTTCATTTAGTTCATTTAATACTACAATTGAATGCACAAGGTTGAGTTGGCAAAATCAACTCCAACCTACCCATTTATTAAGTTGCCCACAAATATTATTAAGTGTCACATCTGTCAAGATCATCCAACAACTATAATGGCATAGTCGCTCAAAATTACCCATAACCGGGGGCACGGCTAATCATGATTAGTTTTATTACTCTGCAGAGTTTTGCACACTTTACCCACTAGACTCAACCCGAAGATTGAGACGAAGCCTTTCAGAAGTAGTCACCTCCACCCCCGGCAGCCGGTGCACCTATCCATATCTACATCTGCTAGCATACCTGGGCGAGGATCCCACAACCTACTCAACTAAGCCAGAGCCCATATAGCTAGTGGTCGCGCATGGAAGCTACTAGTCATTAAGTCTGTCTGATCTTTTTGAGCCTGGGCGGCCGTCCACTTACATTCAGAGGGTATAAACCATGATGTTCTTAAGACCACCCATCAATTCCACTTCCGCCCAGAGGTGAGTTAAGTCCTGAATTACTACTCAGTTTGTTAAATATTAATAATCCTCACATAAGCTCAATGTATTCAGGAACCAACCCCGTCTACAAGCATAGCAAAACTATACCTACCACGATTTGCAAAAGACGGGAGATAATTCAACAATATAGCTCAATTTATAACAATCCTACAATGCATAAGTTTATAGTGTGGCGTAACCTACAATGCATAGAAAAACAATAGGTAAAGGACGATCAACATGTAACTTGCCTTGGTTCTGGTTCAAAAGGTCACACTCCTGACAATAGCTCGCGTCGCACTCCGGACAATCTACACGTTTCACACAATATAACAAATCAATCACTGAAACTCCAAAGAAACCGAAATAAAGCAAGCAGCAAGAAAATCATTTTTAAACTCAAAAACAGCAGCAAAACAACGTGTACAGATCATCTATATTGCACTACGGTCACAATGCAAAAAGAATCGCTGGATTCGGATAAACGGTTTAAAAGATATGGCCTCCGGAAGTTTTAATTCAAATTCAAACGAATTCAAATTTGAATTGTGAAAACATGTCCAACTTGGTACTATGATGAAGAGGTGATTTTTGTGAGTGCATAGGAAAAAGAATCACCTAATTTGGATTAACAGAATACAAACTACAGCAATTTGCATATTTGAGGAAAACTAAGAAAAAGACAAAAGGAAACAGAAATCGCCTCGCACTGTGCGATCTCCTGTAGATGCCTGTAGCGAACTGCCACGTGGCAGTTCATGGTTGGCCCAGGTTTTTCTTTTTTTTTCTCACCACGCGACAAGGGATCGGCGGCGGCGGCACGGGCGTCGACGGCGGGGCTGCTCCGGCGATGCTCCGGCAAAGGTGATAGTACGGGCGGGTGCGGCAGTGACTGGCGGAGGCGTGGGTGGTGTCGGACGGCGTCGGGGAGGGCTGTAGCGGCGGCGGTGACTCGTGAACGGCGGCGACGTTCTGGCAGCGGCGGACGAAGTCGCTTCCGACGTCTTGCTGCGATTTCGGCGAAAAGACAATGTCCGAGAGGTGCGGCGGCGAGTGGCGGATCGAACGGGACAAGTGGTGCGGCTCGAGGTGCTCTTACGGTGACGGCAGCGTCCCGTCAACGGCGGCGGACGGCGGAGCTCGCGGCCAGATCGGTTCTGCCCTAGCGGTGTGTACAGGTGGCGAGAGGGGTCAGGGAATAACGAGTCGGGCGCGTCAGGGCCTTGGCTATGTGCTAGACAGCTCCGGCTGCGCCAGTGTGGCCCGAGTCGGCCTCGGCGTGCGCGCGTGCGTGCGGTGCGGCGTGGCGCGGCAGTGTCCGGCTCGGTGAGGAAGACGGTCAGGGGCGGGGCCCGCTAGCAGTGAGAGGGCGCTGCGGGTCGGGTTAGGTGCGGGTCGGGTGCGGCTGCGCGTGGCGTTTCGCGTCGCGAGGGGATGGGCTGGGCCGCTGCGGTGCGCTGCTGGGCCGCGGGGTGTACTGCGCTGCGCTGGCTGGCTGGCTGGCTGGCTGGTGGGCTGGGCCGCTAGCTAGCTGGCCGGCCGGCTGGCTTTTCTCTCTTTTTTTTACAGCCAGCAGCAAAACCAAAATAAATAAAATACCAACACCTAATATAAAATCTAAAATAAAATATCTAGACAACAAGTAAAAATAGCCCTACAGCTATAAACTACAGGAACACTAGTTCCAAGCTAATGCAATTTTTGTAAAATGATTTTGATGCATTTGGCCACTCAAACAGCAAATAAAATCATAAATAAAATACTTTGAAGATTGCAAAAATTACCAGAACGTAACAAATCAACTGGAAACATTATTCTGGACATTATGAACATTTTTAAATACAGGGGAGAAGTCATGTTATCTCCACTCCAATTAAATTGCCTTTTAGTTGCATAATGAAAAGAATATTGCAGAAAGAAAAATAATGCAATAAAAATATGATATGCAAGTGAATGATCTATTAACATCCAAATTAGGAAAATTGGGATGTTACAAACCTACCCCCCTTAAGATGAATCTCGCCCTCGAGATTCGGGCTGGCTAGGAAATAGGTGTGGGTGCTCCTGCCTGAGATCTTCCTCTCGTTCCCAGGTAGCTTCTTCCTCTGTATGATGATCCCACTGAACCTTGCATAACTTAATTGTCTTGGTGCGAGTAACTCTCTCAGGTGTCTCCAGAATCTTAACAGGCTTCTCCTCATATGTCAAATCACTCTCCAACTGAATTGCATTGTCGGCGTACTAAGGTAGGGGAACCTCAGTACCCCAACTTGTGCACGGGCAGTAGCAGCTCCCCGCGGCAGGGTCTACCACGTGCTTGCCGGAAACCTTTCCGATCCTTATTAAGCCATTAAAAAACAAAGTATACAAGACAGAAGATCAAGCCCCCGGCAAGTGGAGCTTGCCGGGAAGGCCGTCCCAGGCTCAAGACTATAACATTAACGCAAGACCCTGGCAAGAGGAGCTTGCCAGGAAGACCAGAAGATTACATCTCAAAAGACATGCCTCAGCGCAACATGCGCCCCGGCAGGGCCCGGGGAGCGACAAGCTTCAGGGCCCGGCAATGGTCAAGGCCCCGGCAAGGTGCTTGCCGGGGGGAACTCACGCTGTGTGCCCGCGCTCCAGCTCATCGGCCCACGCGTCGCCCTGGGGTCCTCCCAGGGACGCGTGGCGGACGGCTGTGCAGCCTGGGGGACACGGTGGCACTCCACGGTGACGAGGCTACCGCCGTGGCGAACGGAGACGCACGGGCTGGCGCTTTTGGGGTCGACGGCGACGGGCATTTAATGCTCTTGTCCCCCACTGTCAAAGTAGGTGATGACCACTGTTCATCCACTGTTCACGCACTGTTCCCGCACTGTTACAACTACCACCAAAGTTACGTTTTTGCCCTTTCTTCTACGTTGACACCTGTCGGTGACCCCTTGAGCTATAAAAGGAGGCCCATGCGCAACGTAGAAAGGGTTCGAAACCTAGACAGCTTACTCGCTTGGTATAGCTAGTTCTTCAAGCTCCCGAGCCCAAGAACTTAATACAATCCAAGCAGGAGTAGGGTTTTACGCGTCCATCGCGGCCCGAACCTGGGTAAACTGCCCGTGTGTGCTCTACGATCTGCTCTTTGTGCTCCCTCCGCTCCCTTACCGCAACGAACAAGGGGCTCCGGTCCCATAGGTGCTCGTGGAGGACAGTTTCCCCCGACATCTTTGGCGCGCCAGGTAGGGGGCGTCGAGGTTGTGCGAACCAGATCCGGCGCTCACGCGGGCGCATTCTTCATCAACCTCTCCAACTTCGTCAGTTTCATCAGCAGCAGCAACATGGCCCCGAAGAAGAAGGCTTCGGAGGTCGGAGGCCCGTCTGCGTCTGTTCCACCACCACCAGAACCAACGGTGGGTGGAGGAGACGCCAGCGGAAGGGTGGTCGCCGGTGAGGAAACTCGCGGCACCACCAAGTCCAAGGACAAGACGGACGACCGAGCCTCGGTGTCCGTAGATGCGCCACGTCCATCTCAGCAGACGACAACCACGCAGCGCCGTGGTACAGGATGTACCATCCGCTTGCTGGGCCAAGGACAGACCGAAGGTTCGCGGGACGCTCCGGGCCACCATCCTGGCACGAGCAAGGCGCGGTCGCCGGGGCGGGAAACTGCTCCTTCTAACCCTGTTAGGAGTCCGAGCATATCCCGCTCCTCGCACCGCTCGCCCCCGCTCCCCTCCTCTCCAACAGAAGCTCTCGCAAGAGCGCAACTGCTCCTCGATTTCCCTCCAGCGGCATACAAGGCCGAAGACTGGAGGGCAACAATCCAAAGCCTCATCGCCTTCGCCAACAACGACGCGCCGCAGCAGCCGGCGACCTCGCGGCCACGGCAAGTCGAGAAGACGAAGGCCGATGGCGACAAGACCGCCGAGGGTGCAACCACCGTGCACTCCCCGCCGCGGAAGCAGAAGACGCCACCCCACCGGATTAACGTCGACGACGACTCCACGGTGTCGTCGGATCCGCGGGCTCGTCGGGACCAGCGCCAAGTCCTTGACGACCGGCGACGAGAAGATGCTCGGACAACAATCGAGCGCCGCCGAGAAGCCCGGCGACAATCTGATCAGCGAGCTGGGACCGCTGTCGATACGCACGCGCCCGATGAGCCAGGCGACTTGCCGTACGCGGCAGGTTGCCCCGCATTCACCCGCGAGCTGCGGCGCGTTCAGTGGCCCAGCATGAAGAACTTCAAGCCCGACGTACCGGAGAAGTACGACGGCAAGACGCACCCCTCGGAGTTTCTCAGCATCTACACCATCGCGGTGCAGGCTGCCGGGGGGTGCGATGAGAAGATACTGGCGAACTACTTCCCGCTGGTGCTTAAGCCAAACGTTCGCTCTTGGCTTATGCACTTGCCGGAAGGCTCCATTTCTTCATGGGCAGATCTTTGCCATTAGTTTGTTGGCGCCTTCACGGGCGGCCACAAACCCCACGGCCAGGAGAGTGATCTCCACATCTTGGCCCAGAAGGAAGGAGAACCCCTGCGCAAGTTCATCCAACGATTCAGCCGCGTGCAGCACAACATCCCCGACGTCCACCCTGCTGCGGTTATTAGCGCGTTCCACCAGAACGTGCGTAACCGCCGCATGCGTGAGGAGATGGCCATGACCAAGATACGGGATGTCAGCGAGCTCTATGCTCTAGCTGATAAGTGCGCGCGTGCCGAAGAGGGGAGGAGACTCCCCGGAGAGGATGCTGGCGCAGGGGGAAGCGACAGCGAGGATGCCGCCCCGGCAAAGAAGAGCCGGCGGCGGAATAATAGAAAGAAGAAGAGCAAGGAAGTGCTTGTCGTCGAGAAGTCCAGCAAGGAGGCTCCCCCAAAGGCAGCACAGGCCGGCGGCTCCGGTAAGGAGCCTGCCCCTGTAGTGGCAGCCGACAAGCAGGACGGCTCCGACAAACAATATTGCAAGATCCACCGCACCAAGGGCCATGACCTCTCCAACTGCAAACGAGTCGAGTACCTCGTCGAACAGCAGAAAACTGAGTACGAGCGTCGCGACAAGGAGAAGGCCCAAGGTGGCGGAGGAGAGCCAAGCAAGAAGCGGCCATTCAATGGCCGGGGCGGACGCCGTGGCAAGGCCAAGCAGCGGCAAGGTGACCGACCTCCCCGGGGCCGCGACAAGGACGAAGAAGACGACGACGACGACATGGAGGAAGATGATAACAGCGAGCAGGAGTTCCAGAAGGCCACGGAAGTCTTGTGTGTCGACGGAGGCGCTTCTCTGCACACTTCCCATCGCCAACTCAAGCAGTGGGTGCGGGAAGTTAACGCAGCTGAGCCGCCCGTTGAGTCACGCAGGCTGCTGAAGTGGTCCAGCACGCCCATCATTTTTGATCTTGAGGACCACCCTGACCGCACCACTGCGGTCGGGTGCTTGCCGATGTTGGTCTCACCAACTATCCGCAACCTCAAGGTCACCAAAATGTTGGTTGACGGTGGGGCCGGCCTAAACTTGATCTCCTCGGCTGTGATCAAGAAACTCCAGATCCCAGATGGCGAGCTCGAAGAGACCGGTTCGTTCCAAGGAATAAACCCGGGAAGGAGCAAGCCCAAGGGGAAGATCACTCTGTCAGTGACCTTTGGCGGGGAACTAAACTTCAGGACGGAGAGGATAACCTTCGACGTGGCCGATATCCCATTGCCATACAATTGGATACTTGGACGTCCTGCCCTCGCCAAGTTCATGGCAGCTTCCCATTACGCCTACAATGTGCTCAAGATGCCGGGGCCGATAAGCGTCATCTCTGTCCATGGCGACAAGAAGGACGCGCTTATCTGCGCCGACAAGATATACCGGGATGCAGCAGCTGCGGCGGAGAGCAACACACTTGCCGCTGAAGCTCCCGGGGGGAAGAAAACCAAGACCAAGTCCGGCAAGTGCTCTGGGGCCCACTCCGGCAAACACACCTCTTCGGAGTGCTGCGCTGCCGTCGAGGACGTTCCATCGAGCTCCACCGGCAAGTGCAAGGAAGGGATGGCCGCTCCACCAGCAACCAAGAAGGTGTCCGCCAAGGAGGACGGCACTGGTGGTACCTTCACCATCAGTGCTACACTTGATAGCAAATAGGAAAGCGCGCTCGTTGCCTTCCTGCGGGCGAATGTCGATGTGTTTGCCTGGCAACCATCTGACATCCCCGGCGTTCCCAGGAAGGTAATTGAGCACAAGCTTGCCGTTTGCCCTCATGCGCGGCCCGTCAAGCAGAAGGTCAGGAAGCAAGCCGTGGAGCGCCAAGAATTCATTGCCGAAGAAATCAAAAAGCTAGAAGCTGCAGGCCTAGTTAGAGGCGTGATCCATCCAACGTGGTTAGCAAATCCAGTTGTCGTGCCTAAGGCCAACGGGAAGTGGAGACTGTGTATAGACTTCACCGATGTGAATAAAGCATGTCCCAAGGATCCATTTCCCTTGCCGCGCATTGACCAGATTGTTGACTCCACTGCCGGATGTGAGCTGCTTTCCTTCCTTGATGCATATTCAGGCTACCACCAGATTTTCATGGCCAAAGAAGATGAAGAGAAGACTGCATTTATCACTCCATGCGGCACGTATTGCTTCATACGAATGCCCTTTGGGTTGAAGAATGCAGGCTCAACCTTTGCAAGAGTGGTGCACACTGCTTTTGAGCCACAGATCCACAGAAATGTAGAGGCTTACATGGATGACATAGTGGTCAAGAGCAAGAGCAAAGTTACACTGATCCAAGATTTGGAAGAGACGTTTCAGAATCTGCGCAAGGTCCAGCTTAAGTTGAACCCCGAGAAGTGCGTCTTTGGAGTCCCCTCCGGCAAGCTTCTCGGGTTCTTTGTGTCCCAGAGGGGGATTGAAGCTAATCCCGACAAGATAAAAGCCATCGAGCAGATCGAAGCCCCTAAGCGCGTCAAGGATGTCAGGAGACTCGCAGGTTGTGTAGCTGCCCTCAGTAGGTTCATTTCGAAGTCTGCAGAACGCGCCCTGCCTTTCTTCAAAATCTTGAAAAAGGCAGGTCCTATGAAATGGACTCCGGAAGCGGAGGCAGCGCTGCAAGACTTGAAACGATACCTATCCTCCACTCCAATACTTGTCGCACCTAAGCCACAAGAGAAGTTGCTGCTGTACCTAGCAGCAACCAATCAAGTGGTTAGTGCTGCGTTGGTAGCGGAGAGGGAGGCAGAGGAAGAGTCTACACCACCGGCAAGCGAATCCAGCGACAAGCAGGGGGCTGCTCCGACAAGCTCTGGCCCCGACAAGGACAACTCTGCGCAGGAACAAGGAGAAGTGCGGAAGAAGATGGTGCAGCGCCCGGTGTATTTTGTAAGTTCCCTTCTACAGGGGGCTAGATCAAGATACTCTAGGGTGCAAAAGTTGCTTTTCGGTCTCCTCATGGCCTCGAGAAAGCTGCGCCATTACTTCCAAGCACATAAAATAACAGTGGTCACTCGCTTTCCGTTGAAGAGGATATTGCAGAATCCAGAAGCAACAGGCAGGATCGTCGAGTGGGCACTGGAGCTGTCAAGCTTTGGTCTCAAGTTTGAGAGTACTTCAACTATCCAGAGCCGAGCTTTGGCAGAATTCATAGCTGAATGGACCCCAACGCCCGATGAAGAAGTTCCAGAGACAAGTGTTCCTGTACAAGAAGCGACAAGTGAATGGGTAATGTACTTTGACTGTGCCTTCTCGCTGCAAGGCGCCGGTGCCGGCGTGGTACTCATAGCGCCCACCGGAGAGCACCTCAAGTATGTTATCCAGATGCACTTTCCCAGGGAGCAAGCGACAAACAATACTGCTGAGTATGAGGGCTTGCTTGCCGGCCTCAGGATTGCGGCCGAACTTGGGATCAAGAAGCTGATTGTGCGGGGAGATTCTCAGTTGGTGGTCCGACAAGTCAACAAGAGTTACCAGAGCCCTTTGATGGAAGCTTATGTAGATGAAGTGAGGAAGCTTGAAGAACACTTTGAAGGTCTGCAAATGGAGCACGTTCCAAGAGCTCAGAATGATATTGCAGATGGCCTTTCAAAGTGTGCTGCGATGAAGTTACCTGTGGAACCAGGGACCTTCCTGCTCAAGCTGACTCAGCCATCCGTTACACCATCAATTGGGCAGCCCAAGAAGAGAAAGTTGGTCTCCGGCGACTACTTGCCGGCGGATCTTCCCAAAGCCGCCGCCAAGGTTCCCAAGATCAACGACCAGAACGCTGAGGAACAGTTTGCTCCTGCAGATCCTAGGGTCTGTACAGTTGAAGCAATTGTTCCCGACAAGCCTCGCCCCGGCGAGCTTGCCGGGGGACCATCAGCTCCGGCAGAATCGGAGGTTCTTGCCATAGAAGCTGGGGTTCCCGCAGCGGCCCTCATGCCTTTAGTCCTTGCTGTTGAGCCTAGGGCTCCAGCATGGGCACAGCAGATCGTCCGTTTTCTGCAAACTGGAGAACTTCCCGACGACCCAGAAGAGATAGAGAAGATAACAAGGCAGTCAAGTATGTACCAGTTCGTTGACAACGAACTGTACAGAAGAAGACTTAATGGTGTCAGGTTGAAGTGCATTTCTAGAGAAGATGGACAAAAGCTGTTGGCAGAGATACACGGAGGCATATGTGGCCACCACATTGGCGCAAGGGCACTTGCCGGGAAGGCATTCCGACAAGGGTTCTTTTGGCAAGAAGCCCTCCAAGATGCAACTGCACTAGTAACCAAGTGTGAAGCGTGCCAGTTCCATGCCAAACAAATTCATCAGCCAGCTCAAGCTCTCCAGACGATCCCGTTGTCCTGGCCCTTCTCGGTCTGGGGGCTCGATATCCTCGGCCCCTTCCCCCGAGCCGTCGGGGGCTTTGAGTACTTGTACGTTGCAATCGACAAGTTCACAAAGTGGCCAGAAGTGGAACCGGTGAGAAAGGTGACAGCACAGTCAGCGGTCAGGTTCTTCAGGTCGATTGTTTGCCGTTTCGGAATCCCTAACAGGATCATCACCGACAACGGTACACAATTTACTAGTCGCACCTTCATGCAGTACGTCCAACACCTTGGCCCAAGGTCTGTTTCGCTTCTGTTGCTCACCCGAGGAGCAATGGTCAAGCGGAGAGGGCCAATGCTGAAGTGCTGCGCGGACTCAAGACAAGAACCTTCGATAGGCTGCGCAAGTGCGGAAGAAACTGGATAGAGGAGCTACCGGCAGCTCTTTGGTCCATCAGAACGACACCAAATCGAGCCACCGGACAGACACCCTTTGCTCTTGTCTATGGAGCAGAGGCAGTTCTCCCCACGGAACTCGTATACGGATCTCCTCGAGTGCTCGCTTATGATGAGCTCGAGCAAGAGCAACTGCGACAAAATGATGCATTGCTCCTTGAGGAGGAACGTCTCCAGGCTGCTGTGCGAGCTGCTCGATACCAGCAAGCCTTGCGCCGCTATCATAGCCGCAAGGTTAAGGCCAGGAGTCTCGAGGAAGGCGACCTTGTTCTTCGGCGTGTTCAGTCCGCCAAGAATTCCAACCAGTTGACGCCGAAGTGGGTAGGCCCTTATCGGGTGAGACAAGTCACAAGGCCCGGCGCTGTCCGCCTTGAGACCGAAGAAGGCTTACCGGTGAGCAACTCCTGGAACATAGAGCATCTTTGCAAGTTTCACCCATAAGGCGCGGTTGCCGTGATCCGCTCCGGCAACCACCTTTTGTACGAGTCTTGCCGCCGTTGCATCTAATCCTTTGTACAAAGCCGGGCGCAGATCCCGTGCATCAGTAAAGTTCTTGTGTTTTGCACTATTTGCCTTTCCCATGCTTTTCTTCGTTATTTGCATGCATTGTTTGGCATCTTGTGCAACACACGTACCCGGTAAGCATTAGCACACCGAAAGGCCCTATACTTGTTTTCCCTCCTCTTTTTCTTTCCCTCTTAAGCAGAAGGAATGTTCCTCGCGCACAAGTTTGCCGGGGGGGAAGGAGATGGAGGACGAACCAAGTGCTGTTCAAGAAAGAGAAGCCTTGTCGGGGAAACAAGCAATATATGAAAGCTAAGTAACCAGAATTTGAGCAGTTCAAATTTTTAAATTTTTGTTATCTTCCTTGAAGAACCACACTTTGTATGGAAAACCTGTGCGCGAAGGAACCTACCCGTGGCTAGCCGCACCCTTATCTTGTTTTCGAGCACGCTCAAACGACTTAAGTGAGCTGCGACAAGTGTCGCGCCCTTGCTTCGTTTTCGAGTTCGCTCAGCAAGTTAAGTGCGTTGCGACTAGCTGCGGCAAGGTTGCTTGCCGGTAAGGCCTTGGCCAGCAGGCTGCTCGGAGTCCAGCACTCAGCGCTCGCGGCAAGGGCCCCTTGCCGGCAAGTCCCCCAGAAGCGTAGGGTTAAAAGCATACGAAGTAAAGGACCAAAACAAGGGAGATAACACAGCATCGATTGATCAAAATAAGATAATATATTACAAGGGATAACTTGTCGCAATGACTAATAGATTCATGTTCATGGCACACTTTGCAGCAGCGAAGGAAATAAAAAAGAAGGAGGTCTAGTCTACGCGATCGCCCTCACGCCTGGAGATCTTGTTCACCTTGGCGATGATGTGGGCGACCTGCGCCTTCAGTGCCTCCTGATCTGCATCGGCCGGCAAGCTGCGGAGGACGTTGGCGAGATTGATACCAGGGTTGCGGTAGACAATCTTGGTCAAGACGCGCTCCAAGGTTCCCGCGCAGAGCTGGCGCGACTCCTCGGCCAGCTGCGCGGGGAGCTTCTCCTGCAGCCGTGCGAGCGCCGGCGCGATCCCTCTGAAGAAAAGACTGAGCTTGGCGCTGTGGGGGAGATTTGGGTCCGGAGAGTACACAAGATGTTCAACCCTCAGCGCCATAAGCTCCTTGTCAATGTTAGAGGCGGAGGCGACCAGCTCCTCCGTCCATTGCTCCACCGCCTGGTTGAAGAGGTTTGCGGAAGTGGCAGTGCTCTCCACCAACTCTCGCTCCTTGCGGACCTCCTCCTTCAACTTGGTCTCGCGATCCCGGGCGGCGTCAAGTGAATCCCTCAAAGTGGAGACCTTCAAATCAAGATCAGCAATTGAGTCCTTGGCGGCTTTGAGCTCGTCGCCCTGCTTGGAGAGGCGTACCTGAAGCTCGGAGTTGGTATGGGCGTCTTTCTCGCGCTCTATGTTGAGCGCGGTGACCCTCTCCGTGCTCGCCTTCAGGTACTCCTCCAGCTGCGCCACCTTAGCTTCAAGGTCCTTCTTGGCGTTTTCCGTGGCGATTGCGGCTTCCTTCGCCTCCTTCATAGACTGCTCCCGGGCTGTGAGCTCGTCGTCGTGCGCGTCGAGCTCAACCTTCCGCTGGTTGAGCGCCCCTTCTCGCCGGGACAGCTCTTCGCCAACTAGACGTTGCTGCTCCTCGGCCTCAGCTTTTTCTAGAAGAAACTCCTGCTGCTCTCCGGCAAGCCTCTCGCGCTCCTCCGCCAAGTCGCGGAGGGCCGCTTGGTTGGCGGCGCGGAGTTCCGCGGCACGCTTCTCCTAGTCTGCTGCAGCCTTGGCGGTGAGGGCTTCTCGGGAATCCAGCTTCGCCTGCCTGGCCCGGTAAAGGGCCAGGAGCCGGCGAAGCAGTTTTTCCTCCTCGGGCTCGTCGCTCCCGCCAGGCGCTTCGACGATCTTCAACCCCGCGGAGGCGAGGACCTCTCCATCAAAGGTCTCTCCCTCCACGGGGGCTCGCGATGAGGATCCCCACGGCACTTTTATGAAGACGCCGTTGGGAGCCTCAAGATAGAAGCCGGACTGCTCCTTATCGGTGGAGGGGTCGGCGGCCGGTGCAGCGCTCGACGCTCCTGCCGCCTCCGGGCCGGCAGTGTGGCCGCCGTCCCCCTCCCCGGCCGCAGCGTCAGCGGTTGGAGCAGCCTCCTCCGCGGCTGGCTCGTCGGCTCCTGCCGTGCCCTCAGCGGCAGTGGCGTTGCCGCCGTCGCCTTGCGCGCCTTCCTCGCCGGTGGCCTCGGTCTCCATCCGGTCCGGCGTGGGAGGATCTAGAAGAAAAAGAAGAAAAGAAGCTATCAAGCAAATATCCAAAAAGACAAGTTCAAGAAGACGAAGCTGCAAAATTTACCTTCGCGGACGTCTTCGACGACCGGCTCCCTCGCCGGGGAGTCCTCCCTTGGCGGTGGAGCGGTGGCTCCTGCTGGCGGAGGGCCGCCCGTGCCCTCCCTTGGCGGGGTGGCCACCCTTGTCGGGCTGCCCGCCCTTGGCGGGGAGCCCGTCCTTGGCGGAACGTCCTCCCTCGCCGGGGAGTTCGCCCTTGGCGGGGAGGGTGGAATCTGCAGTTCCTCGGGAGTAACCTCCGGCTGCTCCTGCGGCTGCGGCTCCATTTCTGCACAAGAGAAACAAAATAAGCAAGGCAAGAAGATATCAGTACAAAGTAAAAACCTCAAGCGTGCCCGACAAGTAGGAAGTTCAAGACCAGACTTACGCTGGGGGCTGCGCTGGGGGCTGCTCCTCGGAGCAGCGCTTGGGTCCGGCAAGTTCGTCGCCGGTGCATCCCCTGTCGCCGCGACGGGCGAGTCGTCGTCGACCTCGACCACGGGGATCTTGGCCCGCTTCGCCGCTCGCTGGGCCAGGGACCTGAACACAAAAACAAGATCAGAATTATGAAAGAGGAATCAAGACAGAATTGAAGAAGCTACAAAACACAAGTGCTTACTCCTCTTCCTCGTCGTCGTCGTCGCTCAGGGCGGAGAAGTCGAACTCCACCTGGGGTGCGCCCACGCGAGGAGCAGGAGGAGAAGGCTCCATCGGGCGCTTGGCGGTCTCCGGGGTTGGGGGCTGCGAAGACCCAGCCTCCGTTGACGCCGAGGCCCGGGGAGCAGGCGGAGCAGCTGCTCCACTCTGAGAGGACCCCCCTCCGCTAGGTGCTGGTGCGCGAGGCGCCTCCGTCGCGGCTGATGCGCGGGGCGCCTCCGCCGCGGCTGGTGCGTTGGGGGCCTCCGTCGCGCCTTGGCTCGCTCTGGTGGCCCGCGTCGCCCGGCGAGCAGGCTGCTGTCGGGGCGCCTGCGTCCTCGTCGCTGTGGGCGCCTTGCGGAGGCGTTTCCCCGGCGCTTGCTTTGGACTTGCCGGAGGAGAGGAACTCTCCGACGACGAGGAGGCGTCGTCGCCGAGTCCTAGAGACCCGCCGGTGTCTTCCTCAGTCTCGGTGTCTTCCTCCTCCTCCCCGGCAGGCCCGCTGGATCCGGCACCCTGCCCTGCGGCCCTGCTCCCTCCGGTGGCTCCGCTCCCTCCAACACCTCTGCTTCCTCCGGCAACCTCGCCTCTTGCCGCGGCCTCGCTCACGATCCCGGGGATCCCGGCATGCCTCAGTGAGGGGACCCCGGCAAGCTCGTCGGGTGGAAGCTTGAGAAGTCTGCGGATCTCTGCCTCCTCGGCCTGGCACGACGCGTCCTCAGCCTCTGCCTCATCAACAGTGAACCCGAAGTCTCTTGCCGCTGCGGCTGCGGCAGCCTCTTCCACCCGGGTAGCAATATAAGCTATCTCCCGCTCCGTGGTGGCCCGGGTGAGACCCTTGATCTCCTCGGTGTTCTTCGACACCTCGACAAAGTTATCAAAGAAACTCATAATGGCATCCGGCGTGGGCACTATCCATGTTGGGTCGACACCATGAGAGTCACACGCGGGCATCATCGCGCGCAAGGCATCCCGGGCAGTGCTGTTGCACAGCGGCACCACTCCCCGGGGAGATCTAAACCACTCCGGATGGGCCGGGTCGTGCTTGAAAAGCTCCCGGACCATCCCCTTCAGCTCCAACGACGTGAAGTTGAAGTTCAAACCTGGGCGCAGCCTCATAATATCCGCCGCGTTGCCAAACTCCCATGCTGGCCTTTTCCTCTCCTGTAAAGGGGCAATGCGGCGGCGGAGGAAGTCTGCCCCTACCTCTCCGATGGTCAACTTGGCTACCCGGAGACGAAGAATCCTGACGAGGGCGGCGTTGAGCTTAACATCATCCGGGGCCAAATCGCTCTAGTCCCTGCCGCGCACTATGGCAGTTGTGCGCGGCGCAGTGAAAGGCTCTGGCCGGTCCTCCACTATCCAACACCAATCTGCGCGCCACTCCTCCCACTTGCCGCGGAGCTCCCCTTTCAGATATGACTCCTTCTTGTTCAAGCGGAAGATCCAAGAAATACCCCCGGAGAGGGGAGCGCCGGCCTCTACTCTAGGCATGAAGAAATGCCTAAAGAGTGCTACGTTTGGATAGATCCCTATGTAGTTTTCGCACAGATGTGCGAAAACCGCCATCGTAAGGATGGCGTTGGGGGTGAAGTCTAAGAGATGGAGGTTGTAGGTGTTCATGATATCACAGAAAAACTCCGAGAATGGAGGGCACAAGCCGTAGTAGAAGAAGACAGCGAAGAAGAAGTACCCGCCGGGGAGCAGATCCTTGGCAGCGGCGGGGTAGACTCTGGTCCGGGGATGAGCCTTGGTCTCCTTGGCCCAGAAGAGGTAGTACCTGTTCCAGAGCTCCCTCGCGCTGAGCCTCGGCGCGAAGACCACATTCCTCTTCCGCAGGAGGGCGAGCTTCGCCGCCTGCTCGGATTTCTCCTTCTTGGCCTTCTCCGCCTTCGCCTTCTCGGTCTTCGGGGCCATGGCGGAGGCGGCGAGGGAAAGGGCGAGGAGTTCGGCGGCGCCGCAGATGCGGAAGACGGCGGAGGAGGTGTGGAGGCGGGGCGCAGAGGGGGGTTTCTGGAGGTTGAAGAAGCAATGAAAGCGCAGGAGGGAAACTGCCCCTGCTCCCTCTGCTTTTATGGGGGGAGTGGGGGACGCTCCGCATTTCCCATTAAAGAACGTGGCCACGATCTCTCCCACGACGCCGCAATCGACGCGTGCCGTTAGGGAGAGGCGCGACGGATGCGGAAGGGAATCTACGGCTCGCCGTGGGCCGCGCGTGCCCGTGCACTGTTCTAGGCCTGGCCCAACAGCGCTCGGCACCGTGTGTGGCCCAGGCCCGGGGGCTCCTGTCGGTGTACTAAGGTAGGGGAACCTCAGTACCCCAACTTGTGCACGGGCAGTAGCAGCTCCCCGCGGCAGGGTCTACCACGTGCTTGCCGGAAACCTTTCCGATCCTTATTAAGCCATTCAAAAACAAAGTATACAAGACAGAAGATCAAGCCCCCGGCAAGTGGAGCTTGCCGGGAAGGCCGTCCCAGGCTCAAGACTATAACATTAACGCAAGACCCTGGCAAGAGGAGCTTGCCAGGAAGACCAGAAGATTACATCTCAAAAGACATGCCTCAGCGCAACATGCGCCCCGGCAGGGCCCGGGGAGCCACAAGCTTCAGGGCCCGGCAATGGTCAAGGCCCCGGCAAGGTGCTTGCCGGGGGGAACTCACGCTGTGTGCCCGCGCTCCAGCTCATCGGCCCACGCGTCGCCCTGGGGTCCTCCCAGGGACGCGTGGCGGACGGCTGTGCAGCCTGGGGGACACGGTGGCACTCCACGGTGACGAGGCTACCGCCGTGGCGAACGGAGACGCACGGGCGGGCGCTTTTGGGGTCGACGGCGACGGGCATTTAATGCTCTTGTCCCCCACTGTCAAAGTAGGTGATGACCACTGTTCATCCACTGTTCACGCACTGTTCCCGCACTGTTACAACTACCACCAAAGTTACGTTTTTGCCCTTTCTTCTACGTTGACACCTGTCGGTGACCCCTTGAGCTATAAAAGGAGGCCCATGCGCAACGTAGAAAGGGTTCGAAACCTAGACAGCTTACTCGCTTGGTATAGCTAGTTCTTCAAGCTCCCGAGCCCAAGAACTTAATACAATCCAAGCAGGAGTAGGGTTTTACGCGTCCATCGCGGCCCGAACCTGGGTAAACTGCCCGCGTGTGCTCTACGATCTGCTCTTTGTGCTCCCTCCGCTCCCTTACCGCAACGAACAAGGGGCTCCGGTCCCATAGGTGCACGTGGTGGACAGTTTCCCCCGACATGCATCAAGAGGCACTGTGTCCCTCAATGGAACATCCATCATCTCTGCGTGGCACTTCTTCAACTGAGATACATGAAACACATTATGAATTCCAGACAAAGATTCTGGAAACTCCAGCTGATAAGCTACCTCTCCTCTACGCTCCGAGATCCTGTAAGGCCCCACGAAACGTGGTGCTAACTTACCCTTAATGCCAAACCTCTTAATTCCACGAAGTGGTGAAACTCGAAGATATGCACGGTCTCCTACCTCATATGTCACCTCTTTGCGCTTTGCATCTGCATAACTCTTCTGTCTGGATTGTGCTATCTTCAACCTGTCACGAATCAGCTTGACCTTCTCCTCAGCATCTCTAATCAAGTCTGGTCCAAAGAACTGTCGCTCTCCAACCTCATCCCACATCAACGGTGGCCTGCACTTCCTGCCATACAATACCTCAAACGGTGCCATCTTCAGACTAGCCTGATAACTGTTATTATTTGAGAACTCTGCATAAGGTAAATTATCATCCCAACTGGACCCATAGTCCAAAATACAAGCTCTCAACATATCCTCCAAAATCTGATTTACCCTCTCTGTCTGCCCATCAGTTTGTGGATGGAAAGCTGTACTGAACTCCAGCCTGGTGCCCAAGGATTCATGCAACTGACGCCAAAATTTAGAGGTGAACTGAGTACCTCTATCAGACACTACCTTCCTTGGAACTCCATGCAGACAAACAATTTTAGACATATAAACTTTAGCTAGCTGAGCATTGGTATAAGTAGTCTTTACCGGAATAAAGTGAGCAACTTTAGTCAAGCGATCAAAAATTGCCCAAATAGAATCATAACCTGCCCGAGTCCTGGGTAAACCTGTAATGAAATCCATACCAATCTCATCCCATTTCCACTCAGGTATAGGCAATGGCTGTAACAAACCTGCTGGCCTCTGATGTTCTGCTTTAACTCTCTGGCACACATCACATGTAGCAATATATCCAGCAATTTCCCTCTTCAGGCTAGGCCACCAAAATCTTTCCCTCATGTCCAAATACATCTTAGTATTACCTGGGTGAATAGAATAAGGTGAATCATGTGCCTCCTGAAGAATTAATTTCCTGATGTCTGCATCTTGCGGTACACAAACACGCTTCTCAAACCATATGGTCCCATGTTCATCCTCATGGAAACCTTCTGCCTTACCTTTAGTCATATTCTCTTTTATTGTAGCAATCTCTTTATCACCCTTTTGAGCTTCCCTGATCATGTCAAGCAAAGTAGGCTTTACCTCAAGTGTTGCCAAATATCCCTTAGGAACCATCTCCAACCTGAGATCCCTGAACTGATCACACAACTCTTGTGGCATATCACTAATATCAACTGCATTAACATGGCTCCTACGACTCAATGCATCAGCAACAACATTAGCCTTACCAGGATGATACTGCACATTCAAATCATAATCCTTAATAAGCTCCAACCATCTCCTCTGCCTGAGGTTCAAATCTTTCTGAGTAAAAATATACTTCAAGCTCTTATGATCAGTAAATATATCACAATGATTACCAATAAGATACTGCCTCCAAGTTTTCAATGCATGCACAACTGAGGCTAACTCCAAATCATGTGTAGGATAATTATGCTCATGATTCTTAAGCTGACGTGAGGCATATGAAACAACTTTACCTTCCTGCATCAAAACACTCCCAAGTCCCTGACGAGAAGCATCACAATATACCTGGAAGTCATTATGTATATCAGGCAGAATCAAGACTGGTGCTGTAACCAAACGCTGGTTCAATTCCTGAAAGCTGGCTTCACATTCATTAGTCCAAGCAAATTTCTTCTCCTTCTTCAACAATTCAGTCATAGACTTTGCAATTTTAGAAAAGTTCTCAATAAACCTCCTGTAATAACCTGCAAGGCCCAAAAACCTGCGAATCTCCCCAACTGTTGTGGGTGCCTCCCACTCTGTAACTGCAGCAACCTTAGATGTATCAACTGCAACTCCATTACCTGACACAACATGTCCAAGGAATGCTACCTCATCCAACTAAAATTCACATTTGCTGAACTTGGCATACAGCTGATGTTCCCTCAGCTTCTCCATCACCAAACGCAGATGTACCTCATGCTCTTGCTTATTCTTGGAGAACACCAATATATCATCAATGAAAACAACCACAAATTTATCCAAGTACTCCATAAACACCTTGTTCATCATATTCATGAAGTATGCAGGAGCGTTAGTCAATCCAAATGACATAACAGTATATTCATACAACCCATACCTCGTAGTAAAAGCAGTCTTTGGAATATCTTGCTCACGAATCTTTAATTGATGATAACCAGAACGAAGGTCAATCTTAGAAAACACAGTGGCTCCCTCCAAATGGTCAAACAAATCAATTATCATAGGCAAGGGATATTTATTCTTAATGGTTACCTCATTCAGAGAACGATAATCAACACACATCCTCAAGGTACCATCTTTCTTCTCCACAAACAAAACTGGAGCTCCCCAAGGTGATGAACTTGGGCGAATAAATCCTTGTTCCTGCAATTCCCTTATTTGCTTCTTCAATTCCTCCAACTCCTGAGGAGGCATTCTATACGGTCTCTTTGCAATAGGTCCGGTGCCTGGTATTAAATCAATAAGAAACTCAATATCTCTGTCTGGTGGCATACCTGGCAACTCCTCTGGAAACACATCTGGGTAGTCCCTCACAACTGGCACATCTTCCAGACTACCCCCCTTAAGAGAGTTCACTTGCACCTGATTATGCTTATACTTACATACATATCTGATCCTCTTACCTCCTGGTGCACTGAGAGTAATAGATCGACTGGCACAATCAATAAGACCTTTATATTTAGTCAACCAGTCCATACCCAAAATAACATCAATATCCTGTGACTTCAATGTAACCAAATCTGTGGGAAAAACATGCTTCCCAATGGACAAAGGCATCTGAAAGCATCCCAAACTTGCTGCCATCTCAGCCCCCGGAGAACTTACTAGAATAGGTGTCTTAAGTGCTACGGTAGGCAACTTATGTTTATCCACAAATACCCGTGAGATGAATGAATGCGATGCACCAGAATCAAAAAGAACAAGTGCATGTACCAAATTAATCAAGAACTTACCAATCACGGCATCAGGTTCATCATAAACCTCCTCCACATTGACATGGTTAACATGACCCTTTTGGAAGGGGTTTGTCTTGCTGACTCCAGAATTTCCATTACCGTTCTTGCTCTCTAGGCAAGCGTTGGAGTAGTGGCCCATCTGCCTACACTTATAGCACTGAACCTGGCTAATGTCCCTCTACACAGGCACACTCTGGTGGTTCTGGTTATTACTCCCTCCATTACCATTACCATTACCATTACCTTTGACATTGCCATTCTTACTCTTGTGCCCATTGTGATTATGATGGCCATCATGGTTGTGGCCATTCCCTCCATGATGATTATGTCCATTACCTCCATGATGATGATGATGCCCATTACCTCCATTACCCTGATATGAAGTGCGTGGCTTCTGTTGTGGTCCTGAATTATACCTGTTATTGTTGTTGTACTTCCTCTTGCGATTCTCTATGACCTGATGCTTCCCCTCTAGCATAATAGCCTTATCAGTCAGTTGCTGACAATTATCAAAAGTGGCCACTGTCAACTGAAGGCTCAACTCATCATTTAGGCCCTCCAAGAATTTCTCCTGCCTAGCTGCATCAGTGTTAACATCCTTAGGAGCATAGCGTGCAAGATTATTAAATTCATCCACATACGCATTAACTGTGCGTCCTCCCTGACGCAAACTGCGAAACTCCTTCTTTTTCAAACTCATAGCACCAGCAGACACATGTGCAGCACGAAAAGCAGTCTGAAACTGAGTCCAAGTGATACCTGCAATGGGATAAGAGACCAAGTAGTTGTCCCACCAAGCTGCGGCAGGACCATCCAACAAATGTGCGGCAAACCTCACCTTTTCTGCATCTGTGCATCCAACTGTCTCCAGGTTCTTATTGACTCCATGGAGCCAATCATCAGCCACAATAGGTTCAGGGGAACTGGAGAACCTCTGAGGATTCAACCTCAGGAACCTGGTAAGCATATCCATGGGTGGCGGGTTGTTGTTGTTGTTGTTCTGGTTGTTCTGGTTCTGCACAAGCAACTGGATCAACTGTGTCTGCCCCTGAAGCAACTGCTGCATGTATGGCGGTATGTCATTGCCATTGTTCTCTCCTCCTGCAGCATTGCGCCTATTCTCACGCCTCGGCGGCATCTGGTGGGCAAGCATAGAAGAGTTATAGATATAATAGGTCCAAGCTATAGATATAAATATATTCTACCCATATGCATATATGATCAAGGCAATAAAACACAACAACGAATGACACAAACAAACAAACAGACAAACAATCACAATAATATAGTACTAGTAGTATATATATATATATATATATATATATATATATATATATATATATATATATATATATATATAGTCAAATAATGTTGACGAGATAAAATTTAACAAGCAAGCTACCAATCAAGCAAACAATCTAGTATCTTCATACCACGAAAGTGGACATAATCAGATACGCTAACACGGTAACGTTGCAAAATAAAACAAGCATATATGGTGGTCTCAGCTCTAGTTCCTACTTAACTGTTCAAGACACTTGAGGGGATGAACTAATAAACAGTAAGAAGTATAACTAGTTTATAAATTAATTTTCACTCCTATGGCTTTTCTAATCCATTTTCTAGGGTCACGTCCTACAGTCAACACACTGCTCTGATACCATTTGTAGCGACCAAACCTCTTAGGATTTGAGTCTCTGTGCTTACCGTGCTAGTCGCTGGATCGAACTCGCTAGCACACACAGTATAGATGAATACCAGAATACAAGTGCATCATTTATTACAACGTATGATCCAGAGTATATAAAATAAAACAATCTGCATAGCTCATGGCTAGCTATTATTCAATCACACTGCGGAAAGTAGCAGAAAAATAATGATGAGTCCCATCATAGCCCAACTGGCGATGCTGAGTGCAGACTCGCGACCCTAACGGTACCTTACTCCTCGTCTGAAAATCCTGCAACATGAGACGTTGCAGCCGTATAGGTCAATACATTGAATGTATTGGCAAGTTACACAGGAGAAGTAATAAAGCAGACCTACAAGTATATGCATAGAACAACAAAGGAAGGCTTGGGGGTTTATTTTGCAGAAAGCTGATTTTGTCCTCATAACTACCTAATAGTCAATTTTTCATTTAGTTCATTTAATACTACAATTGAATGCACAAGGTTGAGTTGGCAAAATCAACTCCAACCTACCCATTTATTAAGTTGCCCACAAATATTATTAAGTGTCACATCTGTCAAGATCATCCAACAACTGTAATGGCATAGTCGCTCAAAATTACCAATAACCGGGGGCACGGCTAATCATGATTAGTTTTATTACTCTGCAGAGTTTTGCACACTTTACCCAGTAGACTCAACCCGAAGATTGAGACGAAGCCTTTCAGAAGTAGTCACCTCCACCCCCGGCAGCCGGTGCACCTATCCATATCTACATCTGCTAGCATACCTGGGCGAGGATCCCACAACCTACTCAACTAAGCCAGAGCCCATATAGCTAGTGGTCGCGCATGGAAGCTACTAGTCATTAAGTCTGTCTGATCTTTTTGAGCCTGGGCGGCCGTCCACTTACATTCAGAGGGTATAAACCATGATGTTCTTAAGACCACCCATCAATACCACTTCCGCCCAGAGGTGAGTTATGTCCTGAATTACTACTTAGTTTGTTAAATATTAATAATCCTCACATAAGCTCAATGTATTCAGGAACCAACCCCGTCTACAAGCATATCAAAACTATACCTACCACGATTTGCAAAAGACGGGAGATAATTCAACAATATAGCTCAATTTATAACAATCCTACAATGCATAAGTTTATAGTGTGGCATAACCTACAATGCATAGAAAAACAATAGGTAAAGGATGATCAACATGTAACTTGCCTTGGTTCTGGTTCAAAAGGTCACACTCCTGACAATAGCTCGCGTCGCACTCCGGACAATCTACACGTTTCACACAATATAACAAATCAATCACCGAAACTCCAAAGAAACCAAAATAAAGCAAACAGCAAGAAAATCATTTTAAAACTCAAAAACAGCAGCAAAACAACGTGTACAGATCATCTATATTGCACTACGGTCACAATGCAAAAAGAATCGCTGGATTCCGATAAACGGTTTAAAAGATATGGCCTCCGGAAGTTTTAATTCAAATTCAAACGAATTCAAATTTGAATTGTGCAAACATGTGCAACTTGGTACTGTGATGAAGAGGTGATTTTTGTGAGTGCATAGGAAAAAGAATCACCTAATTTGGATTAACAGAATAAAAACTACAGCAATTTGCATATTTGAGGAAAACTAAGAAAAAGACAAAAGGAAACAGAAATCGCCTGGCACTATGCGATCACCTGTAGATGCCTGTAGCGAACTGCCACGTGGCAGTTCGTGGTTGGCCCAGTTTTTTTTTCTTTCTCACCACGCGACAAGGGATCGGCGGCGGCGGCACGGGCGTCGACGGCGGGGCTGCTCTGGCGATGCTCCGGCGAAGGTGATAGTACGGGCGGGTGCGGCAGTGACTGGCGGAGGCATGGGTGGTGCCGACAGCATCGGGGAGGGCTGTAGCGGCGGCGGTGACTCGTGAACGGCGGCGACGTTCTGGCGGCGGCGGACGAAGTCGCTTCCGACGTCTTGCTGCGATTTCGCCGACAAGACAATGTCAGGGAGGTTCGGCGGCGAGTGGCGGATCGAACGGGACAAGTGGTGCGGCTGGAGGTGCTCTTACGGCGACGGCAGCGTCCCGTCAACGGCGGCGGACGGCGGAGCTCGCGGCCAGATCGGTTCTGCCCTAGCGGTGTGTATAGGTGGCGAGAGGGGTCAGGGAAAAACGAGTCGGGCGCGTCGGGGCCTTGGCTATGTGCTAGACAGCTCCGGCTGCGCCAGGGTGGCCCGAGTCGGCCTCGGCGTGCGCGCGTGCGTGCAGTGCGGCGTGGCGCGGCAGTGACCGGCTCGGTGAGGAAGATGGTCAGGGGCGGGGCCCGCTAGCAGTGAGAGGGCGTTGCGGGTCGGGTTAGGTGCGGGTCGGGTGCGGCTGCGTGTGGCGTTTCGCTTCGCGAGGGGATGGGCTGGGCCGCTGCGGTGCGCTGCTGGGCCGCGGGGTGTACTGCGCTGCGCTGGCTGGCTGGTGGGCTGGGCCGCTGGCTAGCTGGCCGGCCGGCTGGCTTTTCTCTCTTTTTTTTACAGCCAGCAGCAAAACCAAAATAAATAAAATACCAACACCTAATATAAAATCTAAAATAAAATATCTAGGAAACCAGTAAAAATAGCCCTACAGCTATAAACTACAGGAACACTATTTCCAAGCTAATGCAATTTTTGTAAAATGATTTTGATGCACTTGGCCACTCAAACAGCAAATAAAATCATAAATAAAATACTTTGAAGATTGCAAAAATTACCAGAACGTAACAAATCAACTGGAAACATTATTCTGGACATTATGAACATTTTTAAATACAGGGGAGAAGTCATGTTATCTCCACTCCAATTAAATTGCCTTTTAGTTGCATAATGAAAATAATATTGCAGAAAGACAAATAATGCAATAAAAATATGATATGCAAGTGAATGATCTATTAACATCCAAATTAGGAAAATTGGGATGACTAAAACTCCGTTCTCCGGAACAATGGAGCGAGCTACTGACTTATTGGAAGTAATACATCCCGATGTATGTGGTCCAATGAGTATTAAGGCTCACGGCAGGTATCGTTATTTTCTGACCTTCATAGATGATTTGAGTAGAAATGGGTATATCTACTTGATGAAACATAAGTCTAAAACATCAGAGTGAAGTGGAAAATCATCATGACAAGAAAATAAAGTTTCTACGATCTGATCGCGGAGGCGAATATTTGAGTTACGAGTTTGGTCTTCATTTGAAACAATGTGGAATAGTTTCACAACTCACGCCACCTGGAACACCACAGCGTAATGGGTGCAATCTATTAGATAGGGTGCAATCTATGATGTCTCTTACCGATTTACCACTATCGTTTTGGGGTTATGCTTTAGAGACAGTTGCCTTCACGTTAAATAGGGCACCATCTAAATCTGTTGAGACGACGTCTTATGAACTGTGGTTTGGTAAGAAACCCAAGTTGTCGTTTCTTAAAGTTTGGTGTTGCGATACTTATGTGAAAAAGCTTCAACCTAATAAGCTCGAACCCAAGTCGGAGAAATGTGTCTTCATAGGATTCCCAAAGGAAATTGTTGGTTACACCTTCTATCACAGATCCGAAGGCAAGATATTCATTGCTAAGAATGGATCTTTTCTAAAGAAGGAGTTTCTCTCGAAAGAAGTGAGTGGGAGGAAAGTAGAACTCGATGAGGTAATTGTAGCTTCTCCCGAATTGGAAAGTAGTTCGTCACAGAAACTAGTTCAAGTGATTCCTACACCAATCAGTGAGGAAGCTAATGATGATGATCATGAAACTTCAGACCAAATTACTACTGAACCTCGTAGGTCAACCAGGGTAAGTTCCGCGCCAGAGTGGTATGGTAACCCTGTTCTGGAAGTCATGTTACCGGACCATGATGAACCTACGAACTATGAGGAAGAGATGATGAGCCCAGATTCCGCAAAATGGCTTGAGGCCATGAAATCTGAGATGGGATCCATGTATGAGAACAAAGTGTGGACTTTGGTTGACTTGCTAGATGATCGGGAAGCCATTGAGAATAAATGGATCCTTAAGAGGAAGACTGGCGCCGATGGTAATATTACTGTCTACAAACCTCGACTTGTTGTGAAAGGTTTTTGACAAGTTCAAGGAATTGACTACGATGAGACCTTCTCACCCGTAGCGATGCTTAAGTCTGTCCGAATCATGTTAGCAATTGCCGCATTTTATGATTATGAAATCTGGCAAATGGATGTCAAAACTGTATTCCTTAATGGATATCTCAAAGAATAGTTGTATGTGATGCAACCAGAAGGTTTTGTCGATCCTAAAGATGCTAACAAAGTGTGCAAACTCCAGCGATCCATCTATGGACTGGCGCAAGCATCTCGGAGTTGGAATATACGCTTTGATGAGGTGATCAAAGCATATGGTTTTATACAAACTTTTGGAGAAGCCTGTATTTACAAGAAAGTGAGTGGGAGCTCTATAGCATTTCTGATATTATATGTGGATGACATATTGTTGATGGGAAATGATGTAGAATTTCTGGATGGCATAAAAGGATACTTGAATAAGAATTTTTCAATCAAAGACATTGGTGAAGCTGCTTATATATTAGGCATCAAGATCTATAGAGATAGATCAAGACGCTTAATTGAACTTTCACAAAGCACATACCTTGATAAAGTTTTGAAGAAGTTCAAAATGGATCAGTGATACTTGTCCAACGTATCTATAATTTTTTATTGTTCCATGCTATTATATATTCTGTTTTGGATGTTTAATGGGCTTTATTATACACTTTTATATTATTTTTGGGAGTAACCTACTAACCTAAGGCCCAGTGTAAATTGATGTCTTTGCCTATTTCAGGGTTTCACAAAAAAGGAATATCAAACAAAGTCCAAACGGAATTAAACCTTCGGGAGTGTTATTTTTGGAACCGTATCTACCCAGAAGACTTGGAGTACACGCGAGGGAACGAAGGAGGTGGCCACGAGGGTCCAGGGGGCGCCCCCTCCCCCTGGGTGCGCCCCACACCCTTGTGGACCCCCTTTGGCTCCCCCGATGCCCTCCTTCCTCCTATATATATCCATGTACTCTGAAGACATCGAGGCAACAGAGAAAACCCTAATTCCACCACCGCAACCTTCTTTTCCCATGATATCCCATCTTGGGGCCTATTCCGGAACTCCGCCGGAGGGGGGATCTACCACGGAGTGCTTCTACATCAACACCATAGCCTCACCAATGAGTTGTAATTAGTTTACCACAGACCTTCGGATCCATAGTTATTAGCTAGATGGCTTCTTCTCTCTTTTTGGATCTCAATACAAAGTTCTCCTCGATCTTCGAGGAGATCTATTCGATGTAATCTTTTTTTGGTGTGTTTGTCGAGATCCGATGAATTGTGGGTTTATGATCAAAATTATCTATGGACAATATTTGATTCTTTTTTGAAATCTTTTATGTATGATTATAATATCCTTGCAAGTCTCTCCGAATTATTGGTTTGGTTTGGCCTACTAGATCTATAGTTCTCGCAATGGGAGAAGTGATTGGTTTTGGGTTCAATCTTGCGGTGTCCTTTCCCAGTGACAGCAGGGGCAGCAAGGCACGTATTGTATTATTGCCATCGAGGATAAAAAGATGGGGTTTATATCATATTGCTTGAGTTTATCCCTCTACATCATGTCATCTTGCTTAAAGCATTACTCTGTTCTTATGAACTTAATACTCTATATGCATGCTGGATAGCGGTCGATGTGTGGAGTAATAGTAGTAGATGCATGATATGTCCATTTTGCATCATGCTTATAAGTTGATATTTACTGCATTATCGGGGGTGATCGTCGCTCCGAGCTGTTGTTGCACTTGCTCTTGGACAATCTCCGGAATCCGCGCCACCTGTGCCTTGAGTTCTTGAACCTCGCGCGCCTGGCTTTCCGAGCTGGTCTTTTTCTCCTTTCGCCCACCAGCGTTATAGTATGACGACCATTTTGTCGACAAGCCTTTGCCGGCCACACGACCAGCTGACGTCGGCTTCTCGAGCTTATCCTTGTTCTTCATTACATTCAACGCCCTATTTAGAGTCGTGTCCCAAGGGTTGCTCTTAGTCGATCCCGCGCTACTGCTTTCAGTCGCCTGCGGAAGGAATGTGAATCGTTTACAAATTTGGCTTCATTAATTAGAAAGCAACCATATGGAGCTAATTACGCGGGGGTGTATTCCTTACCAGAACAAGCTCAAGCGCCCTGGTCTTCGGATCCGTGGTAAGCTCCTTTGTTTTCGGGTCCTTCTTGTACCGGGCCCTGACAAAGTTCATGGTCTGCTTGTCACCGTATTTATCGAAGAGGGGCGGTAGGCCTTGCTCGGCACGGTCCGCCTCCTCCTTGTCCCATATAGGCTCCGCCACTCTGTAACCGCCGGGACCGAGTGTGTGTTCCCCTAAGTTCAGCTCCCGCATTTCTTTCACCCACTGACTTGATTCGGAGTGTGCGGTGCTCGAGCAATTGATCTTGAAGTCGTTGTAGTCATCTTCGGTGATCGAAGGATTTTTCTCCTTGATCTTCTCATAACTCTCACCTTTCTCGATCATTCTCTTCACATTGGTTTTCCAAGTAGACAGGGCCTTGCTCATCTTCGTGAGGGCAGCATTGTTCACTTTATTCCCTTTGAGGCTTGTGTTTTCAAATTCAGCGGGGAACTTGTATCGTTCATGCAGCTTCGTGAAGAGGAGGTTGCGCAAATTCCCTCGGTCGGGATGCCTCAGGTTCTCGGTGTTGATCGAGGCGGTGCTCCGGAGAATGCACCCGAGCTGAAGCGAGTACCCCTTGACTATTCGTTCGGGCGCCGTTGGATTCCCGTCGGAGTCCACTTCAGTAACTTCCTCCTTGAGGGTGCGGAGCACGGTCGGGCGCCGGTCCTTCCGTTGCCTCTTCGGTTGGCTGCCATCTATGCGTGCGCCGCCATCATCAGTGGTGGCATCCTCGGCGGCACCATCAGTGGTGGCATCAGTGGGGTCATCCTCGGCGGTACCATCAGTGGTGTCAGGATCGGTGGGGAAGGCGGCGTCCTCATACAAGTGAGGTTGTTCCTCCATCTCCTGGGACAGCTCCCAGAATGCCTTGCCGCCCGAACCACCGGCCTCATCGTTGTTGGCCATGTTTCTCTCTAAATAGGAACAAAGTTTGGTCAAAAAGTTGGTTATTGTCAAGGAACAAAATCATGGTCTCATCATTTAGGGTTTGTCGACACCGAGGCATCCTAAAAGCTAAGCTTTTATAATTGAGGGTTTTTCGACGCCGAGGCACCCTAAAAGCCTAAGCTTTCATCATTTCGGCTTTTATCGACACCGAGGCACCCTAAAAGCCAAGGTTTTATAATTTATGGTTTGTCGACACCGAGGCATCCTAAACGCTAAGCTGGGAAGGAGAATTCTAAGTTGGGCCGAATCACTTGGCTCTATTGCCGCCTATGGTTTAATGCAGGTAGAATAAAGGGGCACTTGATCCTACTTAATTAACTACTAAGATACCCCGGCCCATGCATTAGTCACAAGTACCCTATATGTCCTATTTTTAGCAAAGTCATGCTAAAATTCACGGAAAATTTCAGCATGACCTTTGCTGAAAATAGGACATATGGAGTACCCGAATTTGGCGGAACGGAAGTTAATCGACATTCCAGCAAACTTAAGGGCCTCTTGGGGTACCTGCAAAATCATTATCCCCGCCTAATGAAGTCGCCAATGGGTCATTTCAGAAGATCACAAGTAGCATCATCACAAGTACAACATCATGACAAGTACAGTAGCAACAGCAGTGAATACAGGCATAACAGCAGCATCAACAGTTAAGAAAAAGTTGCAGAAGCTTGTAAAACAATAGTTTGAAGTTCAAATATTTACAACAAGGAACCAAATATATGACCACCATTATTATCATTGTGCTAGTGTGACATACAAGTAGTACTAGTGTACATGAAAAAAAAAACCTAAAACCTAAAACCTAGTGTGACATACAGTCACGGCTTGATAGCAAACTGACAACAACTCAAAAATTGATGCTGTTGCCAGTATTAATTAGAAAGCAGGAGCAATATGGCATATTTAAGTAACAGTGGCTATCCTTGACCTCATAAGGGCAGAGCCTCCAATAAGATGATTTCTTTCCACACAGGAAAAATAGAATTTAACCTAAACGAGTGAGATACGTGAGAGTGGTTGAGCAAGAGAGGATTTATTAAATATGAAGAGTTGGTCATCTTCCTTTGAGAAATACTCCTATGTCAGAACTCGTTTAAAAGGGTGACACGCGAGCCTCTTTTAGCATAGTCTAAGTTAACCCATGGGTCCCATGTTCCAGTAACTCTCCCATCTTTCTTTACCCGTCTAGATTTTCGGTAAAATCAATTGCTTTTCACCTTTTTTTTCAATTTCAGGGGACACAATTAGTTTCAAAATTCCTAATCAGGTTAGTATTTGAGCTTTTTAAGTTTCACCATTGCTACAACATACAAACTTGAAGCGCTTGTGACTTTCAGCAGAACCTCACAATCTGATTACTATCCTCTCTATAAACTCATTTTAAACGAGTTCAAAAAGTGTAAGATCTTTATCCTAAAACACCACCAAAAAATTAGGGCATGGCATCTAATAAGCAATGTTTGGAAATACAGTAAGTTTAATCTATGCCTAGCCATCCCTTACAAGGATATGTGGACATATTTCAGTTGTTTCAAACTTGAAACAGTAACATGTGATGACCAACTTCTTAAAAGTGCAAAGAACTAGTAACCAGTTGCAATTTTGCCATCATATTATAGCAGACAGTATTGTGCCTGGCAGTATTACCACTATTTATAGCTTGGTCTTTGTGCATACATATAAATAACAATATAATTATAGTTCAGTAAAACAATTCTCTTTATGCCTGGCAGTATTATTGTCCAAAGATGTGACGCATGTTTGTCAGGATCTCTTTATGCCTTCATTCAAATGACAAAAGCATTGTGTCTGCTGACTTTTGTTTGACCTGTCATTTGGCGCTATGAACAGTGGTCTAGGACAGTGGGACTAGATAGTATTTTTCTTTCTACCCCTGATATTTTAGTTGTTTGAAGGCAGTCAAAGTCTCTGGTAGTGGAGGACTAGTGTTGGAAGGTTTTCTTGTCTGTTCAACGAACAATCATCCGCGTGAAGGCTGAAACATCGTGTGTGGCGTCCACAAGAGCACATATTCAATGATTCTGGGGGCAAATGAAAAAGTAGTCACTTAGTTCGCCGAATTCCTAACTGACCAACCCAATTCTTGCGTTTGCAGTATTACACTGCTTGCCTGCTTGGTCAAACCAGAGTTCACTAGCGGAAGGGCGAAAGGAAACTGCTAGCCTGCTAGTAGCTAGTGAATTTGGGTTGAAGTCGTGGAGACCAGCACCACACCTAACCTAATAATAGGCGATTGGATGGAAGAATGCAAGGACTGGTAGTTAGGAGGAGGATGCCATGGGGATTTTGGAGCTTTATACCTTGGCGTGGTTCCAGGTGTTGGCGACGGTGAGGGGCCCGTGGTCGGCGAGGATCAGGAGGAGGCGGACGGAGATGGCCACGCACCTGGGGGAGGCCGCGGCGTCGGGGGCGGGGGCGTCGAGGCCGGGGCTTCGGGGGCGCGGGCGGCGGCGGCGTAGCTCTGGGCATCCGGGGCGTCGGGGCGCGGGCGTCGAGGGCGTCGGCGGCGCGGCGCTCGGCTCAGCGGGGGTGGCGCGGGGGCGGCGGCGCGGCGCTGGAGGGAGAGAGAGGCGTCGGGGAGAGGGGGGAGATCTGGCGAGGGAGAGAGAGGAGGGTGCGGCCGGTGGGGGGGATATGGATGGGGGGGATTACTAATGACACACCGCAGCTCTGTGCGCCATAAGTATGTAGACTCTAATGGCGCACCACCCCCAGGTGCGCCATTAGTATTGTGTTCTAGTCACTAGCCCGACAGAAAGGTATATAGTCCACCTAACCCACTACCCAACAGAACCCCCGCACTAGCCCGACTGGCCAGCACTCTGCACACCCACCAGGAAGTCCTGGGTTCGATTCCCAGGCTCCCCAAATTTTTTTTGCTTTTAAAATGCTGTTTGACACTTATTTGTGTTTAAATATGTTCAAACTTGTTTAAATCATAACAGTAATATCTTTTTATAAAAAAGTAATAATTTTTTAAAAAATATCATCAAATTTGTTATTTGAAAATATTTATGAATATGAAAAAATATCATCAAATTTATTATTTTGAATATATCATGGGTCGGCGGCGGCGGTTGAGTAGGGGAATCGAGGGTGCGGGGGGTCGGCGGCAGCGGCCGGTAGACCGGGGGGTGCTCGGCGGCGGCG
>LR738712.1:786629773-786669391 GCA_902687465.1 Secale cereale | reverse complement strand
GTAGGGGAATCGAGGGTGCGGGGGGTCGGCGGTGGCGGCCGGTGGACCGGGGGGTGCTCGGCGGCGGCGGTTGAGTAGGGGAATCGAGGGTGTGGGGGGTCGGCGGCGGCGGCCGGTGGACCGGGCGGTGCTCGGCGACGAGGGGGACCGGATCTGGCGAGGTGGGATAGCGATCGAGATGGAGGGGGGTCGAGATCGAGTGTCCATGAAATTTAAAAATATTCATGATAGTTCAAAAAGTGCCCATGAAATACAATCGAGAAATGAAGGGTACGATTTAAATACAATTGATCTTAGCTAGCTATCTGTTCACAATCTTCTTGCCCTTCTTTTTCACAAATGGAGTTCTTCTGTGGAACGGACGTCCTTTAGGTAGGGTGGTCCTGCTTCTTCTTGTGGTGTAAGCTGCTACTTCATCATCGTCGTCATGTTCGATCCTCTGGTCGCCGTACTTGTCGAAGTCTTGCTCATTGGCTACTCCATCCATTCCGATGATCTTCCTTTTGCCTCTCCTCACGACAACACGACTGGGCTTTGACGGATCGGTAATGAAGAAGCATTGGTCAACTTGGGAAGCCAGTACCCATGGCTCATCTGACCATGGTGGTGAAATACCGGTCTTCTTTTAGGACGCTCTTGGCCCATCTGACACGGAACATCGGGACCTTCTCTCCAGCGTAGCTCAGCTCCCAGATCTCCTCGATCCTTCCGTAGTATCTGTCCTTGTCATTACCGGTGTAGGATTCCATCGTTACCCCGGAGTTCTGATAACCATCGCTCTTCATGTCCTTGGCCTCGGTATAGAATGTGTAGCCGTTGATATCGTACGCCTCATAGGTCATCAGGTTGTGCTCGGCGCCATGTGACAAGGCGAATATGAGTTGTTCTTCCGCGGAAGAATCATCATGTAAAGGGTACGACAAAAGCTTCTTCTTGAACCAACGCGTGAAACATGAGTTGTGCTCTTTGATTATATCTCCGTCCGTCCTCTGTTGGCCTCGGTCATTGTACGTCTTCTCAATAAATGTTTTGTGCTGAACCACCCAAGGATCGACCACGTCTATGTGTTGTAGCGCGACTAGGCTTGCTCTTTCAAAGTCGGCGAGTCGACCCTCGAAGTCGACATGCATTTCGCGGCGACCCTCATGGTGACCCCATCCAGCGAGCCTGCCGAGGTGCCTGTTGACGGGCAGACCAACGGGGTTCTCGATGCATAGATAATTCGTGCAATAGGAGATGCACTCTTTAGTCAGAAAGCCCCTGGCTATGCTTCCCTCTGGACGTGACATGTTGCGAACGTATCCTTTGATGACACCATTCATCCTTTCGAACGGCATCATGCTATGCAGGAACGTCGGCCCGAGTTGGATGATATCATCCACGATATGGACCAGCAGATGCACCATAACGTCGAAGAATGCGGGCGGGAAGTACATCTCAAGCTCGCATAGTATCACCACGATCTCTTCCTATAGCCTTCTGAGTTGCCTCACGCCAACAGACTTCCGAGAGATGACGTCGAAAAAGTTGCATAGGCCAAATAGGGTTTCACGCTGAACTTGAGCTTCGCCCGGTCTAGGTATCTGCTTATCTTCCCCGCGTAACCGTAAGGAAGTTGTACTCCTACGAGGCAGGTGAAAAACTGCTCGATCTCCTCCTGACTTAGAGTGAAGCACGCGGGTGGGTAGTCATTTCCGGTCTTCTTGGCCTTTTTACCTTTGCGACGACTTTCCGTGTCCTGCTTCGCCTCATCATCATCATCATCATCATGATCATCATATATAGCATGAAGCTCCTGCCTGATGCCCATTGATTTCAAGTCCGCCCTTGCTTTCGGCCCATCTTTGGTCCTCTCTGGCATGTTGAGCAGGGTACCAAGCAGACTCTCGCACACGTTCTTCGTGATATGCATTACATCAAGGCTGTGAGGCACACGGTGGATCTTCCAGTACGGCAAGTCCCAGAAAATAGACCTCGTTTTCCATACCTTCAGCAGCGGCTCTAGCGCCTTTCGCTTCTTTCCCGGCTCTGGTGCCTTTTGCTTCTTTCCCGGCAGTGGGCAATCTTTCCAATTTTTCAACAGCTCGTCTATTTCCTCGCCGCTCCTCGTACGCGGGCGTCCTCGGGGTTCGGTTTCACCATCGAACAGATCCTTGCGTTTTCTCCACAGGTCATCGTCGCGAAGCCACCTTCGATGTCCCATGAACACGGTTTTCGAAGACCCGGAATCTCTATCTAGCTGGCGATACGTTGTGTCATCCATGCACCTGACGCATCCAGAAAATCCGTGGACCACCTGCCCCGCGACATATCCGTAACCGCGATAGTCGTGCACCGTCGTGAGCAGCGCGACTCTCATTGGGAAATATTCTTTCTTTGTGGCGTCCCACGTATTGGCTGGCGTTTTCCACAGCGTGTCTAGCTCCTCTTTCAGCAGCCCCAGATACAGATTGATGTCGTTCCCTGGTTGTTTCGGTCCTTCAATTAGCATACTCATGTGAATGTACTTCCTCTTCATGCACAACCAGGGGGAAGGTTGTACATCCACACAAACACAGGCCAGGTGCTATGTGTGCTTCTCTGGCTGCCAAACGGATTGACTCCATCGGTGCTCGCGCCCAGCACAATGTTCCTTGGATCGTTCCCAAATTCTAGGTCTTTGAAGTTCAACGCTTGCCACTGGCTCGCATCCTTAGGGTGACTCAGCATCTTGTCTTTTTTATCTATCTCCGGATCATTTGCGTCATCTTCTCGCTTCATCTCCCCCCTATCCGCGTGCCAACGCAGGAGCTTTGCTACCTTAGGGTCCGCGAAATACCGCTGCAGACGAGGAGTGATCGGAAAGTACCACACCACTTTTCGAGGAGCTTTCTTCCTCTTCTTGTATCGAGTGACGCCGCACACAGGACATATGGTAGACTCTGCGTGCTCGTCCCGATAAATGATGCAATTGTTCATGCACACATGGTATTTCATGTGCGGTAAATCCAGAGGACACATGATTTTCTTCGCCTCCTCCAAACTGGTGGGGCACTTGTTCCCCTTGGGAAGACGTTCGTGCCAGAATGACATGTTCTCGTCGAAGCGTGCGTCGGTCATTTTGTGTTTTACCTTCATCTCCAGAGCCATGAGCGTTACTTTTAGGCGGGTATCCTCGGGCCTGCATCCTTCATACAATGGAGTAACCACGTCTAACTCAAGTTGATCCATCTTGGCTTTCTCTCGGGCGGCAGCTCTTGCGTTATCGGTCTGCTTGAGAAGCAGCTCTTGAATATGAGGGTCCTGCACCCAGCCCATCGATGGTCCAGCGTCGTCTGCTCCACCGGCATCATCATCTTCATGATCATGCTCGTCGTCTGCTCCGGCATCTTCCTCATCATCATGTCCTGCATCTTCTACATGATGACTGTGTACAGCATCACCGTCGTGATCATCTCCTGGGGATTCTTCGTCTTCTCGCCCGCACGAGCTGCGGTGGTTGTCTTGCTGCCCTTCCTCATTTCTTGCCCGCCCCCCATGGACGACTTCGTAGTCATCTTCATCACCTTGCCACCGATATCCATCCATGAAACCACGCAAGAGCAGGTGGTCCCGCACTTGCCCGGAATCCGGGTCCGCAATAAGGCTCTTCAGCTTGCATCTTCGACACGGACATCTTATCTCCGTCTCGTTCTTTTGAAGCATCTCGGCCTTCGCGGACCTCAAAAACCTATTCACGATGCCTTCGGTCATCGTGCGCACCATGGTCGCCTGCGGGGTAGAGCAAAACGATATTTTAGAACCAAGAAAAAATTTGCCATGACTTTCCCTAAAAATAGGACAGAAAAGAATGCTTAATGCCAAAATTCTCACCGAAACGGAAATGAATCAACATTCCGAGAAAATATTGGCAACTATCGCATTTCAAATACCGGTACACCTCCAAACACAAACACATATGCAACACAACAAACATATGCAACACCACGAACATACATAGATCTAGCTAGGCCATAAAAAGTGCATGTGCACATTGTTGTATGGAGAACAACATAAATATAGCTTCCCCCCTTACTTACCTATCAAAACAAGGTAATTTAACCACTTAATTTGAATGAATCTATGGTGGAAATGAGGTGAAAAAGAGGAGGGACCCGAGAGGAGGAGGAGGTGGAGAGAATGAAGTGGGGGACAAAGTCAGTGTAGGTAGGAGAGGCTGTCCAAAATATCTTGTTGCTGCCCACTTACTAATGGCGCACCCACTATAAATGAACCATTAGTAATCAAGGTTACTAATGGCGCATTTATAGTGGGTGCGCCATTACTAGTTTTGCAAAAAAAAACATACTAATGGCGCACTGTCGCACAGTGCGCCATTACTAGTTTAAACTAGTAATGGCGCACTATGGGACAGTGCACCATTAGTAGTTTTGTAAAAAAAAGAATAAAAAATATCATAAAAAAGAACATTAATGGCGCACTTTACTGCTGGTGCACCATTACTAGTTACAACTAGTAATGGCGCACTTCGTCTCGATGCGCCATTAGTATGTTTGGACAGGCGCACTAGTTCAAAAAAAAACTTTTTGATACTAATGGCGCACGCTGGCCCTGGTGCGCCATTAGTATATACTAATGGCGCACTGCTTGTCTGGTGCGCCATTAGTATCAATTCCATCTATAGCCCTTTTCCTAGTAGTGTGTGTCCCCTGGACTCCGTTTTCTTGTGGGCTAATCCTTTTTCCGAGAAAACTTCATTATATATACTCCCGAAGGTTTTGACCTCTGTATCACGCAGAAATCCTTTGTTTTCGTTTCAAGCCATTTCTGTCACAGATAAAGGTAACATGTCGTCCCAGGATTCGGAGGGAGAAAGCTATGTGGCTGATTCCCTTGCTGACCCTAGGGTCTATGGTGATTTGGAGCATTATGGTTGGACCACGGAAGAAGAAGAGGACCATGATTCAAAGAGGAAGGATTGGACTAGCTCAGATGAAGACGAAGTCCCACTTCCTCAACCGGGGGCCATGCATGTGGAGTTCAAAAAGTCGAGCCTCCCCGACGGAGTAAAGAAACCTAAGATCTAATTTATCCCTTTTAACCTCTTGCAGGAAAAACAAGCAGGCATTATGCAAGAAGATGTTAAACCTTGAGCAACAGATCAATGATCTGAAGGAGCAAAATTCTGCCCTTAAGCGTAGGCTGAGGAAGAAGTCATCATCACCAACCCCGAAGAAAGAGACATAATCATATGGGTATGGGTACTACCCTTGGCAAGTGCCAAGCTTGGAGGAGTGACCCCGGTATCGTATCACCATCCCTCCTATCCTTACCGTTTTACTTGTTCGATCATTTTGTGTCGGGACCCCGATCCTAAGTCACACCGATCTAGCTGTAACACGTCATATCACTTTGCGGCCTCACGCACGGTAACCCCACGGGTGCCACCGTACCTGGCCCGGGACCGTTTGCGCATTTTGGCACACGTATGTGACGGTGTCGCTAGCATCCATATGACAGAGAACCCGGGCCGACATGGCTAGTTATAAACCAAAAGTGGCACTAAATTACAGAGACAGGCATCCATGACCCAGCAACGAACGTGTCGGTCATCAACGTATGAACCCAAGTCGTAGCAAGCTACATGGACTTAAAGGAACAACGCGTGACATTTCCCCTAAGGGACAGACACAGGAACGAAGAAGGACACATGCCGGCCAGCCTACGTGTTCCGAGCAGTAGCAAGCTACCAGGGCTCATTGGAACCACTAGGAGGCATTTCCCTGTAAGATAGGCTACCAAAGGAAAACAACTAGGTGTCGGATCCCACACATACCAAGCATTTCAATCATACACGCAATATGCTCAATATGTGCAAATACAACATTGCATCACAACAGAACTCTATGACTCAAAGTACTTTATTTAAAAGGCTCCAAGAGCCATACATAACATATTCATACAGGTAGGGGTCACATGACCCAACACTCAAGTCATACAGTCATACAAGCACAAGCGGAAGCTACATGTCTGAGTACAGACAACTTAAAAAATAAAACAGGCTTGGTGTAGCCTGACTATCTACAAGGCCCTTCACAAGCTCCAGATCACCGTCTGGGTGTCAAGCTACTCGTCGACGTCAACGTCTATGTAGAACCCATCAGCAGGGGCAGGGTTCTCCTCTGCAACAGTTATTAAGCAAACATGAGTACAAAGGTACTCAGCAAGTCTTACCACAGAACCTATCATACATGCAACATTATCAAGGGGGGTAGTG
The DNA here is from genome assembly GCA_902687465.1 of Secale cereale. NCBI lineage: Eukaryota > Viridiplantae > Streptophyta > Magnoliopsida > Poales > Poaceae > Secale > Secale cereale. The sequence goes on along the minus strand of LR738712.1, from coordinate 786,663,135 downwards.
GAGCTTATAGCAGAATGCCAGCTTTGACCTTGGCTAACCTATACTACAACTCTCAACGGATTACAAGATGTTGTTACGAACACGAGTCCTCTAATCACCACATCAATACACCACCGAGGATCCTCTTCCGTCATCCTATGGAAGGGCCATCCACGGCACTCACGCTTATCTTGAGGCTTTTAGTAGTAACCATCAACTTGTCTATGAACTGTAAGAGCAACCAAGTAGTTCGTACCGCGAACAACGGCTATTCGAATAGTTTGATAACCCTGCAGGGGTGTACCTCTTCACACACGCTCCCACCACTTATCGCCGTTTACTCGGCGTGTACTCGGCAACCTTCAAGCGGAAGCCCAGCGAGGGTGTCGGCCACGACCTGACTAACTACTCAAGTCTCTCGTCCAGGTTTATCGCCTATTTGGGTTCCATCCGTGGGGAGATCCGGCCAGGGTGTCGCTCACGGCCCCAAACGATGTGTACAGGGTTCCCGAGTCACCAAACGGGCAACCAGTACACCGTGCCACGTACCTGTCGCGTCACAACCCACCCCGAGGGTCCGCGTTGTCCACGACCTCCAGTAAGCTATAAACACCAGAAACTAATTGCAACTCCTGGACAGAGATCAAGGGTAATTAATAAGCCGAGAGGGTCAATTAAGGATCCCAATGCGTGGTAGTAGCTGTAACTTAAACCACACATACAGATCTCGGGTCCTATGGACGATTCCAATGAAACAACCCACCATGTACTCCTACATGGCCTTTCATCGATACCTTTACCAAGCGTATTCCACACTTCCTTCTCTTTATCGGTAAGATCATTTCACTCTGATCCATCACCCAGATGAATCAGACCAGACACAACTCTAAGCATAGCAGGCAACATAAACAAATAGCATGGTGGATCACACATCACATGGCTCAATAAACTCCTACACATGCTAGTGGGTTTCAACTATTTACTGTGGCAATGACAGGTCATGCAAGGGAATAGGGTTCAACTACCGCAGCAAGTAGCAGTTCACGCGATGTTGCCTTAATGCAGTAAAAGAGAGCAGGAGCGAGAAGATTGGATTTGTATCGGAATGATCAATGATTGCTTGCCTGACAAGGTAGTTGTCGGGTACTGCTCTTCAACTGGATACGCAGCAGTATCCTCGGGAGCAGGACCTAACACAGGGAATACCGACGATACAATCATTAACAAACAAATGCAACAATATGATGCATGCTCATGACATGGCAAGATGCATGTGTGTTGGCTAATGTAACTAAAACCAGAAGGGTTTGAACCTATTTGAATCAAGGATTCAAATTGAAGTGCAAACTATTATTTAAATAAGTGCATTATCATGTTTTTGATATAAACAGCAAGTTAACTTCTTCAAACATGCATGAAACCAGTGCCATTAGAAAGATTGGATTTTTCTGATCATTTTTCATATATAAATCTTTTCCATCTGAGCTATGGTTGATTTTATATGATTTTTAGAAGTTTTGGGTATTTTCTGGAATTTCCTGAATTATTTTAAATCTAAAAATCCCAGAAAAACCTTTACTGCGTCAGCATGACATCATGCTGACGTCAGGCAGTCAATAGGGCCAGTCCAGGTCAAACCTGACCAGTGGGTCCCTCATGTCAGTGTCACAGCTAATTAACTGAGTTAATTAGAGTTAAACTAAAACTAATTAGCTGTCAGTGGGGCCAGGGCCCACGTGTCAGTGACTAAACTAATTAACTAATTAGAATTAAATTAACACCTAAACTAGGTTTGACTTGCGGGCAGGGCCCACATGTCATTGACCCAGGGGGTCAAACCCGTGGTCAAAACAGGTCCAACTCGCCGGCGTTTAGCCGGCGGCGAGGCCAAACGCGGCGGCGGGCTTCGGAAAACGCCTACAGTGCACGGTTCGAGCTGCGGCTGGGTGCGTTGGATAGCCCTTGCTGTCGCGCGTCGGATGGAGGTGGTCGCCGGACCTGGGGTGGCCGGAGACGACGGCAACGAGCTCCACGGCGGCGACCGGCGTCGGGCGTGTGTGGAGAAACGGCTGCAGGGGCCTAGGCGATGCGTGCGTAGCACCATTCACATCTACGTGCTGTGGTGAGTACGTTGGACGGGTGCCAGTGACCAAATGGCCACCGGAGCATCACAGGCGGCGAGCACGGTGGCGGTGCGTGCGGACGAGCTTCGTGTAGTGTGTTACAGGGCAAAAGGAAGCCAACGGAGAGGGGGAGGAGGTAGCTAGGCTCACAGGGGCTGCAGCAAGCACCGGAGCGAGCTCGGGGGTGGTCGGAGCTGAGCAGGACGGCGAGGGGGATCTCCGCGGCCGGAGTTGGGGAAGAAGAGGTCGGGGGCGTCTCCAAGGCGGGCGAGCGCTCGGGGCTCGGCCTGTTCGAAGCAGTCGAGGACGGCGGAGATGATGGACACCAAGGCGGAGCTCAGGGACGACGGTGGACGCGGCTTCTACGACGGTGCGATCATGGCGGCGTCGGCCATGGCGCGGGGAGAGCGGAGGAGAGGAACCAGGGGGAGGTGGAGGTGTCTGCGGGGTCGAGGAGGACGTGGAGGGTCGAACCATCCCTCCAGGACGGCGAGGGGACGAGGCAGGGCGGCGGGCAGCTGCGTGGCGCGCCGTGTGGTCGCCGTCGAGCACCTGCCTGTCTGCCTGGCCGAGCCAAGCAGCTCGCTGGAGCGGCAGCTGGGCTGGGCCGGCAGGTGGGCCGGGTGGGCGCCAGGTAAGCTTCTCTCTCTCCCTTTTTTTCTATTTTCTTTTCTGTTTCATTTCTTTTGCAACTTTGTTTAATTAAATAAAATGCCAAAGCATTTTTGTAACTCATAAAACTTGTCATACCTGCTGTATATAATATGAACAGTAGGAAACATTATAGTTTATGATTATTTGAGCATTTAAAATATTTTGTTGCATTTAAATGCCCAAATTCAAATACCATATGATTTAATCCAAAGCCCTAGATTGTCCTAGAAAAATGTGCACCATTTTTGGCAGAGGTTTAGGACCAAGGCAGAAATGATGAACATTTTGAAGGGCATTTTGGGTACATTGGAAAATATTTTATCAAACCCTAGTTGTTAGGGGAGGGGTGCTGGGGTTTCTGTTAATCCCATTTCAATTTTCTTTGAAAGTAGACATGATGCACACTCTAGTCAGGTCCTAATGCAAGTGCTAGCTAAGGATGTGACAACTCACCCCCACTTAAAAGAATCGCGTCCCGAGATTCGGGTTCCTCCGGAAAGAGGGTGGGGTACTCAAGTCGAAGACGATCCTCCCTTTCCCAAGTAGCTTCACTCTCGGAATGATGTGACCATTGAACCTTGAGAAACTTGATATTGTGGCGTCGAGTGGTGCGCTCAGTTTAATCAAGAATACGAATGGGGTATTCTCGATATGTGAGATTGTCTTGGAGATCAAGCGTTTCGTGGTCCACTCCGCGGATAGGATCCGAGAAGCAACGCCTGAGTTGGGAAACGTGAAAAACATCATGAACTCTGGAGAGGTGCGGAGGTAGTTCCAATTGGTAGGCAACTTCTCCTCGTTTGGCAAGAATGCGAAAAGGACCGATGTAACGAGGGGCCAATTTGCCCTTGATACCGAAGCGATGGGTTCCCTTAAGAGGAGTAACCCGAAGATAAGCCTTATCGCTGACTTCAAAAGTCACAGCCTTATGATGACTATCATATTGGCTCTTTTGGCGAGACTGGGCTGTTTTCAATCTCTCACGAACGATGCGAACTTGTTCTTCTGCTTCCTGAATCATATCCAGGCCAAAGAATTGTCTTTCCCCGGTCTCTGACCAGTTAAGAGTTGTTCGACACCTTCGTCCATATAGAACTTCGAAGGGAGCTTTGCCCAAGCTGGCTTGATAACTATTGTTATAAGCGAATTCGGCTAATGGAAGACATTTTTCCCATTCCATACCGAAAGAAATGACAGAGGCTCGAAGCATGTCTTCCAGAATTTGATTGACTCGTTCCACTTGACCACTTGACTGCGGATGGAAGGCAGTACTGAAAGAGAGATGAGTTCCCATAGCATTCTGGAAACTTTCCCAAAATCGGGAAGTGAAAAGACTTCCACGGTCTGAGTTAATCTCCAACGGTACACCATGTAGTGATACTATTCGAGAGATATATAAGTCTGCTAGCTGGCTAGCGGTAATACTCTCCCGAACAGGCAGGAAATGAGCTACTTTAGAAAGACGGTCGATAACGACAAAGATAGCATTATTCCCTTTCCTGGACCTGGGAAACCCGGTGATGAAGTCCATACCGACTTTATCCCATTTCCATTCAGGAATAGCTAAAGGTTGAAGGGTGCCGGCAGGCCGTTGATGCTCTGCTTTGACTCGACGACAAACGTCGCAGTTAGCAATGAACTGAGCGATTTCTCTCTTCATCCTAGTCCACCAGAATCTTTGACGTAGGTCTTGATACATTTTGGTACTATCGGGATGTATCGTGAGAGGAGATTCATGAGCCTCCTTAAGAATCATCTGTCGTAGTTGTGGTTTCTTGGGTACCACCAAGCGGTTCTCGAAGTACACAACACCTCGATCATCCACAGAGAAGCTTCTAGCAACTCCGCTAGCAATGTTCTCCTTGATCCGAGATATGCCTTTATCATACCGCTGGGCAACTATGATTTGATCCATAAGGGTAGGTTTCGCCACCAAGGTGGAAAGGAATCCTCGAGGAACAATGTGAAGGTTAAGCTTACGAAATTCCTCGTGGAGAAGTGGTTGACTTTGTTGTAACATTAAATTGTTACAAAATGACTTACGACTTAGTGCATCAGCCATGACATTGGCCTTTCCAGGAGTGTAAGTGATTCCTAAGTCGTAGTCGGTGAGCAACTCAACCCAACGTCTTTGCCTGAGATTTAGATCCGGTTGAGTGAAAATATACTTCAAACTTTGGTGATCAGTGAAGATTTCACAGCGATTACCAAGGAGGTAATGTCGACATGTTTTGAGTGCATGGACTACAGCTGCAAGCTCTAAATCATGAGTAGGATAGTTATCCTCATGTGGACGCAACTGTCGAGATGCGTATGCAATCACTTGACGATCTTGCATGAGAATGCAACCTAGTCCTTGTCGCGAGGTGTCGCAATAGATTATAAAATCCTTAGAAAAATCTGGTGGTACCAGTACAGGTGCAGATGTCAGGCGTCTTTCCAGTTCCTGAAAACTGGACTCGCACTGTGGGGTCCACTCAAACTTTTTATCTTTCTTGAGGAGTTCGGTTAGAGGTTTAGCAACTTTGGAGAAGTTCTCGACGAAACGTCGGCAATAGCTCGCTAAGCCAAGAAAACTCCTAACTTGCTTGACCGATTCAGGGGGAGTCCAATCAAGGACGGCTTGAACTCGCTCGGGATTGACAGCAATACCCTTGCCAGAGATCACATGACCTAGATAGGTTACTTCTGGCAACCAAAATTCACATTTAGAGAATTTGGCATAAAGGCGGTGCTCTCGAAGTTTCGTCAATACCAGCCTTAATTGCTCGGCATGATCTTCCTTGTTCTTGGAGAAAATGAGTATATCATCGAGGTATACCACGACGAATTTATCCAAATACTCCATGAATATAGAATTCATTAACCGAGAAAAGGTAGCTGGGGCATTGGTTAATCCGAAGGACATGACGGTGTACTCATATTGGCCATAACGAGTAACGAAAGCCGTTTTAGGAATGTCCCCGTTCTTGATTTTGATTTGATGGTAGCCCAACCTCAAATCCATCTTAGAGAAGACTGAGGATCCAGCGAGCTGATCATACAGGTCGTTGATCCTGGGAAAAGGATACTTATTCTTTATGGTGACCAGATTGACAGGTCGATAATCTACAACCATCCGCTCCGTTCCATCCTTCTTCTTGACGAAGAGGACGGGGCAAGCCCAAGGGGAAGAACTAGGATGGATGAAACATTTTTGCAAAGACTCATCGAGTTGTTTCTTTAGCTCAGCTAATTCTAGTGGTGCCATCTTATAAGGTCTCCTAGAGATTGGGACAGTTCCAGGAATAAGATCTATCACAAACTCGACATCTCTGTCAGGTGGAACTCCTGGCAGTTCTTCTGGAAAAACATCCGGGAAGTCACGGACTACCGGGATATCTTCGAGTTCTGGTAGAGGGCTGGCATTAAGAGAGTAGAGCTGACGTTCAGCCATTCAAGTCAAGACATTGACTATCTTGCCGGATGGATGTGTAAGTTGAACGGTCCTAGTAATGCAATCAATTTTGGCGTAATGGGTTGTCATCCAATCCATACCCAAAATGATATTTATGTCCGAGGACTTGAGAGCGATTAGAGATGCAAGGAAAACAAGTCTATCGACAAGGATTTCATTTCCATGGCTTACCCTAGAGGTTTGCCACTTCGAACCAGGAGTTTGAATAACCATGGAAGTAGGCATGTCACAAAAAGTCATGTTGTGCAATCGAGCATAGCTCTCAGATATGAACGAATGGGATGCTCCAGTATCGAAAAGAACAGATGCCGGATGGCAGTTTACGAGAAGCGTACCAAGGACGACGTTAGGATCCTCATAAGCTTCTTCGGCAGAAACATAGTTGACATGACCACGTGCAGTGGGGATTGGCTTGACATAGTTCACCTTGCCGGTTGGCTTACCACGGCCAACGGGTTTTCCTGGCTGATTCTGGGGACAATCACGCATGTAGTGTCCCGGTTCTCCACACTTGAAACATGTCACAGTGGTGGTGCGTGGAGCGAAGTTGGAGGGTGGACCTCCATAGGTCTTAGCAGGTGCAAACTGTTGAGTTGGGCGAGGCGCCTCATAGGATGGCCTCGGTGTATACTTGGGTGGCAGAGCAGTGTTAGGAACCCACACACGGCGCTTGTGAGAGCCAGAGCCGGATGAGGAACCAAAGTCTCGGGTATGCTTGCGGGTGGCCTCGAAGTCGGTCTGGCCTGTCTCAGCACTGATAGCCTTGTTAGCCAACTTCTGGAAGGAAGTGCACTCGTGCAGACGTAAATCTCGACGAAGTTCAGGGCTGAGTCCCTTGCGGAACCTCGCCTGTTTCTTGGCATCGGTGGATACTTCCTCAGGTGCATAGCGTGCCAGATTACCAAACTCACGACTATAGCCATCCACAGTTAAACGGCCCTGGGTGAAATTGCAGAATTCCTCCCGCTTGCGATCCATGAGACCTTCCGGAATGTGATGTTCACGGAATGCCTCACTGAACTCAACCCAGGTAGTCACTTGGCCAGTAGGACGCATAGCTTCAAAGTTTTCCCACCAAAGACTGGCAGGGCCCTCAAGATGGTAAGCGGCGTAGATAACCTTGTCAGCTTCGGCCACACGGGCAGAGTGTAGCTTGTGGGTGATACTACGTAGCCAGTCATCAGCATCCAGAGGTTCAGTGGAGTGATGGAACTTTGGTGGACACATCTTGATAAAATCGTGGATTGACACCACGTCATTCCTCTGACGGAACCCAGTGTTCTGCTCTATGCGTTCCAGCAGACGGTTGGTCTCTCTCTTGTTCCGTTCTGCTTCAAGCATAACTTCCGCCAAAGAGGGTGGCTGGGGCAGATTTCCATCTCTAGCCCCACTAGCCTCACAATGCTCCTGAGCAGCAGGAGTGTTGCGAGTGTTGACCATCTTAGGAAGACAAAACAACGGTTTAGACAAGGATGGCAAAAATTTGACATAGAAGTGCAGAATGTAATGGATGACACAGAATGCAGAGATGTTCATCCGTACGACATGGTAATATAGAAACTGCTATATATACACCAGTGGTCATACACACCATACAAAGTTTAGTACAAGCCAAGGCTAAAGTACAACTGCGGTGAAAGACGATACATCCCATCAGAGGCATTCCAAGCTCCTATACATTATTTAACTACACCTCCGGAATTCAGTACACACTAAGTCATATTCCACAAGACACGCAGGACTGTGGAAATACAACTACTACAATACTACTACTACCACGGACTAGCTCAGACATTCGCGTAGTAATCCTCGTAAAGATTACCACCGTAGCCTGGAAGTGGTACAGACGGATCTTGGAACTCGCGAGCACTCGAAGGCTGTGGACCATAGGGGCATGGGTGTGGTCTCGGTCCCGATGCTGGTGGTAACCGACGCCCACGTGGAGGTGTAATACCCCCAACGTCACGCCAATCCATGCGATCAGGCAGACGAGTCCGCACAGGATACAAATCCCGCATGTCCAGATATCCGGCGTGCACAGCAGGTGCAAGCCGTGTCAAAGTAGTCCAGTGAGCGGCTCGAGTGTTATACAGCTCCATTCGGAGGGCACGGACCTCACGGTCCCTATCCTCCAACATCTGAACAGTAGTCTGAAGCAGTGGCTCTTCATGAGCAGCATCAGTATACAGACCAGTGTAGTAGCCTTCCTCTCCGGGGAGTGAGGCTGGCATGTGATAGAACTCAGTGTTCAGCAACAGGGCATGCCTAGCACGGAGAATGGTCATCATCGAATAAGCGGCATCCTGCACTGCCATCTCGATGGTAATCCCGAGTCCATAAGACCAATGGATGGGATCATTAGCTCCGGGATATGAGGGGTATATCCGGACTGTGCAGAAATACTGACTTTGATTGAAATCCCGGTACTGTTCCTCCACAGTGTATTCAGGATACCAGCGATAACCGGTCTCAGTCATCACACGAACTAGCATGGCCGTGTGACCGGGCACATTAATGCACCGAGTCAAACGAACCACTTGGTGAGGGATGCGGCCAGACATCTGAAACACGGAATAATGCAAAGGCATTAGTGTTTCTGGAAGAAATCGGGCAGCATAACAACTGTAAATGCTCAAACAAAGATTTGAGACATCATACAAATGATAGCATAGCCACTCAACAATTCCATATCAAGGTTCCGGTTCAACAATCATCATACTAAAAGGATAGAAACTGAACTGAGGCTTGAAACCAACAATCCTAAGAGTCTACGGATTAGTAACACGTGAACCTTGTAAGGATGAGAGGCCTAGTCCTAATTCCCCGTAGAAAGAATAGACTGACTCAGATCAGAAGGGCATAAGGTAAAGGAGTAAAAAGAGCCTTACGTTCCCTCCCACAATCAATTCCCCTACATATAACTAAGAATTTTTCTAGACTCAACATCGACCAGTTTGGCTTGAGAAACCTACAGGCAGTCCAGCTCTGATGCCAACGCTATCGGGACCCCGATCCTAAGTCACACCGATCTAGCTGTAACACGTCATATCACTTTGCGGCCTCACGCACGGTAACCCCACGGGTGCCACCTTACCTGGCCCGGGACCGTTTGTGCATTTTGGCACACGTATGTGACGGTGTCGCTAGCATCCATATGACAGAGAACCCGGGCCGACATGGCTAGTTATAAACCAAAAGTGGCACTAAATTACAGAGACAGGCATCCATGACCCAGCAATGAACGTGTCGGTCATCAACGTATGAACCCAAGTCGTAGCAAGCTACATGGACTTAAAGGAACAATGCGTGACATTTCCCCTAAGGGACAGACACAGGAACGAAGAAGGACACATGCCGGCCAGCCTACGTGTTCCGAGCAGTAGCAAGCTACCAGGGCTCATTGGAATCACTAGGAGGCATTTCCCTGTAAGATAGGCTACCAAAGGAAAACAACTAGGTGTCGGATCCCACACATACCAAGCATTTCAATCATACACGCAATATGCTCAATATGTCCAAATACAACATTGCATCACAACAGAACTCTATGACTCAAAGTACTTTATTTAAAAGGCTCCAAGAGCCATACATAACATATTCATACAGGTAGGGGTCACATGACCCAACACTCAGGTCATACAGTCATACAAGCACAAGCGGAAGCTACATGTCTGAGTACAGACAACTTAAAAAATAAAACAGGCTTGGTGTAGCCTGACTATCTACAAGGCCCTTCACAAGCTCCAGATCACCGTCTGGGTGTCAAGCTACTCATCGACGTCAACCTCTATGTAGAACCCATCAGCAGGGGCAGGGTTCTCCTCTGCAACAGTTATTAAGAAAACATGAGTACAAAGGTACTCAGCAAGTCTTACCACAGAACCTATCATACATGCAACATTATCAAGGGGGGTAGTGGAGCTTATAGCAGAATGCCAGCTTTGACCTTGGCTAACCTATACTACAACTCTCAACGGATTACAAGATGTTATTACGAACACGAGTCCTCTAATCACCACATCAATACACCACCGAGGATCCTCTTCCGTCATCCTACGGAAGGGCCATCCACGGCACTCACGCTTATCTTGAGGCTTTTAGTAGTAACCATCAAATTGTCTATGAACTGTAAGAGCAACCAAGTAGTTCGTACCGCGAACAACGGCTATTCGAATAGTTTGATAACCCTGCAGGGGTGTACCTCTTCACACACGCTCCCACCACTTATCGCCGTTTACTCGGCGTGTACTCGGCAACCTTCAAGCGGAAGCCCAGCGAGGGTGTCGGCCACGACCAGACTAACTACTCAAGTCTCTCATCCAGGTTTATCGCCTATTTGGGTTCCATCCGTGGGGTGATCCGGCCGGGGTGTCGCTCACGGCCCCAAACGATGTGTACAGGGTTCCCGAGTCACCAAACGGGCAACCGGTACACCATGCCACGTACCTGTCGCGTCACAACCCACCCCGAGGGTCAGCGTTGTGCACGACCTCCAGTAAGCTATAAACACCAGAAACTAATTGCAACTCCTGGACAGAGATCAAGGGTAATTAATAAGCCGAGAGGGTCAATTAAGGATCCCAATGCGTGGTAGTAGCTGTAACTTGAACCACACATACAGATCTCGGGTCCTATGGACGATTCCAATGAAACAACCCACCATGTACTCCTACATGGCCTTTCATCAATACCTTTACCAAGCGTATTCCACACTTCCTTCTCTTTATCGGTAAGATCATTTCACTCTGATCCATCACCCAGATGAATCAGACCAGACACAACTCTAAGCATAGCAGGCAACATAAACAAATAGCATGGTGGATCACACATCACATGGCTCAATCAACTCCTACACATGCTAGTGGGTTTCAACTATTTACTGTGGCAATGACAGGTCATGCAAGGGAATAGGGTTCAACTACCGCAGCAAGTAGCAGTTCACGCGTTGTTGCCTTAATGTAGTAAAAGAGAGCAGGAGCGAGAAGATTGGGTTTGTATCGGAATGATCAATGATTGCTTGCCTGACAAGGTAGTTGTCGGGTACTGCTCTTCAACTGGATACGCAGCAGTATCCTCGGGAGCAGGACCTAACACAGGGAATACCGACGATACAATCATTAACAAACAAATGCAACAATATGATGCATGCTCATGACATGGCAAGATGCATGTGTGTTGGCTAATGTAACTAAAACCAGAAGGGTTTGAACCTATTTGAATCAAGGATTCAAATTGAAGTGCAAACTATTATTTAAATAAGTGCATTATCATGTTTTTGATATAAACAGCAAGTTAACTTGTTCAAACATGCATGAAACCAGTGCCATTAGAAAGATTGGATTTTTCTGATCATTTTTCATATATAAATCTTTTCCATCTGAGCTATGGTTGATTTTATATGATTTTTAGAAGTTTTGGGTATTTTCTGGAATTTCCTGAATTATTTTAAATCTAAAAATCCCAGAAAAACCTTTACTGCGTCAGCATGACATCATGCTGACGTCAGGCAGTCAACAGGGCCAGTCCAGGTCAAACCTGACCAGTGGGTCCCTCATGTCAGTGTCACAGCTAATTAACTGAGTTAATTAGAGTTAAACTAAAACTAATTAGCTGTCAGTGGGGCCAGGGCCCACGTGTCAATGACTAAACTAATTAACTAATTAGAATTAAATTAACACCTAAACTAGGTTTGACTTGCGGGCAGGGCCCACATGTCATTGACCCGGGGGGTCAAACCCGTGGTCAAAACAGGTCCAACTCGCCGGCGTTTAGCCGCCGGCGAGGCCAAACGCGGCGGCGGGCTTCGAAAAACGCCTACGGTGCACGATTCGAGCTGCGGCTGGGTGCGTTGGATAGCCCTTGCTGTTGCGCGTCGGACGGAGGTGGTCGCCGGACCTGGGGTGGCCGGAGACGACGGCAACGAGCTCCACGGCGGCGACCAGCGTCGAGCTTGTGTGGAGAAACGGCTGCAGGGGCCTAGGCGATGCGTGCGTAGCACCATTCGCATCTACGTGCTGTGGTGAGTACGTTGGACGGGTGCCAGTGACCAAATGGCCACCGGAGCATCACCGGCGGCGAGCACGGCGGCGGTGCGTGCGGACGAGCTTCGTGCAGTGTGTTACAGGGCAAAAGGAAGCCAACGGAGAGGGGGAGGAGGTAGCTAGGCTCACAGGGGTTGCAGCAAGCACCGGAGCGAGCTCGGGGGTGGTCGGAGCTGAGCAGGACGGCGAGGGGGATCTCCGCGGCCGGAGTTGGGGAAGAAGAGGTCGGGGGCGTCTCCAAGGCGGGCGAGCACTCGGGGCTCGGCCTGTTCGAAGCAGTCGAGGACGGCGGAGACGATGGACACCAAGGCGGAGCTCAGGGACGACGGTGGACGCGGCTTCTACGACGGTGCGATCACGGCGGCGTCGGCCATGGCGCGGGGAGAGCGGAGGAGAGGAACCGGGGGGAGGTGGAGGTGTCTGCGGGGTCGAGGAGGACGTGGAGGGTCGAACCATCCCTCCAGGACGGCGAGGGGACGAGGCAGGGCGGCGGGCAGCTGCGTGGCGCGCCGTGCGGTCGCCGTCGAGCACCAGCCTGCCTGCCTGGCCGAGCCAAGCAGCTCGCTGGAGCGGCAGCTGGGCTGGGCCGGCAGGTGGGCCGGGTGGGCGCCAGGTAAGCTTCTCTCTCTCCCTTTTTTTCTATTTTCTTTTCTGTTTCATTTCTTTTGCAACTTTGTTTAATTAAATAAAATGCCAAAGCATTTTTGTAACTCATAAAACTTGTCATACCTGCTGTATATAATATGAACAGTAGGAAACATTATAGTTTATGATTATTAGAGCATTTAAAATATTTTGTTACATTTAAATGCCCAAATTCAAATACCATATGATTTAATCCAAAGCCCTAGATTGTCCTAGAAAAATGTGCACCATTTTTGGCAGAGGTTTAGGACCAAGGCAGAAATGATGAACATTTTGAAGGGCATTTTGGGTACATTGGAAAATATTTTATCAAACCCTAGTTGTTAGGGGAGGGGTGCTGGGGTTTCTGTTAATCCCATTTCAATTTTCTTTGAAAGTAGACATGATGCACACTCTTGTCAGGTCCTAATGCAAGTGCTAGCTAGGGATGTGACATTTTGGTAGTAGCTTGATCTATTAGAATAAAGTTAGCATGATCTAGTTGTGAGCTTTTGCTTTGTGAGCTTTATCCTTTGTAATCGAGTCCGAGAGCTCTATAATAAAGATTAGTGTTGAGTCTAGGGCTTGATTTCCTCACTTGGGTCATGACAAAAAGAAAGAAAATATAAAGAGTATCAAAGAGTTCATATCGATCTTATGGGAAGTAATGACCTCACATACAAGAGTATGATAAATAAAAGTTGTTGGGAGGTGACAAACATAGTTTTCGTCATTGTTGCAATTAATAGGAAGTAATAAAAGAAGAGAGGCTTCACATACAAATATACTATCTTGGACGTCTTTTATGATTGTGAGCACTCATTAAAGTATGACATGCTAAAGAGTTGATGTTGGACAAGAAACACAACATAATGGGTTATGTCTTCTTATATCCGAAATAAAGTATATTGTCATGGATCTTCCAACATGTTGAGCTTGCCTTTCTCCCTCATGCTAGCCAAAACTCCTCGCACTAAGTAGAGGTACTACTTGTGCTTCCATATATCTTTAAACCGAGTTTTGCCATGAGAGTCCATGATACGTCTCCAACGTATCTATAAATTTTGATTGTTCCATGCTATTATATTATCCTTCTAGGATGTCTTATGGGCTTTATTATACACTTTTATATGATTTTTTGGACTAACCTGTTAACCCAGAGCCCAGATCCCAGTGCCAGTTTCTGTTTTTCTCTTGTTTTAGGGCTTTACAGAAAAGGAAAATTAAACGCAGTCCAATTGACGAGCCAATTTTGACGATTTTTTCTAGACTAAAAGAAGCCCCGAAGCAAAAGAGTTGGGCCAGGAGAGCCACGGGCTGCCCTCGAGGGTGGGGGCCACGCCCTGGGCAGGGGGGCGCCCCCTATCTCAAGGACGGCCCGTAGCTCCCCTTTACTTGGCCCCGACTCCAAAAATTCCTATAAATACTGAAACCTTCGGAAATTAACCTAGATCGAGAGTTCCGCCGCTGAAAGCCTCTGTTGCCACCGAAAACCAATCTAGACACGTTCTGGCACCCTGCCGGAGGGGGGATTCCCTCTCCGGTGGCTATCTTCATCATCCCGGCGCTCTCCATGACGAGGAGGGAGTAGTCCACCCTCGAGGCTGAGGGTATGTACCAGTAGCTATGTGTTTGATCTCTCTCTCTCTCGTGTTCCTGAGATGTCACGATCTTGATTTATCGCGAGCTTTGCTATTCTAGTTGGATCTTCTTCTCCCCCTCTACTCTCTTGTAATGGATTGAGTTTTTCCCTTTGAAGTTATCTTATCAGATTGAGTCTTTAAGGATTTGAGAACACTTGATGTACGTCTTGCGCGTGTTTATCTGTGGTGACAATGGGATATCATGTGATCCACTTGATGTATGTTTTGGTGATCAACTTGCGGGTTCCGTGACCTTGGGAATCTATGCATAGGGGTTGGCACACGTTTTCGTCTGGACTCTCCGGTAGAAACTTTGGGGCACTGTTAGAAGTTCTATGTGTTGGTTGAATAGATGTTTCTGAGATTGTGTGATGCATATCATATAATCATGCCCACGGATACTTGAGGTGACAATGGAGTATCTAGGTGACATTAGGGTTTTGACTGATTTGTGTCTTAAGGTGTCATTCTAGTACGAACTCTATGATAGATTGAACGTTACGACTGACTCTTAAATAGATCGATTAGAAAGAATAGCTTTGAGGTGGTTTCGTACCCTACCATAAGCTCTTCGTTTGTTCTCCGCTATTAGTGACTTTGGAGTGACTCTTTGTTGCATGTTGAGGGCTAGTAATATGATCCAATTATGTTATCCTTGTTGAGAGAACTTGCACTAGTGAAAGTATGAACCCTAGGCCTTGCCTACTATCATTGCAATACCGTTTATGCTTATGCGAAAAACCTTCAACCTAATAAGCTCGAACCCAAGTCGGAGAAATGTGTCTTCATAGGATACCCAAAGGAAATTGTTGGGTACACCTTCTATCACAGATCCGAAGGCAAGATATTCATTGCTAAGAATGGATCTTTTCTAAAGAAGGAGTTTCTCTCGAAAGAAGTGAGTGGGAGGAAAGTAGAACTCGATGAGGTAATTGTACCTTCTTTCGAATTGGAAAGTAGTTCATCACATAAACTAGTTCAAGTGATTCCTACACCAATCAGTGAGGAAGCTAATGATGATGATCATGAAACTTCAGACCAAGTTACTACTGAACCTCGTAGGTCAACCAGGGTATGTTCCGCGCCAGAGTGGTATGGTAACCATGTTCTGGAAGTCATGTTACTGGACCATGATGAACCTACGAACTATGAGGAAGAGATGATGAGCCCAGATTCCGCAAAATGGCTTGAGGCCATGAAATCTGAGATGGGATCCATGTATGAGAACAAAGTGTGGACTTTGGTTGACTTGCCCGATGATCTGGAAGCCATTGAGAATAAATGGATCCTTAAGAGGAGATGTCATGTGTGCTCACCCACGAACGCAGGGGCGCAGCTCGTCGATCGCACGGGGAGGTCATCGAACTCCAGACCCTCGCAGCGACGAAACAACTACACATTTAAAACTACCTGATCAACACAAATATGATGGTTTCATAACAAAATCGAAAAATATATGACCTAACTCATAATTCACAAATATATGACCCCGTCGGCCTCTGGAAGGCCGAAGAGCACCTTTTCGGGAGGTGTTGGGGCTCAGGGTGTCGGGGGTGTCGTTTCGGAGTCGGGGTACTGTGTCGAGGTTGGGGATGCCGTGTCGGGGTCGAGGTGCTGTGTCGGGGTCGCGGTGTCAGCGTGTCACGTTGGGGTCGGGGTGTCGGGGTGTCGTGTCGGGGCCGGGGTGTCGGGGTCGGGATGGCGAATCCTCAATCCCTCGACCCCTTTGTGACCCTCGACCCCTCGACCCTCAATCCCTCGACACCTTGCTCCTCGACCCCTAGACCCTCGACTCGTTTTCCCCTCGATCCTCGCCCCCTCGACCACTCCGCGACCCTCGACCATCGTCGACCCTCTTTTTCTACTTTTCCTACTTCTTTTTTTCATCTTCTACTTCTACTTTTTTGTCATCTTCTTCTTTCTTTCTTCTTTTTCTTCTTCTTCTTCTTCTTCTTCTTCTTCTTCTTCTTCTTCTTCTTCTTCTTCTTCTTCTACTACTACTACTACTTATTGTTCTTCTTCTTCCTCTTCTTCTTCTGCTTCCTCTTCTTCTTTTACTTATTTTTTTTCATATTTCTTGTTTATTCTTAAAAAAACTAAAATAAACTAAACTAACCAAACTAAATCTAACCTAAACTAACTAAACTAACCTAAACTAAACTAAACTAACCTAAACTAAATCTGAAAAAACACACAAAAAACACAAAAACTCACCACGGGGAGGGGGCGGGGCTGGCGGGCGGCACCTCGGGCTCTGGGGCTGGCGCGGGGCGGCGGCGGCTCGGGCACGGGGGCGGAGCGAGTGAGGTGAGGGGAAAGAGAGAGGGGTGTGGCGCGGGGCACTAACCGTTTTTTAGTTAGGACAAATTTCTTTGTCGTCTGCTACCAAATGGCAAAGAACCGATCTAGTAGGGTGGGGCCAGGGGGAACGGTCGTTAGGTTGGCCACTTTCTTTGCCGTTTGCTAGCATACGGCAAAGATGGGGCTGTTAGGTTGTTCTCGTTAGTGGGCCAACCTCCCTCTTTGTGGTCAGCTAGCGGACGACAAAGACCTTGCTGACAGCAAACATGATCTTTGTCGTCAGTCAGGTCTTTGCCGTCAGTTTTCTGCAAGCTAATGGGAAAGTCCTTCTTTGCCGTCAGCTAGCAGATGGCAAAGAACTGGCTGACGGGAAAGATCATGATTTTCAGTAGTGATGCATGTTGAATTTGTGGAGTTATTCCAGTTATTCATTCAGGATGCCCTCGACAAATAACTCATGACTTGCTACTGTCTGTAAGTATTACTTCTGTAATTAAGTCTCTATAGCTCAGCTCTTCCATTGCATGTATATATAATTATCCTCACTATATTATGCAAATTGAAGATCGACGGATGAAGAAAATCACAAATCTATGACATTTGGTTCATTAACCCAAATACCATAAATGACTGGTCGGTTCAAAACGAGGTCACAGATACTGAGGGCAACTTGCTACAATAGTTACTTCAAAATCAAAACAAAGGGAAAATACTCTGCCCTTACAACTTCAAGTGAGTGTTACTGTCTTGTGCATATTTGGTTTCGCTTACTCGAGGTTATAGTAATGTAATTGATGAGTTATTCATGCATGCGCAGGTTCCACTTTATTTTGCTAGAGATTAAGCTTGAACGGGGAGTAGTAATTGTCTTAGACTCAAGACGAAAAGATCCCCAACTCTATGCGAACATGATTGCAATGCTCCAGAAGTAATTTCAATCGATCATTATCGCACCATATCGGCAACTTTGTTCATTTCCTGATATCAAGTAATTATTTTCATTGTCTGGCAGAGTTTGGAAAGAGTTCATCGGAATGGTTCCGAGACTGCCGAGGGAGCTGCGATTTACACACCCGAAAGTAAGTAATACTAGCTAGTTCCGCGCATCTCCCATTGATTCTAGTTTCATCAATACCATTTATCATGCTTGATTATCAGTTTGATTGAACTCTATTTCTCGTAAAGTGCTTGTGGCAGGAAAGAGTGAATAATTTATATGGATACTACGTTTGCGAGTTCATCTACAACGCGACCTCTCGGCGGCAGGGCTACCCTGAAAAACAATATTAAGTACGTAAGCAATAATATTCACATTTTTATTCTATTACCATCATTTGTGTTGAGTTTTTATTCATATATATGTATTGACCCCCTTCTTTAAATTAGTTGTGGCAGATGCGGGATGACCTCCTACCACACGATCGCATATGAGAAATTCAAAAGGAATATCATATGGAATTGCAAATGGATCTTAGGTAGATGATGTTAGGGATTGTAAGAGATGTTACATTGCATATATGTAGTAGCATCAGATAGATTATGAAAACTTGTTGTTCGACCAATCTCTCAAAGAAAAGGAGGTCACTTCTCTCTGTATATGTTCATGATGATCTTATGTAATTAATGGTTCCTTCATTTGCGTACTAGCTAGATTGTCGAGTTCTCTTTATATGTATACTAGCTAGCGTCGACCAAGCACGGAGAAAGAGAGGTCACTTATCTCTATTAGCTAGCTAACACAATATGAAACCCCTAAATTAACCCTCCAAAACCCCCTTACACCCCCCCCCCCCTAAAAAAACGAAACCCCAGCTCCTGCCCGCTGCTAAAGCGTGGCTGCCTTTTAATCCTGGTTCGTGTTACCAAGCGACGCTAAAAGTCCTCCTGCCTGGGCGCCCCGCAGCGACCACGTGAAGCCCTTTCTGCCCCGATTCATAAGCCAACCGGCACTAAAGGTTTTGGGCTTTTGTCCCAGTTCCAGAACCAGGGCTAAATGGCCTCTGAAACTGGGATAAATGAGCCGTTTCTACCAATGTAGATGACGCAAAACCAAAAGTATCCGCCATCATTATCCCCTTCAGGACGAAGGATTTCCTTTTCCAGCATCGTTAAGTCAATCAGTACTTACAGGGATGCAAGATACATACGTGAGTA
Organism: Secale cereale; assembly: GCA_902687465.1. Classification (NCBI taxonomy): domain Eukaryota; kingdom Viridiplantae; phylum Streptophyta; class Magnoliopsida; order Poales; family Poaceae; genus Secale; species Secale cereale. The sequence goes on along the minus strand of LR738712.1, from coordinate 786,644,159 downwards.
ATGCACGAGATCCCATCATGCATGGAAGATGGGAGGAACCCAACTTCCATAGCACTAGCAGATGCAAACAAAGCCAGCTTTAGAGCACGTGCGAGCATGCAACTAAAGGTGAATCTTCAAAGCAATCGATCTCTCCCAGCATTACATGCACGTACGTGCCGCCCATCTCTAACATCGGTACAAATCCAAGGATGCATTCGACTGTGATGCTGCTGTCGTCGCTGATACTATGTCGTTGTCGGATGGCAAAGACCAATGGCTATGTGATCCTGAAGAGCAATGACGGCCTCAACGTCGGCGCTGGCCGGCTACTACACCTAGGCACCCGTCTAGCCACCATGCCCTTCAAGCGCCCCTCCCCTCTCCCCCGCTAAGTACGTCCGTAATTTTTTTTAGAAAGGAGGCGCTTGCCTGGCCTTAGACTGAGGCCCTTGCAGATCCATAAATTCAACTATCCGAACAACGGAGATAAAAGCAAAAGATACAAGCCCGCAGGCTGGATCATAGCGGCGCAACGCTGGCAAGCCGACGACGAGAAGGAAATGAGCTGTCGAGGTAGCGAGGGACAGTGATCAGCCGCTGATGTCCCCTACGGTGGTTGGCGCATCTCAGCGCACCTTGCTTGCACCTTTGTTACGAGCTCCTGCACACGTCCTCTGTCCTGTGGTTTTGCTAGAAACTTCCAAAGCTATAAGAAAGACACCATTTTGTATAGAAGATCAGCCGTATGTTTGATGAAATGTCCCTCTATCAAAGCTTTATTTCACGTGGTCCAAAGTGCCTTGGCCATGGCCCAAAACCCGAGCCACGCCATCTGCCTATCTCACCCGGAAGTGGCAGCAACTAACCGATAGAACTCCGAGAACCCACTCGGATTTCATGTTGAGCCTGTCACCGACCTTACCGCACTCCACACAAAACGTGCCATGATACAACTAAAAAGGATATGGTCACGATTTTCGTGTTCACCGCACCATATGCATTTGCCATCACCCGGGCCCCTCCTTTTCTGCACTTGATCCCCACTTGTAACCCTATCACGCGCCACTTGCCACACAAACAAATTAATCTTGGCCGGGAGTCTCGCCTTCCATATGCCGGATAGGTCACAAGGTGTCGCCGTCGCCGATTTAAAAATTTCTCTATACAAAGAGCCAGTCGAGAAGCACCCAGATGGTTCTAGGGGCCAAAGGACTTCATGGCGACCAAGAGTAAGCTGAAGCGCTCTCAATTTCTCTCTCAATTGTTCCCAGTCTATTAATACAATGTCCCCCAAGAATCAACGGAATTGGGGCACCCATTGGCCATGTTGCCACATTTCCGCCACCTTGGCTCCCTGGTTCGTGGCGACGGCAAACAAGGCCGGGAACATGTCACTAAACCGCACATCATCACACCACCTATCCAGCCAAAAGCCTGCTGCCCGGACATTATCACTAACAAGGCGAAGAAGTGGCTGTACCTTCCTCGCGTACCTCCGCAATGGTGTCCTTAGACGAGCGAAGCCTTCTAACCCCTCCACCCACGACGTGGTCCCGTGGACAATCTCTTCTTCGGTATCAAGAAGACCGACCACATCGGCACAAGCCAACCAGTACACAAATCTTATGCAGCAGCTTCAAAAACCAATATACGTACAGTTTACGATATTTTTTATTTTTATTTTCTCGCAAAAAGACCCGCCTGGGTAGTACATGCCCTGAACCATTGCTTGATGTTGACTCAGTTGAATTAAATGATGTTGTGGTAGCTAATTTCATCAGACCGAAACCAACATGCTGTGGTTAGCTAATTTCAACATGAGCAAAACCAACGTGCACTAATTTGCCAAGAAACCCTAATAGCAATGAATGCTAAAATTACGCTAAGATAGTTGCACTATTTACAAATGAAATATGTATCTACATCAAATATATGCAACCAAGAAAGTATAAGACATTTTCTTTACCATAAGTAACTATAAGTGCTATTATCACATAGTTTGTGATTAGTCTAGGCATTCAGGGGGGTGACATGAAAAAATTTATCACCAAAAAACAAACATCAATTCGTCAAACAGACACCCTATTATCTAATGAAGTACAAGCTAATCGTAATTGATCTGTTATTGGATGGACCAAAGCCTTAAAGACTCATATACAATCAATTATTTTAGAGGATATGCACGGTAACATGATATATCTTCCTCATCACAGATTTTCTTAAATCACCTGTCCTATTGTAAAAACGCTTCATGCTGTTCAAACTCTTCTATATGTACAGTCTTCTACACATAACAACCATAACCACTTGGAGTATAGGTTGAGAGGGGTAAATAAATAAACTGATTGAAGAGTTCAACTGAAAAGTGCCGACTGCAAGAAGGATAATGCATAAATGATTGATATTATATTTAAAAGAAAAAACAGATAGCTTCACGTTGAATATTGCTTAGAAGATATTTATGTGCTACTTCCAGTTATAGTGGTGTGTCGTTCTTTTGATGCATGCAATTGGACATTGTCACTCCAAGACCAATGATGTTGAAAATATTTCTTGACATGTACTCGGCTTTTTGAAGAAGAAAATATGTTGATCATGACATGCAAGGTAGAGCTTTCCTTTTAGATCACTTCACATACTGTCCCCCGTATCATGTAGTACCTATACAATGAGTTCAATATTTAATGATAACAGATAAGGTTATAGAGTAAATAATATTAGCGCACTTTATATGAATGATTCAATTTATTCAGCTTTGTTAGTGTTACCATCATTATTGCAACATGTAAAATACATATACCATCAAGTAGCCAAATTCCCTATATCGTACAATAATTTGCTTATATTTTATATTTGATCTACAGAGTATATCTTGAATCTTAATTACCATCCGTGAAATACCACTAATGTTGACCAATTTAATCAATCATTGCCGTTAAAGTTCCTAATTGACCTCATTTAGGAATGTGAATATTTGTCAGAATTTAACAAAATTGTTAAAAATCCTTCAATTTCCAATTTACGTTATTTATACTATCTGGAGATAGTAGAGTGATCTACTTTAATAATCATTAGAAGACAACCATAGTGCTGCGACGTTACCATTACCATTGGAATTCCATAGTCTACACTATCAATAGGTCCATGTAGTGGCGTGTTGATGTTACCGGGAGGTAATTTTCGCAAGGGGAGTAATTAGAAGTGAAATGGACTGGGTGCAAAGGAAGAACGATTAATTCCAGACTACCATAGAAATATGGCGAAGAAATGACACATGTTGTTACAAGTTTTTATTTCATGTTTGGATCCCCTTCCAGGTCATTCTTCATTTGTAGTTTCCTGTTCTGCAATATGTATTCATTCCATAAAGAGTTGTTCATAATACATAGCAGAAAGTTGAAGATGTTCCTATGCAAACATCACTCAGTGTACACAATCACTAAAATGAAAATTAATAAGTCAATCTTGCATAGCAGGAGCAAATTTACCAATCCCTACAGCAAAACAGTGTGAACTATTAAATTTGTGTTTTAATGGAAAACATATTAGAATGCAACATGGTAAAAATACGGGAAAATTTATAGAAATATAATTTCCACGTGATGTATGGTCATAAAAAATACAATCCATGCGACATGCATAATCAGAAGGTAAATGATATATGGATAACACATAGCGGTTTGTAATATGTTTTCAGAATTTAAGTTTTTATACGCAGGGCTGCACTGTAATAACATGAAAAATACAGTGCACTTCACTGCAACGGATAATCAGAAGGTAAATGATATATGGATAACACGTCTCATCGATATCTTTCCAACGGCGTATATACCGAATCATTTCAACCAGCGGTTTGTAAAAATTTCGCCAAAAACTGCTGCTGCCCTCCGTAGTCAGCCATACGATTTTCAAAATTAACTAAAAACCGTAAAGAATCTCAAAAACATTTCAACATATGAAAGTTGCGCGTCGTTCGTAGCTTTCCAACGGCATATCACACGCCTCGTTTCGACAAACGATTCAAAAACTGAAGCAAAAACAGAATGGAAATTGAAAAAAAAATCAAAAAAAACATAATTCCGCGATTTATTAAATTTAAAACTGCTTTTAGACCGTAACGAGTTAGAGAAACAATACATATGAAAAATATGCGCCTCGACGATATCTATCCAACGGTATGAAATTTGATTCATTCCGGCGAGCGGTTTAGAAGAAAACGTGAAAAAACGCTCGCTGCCATTATTCGTCGGTCGCACCGTTTTCAAAACTGCTCTTAAACCGTGCGGAAACTCGAAAAGTGTTCAACATGGCGAAGTAGCGCATAATCCATACCTTTTCAACGGTATATTACACGCATTGTTCCGACAAACGATTAAAAAACTAGAGCAAAAAAGGTACCGAAAAAACAACACGTACAGTTTTTTCAACATGAAGTTCACTGGTCTCTGTGTTGCAGTAAGAGTGCAGTGCCCTCGTGTTATGCGTGCTGTGCGGAAGTGTTATGAGAATATTATTCTCATAATATTATGAGAATAGACCGGCTATATATATATATATATATATATATATATATATATATATATATATATATATATACCTCATAATAAAGGACAGAGGCTATCATAGTTCTCCATAAGTCATCCCTTCATATCCGTTGATTTTGTGTTAATCATAAAGATTGACGGTAGAGATTTAAAAGTAGATCTACAGAACATTACGTAAAATAAAAAAACATTTACATAACCTATAGTTTCATTGTTGACACATCTATGGAGAGTCCCTTCTCTTTTTAGAGTATGAGAGTCCAACCTGCACATATTAGCTTTCTTTTGCATTGATAATAATATGTATATACAGATTATAATTGAAAAGGCATTCAACGGAACGTCTGTTGCCTCTCCCTCACCCCCTCAGCCGCAGATTCCTCTAATAAGGTGCACGTACTTACCCTCGTGGCGCCGTATGCCTTCCCTGATCCTCCGAACAACATGACGACTGCCACCTCGCTCTATCCCAAGTTTCCATCGGCAGCCGCTGCTACTACTCAAGTCCATGGAAAAGAGATGGCCAGATTTCTGTGATGGAAGGTCGCCGCCGCTCAATTCCATGCCTCGATAGTCAGCGGTTTTAGTCCATAGGTGAGACGAAAAGTGATGACTCCAAAAGATTACAAGACACCGATGTCGTCTGAGTTACCATGGGCTGCTGCTTCTCCTCAGCTTTCTCGTCCAGCTTATTACGCTGCAAGCCCATGATTCAAAGGTGATGCAGAGCCTTGTTCATATATCGGCTCATGCCTAGAGGACGGCGAGGTCGCCGATTGAAGGGGGGGTGCGCACATGAAAATGCTGTCAAGACGGAGAGACATGGTCGCTAAGGAGGTGATGCTGCGGATAGGTGTAGTCGTCGGTGGGTAGCAGGACTATCGGGAGAGGTGAGGTCACCAAGGGGAGGCCAGGGGAGGAGGAGCTAGCTAGCAGCGGGGAGAACTGCTTATGGCCTTGACCCTGATGCGGGAACGGAGTACGCACATGCAAGATGGAACGGAGATAAAAGGCATCTGTGGTGAGGGGGGTGAACTGAGATGAAATTGTTAACTGCTGATTGCTAGGGCTATGGGAGAAATAGACACAAAGAGAGGAGAGGCTACACTGTGGTACTGCGTGTGACTGTTATTTTTCTATATATTTCTGAAGTTGTGGTGCTGCGTGCGGTTCCTTTGCTATCGTACATAAAGTGAGAGACTGAATTTTCAAGAGAAATATTGCTGGTTTGGGTTCTGCTGCTGTTGCTTCTACTAGATGGTGAGAGAGACAGAGAGAGAGAGATAGACAGAAAGAGCGAGAGAGAGATTTCGACTAGAAGCTCCTCTAGATGTTTCTCTATGTCTAGCACTTGTTTGTTTGTTGTTACTTTTTTTCGGGTAATGCTTTGTTTGTTGTTACTGCTATAGTTTATTGTTCATGCCTATCATACCTCATGAAAATATTGGAGATAACATATCTCAGTTCTTCTAGAGTTTAGGAAAATATAACTGAAAGGTATAACCAGAAGAAGATATTCGAGGCTCACCTGGGCTTGCTCTCAATCTCTATCTTCCCATCGAACCTTTATTTTAATAGGTATATGACATGTAAATTGTTTGTTATAGTAATATGTATTCCCTCTGTAAAGAAATATAAGAGCGTTTAGATTACTAAAGTAGTGATCTAAACGCTCTTATATTTGTTTACGGAGGGAGTATATTACAGCCATTTGCCACAATTAATGTTTGGATGGTGCATAAGTTTTATTGAGTCATGAGGATCACTATACTTTGTAAATATTGGCCAGGCCCACAAAAAAGAGGTAATCTAACACTTCAAAAGAAGTTTTTTTTTATAAAACTAAGGTGATTTGTTTTGGTCCAAATTCGGTTAAAAAATTATATCAATTCTCTCTATAATCTATGAAAGTGGCATATATTTTCCATGATTTATCGGCTTGGTGATAAGATAATTTTTTGTTTTGTAATTGTATCTGGTGAAAACTTTTTGAAACCTATCTGGTGAAAACTTTATAGCTCAGTTCTACGTACATATCTAAATAATATTAGTTTTTTTATTAGCGTTGGATCTTGATAGTTGTGTGGTTGCCCAGGGAAGATAAGATGGGGTGGAAGTAGATGAACTGAGAGCTAAAACTACATGAAATCTTGAAATTATTATGTATCCGTTGCAACACATGCTGGGCTATTTTCATTAAATTTGAATGCATACTTATTTATTCTCCCGTTGCAACGCACAGGCATGTTTGCTAGTATATATAATCAACCAAATCTAATACAAAACTAAGTTTGTAGATGTCTAATATTTGTAAATTTCATCACGGTTAGTTACAATTTTTCTTTATAGATTATAATATGCTCATATTACAAACTTTATAAAATTCTAGAGTACGCATCGAGCAGGCCACTTTGCCATTTTTCGTAATAGTAAATATTAATTCGTATTGCAAGGATGCCACGCCAAACTCCCTTATTAAAAACAAGGACTAAAACTCTGCTACATCATGCAATAAATGAAAGCAATATTTTATTCATGACGAGAAAAGACCATGTTATGGTGAATACCAGGGACTATAGCAACAGACTGAGGTACAAAATACTAATCATCTGTATATTAGATGGGAGGGTGGTAAAAAATGTTTCTTTGAAGCCTCAATACCTAATGGAGCATGCTTTGCACATTCACTCTTGCATACATCCATGGCAAGATAGCACTTGCGGTGAACTAAACAACGGAAACAAAATGAATTCTCATTGCATAGTGAAGTTCCTTTTCTATAGACGCATAATCCAGTTGGTAAATGGATCTACATGTTTTCTTGGCCTTCCATGATTTGGCCTACATAATAACTTAAATTCATTAATATCTTAATAATATATTATTCGATGAGCTAAAGATAAACCACACCAATCATAGGAAAAATATATTACTTACGAATCAATAAGAACTTGTTAATGAGATAGATTATAGACAACAGACGCACTATCCTCTTATCAGAAAATATTACAAAATAAATAATATTACTTAGGAATCAATAAGTCATGTGCCCGTAGGAACTTACAATGTGTATGGATCGTAGAGTACAAGAGCAGCACACAGAGTATGGTCTCTGTGGGGAAGGAGTTCATGTACTTTTCCATCTAGTTAGCTCAACACAGCGGTAGCTGCTTTTTTAGTGTTCCTCACGACAGAAACACAATGGAAGATGGTTGGTATGTCCTAGCACCACCTGTCTATATATACACAAATAATCGCAACACACATCAAAAACAATATTTAGAGCATAATTAAGGCTATTTATAGGTATCCATTAGTTATCGGGATATATACTTCCAAATTTAGTATTTCACTAAGAATTAAATTATTACCATGTTAAACTGCCACATATATTTTGCCTATTTTCCAATTATAGCCACCAAATTTCAAAGGTGGGACAATAAACTAATTAATCAACTCATTAATTAATTTCTATTTACGCTATCTTGTTTCTACATTTTTTAGCAATCGGAATGGCGTCATCTCTACATATATCCGCAATTGTGGCACTCCCATTCTGTGAACCGGGGGCACCACGGTCTAGCCCAGGGATCAATGTCTTATAGAACACAATACAACTTTGATACAGAATACACTATGATTTCATAAACGTACTATGGGTACAAAGTCTTAGGTTACAATACTCTTGCAAAGTAAGGCAGCACTATTAATGCAGCTACCATTAAATACATTATTCTACGAACATCCCGACTTGAAATACTAGTGACAAAAGGATAGTAACACGGCGAAAGGCATGAACAAGGCGGGACTCCAATCCAATGGGACAGTGCTGGGACACCTCCTAATTCTCATACTCAAAATCCTTGGGGTATTCGTCTATGGCCTCTCATGCATCTGCCATGATAAGCCAAGTGAGTACATTGGAAAAAAACGTCTGTGACATTATTACTTGAACAAAAATATTCTCTGTCATGGAAGTGGCACTTGTACGACAATAATTATGACAAAAACACGTATAGCCATGGATATGGTGGGTAGATAGTTCTATGACAAAACGTTGGCTGTTCTTCCTGGGTAGGCTGGAGGCGCACGTACATGACAATCTCTGGGCCGTCCATGATTTTAAAAATCATGATAGAAGTGAGGGCGAGAATTTTTCAGGGATTTCTCGGTATACGATGGGTGGCAGGGCCCGACTGATAAAGTGGTGGGTTGTGTGTTTCTCTCATATATACGGGCGAGGGTGCGAGCTCTCCAAGCCCGTCACTTACTAAACATGATTGATCGTTCCCTCACCTTACTAAACCCGAGTGATTGATCCCTCACACTATGTATTGAGCCCGAGCGATATCTCGGACTACTCAACTCGAGCGACCTAGCTCGCTGCTTACTAAAGCCGAGTGATTGATCCCTCACACTATGTATTGAGCCCGAGCGATCTCTCGGACTACTGAACCTGAGTGCTCGATGCAAGACTCTACGTTACTGGCCCATTTGATCGATGCATTGCATCGAGCCCCCACGCGAGACGTGAGTTCATCTAGCGGCCGGTTGGTTGCCTGTCAATGAACAGTCCCCGTTGTTCCCTAATGTCTACTATGCAACTTTATTATTGTAGAATTTTTTTGGGCCTCCAATCGTAGAGTTATGTAGGAGAATACCAAATTTCGCTGAGGTATATGACCTAAGGTTTATTAATCTGCGATATGTGTAAGATGAAGGTGGTTCTCTCTCAAACAACCCCGCAATTAAAATTCAAAGAGTCGCTTGTGTCCCCAACACACCCAGTACACCTCTTAGTTGTATAGGTGCGCTAGTTTGATAAACAGATGATGATAGATGTGTAATATGTATGGTAGAAATAGATTTTTGTAATCCAAACAAATGAAAAGAGGAAGGTAGCAAGTAATAAAATTAGGCAAAACGGTGTCTCAATGCTTGGCAGCAAGGCCTAGGATTAATACTTACGATTAGTGCTAATTCTCAAGATCATTAACATAATTGCACCACATTATAATCTCTCAAAGTGCAGCAAAGAATCACTTGAAGTTTTCTATTATATCAAAGAAAGTAGGATGAAATCACGTAGGTTGCAAACAAAGCCAGCTTTAGAGCACGTGCGAGCATGCAACTAAAGGTGAATCTTCAAAGCAATCGATCTCTCCCAGCATTACATGCACGTACGTGCCGCCCATCTCTAACATCGGTACAAATCCAAGGATGCATTCGACTGTGATGTTGCTGTCACCGCTGATGCTATGTCGTTGTCGGATGGCAAAGACCAATGGCTACGTAATCCTCAAGAGCAATGACGGCCTGAACGTCGGCGCTGGCCGGCTACTACACCTAGGCGCCCGTCCGGCCACCCTGCCCTTCCAGCGCCCCTCCCCTCTCCCCCGCTAAGTACCGTCCGTAATTTAGATACATTATAACCGTGCACTCTTCTAGCACTCTCAGGCCATTACCATTTATAGTCGTCGGATCTCAAGTAGTGGGTGTTTCTGGCCATTGGATCCTCCTCTAATCCTGCCTGTGCTTCCTTCGCTGTGCTGGTCGGGCACATGGATTTGGCCGCTGCTCCCGAAACAAAATCCACCATCTGCTGTTAATTGGCCCTATTGGGCCTTCGGTCTGTAGTAATCGCTTTTGTGTCTACCATCAAACGAGAAAAAAAATCATGGACCGCACAAGGAGGCGTGGGTCGGTCAACGCAATCTGTGCGAGGTGCTTATGCTGTTGCGGGCGGACAGACGTTTGCGGTCAGGATGAATCGTTCCTGGGCAGGGTCGGGCGACGCCACGGGGCGATGACAAGGTAACGAATCGTCCCTGTTGATTGTACTCCACTCGCCAGAGATTTTGGATTAATTCTCCGTTGATGTAGCTCTTTATGTCAACTGATGTGTGCCACTCGGGGGCGACGATACTGCAGCTCAGTTACTCTTACTACGGTCCTCCTTCCTCTTCATTCTATTCATGCACGATTGGATGCATAGTGTCCTCCTCTCATGGCGACGGGTCCTCACACCACGATGGGTGAGGAGGTCGGAACGCGAGATTTACTACATCGCGTCAGTTTGGAGCCACTCCCCTCGTCGGCTTGCGCCACCGGCTCGCTCTCGCAACACCATTCCAGCCTGTCCAGGCCGAAGTAGATGAGAAGGGATGTAGCTTTGAGCTACAACGCCTCCGATCAGTCCTCGGTGACGCTACCACTGCTGCCTCCAGTGCTTCCAGCATTCGACATGGTGTAGCTTTGGAGTGGAACCTGGTGATACGAGGGACTTCGTCCGTGCAGTGTCGGACTGGTTGCCGGCTGCCGCAGCCGTCAATACAGGCGATCTGGACATCATGTTTGTATCGTCGGCTAAGCTGGTTCTTGGGCTCCCCAACTTTATAACACCAAGGTGCATCTCCCGTCTCTACTATATATACAAAGCGCCACTGGTTGCGAACTGCTTTGTGTTATGACTTATATGAACCCAAAGGATTGTTGCTTTTTGCCCTAGCTGAGAGGTGTTGGATGTTCAAGTGTTAGTACGTGATTTAAGTGCTGTTCAGTATGATTGTGATAATCTGGATTCTGTTATGAGATGTTTGTCCTATACAAAATCAGAAGCTATGAAAGAAAAAGAAGCTACATCTTTTTTTAATGTAGTTTGCAAATAATCGCCCTGATCTGTTGGTTCACGCCAAGCTGTAAAAAACAGAGACTACACAGTCGGATTTGTGTTATTTATATAGCAGCTGTGCTATATAAGATCTTTAGTTATGTGAAATTTCTGATGCTTCAAGTACAGGTAAGTTCAGTATTATTAGTACTATGTACGAGGTATGAACCATGCAACTTTATATTTTTAATTTCTTGATGGAACTTTGATGCTGTGATGTTAGCAGACTAGGTGGTGCCGGTGATGTTGCATGGCTGGTTGTTCATATTTAATTTTCAGTTTAAGGTAGCCGCGGTACAAATTGAGTGTGACCTTTTTTTGCGGGGACAAATTGACTACTATGACTAATATAGTAGTAGTATGCACTATTGCATTTCTATTTGGGTAGGCTTGTTTGTTATCTTTCATGTGTTTCTATTCTGCTCTATCAAAGTTGGAAAATAACATTTCATCTTATTACAACTACAATTCGGCTCATGTTTGATAATGGGTATATCTTTAAGGTGCAATTCACACCCCAAGGTATCGATTGCTTATAGGATAGATCTTGTTTGTTTATCTTTCATGTATTTCTATTCTGCTCTAAAAAAAGTTGGAAACAAAGATGTCATCGTATTACAAACTACAATTCGGCTCATGTTTGATAATGGGTATATCTTTAAGGTGCAATTCACACACACCAAGATATCGACAGTTTATAGGATAGATCAAGTAGTAAGCCTACATTAGAGTTCGGTGTTGTTTTATTTTTTGAAAAAAAAAATCCTATCATATGTTGGAATAAAATAGTTTGGTTTGGTTAGCTAGACGATAGAATTTCTAGACTATAATGATTTTTATAACCTGATTGGTCATGACCTTTCATATTTTGGCAAAAAAAACTATTATTGAAAAACTTTATGGGCGCTGGAACGCGTGTGCTCTAGATGTAGGCTTGTGGAGATATTTAGTAAGTATATCATCATGTATATAAGCTGACACAAAAGAGTTCAGATGTTGGGCAATTTCAATTCTTCTTATTATTGTGAACAAAACGTATTTTCTCTTTTCAATTTCTACTTTACTACTGATTGGAATACCTCACGTAGAAAAACAAAAGGGAAACATTCTTGGAACAACTTATTTCAACATATTTTAGTTTCATGTAATTCACAATTTGGTTTTGTTCAGCTTTTGCCTCCATATATTTACGACCATTTCTATCCCACCGTCAAAATGGACGGGCGCGGCAACGCGCGCCAGCAATGATCTAGTTTTTTTTAGAAAGGAGGCACTTGCCTGGCCTTAGACTGAGGCCCTTACAGATCCATAAGTTCAACTATCCGAACAACGGAGATAAAAGCAAAAGATACAAGCCCGCAGGCTGGATCATAGCGGCGCAACGCTGGCAAGCCGACGACGAGAAGGAAATGAGCTGTCGAGGTAGCGAGGGGCGGTGATCAGCGGGTGATGCCCCCTACGGTCGTCGGCGCATCTCAATGCACCTTGCTCGCACCTTTGTTACGAGCTCCTGCACGCGTCCTCTGTCCTGTGGTTTTGCTAGAAACTTCGAAAGCTGTAAGAAAGACACCATTTTGTATAGAAGATCAGCCGGATGTTTGATGAAATGTCCCTCTATCAAAGCTTTATTTCGCGTGGTCCAAAGTGCCCAGGCCATGGCCCAAAACCCGAGCCATGCCATCTGCCTATCTCACCCAGAAGTGGCAGCAACTAACCGATAGAACTCCGAGAACCCACTCAGATTCCATGTTGAGCCTGTCACCGACCTTAGCGCACTCCACACAAAACGTGCCATGATACAACGGAAAAGGATATGGTCACGATTTTCGTGTTCAACGCACCATATGCATTTGCCATCAACCGGGCCCCTCCTTTTCTGCACTTGATCCCCACTTGTAACCCTATCACGCGCCACTTGCCACACAAAAAATTAATCTTGGCTGGGAGTCTCGCCTTCCATATGCCGGATAGGTCACAAGGTGTCGCTGATTTAAAAATTTCTCTATACAAAGAGCCAGTCGAGAAGCACCCAGATGGTTCTAGGCGCCAAATGACTTCATGGCAACCAAGAGTAAGCTGATGCCCTCTCAATTGTTCCCACTCTATTAATACAATGTCCCCCGAGGATCAACGGAATTGGGGCACCCATTGGCCATGTTGCCACACTTCCGCCACCTTGGCTCCCTGGTTCATGGCGATGGCAAAGAAGGCCGGGAACATGTCACTAAACCGGACATTATCACACCACCTATCCAGCCAAAAGCCTGCTGCCCGGCCGTTAAGTACAGAAAATTGGGTTCCCAAGCGAAGAAGTGGATGTACCTTCCTCACGTACCTCCGCAATGGTGTCCTAAGACGAGCGAAGCCTTCTAACCCCTCCTCCCACGACGTGGTCCCGTGGACAGTCTCTTCTTCGGTATTGTCGGTGTACAAAAAGAGGGGTACACTTTTTGTACCCCTATGACTATGCACGGGCAGTCTGAGCCACAGCGCCACCACACCAAGCATGGCAAGGGAGGCAAGCCGGGGCGAGACTGAAGCTCGATGGAGACTGGAGCGACGCCAAGAACAAGACCACAAAGAGCAAAGGGACGAAACGGCTTCCCCCGGCAAGATCCTTGCCGAGGCCGGCTCTGGCAGCCCCGGCAAGACCCTTGCCACGGCAGCTCACCCCGCGCCTACGGAGCGAATCATCCTTGAGTCCACCGCCCCCATGGGGCGAGGATTCGGGAGATATCCCCGTGGTAGCATGCAGATCTTTGTGAAGACATTCAAGATCAGATGCAAGTTAAGAAGACGACGACCCTTGGCGGGATCCCAGCCAAGGAGGACTAGAAGGCCCCCGGCAAGCACCTTGCCGGGGATGACAGCAGGCGCCAAGGCAAGACCCTTGCCGGGGATGACAGCACGCGCCACGGCAAGACCCTTGCCGGGGCCCCTGGCAAGGCCCTTGCCGAGGACACCCACGGGGCCACCGTCAGGCCCGCATCAACTGGGTTTCACCGGCCCACGCAGCTGCCGACCCAACCAGCTGGACAGGCTCCTGGGTGGCAACCCATATATCTTCGTGGAGACCCGCCGTTACGCCACCTCAGTTGCCTGTCTGCCTACATGGCACCTCCGGCACCGTTGGCCAGGGCGCGTGTCAACACGAGGAGGAGCGGCGACGGACAAGACGGACGTCTCCCCC
>LR738712.1:786602356-786629733 GCA_902687465.1 Secale cereale | reverse complement strand
CCCCCCCCCCCTCCCCCGTCCCCGATAAAGCAAGGACACCTAAGTTGGGCGCATTAAATGCACCTTGTCCTGTAATGCGAGGGACAACCTCGCATCACTGTACCCTTTCCACCTCCTGTGTGCCACTGTGGCAGCCCATTTTTCCTATAAAAGGAGGCCCGAGGCGACCAGGACGAGGATTCGGCTTTTTAGAACTCCTCACGACTCTCTTGGAGCTCCACGTTAGCTGAAGAACACCAACATATAATCCACCAAAGCAGGAGTAGGGTTTTACGCATCTTTGCGGCCCGAACCTGGGTATAGGAACTGTGTCCTGACTGTTAGATCCGCTCTTCTCTCAACCCCGCGCCCCGCAACCGTAGTAGGGATTCTTGTGATCCCATAGGTGTCGATCAAAATACACCGACAACTTTGGCGCGCTAGTTAGGGGGCGCAGTTGTGTGAATCGGCTTTAGCAGTCAGTTCGACGCATCTTAATCGGCATGGCGCCCAAGAAGAAGATAACGGTGGCCGTTGGCCAGTCGGAGGCCGGACAGCCCGTCCCGACGCGGGCGAGCAGCGGACCGGTCGTGGAAAGGACCCGGGGGCGCTGCTCGCGAACACCAACGCTGCCCCAGCAGCCGGAGTTTGGTAGGTGGCGATACTTGTGCGCCTGGTAACAGGCCGCACACCGCCAGTTCCAGAGATGGAGCCCGGCCCTCCGTGGGTGGCGCGGGGCCCTCCAAGGTCGCGGCCGCATCCACCCGAGGGTGACGCGAGGCCCTCCAGAACTCCCACGCCGGCACCAACAGCGCGCTCTTCTCAAGTAGCGTGCGACGAACGGCGTCGTCGTCCCGAAGACCCCGGGCGTCGCCATGGGAAGAGCCCCGAGCGCCGCTCCCGAGACATAGAAGACCTGCCCGCCCGCCGAAGCGCTGGTGGAGACGTTAGGCAACCGCGGGATCGTGATGGAGCTCCCCCTGACACGGTCAGGGGTCGAAGCGCGTCGCGGTCTGCGCAGGTTTCACTACCGTTGACACCAGCCGAAGTTTTGGCGCGCGCGCAGTTGCTCCTCGACTTTCCTCCCGTTACGGGGAAACTCGACGAATGGAGAGCCACCATCCGAAGCCTTGTCGCAGTCGCCAACAGGGATGACCTAAATCCAGCGGAGCTTCCAGGCCGATGCTCCGATGGGGTCCCGCGCACCGGCGGCGGGAGAGCCGACAGCGTCGTGGTTACGGTGCATTCGCCTCCTCCTCGCCCGGTGCCGCGTGCGTCGACCCGTCGAGACGTCGCGGGCGACGACATCTCCATAGCGTCGTCCGACCCACGGACCCGCGGCGACCAGCGTCATGTTCTTCAGGAGCGAGCTCGTGAGGACGCTCGAACCACCATCGAGCGCCAGTGCGGAACGCGCCACCAGTCAGACAGGCGAGCAGGGCCTGCTATGGACCGCCCAGCACCGCAAAGCCCTGGAGGTCTACCCTACGAGGTAGGCTGTCCAGCTTTCACTCGTGAGCTGGGGCAGTTCCAGTGGCCCTCTCACCGCACCTTCAAACCTGACGTTGGCGAGAAGTACAACGGCAAGACCCACCCGTCGGAGTTCCTCAGCATCTACACCATCGCGATGCAAGCTGCCAGGGCCCGCGACGATAAGGTGCTTGCGAATTACTTTCCGTTAGCTCTTAAACCAAACGCCATGTCGTGGTTGATGCACTTGCCAGTAGACTCTATTTCCTCCTGGTCCGACTTGTGCCATGAGTTTGTTGGCGCCTTTACTTGAGGCCATCAAGCCCATGGCCAAGCGAGTGACCTGCATGTCATACCCCAGAAGGAAGGCGAGACTCTGCGCAAGTACATACAGAGATTCATCCGGGTACAGTACAATATCCCCGATGTTCACCCTGCCGCCGTCATCAGCGCGTTCCACCAGAACGTGCGCAACCGCAAGATGCACGAAAAACTGGCGATGACCAAGGTGAAGGATGTGGCGGAACTCTACGTTCTTGCCGACAGATGTGCCCGGGCTGAAGAGGGAAGGAAGTACCCCGGCGAAAGCGCTGGTGCGGAAACCGACTCCTTAGACGAGGATACTGCCGCTCCAGCGAAGAAGGGTCGGAACCATAACAGGAAGCGCAAGGGGAAGGCCGTGCTTGCCGTCGAGGGAACTGATGACACCGGCTCCGCCAAGAAAACCAAGGCGGGTGACCCTGGCAAGGAAATTGTCGGGTGTGTCGCCTGCCGAGCGTTGGCGGCTGCCGAGAAGCCAGGAAACTCCGGCAAGCGATACTGCAAGATCCATCGCACCAAGGGCCATGATCTCCAGGAGTGCCACCAGGTTGAGCTCCTTGCTGAGAAGCAAAGGGCTGAATACGAGAGGCGGGACAAGGAGAAGGGCCAAGACGGCGCTAAGGGATCCAGCAAGAAGCGTGACGGCCAAGCAGGCCGTCGCGGCAAGGAGAAACAGCAGGAAAGGCCCGCCCGAGGCCGCGACAGAAGACCTGAAGACGACGATCACGAAGAGGACGACAAGTCCGGCGGCCAAGAATTTCATAAGGCTACGGATGCCATGTGCGTCGATGGTGGCGCCTCGCTGCATGCTTCTCACCGCCAGCTTAAATAGTGGGCGCGTGAGATTATTGCGGCAGAGCCATCGTCCGGTGCCCAAAAGCCGCTGAAATGGTCCAGCACACCTATCATCTTTGACGCCGAGGATCACCCTGATCGCACTACTGAGGTCGGGTGCTTGCCATTGTTGGTTTCACCGACAATACGCAACCTCAAGGTGATGAAGATGCTAGTTGATGGCGGGGCCGGTCTGAACCTACTTTCGCCCACCGTGATCGAGAAGTTGCAAGTTCCTGATGGAGACCTCGAGGAGACGGGCACGTTTCAGGGGGTCAGCCCAGGGAGGAGTCAACCAAGGGGGAAAGTCACGCTGCCCGTGACTTTTGGAAGTGATCTGTACTACAGAAACTGAGAGGATCGTGTTCGATGTTGCCAAGATCCCCCTGCCTTACAATGGGATCCTTGGCCGCCCAGCACTGGCCAAGTTCATGGCAGCGTCACACTATGCCTACAACACCCTGAAGATGCCAGAGCTCGTGACGATCATCACCATCCCCTCTGACAAGAAAGATGCGCTAATTTGCGCCGACCAATTGTACCAGCAAGTAGTTGCAGCAACTGCCGCTACGGGGGCACTTGCTCCTACCGCTGGAGCCCTAGGAGGGAAGAAGAAGAAGACCGGCGAGACCTCGGGCGCCCACTCCAGCAAGCGCACCTCTTCGGAGTGCTGTGCTCCCGTCGAGGACGTGCCTGAGAGCTCCACCGGAAAGAAGAAGACCGGCGAGACCTCAGACACCCACTCCGTCAAGCGCACCTCTTCCGAGTGTCGCGCTCCCGTCGAGGACATGCCAGAGAGCTCCACCGGTAGAAACAAGAGATCCAGGGCTACGCCGCCAGGAACCAAGAAGGTTTCTGTCAAGGAGGACGGCACGGGAGGGGCTTTTACCATAAGCTCCGCCCTTGACAAAAAATAGGAAGACGCGCTCGTCACCTTCCTGCGGGCGAATGTCGACGTGTTTGCCTGCAAGCGTCCGACATCCCTGGAGTTCCCAGGGAGGTGATCGAGCACCACCTTGCTGTCTGCCCTCATGCGCGGCCCGTCAAGCAGAAGGTCAGGAAGTAAGCTTTGGAATGGCAAGAGTTCATCACCGAGGAGATCCGGAAACTGGAAGCTGCGGGTTTGGTGAGAGGAGTGCTCCACCCAACGTGGTTGGCCAATCCAGTGGTAGTGCGCAAGGCTAATGGGGAGTGGAGGCTGTGTATTGATTACACGGATATCAATAAAGCTTGTCCCAAGGACCCTTTCCCGTTGCCGCGCATAGACCGGATTGTCGACTCCATGGCAGGGTGTGACCTGCTGTCATTCCTCGATGCCTACTCCGGCTACCACCAAATCTTCATGGCGAGAGAAGACGAAGAGAAGACAACATTCATCACCCCATGTGGCATGTACTGTTTCGTACGAATGCCTTTCGGGTTGAAGAGTGCTGGTTCGACGTTTGCAAGGGCAGTCCAGATTGGTTTGGAACCCCAGCTCCATAGAAATATGGAGGCTTATATGGATGATATAGTGGTCAAAACCAAGAACAAGGCAACCCTTGTACCGGATTTGCAAGAAACATTTGTGAACCTGCGCAAGATCAACCTCAAGCTAAACCCTAAGAAGTGCGTCTTCGGCGTTCCGTCTAGCAAGCATCTCGGGTTCTTTGTGTCGCAGCATGGGATAGAAGCCAATCCGGACAAGATCAAAGCCATAGAGCAGATTGAAGCACCCAAACGGCTCAAGAATGTGCGTCGGCTTGCTGGCTGCGTTGCCGCCATGAACAGATTCATTTCCAAGTCTGCTGAGCGCGCCCTCCCCTTTTTCAAGATTTTGTAAAAGGCGGGCCCAATGGAGTGGATGCCTAGCAGACCACGCCTCGGCCCCATCCACTCAGCAGGCCAGGCCCCCACACCTCCCCCCGTTTATGGGGAAGGCGCGGGCCGCCTCCTTTCACATTTACTGCGACGTGTCGCATGCCTGCGGAAACCGCCCCACGCATGCCGCCCACGTCACTCACGCCCCTCCACCCCGCGCTGCGCGCGCGGGTCGTGGGAGGCGCAGCGCGCGGAAATTTTACCACGGTGAAAACCACCCCGCCTGCCCGCGCACCGTTCTGGGCCTGGCCCAACAACGTGTCGCGCTTATGTGTGGCCCAGGCCCGGAGGCTCCTGTCGGTGTATAAAAAGAGGGGTACACTTTTTGTACCCCTATGATTATGCACGGGCAGTTTGAGCCACGGCGCCACCACACCAAGCATGGCAAGAGAGGCAAGCCGGGGCGAGACTGAAGCTCGATGGAGACCTGCGCGATGCCAAGAACAAGACCACAGAGAGCAAAGGGATGAAACGGCTTCCCCCGGCAAGATCCTTGTCGCGGCAGCTCGCCCCGCTCCTACGAAGCGAATCACCCTTGAGTCCGCCGCCCCCATGGGGCGAGGATTCGGGAGATATCCCCGTGGTAGCATGCAGATCTTTGTGAAGACATTCAAGATCAGATGCAAGTTAAGAAGACGACGACCCTTGGTGGGATCCCAGCCAAGAAGGACTAGAAGGCCCCCGGCAAGCACCTTGCCGGGGATGACAGCAGGCGCCACGGCAAGACCCTTGCCGGGGCCCCCGGCAAGGCCCTTGCCGAGGACACCCACGGGGCCACCATCAGGCCCGCATCAACTGGGTTTCACCGACCGACGTAGCTGCCGACCCAACCAGCTGGACAGGCTCCTGCGTGGCAACCCACAGATCTTCGTGGAGACCCGCCGTTACGCCACCTCAGCTACCTGTCTGCCTACATGGCACCTCAGGCACCGCTGGCCAGGGCGCGTGTCAACACCAGGAGGAGCGGCGACGGACAAGACGGACATCTCCCCCCTGTCCCCGCTAAAGCAGGGACACCTAAGCTTGTTGGGGAACGTAGCAGAATTCAAAAAAATTCTACGCTTTCACCAAGATCCAACTAAGGAGACATCTAGCAATGAGCAAATAAGAGTGCATCTACATACCGTTATGTAGATCGCGTGCGGAAGCTTTCGAAGAAGTGTGGATGAAGTAGTCGTACTCTTCGCGTTCTTCGTCACCGATGATCTAGCGCCGAACGGACGGCACCTCCGCATTCAACACACGTCCGGTACAGCAACGTCACCTCCTTCTTGATCCAGCAAGGGGGGAGGAGAAGTCGTCAGAGATCCAACAGCACAACGGCGTGGTGGTGGATGTAGTGGAGATTCCTGCAGGGCTTCGCCGGGCGCCCTGCGTTGAGGAGACGGAGTTGTGACGGGAGGGGGAGAGGCGCCAGGGTAAGGGTGCGGCTGCCCTCTCCCCCCCCCACATATATATAGGGGGCCAGGGGGTGCGCCGGCCCTGCAGATGGCATCTGCAGGGTGGGCCGGCGGCCAGGGGGGAATCCTTGCCCCCCAAGGCAAGTGGCGCCCCTCCCCCCTAGGGTTTCAACCCTAGGCGCATGGGGAGGAGGGCCCATGTGGTGCGCCAGCCCATTAGGGCTGGCCACTCCCCCTTTGCGGCCTAGGGGCCCCACCGGGATGGGTGGCCCCACCCGGTGGACCCCCGGGGCCCCTCCGGTGGTCCCGGGACACTCCCGGTGACCCCCGGAGATCACCCGATGGCCGAAACCTGACTTCCTATATATCATTCTTTACCTCCGGACCATTCCGGAACTCCTCGTGACGTCCGGGATCTCATCCGGGACTCCGAACAACTTTCGGGTTTCCACGTGCATGTATCTCTACGACCCTAGCGTTACCGAACCTTAAGGTGTGTGCCAAATTCATGACTTAAATATTCACCCCCACGATCTGATCGTAAGAACTTTATTTTTCTGTCACGTTGATTCTCAACCTCATTCTGAAATTCCTTGAACTTTTCAAAGGTCTCAGACTTGTGTTTCATCAAATAGATATACCCGTATCTACTCAAGTCATCTGTGAGGGTGAGAACATAACGATAGCCTCCACGAGCCTCAACACTCATTGGACCGCACACATCGGTATGTATGATTTCCAGCAAGTTGGTTGCTCGCTCCATTGTTCCGGAGAATGGAGTCTTGGTCATCTTGCCCAAGAGGCATGGTTCTCACGTGTCAAATGATTCATAATCAAGAGACTCTAGAAGTCCATCTGAATGGAGCTTCTTCATACGTTTGACACCAATATGACCAAGGCGGCAATGCCACAAGTATGTGGGACTATCATTATCAACTTTACATCTTTTGGCATCTACACTATGAATATGTGTATCATCACGTTCGAGATTCATCAAAAATAAACCATTGACCAGCGGGGCATGACCATAAAACATATCTCTCAAATAAATAGAACAACCATTATTCTCCGATTTGAAAGAGTAGCCATCTCGCATAAGACGAGATCCAGATACAATGTTCATGCTCAAAGCTGGTACTAAATAACAATTATTAAGGTTTAAAACTAATCCCGAGGGTAGATGTAGAGGTAGCGTGCCGACGGCGATCACATCGACCTTCGAACCATTCCCGAAGCGCATCGTCACCTCATCCTTCGCCAGTCTCCGCTTATTCTGCAGCTCTTGTTTTGAGTTACAAATGTGAGCAACTGCACCGGTATCAAATACCCAGGAGCTACTACGAGCGCTGGTAAGGTACACATCAATAACAAGTATATCAAATATACCTTTGACGTTGCCGGCCTTCTTGTCTGCTAAGTATTTGGGGCAGTTCCGCATCCAGTGCCCCGTTCCCTTGCAATGAAAACACTCAGTTTCAGGCTTGGGTCCATTCTTTGGCTTCTTCCCGGCAACTGGCTTACCGGGCGCGGCAACTCCTTTGCCGTCCTTCTTGAAGTTCTTCTTACCCTTGCCTTTTTCTTGAACTTAGTGGTTTTATTGACCATCAACACTTGATGTTCTTTCTTGATATCCACCTCCGCTGATTTTAGCATTGAATACACCTCGGGAATGGACCTCTCCATCCCCTGCATATTGAAGTTTAACACGAAGCTCTTGAAGCTAGGTGGGAGCGACTGGAGGATTCTGTCAACGACCGCTTCATCTCGGAGATTCATTCCCAGCTGAGACAAGCGGTTGTGCAATCTAGAAATCTTGAGGATGTGCTCACTGACAGAACTGTTTTCCTCCATCTTACAGCTGTAGAATGCGTCGGAGACGTCATATCTCTCGACTCGGGCATGAGCTTGGAAAACCATTTTCAGCTCTTGGAACATCTCATATGCCCCGTGGTGCTCAAAACGCTTTTGGAGCCCCAATTCTAAACTATAAAGCATGCCGCACTGAACCAGGGAGTAATCATCACAACGCGACTGCCAGGCGTTCATAACGTCTTGGGTTGCCGGGAGAACGGGTGCATTACCTAGCGGTGCTTCAAGGACATATGATCTCTTGGCAGCTATGAGGATAATCCTCAGGTTACGGACCCAATCCCTCTAGTTGCTACCATCGTCTTTCAGCTTGGTTTTCTCTAGGAACGCGTTGAAGTTGAGGGAAACTTGAGCGTGGGCCATTTGATCAACAAGAGATATTGTAAAGAATTTAGACTAAGTTCATGATAACTAAGTTCATCTTAATCAAATTTTAATGAACTCCCACTCAGAATGACATCTCTCTAGTCATCTAAGTGATACACGATCCGAATCGACTAGCCCGTGTCCGATCATCACGTGAGATGGACTAGTCATCAACGGTGAACATCTTCATGTTGATCGTATCTTCTATACGACTCGTGTTCGACCTTTCGGTCTTCCGTGTTCCGAGGCCATGTCTGTACATGCTAGGCTCGTCAAGTGAACCCTAAGTGTATCGCGTGTGTAAATCTGGCTTACACCCGTTGTATGCGAACGTTAGAACCTATCACACCCGATCATCACGTGGTGCTTCGGAGCAACGAACTTTAGCAACGGTGCACAGTTAGGGGGAACACAATTCTTGAAATTTTTAGTGAGAGATCATCTTATTCACTACCGTCGTTCTAAGTAAACAAGATGCATAAACATGATAAACATCACATGCAATCAATTAAAGTGACATGATATGGCCAATATCATCTTGCTCCTTGGATCTCCATCTTCGGGGCACCATGATCATCTTGTCACTGGCTCGACACCATGATCTTCATCATCATGATCTCCATCATCGTGTCTTGAAGAAGTCGTCACGCCAACTATTACTTCTACTACTATGGCTAACGTTTAGCAATAAAGTAAAGTAATTACATAGCGTTTATTCAGTGACACGCAGGTCATACAATAATTAAGACAACTCCTATGGCTCCTGCCGGTTGTCAAGTTCATCGACATGCAAGTCGTGATTCCCTATTACAAGAACATGATCAATCTCATAGATCACATATATCATTCATCACATCTTCTTTTGGCCATACCACGTCACATAGCACATGCTGCAAAAACAAGTTAGACGTCCTCTAATTGTTGTTGCAAGTTTTTACGTGGCTTCTATAGGTTTTCTAGCAAGAACGTTTCTTACCTACGCCAAAACCACAACGTGATTTGTCAATTTCTATTTACCCTTCATAAGGACCCTGTTCATCGAATCCGATCCGACTAAAGTAGGAGAGACAGACACCCGCCAGCCACCTTATGCAACTAGTGCATGTCTGTCGGTGGAACCAGTCTCACGTAAGTGTACGTGTAAAGTCGGTCCGGGCCGCTTCATCCCACAATACCGCCGAATCAAGATTGACTAGTAACGGTAAGAAAGTTGAACAAACTCAAACGCCCATAACTGCTTTGTGTTCTAATCGTGCAAGATGCTACGCATAAGACCTAGCTCAGATGCCACTGTTGGGGAACGTAGCAGAATTCAAAAAAATTCTACGCTTTCACCAAGATCCAACTAAGGAGACATCTAGCAACGAGCAAATAAGAGTGCATCTACATACCGTTATGTAGATTGCGTGCGGAAGCTTTTGAAGAAGCGTGGATGAAGTAGTCGTACTCTTCGCGTTCTTCGTCACCGATGATCTAGCGCCGAACGGACGGCACCTCCGCGTTCAACACACGTCTGGTACAGCAATGTCACCTCCTTCTTGATCCAGCAAGGGGGGAGGAGAAGTCGTCAGAGATCCAACAGCACAACGGCGTGGTGGTGTATGCAGTGGAGATTCCTGCAGGGCTTCGCCGGGCGCCCTGCGATGAGGAGACGGAGTTGTGACGGGAGGGGAGAGGCGCCAGGGCAAGGGTGCGGCTGCCCTCTCCCCCCCACATATATATAGGGGGCTAGGGGGGGTGCGCCGGCCCTGCAGATGGCATCTGCAGGGTGGGGCGGCGGCCAGGGGGGAATCCTTGCCCCCCAAGGCAAGTGGCGCCCCCTCCCCCCTAGGGTTTCAACCCTAGGCGCATGGGGAGGAGGGCCCATGTGGTACGCCAGCCCATTAGGGCTGGCCACTCCCCCTTTGTGGCCTAGGGGCCCCACCGGGATGGGTGGCCCCACCCGGTGGACCCCCGGGGCCCCTCCGGTGGTCCCGGGACACTCCCGGTGACCCCCGGAGATCACCCGATGGCCGAAACCTGACTTCCTATATATCATTCTTTACCTCCGGACCATTCCGGAACTCCTCGTGACGTCCGGGATCTCATCTGGGACTCTGAACAACTTTCGGGTTTCCACGTGCATGTATCTCTACGACCCTAGCGTTACCGAACCTTAAGTGTGTAGACCCTACGGGTTCGGGAGACACGCAGACATGACCGAGATGACTCTCCGGTCAATAACCAACAGCGGGATCTGGATACCCATGTTGGTTCCCACGTGTTCCTCGATGATCTTCATCGTATGAACCACCGTGTCAAGGATTCACTTAATCCCGTATATTATTCCCTTTGTCCATCGGTACGGTACTTGCCCGAGATTCGATCGTCGGTATTCCCGATACCAGGACGAGGATTCGGCTTTTTAGAACTCCTCACGACTCTCTTGGAGCTCCACGTTAGCTGAAGAACACCAACATATAATCCACCAAAGCAGGAGTAGGGTTTTACGCATCTTTGCGGCCCGAACCTGGGTATAGGAACTGTGTCCTGACTGTTAGATCCGCTCTTCTCTCAACCCCGCGCCCCGCAACCGTAGTAGGGATTCTTGTGATCCCATAGGTGTCGATCAAAATACACCGACAACTTTGGCGCGCTAGGTAGGGGGCGCAGTTGTGTGAATCGGCTTTAGCAGTCAGTTCGACGCATCTTAATCGGCATGGCGCCCAAGAAGAAGATAACGGTGGCCGTTGGCCAGTCGGAGGCCGGACAGCCCGTCCCGACGCGGGCGAGCAGCGGACCGGTCGTGGAAAGGACCCGGGGGCGCTGCTCGCGAACACCAACGCTGCCCCAGCAGCCGGAGTTTGGTAGGTGGCGATACTTGTGCGCCTGGTAACAGGCCGCACACCGCCAGTTCCAGAGATGGAGCCCGGCCCTCCGTGGGTGGCGCGGGGCCCTCCAAGGTCGCGGCCGCATCCACCCGAGGGTGACGCGAGGCCCTCCAGAACTCCCACGCCGGCACCAACAGCGCGCTCTTCTCAAGTAGCGTGCGACGAACGGCGTCGTCGTCCCGAAGACCCCGGGCGTCGCCATGGGAAGAGCCCCGAGCGCCGCTCCCGAGACATAGAAGACCTGCCCGCCCGCCGAAGCGCTGGTGGAGACGTTAGGCAACCGCGGGATCGTGATGGAGCTCCCCCTGACACGGTCAGGGGTCGAAGCGCGTCGCGGTCTGCGCAGGTTTCACTACCGTTGACACCAGCCGAAGTTTTGGCGCGCGCGCAGTTGCTCCTCGACTTTCCTCCCGTTACGGGGAAACTCGACGAATGGAGAGCCACCATCCGAAGCCTTGTCGCAGTCGCCAACAGGGATGACCTAAATCCAGCGGAGCTTCCAGGCCGATGCTCCGATGGGGTCCCGCGCACCGGCGGCGGGAGAGCCGACAGCGTCGTGGTTACGGTGCATTCGCCTCCTCCTCGCCCGGTGCCGCGTGCGTCGACCCGTCGAGACGTCGCGGGCGACGACATCTCCATAGCGTCGTCCGACCCACGGACCCGCGGCGACCAGCGTCATGTTCTTCAGGAGCGAGCTCGTGAGGACGCTCGAACCACCATCGAGCGCCAGTGCGGAACGCGCCACCAGTCAGACAGGCGAGCAGGGCCTGCTATGGACCGCCCAGCACCGCAAAGCCCTGGAGGTCTACCCTACGAGGTAGGCTGTCCAGCTTTCACTCGTGAGCTGGGGCAGTTCCAGTGGCCCTCTCACCGCACCTTCAAACCTGACGTTGGCGAGAAGTACAACGGCAAGACCCACCCGTCGGAGTTCCTCAGCATCTACACCATCGCGATGCAAGCTGCCAGGGCCCGCGACGATAAGGTGCTTGCGAATTACTTTCCGTTAGCTCTTAAACCAAACGCCATGTCGTGGTTGATGCACTTGCCAGTAGACTCTATTTCCTCCTGGTCCGACTTGTGCCATGAGTTTGTTGGCGCCTTTACTTGAGGCCATCAAGCCCATGGCCAAGCGAGTGACCTGCATGTCATACCCCAGAAGGAAGGCGAGACTCTGCGCAAGTACATACAGAGATTCATCCGGGTACAGTACAATATCCCCGATGTTCACCCTGCCGCCGTCATCAGCGCGTTCCACCAGAACGTGCGCAACCGCAAGATGCACGAAAAACTGGCGATGACCAAGGTGAAGGATGTGGCGGAACTCTACGTTCTTGCCGACAGATGTGCCCGGGCTGAAGAGGGAAGGAAGTACCCCGGCGAAAGCGCTGGTGCGGAAACCGACTCCTTAGACGAGGATACTGCCGCTCCAGCGAAGAAGGGTCGGAACCATAACAGGAAGCGCAAGGGGAAGGACGTGCTTGCCGTCGAGGGAACTGATGACACCGGCTCCGCCAAGAAAACCAAGGCGGGTGACCCTGGCAAGGAAATTGTCGGGTGTGTCGCCTGCCGAGCGTTGGCGGCTGCCGAGAAGCCAGGAAACTCCGGCAAGCGATACTGCAAGATCCATCGCACCAAGGGCCATGATCTCCAGGAGTGCCACCAGGTTGAGCTCCTTGCTGAGAAGCAAAGGGCTGAATACGAGAGGCGGGACAAGGAGAAGGGCCAAGACGGCGCTAAGGGATCCAGCAAGAAGCGTGACGGCCAAGCAGGCCGTCGCGGCAAGGAGAAACAGCAGGAAAGGCCCGCCCGAGGCCGCGACAGAAGACCTGAAGACGACGATCACGAAGAGGACGACAAGTCCGGCGGCCAAGAATTTCATAAGGCTACGGATGCCATGTGCGTCGATGGTGGCGCCTCGCTGCATGCTTCTCACCGCCAGCTTAAATAGTGGGCGCGTGAGATTATTGCGGCAGAGCCATCGTCCGGTGCCCAAAAGCCGCTGAAATGGTCCAGCACACCTATCATCTTTGACGCCGAGGATCACCCTGATCGCACTACTGAGGTCGGGTGCTTGCCATTGTTGGTTTCACCGACAATACGCAACCTCAAGGTGATGAAGATGCTAGTTGATGGCGGGGCCGGTCTGAACCTACTTTCGCCCACCGTGATCGAGAAGTTGCAAGTTCCTGATGGAGACCTCGAGGAGACGGGCACGTTTCAGGGGGTCAGCCCAGGGAGGAGTCAACCAAGGGGGAAAGTCACGCTGCCCGTGACTTTTGGAAGTGATCTGTACTACAGAAACTGAGAGGATCGTGTTCGATGTTGCCAAGATCCCCCTGCCTTACAATGGGATCCTTGGCCGCCCAGCACTGGCCAAGTTCATGGCAGCGTCACACTATGCCTACAACACCCTGAAGATGCCAGAGCTCGTGACGATCATCACCATCCCCTCTGACAAGAAAGATGCGCTAATTTGCGCCGACCAATTGTACCAGCAAGTAGTTGCAGCAACTGCCGCTACGGGGGCACTTGCTCCTACCGCTGGAGCCCTAGGAGGGAAGAAGAAGAAGACCGGCGAGACCTCGGGCGCCCACTCCAGCAAGCGCACCTCTTCGGAGTGCTGTGCTCCCGTCGAGGACGTGCCTGAGAGCTCCACCGGAAAGAAGAAGACCGGCGAGACCTCAGACACCCACTCCGTCAAGCGCACCTCTTCCGAGTGTCGCGCTCCCGTCGAGGACATGCCAGAGAGCTCCACCGGTAGAAACAAGAGATCCAGGGCTACGCCGCCAGGAACCAAGAAGGTTTCTGTCAAGGAGGACGGCACGGGAGGGGCTTTTACCATAAGCTCCGCCCTTGACAAAAAATAGGAAGACGCGCTCGTCACCTTCCTGCGGGCGAATGTCGACGTGTTTGCCTGCAAGCGTCCGACATCCCTGGAGTTCCCAGGGAGGTGATCGAGCACCACCTTGCTGTCTGCCCTCATGCGCGGCCCGTCAAGCAGAAGGTCAGGAAGTAAGCTTTGGAATGGCAAGAGTTCATCACCGAGGAGATCCGGAAACTGGAAGCTGCGGGTTTGGTGAGAGGAGTGCTCCACCCAACGTGGTTGGCCAATCCAGTGGTAGTGCGCAAGGCTAATGGGGAGTGGAGGCTGTGTATTGATTACATGGATATCAATAAAGCTTGTCCCAAGGACCCTTTCCCGTTGCCGCGCATAGACCGGATTGTCGACTCCATGGCAGGGTGTGACCTGCTGTCATTCCTCGATGCCTACTCCGGCTACCACCAAATCTTCATGGCGAGAGAAGACGAAGAGAAGACAACATTCATCACCCCATGTGGCATGTACTATTTCGTACGAATGCCTTTCGGGTTGAAGAGTGCTGGTTCGACGTTTGCAAGGGCAGTCCAGATTGGTTTGGAACCCCAGCTCCATAGAAATATGGAGGCTTATATGGATGATATAGTGGTCAAAACCAAGAACAAGGCAACCCTTGTACCGGATTTGCAAGAAACATTTGTGAACCTGCGCAAGATCAACCTCAAGCTAAACCCTAAGAAGTGCGTCTTCGGCGTTCCGTCTAGCAAGCATCTCGGGTTCTTTGTGTCGCAGCGTGGGATAGAAGCCAATCCGGACAAGATCAAAGCCATAGAGCAGATTGAAGCACCCAAACGGCTCAAGAATGTGCGTCGGCTTGCTGGCTGCGTTGCCGCCATGAACAGATTCATTTCCAAGTCTGCTGAGCGCGCCCTCCCCTTTTTCAAGATTTTGTAAAAGGCGGGCCCAATGGAGTGGATGCCTAGCAGACCACGCCTCGGCCCCATCTACTCAGCAGGCCAGGCCCCCACACCTCCCCCCGTTTATGGGGAAGGCGCGGGCCGCCTCCTTTCACATTTACTGCGACGTGTCGCATGCCTGCGGAAACCGCCCCACGCATGCCGCCCACGTCACTCACGCCCCTCCACCCCGCGCTGCGCGCGCGGGTCGTGGGAGGCGCAGCGCGCGGAAATTTTACCACGGTGAAAACCACCCCGCCTGCCTGCGCACCGTTCTGGGCCTGGCCCAACAACGTGTCGCGCTTATGTGTGGCCCAGGCCCGGAGGCTCCTGTCGGTGTATAAAAAGAGGGGTACACTTTTTGTACCCCTATGATTATGCACGGGCAGTTTGAGCCACGGCGCCACCACACCAAGCATGGCAAGAGAGGCAAGCCGGGGCGAGACTGAAGCTCGATGGAGACCTGCGCGATGCCAAGAACAAGACCACATAGAGCAAAGGGATGAAACGGCTTCCCCCGGCAAGATCCTTGTCGCGGCAGCTCGCCCCGCTCCTACGAAGCGAATCACCCTTGAGTCCGCCGCCCCCATGGGGCGAGGATTCGGGAGATATCCCCGTGGTAGCATGCAGATCTTTGTGAAGACATTCAAGATCAGATGCAAGTTAAGAAGACGACGACCCTTGGTGGGATCCCAGCCAAGAAGGACTAGAAGGCCCCCGGCAAGCACCTTGCCGGGGATGACAGCAGGCGCCACGGCAAGACCCTTGCCGGGGCCCCCGGCAAGGCCCTTGCCGAGGACACCCACGGGGCCACCATCAGGCCCGCATCAACTGGGTTTCACCGACCGACGTAGCTGCCGACCCAACCAGCTGGACAGGCTCCTGCGTGGCAACCCACAGATCTTCGTGGAGACCCGCCGTTACGCCACCTCAGCTACCTGTCTGCCTACATGGCACCTCAGGCACCGCTGGCCAGGGCGCGTGTCAACACCAGGAGGAGCGGCGACGGACAAGACGGACATCTCCCCCCTGTCCCCGCTAAAGCAGGGACACCTAAGCTTGTTGGGGAACGTAGCAGAATTCAAAAAAATTCTACGCTTTCACCAAGATCCAACTAAGGAGACATCTAGCAATGAGCAAATAAGAGTGCATCTACATACCGTTATGTAGATCGCGTGCGGAAGCTTTCGAAGAAGTGTGGATGAAGTAGTCGTACTCTTCGCGTTCTTCGTCACCGATGATCTAGCGCCGAACGGACGGCACCTCCGCATTCAACACACGTCCGGTACAGCAACGTCACCTCCTTCTTGATCCAGCAAGGGGGGAGGAGAAGTCGTCAGAGATCCAACAGCACAACGGCGTGGTGGTGGATGTAGTGGAGATTCCTGCAGGGCTTCGCCGGGCGCCCTGCGTTGAGGAGACGGAGTTGTGACGGGAGGGGGAGAGGCGCCAGGGTAAGGGTGCGGCTGCCCTCTCCCCCCCCCCACATATATATAGGGGGCCAGGGGGTGCGCCGGCCCTGCAGATGGCATCTGCAGGGTGGGCCGGCGGCCAGGGGGGAATCCTTGCCCCCCAAGGCAAGTGGCGCCCCTCCCCCCTAGGGTTTCAACCCTAGGCGCATGGGGAGGAGGGCCCATGTGGTGCGCCAGCCCATTAGGGCTGGCCACTCCCCCTTTGCGGCCTAGGGGCCCCACCGGGATGGGTGGCCCCACCCGGTGGACCCCCGGGGCCCCTCCGGTGGTCCCGGGACACTCCCGGTGACCCCCGGAGATCACCCGATGGCCGAAACCTGACTTCCTATATATCATTCTTTACCTCCGGACCATTCCGGAACTCCTCGTGACGTCCGGGATCTCATCCGGGACTCCGAACAACTTTCGGGTTTCCACGTGCATGTATCTCTACGACCCTAGCGTTACCGAACCTTAAGGTGTGTGCCAAATTCATGACTTAAATATTCACCCCCACGATCTGATCGTAAGAACTTTATTTTTCTGTCACGTTGATTCTCAACCTCATTCTGAAATTCCTTGAACTTTTCAAAGGTCTCAGACTTGTGTTTCATCAAATAGATATACCCGTATCTACTCAAGTCATCTGTGAGGGTGAGAACATAACGATAGCCTCCGCGAGCCTCAACACTCATTGGACCGCACACATCGGTATGTATGATTTCCAGCAAGTTGGTTGCTCGCTCCATTGTTCCGGAGAACGGAGTCTTGGTCATCTTGCCCAAGAGGCATGGTTCTCACGTGTCAAATGATTCATAATCAAGAGACTCTAGAAGTCCATCTGAATGGAGCTTCTTCATACGTTTGACACCAATATGACCAAGGCGGCAATGCCACAAGTATGTGGGACTATCATTATCAACTTTACATCTTTTGGCATCTACACTATGAATATGTGTATCATCACGTTCGAGATTCATCAAAAATAAACCATTGACCAGCGGGGCATGACCATAAAACATATCTCTCAAATAAATAGAACAACCATTATTCTCCGATTTGAAAGAGTAGCCATCTCGCATAAGACGAGATCCAGATACAATGTTCATGCTCAAAGCTGGTACTAAATAACAATTATTAAGGTTTAAAACTAATCCCAAGGGTAGATGTAGAGGTAGCGTGCCGACGGCGATCACATCGACCTTCGAACCATTCCCGACGCGCATCGTCACCTCATCCTTCGCCAGTCTCCGCTTATTCTGCAGCTCTTGTTTTGAGTTACAAATGTGAGCAACTGCACCGGTATCAAATACCCAGGAGCTACTACGAGCGCTGGTAAGGTACACATCAATAACAAGTATATCAAATATACCTTTGACGTTGCCGGCCTTCTTGTCTGCTAAGTATTTGGGGCAGTTCCGCATCCAGTGCCCCGTTCCCTTGCAATGAAAACACTCAGTTTCAGGCTTGGGTCCATTCTTTGGCTTCTTCCCGGCAACTGGCTTACCGGGCGCGGCAACTCCTTTGCCGTCCTTCTTGAAGTTCTTCTTACCCTTGCCTTTTTCTTGAACTTAGTGGTTTTATTGACCATCAACACTTGATGTTCTTTCTTGATATCCACCTCCGCTGATTTCAGCATTGAATACACCTCGGGAATGGACCTCTCCATCCCCTGCATATTGAAGTTTAACACGAAGCTCTTGAAGCTAGGTGGGAGCGACTGGAGGATTCTGTCAACGACCGCTTCATCTGGGAGATTCATTCCCAGCTGAGACAAGCGGTTGTGCAATCCAGAAATCTTGAGGATGTGCTCACTGACAGAACTGTTTTCCTCCATCTTACAGCTGTAGAATGCGTCGGAGACGTCATATCTCTCGACTCGGGCATGAGCTTGGAAAACCATTTTCAGCTCTTGGAACATCTCATATGCCCCGTGGTGCTCAAAACGCTTTTGGAGCCCCAATTCTAAACTATAAAGCATGCCGCACTGAACCAGGGAGTAATCATCACAACGCGACTGCCAGGCGTTCATAACGTCTTGGGTTGCCGGGAGA
The DNA here is from genome assembly GCA_902687465.1 of Secale cereale. Lineage (NCBI taxonomy): Eukaryota > Viridiplantae > Streptophyta > Magnoliopsida > Poales > Poaceae > Secale > Secale cereale. The sequence continues at coordinate 786,611,485 of LR738712.1, read as the reverse complement.
ACGGGTGCATTACCTAGCGGTGCTTCAAGGACATATGATCTCTTGGCAGCTATGAGGATAATCCTCAGGTTACGGACCCAATCCCTCTAGTTGCTACCATCGTCTTTCAGCTTGGTTTTCTCTAGGAACGCGTTGAAGTTGAGGGAAACTTGAGCGTGGGCCATTTGATCAACAAGAGATATTGTAAAGAATTTAGACTAAGTTCATGATAATTAAGTTCATCTTAATCAAATTTTAATGAACTCCCACTCAGAATGACATCTCTCTAGTCATCTAAGTGATACACGATCCGAATCGACTAGCCCGTGTCCGATCATCACGTGAGATGGACTAGTCATCAACGGTGAACATCTTCATGTTGATCGTATCTTCTATACGACTCGTGTTCGACCTTTCGGTCTTCCGTGTTCCGAGGCCATGTCTGTACATGCTAGGCTCATCAAGTGAACCCTAAGTGTATCGCGTGTGTAAATCTGGCTTACACCCGTTGTATGCGAACGTTAGAACCTATCACACCCGATCATCACGTGGTGCTTCGGAGCAACGAACTTTAGCAACGGTGCACAGTTAGGGGGAACACAATTCTTGAAATTTTTAGTGAGAGATCATCTTATTCACTACCGTCGTTCTAAGTAAACAAGATGCATAAACATGATAAACATCACATGCAATCAATTAAAGTGACATGATATGGCCAATATCATCTTGCTCCTTGGATCTCCATCTTCGGGGCACCATGATCATCTTGTCACTGGCTCGACACCATGATCTTCATCATCATGATCTCCATCATCGTGTCTTGAAGAAGTCGTCACGCCAACTATTACTTCTACTACTATGGCTAACGTTTAGCAATAAAGTAAAGTAATTACATAGCGTTTATTCAGTGACACGCAGGTCATACAATAATTAAGACAACTCCTATGGCTCCTGCCGGTTGTCAAGTTCATCGACATGCAAGTCGTGATTCCCTATTACAAGAACATGATCAATCTCATAGATCACATATATCATTCATCACATCTTCTTTTGGCCATACCACGTCACATAGCACATGCTGCAAAAACAAGTTAGACGTCCTCTAATTGTTGTTGCAAGTTTTTACGTGGCTTCTATAGGTTTTCTAGCAAGAACGTTTCTTACCTACGCCAAAACCACAACGTGATTTGTCAATTTCTATTTACCCTTCATAAGGACCCTGTTCATCGAATCCGATCCGACTAAAGTAGGAGAGACAGACACCCGCCAGCCACCTTATGCAACTAGTGCATGTCTGTCGGTGGAACCAGTCTCACGTAAGTGTACGTGTAAAGTCGGTCCGGGCCGCTTCATCCCACAATACCGCCGAATCAAGATTGACTAGTAACGGTAAGAAAGTTGAACAAACTCAAACGCCCATAACTGCTTTGTGTTCTAATCGTGCAAGATGCTACGCATAAGACCTAGCTCAGATGCCACTGTTGGGGAACGTAGCAGAATTCAAAAAAATTCTACGCTTTCACCAAGATCCAACTAAGGAGACATCTAGCAACGAGCAAATAAGAGTGCATCTACATACCGTTATGTAGATTGCGTGCGGAAGCTTTTGAAGAAGCGTGGATGAAGTAGTCGTACTCTTCGCGTTCTTCGTCACCGATGATCTAGCGCCGAACGGACGGCACCTCCGCGTTCAACACACGTCTGGTACAGCAATGTCACCTCCTTCTTGATCCAGCAAGGGGGGAGGAGAAGTCGTCAGAGATCCAACAGCACAACGGCGTGGTGGTGTATGCAGTGGAGATTCCTGCAGGGCTTCGCCGGGCGCCCTGCGATGAGGAGACGGAGTTGTGACGGGAGGGGAGAGGCGCCAGGGCAAGGGTGCGGCTGCCCTCTCCCCCCCACATATATATAGGGGGCTAGGGGGGGTGCGCCGGCCCTGCAGATGGCATCTGCAGGGTGGGGCGGCGGCCAGGGGGGAATCCTTGCCCCCCAAGGCAAGTGGCGCCCCCTCCCCCCTAGGGTTTCAACCCTAGGCGCATGGGGAGGAGGGCCCATGTGGTACGCCAGCCCATTAGGGCTGGCCACTCCCCCTTTGTGGCCTAGGGGCCCCACCGGGATGGGTGGCCCCACCCGGTGGACCCCCGGGGCCCCTCCGGTGGTCCCGGGACACTCCCGGTGACCCCCGGAGATCACCCGATGGCCGAAACCTGACTTCCTATATATCATTCTTTACCTTCGGACCATTCCGGAACTCCTCGTGACGTCCGGGATCTCATCTGGGACTCTGAACAACTTTCGGGTTTCCACGTGCATGTATCTCTACGACCCTAGCGTTACCGAACCTTAAGTGTGTAGACCCTACGGGTTCGGGAGACACGCAGACATGACCGAGATGACTCTCCGGTCAATAACCAACAGCGGGATCTGGATACCCATGTTGGTTCCCACGTGTTCCTCGATGATCTTCATCGTATGAACCACCGTGTCAAGGATTCACTTAATCCCGTATATTATTCCCTTTGTCCATCGGTACGGTACTTGCCCGAGATTCGATCGTCGGTATTCCCGATACCTTGTTCAATCTCGTCATAGCAAGTCTATTTACTCGATCCGTAATCCGTCATCCCATGACTAACTACTTAGTCACATTGAGCTCATTATAATGACGTCTTACCGAGTGGGCCCAGAGGTACCTCTCCGTCATACGGAGTGACAACATCCCAGTCTCGGTTCGTACCAACTCAACAGACACTTTCGGTGATACCCGATGCGTACCTTTATAGCCACCCAGTTACGTTGTGACGTTTGGCACACCCAAAGTATTCCTACGGCATCCGGGAGTTGTACAACCTCATGGTCTAAGGAATAAATACTTGACACCGAAAAACTTATGCATTACGAACTATACGATCTCGTGCTATGCTTAGGATTGGGTCTTGTCCATCACATCATCTATACCTATACTAATTACAGACTCTCAAGAAATTACCACGTTAATTAGAATTTACGAGCCGTTCATCTTGTAGGACCGAGTTATTACGGCCTAGATCTACCCGAGGCAACTCACTGAATTAAAAAAAATAGCTCAAATTAAATAAAGAGTCCATATCATGTACGGCTCATCCCATCATGTACGGCCCATTCTGTGTTTATCTTTTTCGATCATGGAACTACAACGCTAATCAATCTAGAACAAGTACAAAAACAAAACTAGACAAAAAATCCAATCTGCACGTACCTATCACATATAGCGCACAAACAAGAAAAACTGCCTAGGGCATCCTCGCCAATGCCACGCCGCCCGCTGACTCTCAAAATTGGTAGCGCGTCTACTCTGCCTCTTCTCTCTCTCCCACCCTAATGAGATCTGTTTGTTAGATTTAAGCACATCATAGTCATGTGTGTTCAATTTCCAGCCCGCTTGCAGCAAAAAAGATGAATCAAGTGCATCATCGATCCGGAGGTGTACGCCTATGTACAGAAGGTCGTGTGGATCTCGTCGGACAAATATATCGCATAAGAAGGATTCATCGCCGTTCATAGTGGCCAGTACAGTCGCGATTATGTTGAGAATCAACAGTGTCTCTCACAACTGTGTTGGCAGCCGGAGGAAATATATTTCCAATGCTGGTACGTAGGTACGTACTCATCTGGCCGGATTTTTTTGATGAACAACGTATCGCTGGAATAGGTCACCTGCTTGGAAAATCAGCTTACATGCCTGTGTCCGTGCAATGCAGGTCAATACGTACTTCCAAAATCCCATCTTTCTCTCTGTCGACAACTCCCGTCAGGTTTCTTTTCTCTTTGGCTAATGTGCCTAAATCTTATGGTCTTCTTCAGCTTTTCCCGGAGGATATCTAAGATGGCACCACTGCATAGATCAACGAAACAAATAGCGCGCTATTTCGGCGTTTAAACTTCGCTATAGCATATTTGAGGGTGTCACGTTACGTTTTAGCCATTTTACACGCTATGCCGCTATTCACGTTATAGCGTGCTATAACGGCGCTAAACGCAAAAAACGTTTTAGCGTTTTTAGCGTGGAGTGATAGAAACACGACAAACACTCATCCCATAGCAGCCCATCGGGCATTGGCCCAATGAAGTGCAACAATATGCTCATCTAGGATGGAAATATTGCATTTTTTACGAAAACAAGAAGAATTCTCTTAAGTGCATCTAATGTCATAATGTGTACACCAGCTGTATGCATGTATAGCTCCTAGACAAAATTTTAGACGTTGAAATCCTTAATTTATATGATATATTTGACATTTTTTCCAAAACCCTATTTTGAATATAGCACGCAAATAGCACGCAATAACTTGTATAGCATTTGGAGAAAGGCCACGCTATTTTACATAGCGCGCTATTTTTTTTGTTGGCATAGATCGATACCTCAAATCTTATTTACAGGGAAGTAGAAGATGGCGGCCCACACATCTACCCAGAGACAAGTAATATTTCACGGAAGTAATAGCAACAACAGACCATCGTTTTGTCCAGTGTGCATGTTGATATTGTTGGCACTCACATCATGTACTCCGTACTCGCTCCTAATAGATCACCATGTTTTATCTCTGTAGCTGATTATGAATGAAACGGGCCATGTATTACATGCATACCTCATGGGGGTGTATTTTTACACCGATTATGCGGACTTCTATTTCTTAAAGATGAAAACATAGTCCGTTAGATATTTCTGTTTGTTATTTTCTTTTCTAAGATAATTCTGTGTGGTTGATCACTTTACCAAAGCATATAAAAGAAACAATGATTAAAAGTGGAACATATAGATAAAAATAAATCTTCATACATCAGTTAGCTTTTGTTGCAAACCTAGGTATTTTGTTCCGAGGATTTAATCTCAATAGAGGCTTAGCTCCGAGGTAGCTTTTGTTGCAAACATAGGTATTTGATTAATGTTAGTTTATCTCTAAATATGAGAATTTTTTTGTTCTATATAGTAATGAACTGACAAATGTTGGCTTCAGTCTAACACCGATCCAATCTTTTAGCTTTTAACCAGAGTGCCAGCTATGGATTTTTTCTGTTTTGATGGCAGTCCCACTAAAGTTTTTTTTATATCAAATCTGCTGCTGCTTTACAATTACTAAACGTGAATTAAATGCCTTTGATGATCAATCTGACAGTGATTTGTGGTTATCTTTATAAACTCTGTTGCTACTATATATGGGCATTCACCACTCACTAATCTTGAATTATGGGTTCCTACTGATTAATCCAACAGTGCTTGGATGTCAAAGTCTGTGTAAAATGTACATATTTGAATGATATAAAGACTGACCGAAATATGCTTTTACACTTCTTTCTCATGACGCCCTGAGTGATCGTGTGGGGAACTGGGAATGGTCAGATGTGGTCGTGTGGTTCAGGGACAAGGATCATAGTCGGAATTACATGAAGATGTCCGCGTGTAGCTGCATGTGTACGTAATTAGCTTAAGTACAATTACATGTAATTATACTTATGTTTTCATCATAGAATGTGCTCCCACCGTCATCTTTACTCTATCCAAATTGGATGTTTTGGAGTTTAAAAACATGCATGTGGCTGTGGGCTTACATAACCTGTTTACTGTGTGGCACTACTAACTATTGATACAATGCACGGGTTTGTTTTGGACTCCACGTTCTCTTGGCGTGCTCTAAGTTAGCCAAGTGACATCATTGTTTTTTCATAATGCACTCCACTGATTCTTCTTAATTTCTTATGTCACAGAGACTTAATACTGTAGTCTTGTGCTCAAAATAATCATTTTACAGATGGGGAGTATTGGGAACAGATAGATGTACAATATGTGGGCGAGAACAATGGAAATTTCCAAGGTCATCAACACGAGTGTCATTTATAGTACTAGAAGTGCTTAAGTGTGGAAGATATTATTAAAGATATTTTTTTGTCTATTTTTGAAGTTCCTCTGGGCGATTAGAAAGGTAAGCTAGCTAGGGTCATTTATAACACCGTAATGTACACTACTTCGATTGTTTAACCATGTAAGATAGCAATATATTCTTGGAAGTATTATTTATCTATCTATTTTCATAGGCTTTCTCACAACTTTCTTCTTCACGGGGGAATTTTGATCATGACTCATTGGCAAAAGTTAAATTCTTCAAAACCAAATACAATATAAATATATCATGGTTTGTATAGTTGAGTTTGAGGACTTTTATTCAGCTAAGCAATCCTCGAGTTATTGCCTAGAAATATTTATCCAAATTGTATCTTTTCAAATTCACATGCACACCCTTGGATACCTCTGAACAGAACGTTGTGCAAAGAAATTATGTAGGAACGAAGGAAATTATTTATTTTCCTGATAGGCACATTGCTTCCCTCATGCTTGGAAATGATCTGATACTTCTTGGTTATTGCAGGAGCTTCTAGGTTTCATTATTTCCCGCTACAAATAATCGTCTTACAAGTGGTCTATGATCATTTAATTTATGGGATCATGTTTGTCATATCTTTGCATTTTACATAGGTCACCAACAAGTTGGAATTCGAGTATTTGAGAGATAAGGATACATGTTGCGGTTTATAAGAATGTTATGAACTATATTCTAAGAACTGGAAGTATTATGTACTTTTATTTGTCTATCTTGGTAGTGCTACTCTTATCATCTATTTGTACTTTACCAGGGAGTTTTTATCATGACTAACTTGACAAAAGTTAAATCCTCCAAAACCACACATAGCATAAATATGCATGTTAGTTTAGTTTCAGGTTTCTGAATTACATCTTTGTCTTGCCCCTCATTATGAAACATTTGTAGGTCTGAATCTATTCAAAGGCTTCCTTTTTCCAATCGGATTCTTCTTTTTATTAAGAGTTATTTCATGAATTAATTTCATATATAATATTTAAAATTATTGGATTAAATTTTAAGAACATCAGAGTAATTTACAAAGTTGCAAACAAAGAGTATTTTGTTCATTTAATTTTCATTTATCATGGGTATGCTTCTCTGAATAATTCTCCTACCTAAGCACACAAGCATGTTCTACCTCAGCACATGGCTCTTAGTTGTTAACCAAGATGGTACAAAGTTCAACGGAGTTACGTTTATAAATATAGTTGCACATGGTGCTACATGAGGGCTTCGAGAAGTGCCCCAGCGTTGAAACACAGAAAATGATCCTATTGCATTTTGTTGATTTGAACCTCTGGCAAGTGATTGCAGGCCGTCTTCACCGGCGGCACGGGTCCAGAACTCCAGATCACTGGACCTGAATGGGAAGTGAATCAGCGCGACACGGCAAGCAGTCGTCCGGCCAGGTTCTACCTTTGTCCCTACGTAATGGATGATATAGCTGTCGGCCATGGCCACAGCGGCATACGATGGAAGCTGCGACCGGTTGTAGCTCACATAGCTCACAAGAATTATCTCATGAAGGCACTAATGGCTTATCAAAGAGTTCTTCACCGTGAGGAGGAGTAGTGATAAGAGAATTTCAGGACTTTAAACAGAAAAAGTTTTTGGGATGTGGGACCTATCAGTATAGGTGTCACACATTGGTTGGCCCTGCACAATACTCCGTGGAGGGTTCCAGCAGGAGAGCCCGACCCAGAAATTAAGGAGCTCCCATCATAAAATTCCGGGGTGGATAGATTAGGTGGAGGCTTAATGGGAGGTTAGCAAAGGCCTGCCCTACTAACTTAGGGGGAGTTTACCTGTAGATTATTATGCGTGTCGGTTGAGAGTTGTGTGTGTTGGTCAATATGACCGCTGGAGCGAGCAAATGACAGGGAGTCAATGTGAGGTGCTCCCAACCGACAAGGAGACGAATGGCACCATGCAACATGCTCCGACCGACCATGATTCATGCATACTTATAGTGAACCATCATACGCCAATGCTCTTACCTCGCTGACCGAACACCCACAGCTCCACTCCCAGACACAGGATGTCGGAGTGAGGTACTCGATGTCCTCCTAGAATTCTTGTAGCACTTCACCCATATTTTTATTCATGTTTCTCCCTGTAAACCAAGACCCCTCTACTGAATTTCCCTTTGGCTTGAGAATGACGGATGTGACCTCCATAATGATGGAACACTCGTCAGCCGACCTCTCCTCTTTGTCCTATGTGTCCTCCTTGCCGATGATAGCAAAGTGGATAACCCCAACGACGGTGATATCTGCTCGATGCCAAGGACAGGCGCCACATGCGAGGGAATAGCTGTGATCTGACACCCACAACACAATCCATAAGGTCGAGTTTTATTCCCATCGAAACCTTCTCTCGCAGCCGAAGATGGCACGCCTCCTCGATCTTCTCACCTGCTTCATTAGTAACATGTTTATGTGAATTATCATCTAGAAACAACAAAAGTTATCCAAAGATCCTGAGGTATAACAGTGTCGGGTTCATTGAGAGATACAGAATCATGTTCATCTAGAACGCTCGTCCTCCTGCGACATGCCGACATCTAGGTTTTGCGGGACAAAGCGGGACGCTGAGCTAGAACTTAACCCAGGAACACGAGACCTTGCCATGAAACTCGAATATTGTCTGCCGAAGGATGCAACTGTCAGCTTGAGCCTTGAGGGCCAAACCGAGCGGTGTTTTTCTTTCTGGGGCAGAAGATCCTCGCTCTGCTTGTTTCCCACTATCATTGCTTCTTCATGCTTGATCGAAAGTATGTGAGCGTTGCCTCTTTCCTGAGCACTGTCCCTCTTGCTCATTGGGCCCAAGAGAGACACATGCAACCACCATGATGTGGAGCACGCACGAAAAACTGAACGTTTTATGGGTAGTTAGCGTGTCTAACCTGCATCGTTGAGAAAACAACAGCAACAAAGTCGTTGTAGTATAGTGGTAAGTATTCCCGCCTGTCACCCGGGTGACCCGGGTTCGATCCCCGGCAACGGCGGAATTTTTGTTTCTGTTTTTTTCGGCCCACGACAGGCCAGACCGATTCCTTTCAGCCTGCTGAGGGCCTGCTCCTGGCCTGCACGCGTCTAGACGCTTCAACAACGGTCGAGGCCGATCCAGTGCGTCCGATGGCTGGGCTTGTGCTTGCCTGGCCCGTCCGGGCCTATTTATCGTATGCACCCTCGGCCCACGTCAGGCCTAGACATCCCCGGCAACGGCGAATTTGTTTTTTTTTTTGGCCCAC
>LR738712.1:786569248-786594689 GCA_902687465.1 Secale cereale | reverse complement strand
CATGTCTATCTTTGCTGTGTGTGTTCTTTGTCTTTCAATAGCTACTGTCATGCTTAGCTCTTAGTTTTCATGCTTATCTTTTTAAAGAGCTTTTGTTTAGTTGGTCGTTGGAACTCTCTTTATTTATCATGCTTATCTTATTAAGAGAGTTGGCTTCTGTTGCATTGGTCGATATGTCTATGATAAAAATGCTACGTGCATAATGGTGCTTAGTAGTTCATGTTTTCTTATGGTTAGTCTCAAATAGCTGGGGGGGTTCCCAATGTGTTATTGGAGTACCAACATGATTTGTTTGCCTATGATGTGGTATGGTTTAGTGATATCTTCCTTCAAGAATTTATTTTGATTGACTTGGCGTATGCTCACGCATATTTAAGACTGTAAAGAAAGTCTGTCAAGCCTTGATGATCTTTTATTTCTGAGTAGCGATATAACTTCCATGCCTGATTCAATGTTGCTTTGTCGCTCTGCATGATTATGACCGTCATTGCTCTTTTATTTCGTCGCTCCCAGTCTTTTGCTAACCTCCACCTGTACTAAGCGGACTGACTGCTTGTGCATCCAAATTCTTTTAAACCAGTTATGCCATATGAGTCCACCATACCTTCCTATACATGGTATTTACCTGCCATTCCTAACGAAGACTTTCATGTACCATCTCGAAATTATTCAAAAAAAAGCATTTCTCTTTTGTGCCTCTGTTTTAGTTCATGAGGAAGTAGTAGTTAATTCATGATCTTTTTAAGTTGGACACGCTTCACCCCGGGATTGCATGTCTAATGTGCAAACCCATAATACGAGAAGGAACTGGCAAAGAGTGCGCCCGGCTCAAAAATAATATAACAAACAAACCCTCCTTCACGCTTTGTTCATGAGAAATCAGAAAACTTTGGCAGTGATAAACAAAGGAGATTAAGAGGATGTGATCGTCCTCATTCGGGAGCCGTTCCTCGAAACTTGTCCATCTCAAGAAGTGATTGAGTTGTCTGCTAGCATTCGTTGACGAAACATGCATATCCAAAAAAAAATATTATTACCTCTGTTTTTAAAACCAAGAGCTCTGGTACATGCTTTGTCTTTGTTTCCAACCACGGGTTTTCAACCTTGCCAACAAAAGCCACGGTTCGAGAGTCTCCACCTTCTTTTAAAGCACCAACTATTGAGAGCATGATTGTCATTCTGAGTGTAATGTGCATTGTCCCAAAGTAGCATTGTCTTTTGCATGATTGTGATATCGTTTATTCTAAAATCATTGTATCTAGTCATCACTTAAACCTTGGAGGTGCCCCTGCATTTATGTTTTGCTTCACTAAAGGGGGCAAGTGAGATATCACTTTATCATATTTGCACACCATGCTCATTACAAATCTTTTTGATGTTTCAGTATCATATTGTAAAACTTTCAGTTCTTTGTGATTTTCTCATGAGGCAACTTAATTACTACAGATTCATTGTCTCAGTAAGCTTTTGTCATATGACTATGAAAAGTCCTTATATGGTTAATAGCATGTCACCACAGAAATTATTCTTGTTATCATTTACCTACTCGAGGACGAGCAGGAATTAAGCTTGGGGATGTTGATACGTCCAAAACGTATCTATAATTTCTGCTTGCTCCATGCCTCTTTTGTGTGATATTGCTATGATATTTATACACTTCCATACACTTTTGATCATATTTGGACTAACCTATTAACTCAGTGCACCCCAGTGCCAGTTTCTGTTTTCTGCTGTTTTTGTATTTCAGGTTTTCCCGTCACGAAAACTGTCAGAAAAATCCCGGAAAAATTATATAAAAAATCAGCGTTCCGGAAGCTTCCACACGGCCGAAGTAGGGCCGGAGGGGGGGCCACCAGGGCTCCAGGCGCCCTGGTGGCGCGGCCCACATCCTGGCCGCGCCGGGGGGGCGCCTGGGCCCCCCAGGCCTCCGCTGATGCCCCCCTTTGGCATATATTTAACACCCGTCCCAAAACCCTCGAGGACGGAACCCTTTTTCGCGATCTCATCTCTGTTCCGCCGCCGCCGCGCTTCCAAGATCGGGAGCACCAGGAGAACTCTTCCCGGCACCCTACCGGAGGGGAGGATCACCACCGGGAGCCTCTCCACCACCATGGACGCCTCCCGGATGAGTTGTGAGTAGTCTTCCTTGGACCATGGGTCCATGACCAGTAGCTATGTGATGTTCTCCTCCCCTTCTTGTGCTTCACTAATTAGACCTCGTGAGCTGCCCTACATGATCGAGGCACATATGTAATCCTTATGCTGTTGCTATGATGAGTTTGCTGGGATGCGATGGATTGTGAGATTATGTTCAGATTGTGTTTGAGTAATATATTTGATTTACCTCTTTTATATTTATGTTCGTAAGTAATTCTTGCATGTTCTCCATTGCTATTTATTGCTTTGGCCAAGTAGTAGGTAGTGACTCCAAGAGGGAACGTTATGCTCGATTGTGTGTTCATGCCCCTCGATGACTAGCTTGAGTGACAGAAACATGAGTCTAGGGGATGTGCTGTTGCCACAAGGGGGAAAACAACGGTTCTTGTGCCCGCGGGTGCAAGGATTGTTTACTTTACACAAAGTTCTTTTAATGCAGTTGTCTGTTGCTTTGAGTTTACACTATGGGTGGGACTCGCAACTTAATACCAGCGAGATGTTCTGGATAGATATCTCAAGGTGGATGATTAGTAGTAGATGCAGATGGATTTCGGTCTACTTGCCTTGGCGTACCGCCCATGCTTTGAACCTCTACCTTTCTTGCAACATGGTTAGCATTGGTTTGCGCACATAATTCTGTCAATTGCCCAGCTGTAATTCGTTTACCTCACATAGTTGTTTTATCGTCTTTTGGGAGAGAGACATCACTAGTGAACATCATGGGACCCCGGTCTATATTACCATCATTGATCACATTCGCTATTTACTTTCCGCTTTTACTTACTATTTGCAGCAATACCTATCACTATTATCACTTGCGTTTGATCCTTTGTAAATGACAAGGCCGGAGGGATTGACAACCTCTCTGTACTCGTTGGGAGCAAAGTTATTTGTATCTGTGTGCAGGTCCACGTTGATTGCTAATATCTGGCGCCGTTAGCAGTTGACACCTTCTTGTTGAAACTAGGAGTCTCAGGGGAAATCGATCCTTGGTATCTTTGCCAAGGGAAAACTACCGCTACACTGCATCTCAAACCTTCCACTTGGGGTAACCAACGAGGGGCGAGAAGCCATCAAGCAAAGTTTTCTGGCGCCGTCGCCGGGGACTCCACTCTTCAAGATAGGGGAGTTGCACGCTATCTTTTATCTTTGCTTTTTAGTCTTGTTAGTTTACCTTTCAGTTTTCTTTATGTCTTTTCACTAGTTTTGCTTAATGGAAAACAACAAAAATATGAGAGAGCTTTATAAGCTCTACCTTGCTTTGGGACATGATGTGTTTGAAGAGAAAATTAAAAAACCTATGGAACTTTATTATTTGCATAACATTCATGATGTTGGTGATGTTATTAGTATGCTTTCTTTGAATATCAATATTGCTAATGACATGGAAAGCTCTAAGCTTGGGGATGACACGTTTGATGAACATGATATTTTTAGTCCCCCAACTTTTGAAGAGAAAATTTACTTTGATGATACTTTGCTTCCTATACATGATGATTACAATGATGAATATGATGTTTTCAGTCCACCTACTATTGAGGATAAAATTTATTATGATTATGATATGCCTCCTAAATACAATGATTACCATGATGGTTATGATTGCTTTACTCTCACTATTCCTAATAAGAAAGATTTTTCTTATATGAAGAGTAATGACACTTTTTTGCATGTGGATCATGGTAACAATGCTTTATGTGATGCTTATATTGTTGAGTTTATTCGTGATCCCACTGAAAATTATTATGAGAAGGGAACATATGCTTATAGATATTTCAATGATATCAAGTTCCCTCTCTTTATGTTGAAGGTTTTGAAGCTACACTTGTTTTGCCTTTCTATGCTTATTGCTTTATGCTTCAATGAATTATTCTATTGCAATATTCCTATGCATAGGAAGCATGTTAGGCTTAAATGTGTTTGGTATTTGCTTCTTGATGCTCTCTTTTGTTCTTCAACTCTTATTCCTACGAGAGCATCATTAAAGTCTCATGCCTAGCTTAAAGGCATAAAAGAAAGCGCTTTTGGGAGGCAGCCCACAACGAATAAATTTTATTTTGCTTTTGTTGTGTCTTGATGTTGTTACTACAGTAGCATCATCATTGTATCTTTACTTTTCAGCTTTGTGCCAAGTGTAGCCTCTGATTGCAAGAAAGTTCAAAAGTTGTGACGTGCTGTCCAGGAAACAGATTCTGTCCTTGGATAGAAAAATTCGTATAAAATCACCAGACCATCTTTTTGGTCTGAATTTTTTCGACAGCGTGCTCTATACAATTTTCTTTCGGGCGTCTGTTCTGACTTTTTTGATTAGAGTTGCAGAAGTGCCCCGAAAAAATCATTTACTACCTGCTGGTCTGTTTTTCACAGATTCTGTCATGTTTTGCCTTTCCTTCATTTTGCAAACCTTGAGCTTGCTTTTTCTTTGCAAAAACCTTTTGGCAATCTTGAGAAACAGTAGACCTTCAAGAATATCCTTATTTCCAGCAAGGAACAATTATATTATTATGGGTACTAACCTCGCTAATCAGATTATGATGAGTTATGTATGAAGGGAGTTTTCAAGTGTGCGAGGGAAGATGATAAAAAGATTCAGGAGTGTCAAACGCTCAAGCTTGGGGATGCCCCCATGCACCCCCAAGAAATATTCAAGAAGATTCAAGCGTATAAGCTTGGGGATGCCCCCGTGCATCCCCTTCTCCATCAACATTATCAGTTCGTCTTTCGTTCCACTATATTTTTATCACTTCATGTGTTAGGTGCTATGCTTGGAGCGTCTTGCTCTTAGTTTCCTTTTTAGTTTTCTTTAGCTTTTCATAACGAGTCGGAACTCAGCTTTCTTTGTGTGGGAGAGAAACACGCTCCACTTCAACCTAGAACATAACATAGAATTTTCATGTCTATCTTTGCTGTGTGTGTTCTTTGTCTTTCAATAGCTACTGTCATGCTTAGCTCTTAGTTTTCATGCTTATCTTTTTAAAGAGCTTTTGTTTAGTTGGTTGTTGGAACTCTCTTTATTTGTCATGCTTATCTTATTAAGAGAGTTGGCTTCTGTTGCATTGGTCGATATGTCTATGATAAAAATGCTACGTGCATAATGGTGCTTAGTAGTTCATATTTTCTTATGGTTAGTCTCAAATAGCTGGGGGGTTCCCAATGTGTTATTGGAGTACCAACATGATTTGTTTGCCTATGATGTGGTATGGTTTAGTGATATCTTCCTTCAAGAATTTATTTTGATTGACTTGGCGTATGCTCACGCATATTTAAGACTGTAAAGAAAGTCTGTCAAGCCTTGATGATCTTTTATTTCTGAGTAGCGATATAACTTCCATGCCTGATTCAATGTTGCTTTGTCGCTCTGCATGATTATGACCATCATTGCTCTTTTAGTTGGTCGCTCCCAGTCTTTTGCTAACCTCCACCTGTACTAAGCGGACTGACTGCTTGTGCATCCAAATTCTTTTAAACCAGTTATGCCATATGAGTCCACCATACCTTCCTATACATGGTATTTACCTGCCATTCCTAACGAAGACTTTCATGTACCATCTCGAAATTATTCAAAAAAAAGCATTTCTCTTTTGTGCCTCTGTTTTAGTTCATGAGGAAGTAGTAGTTAATTCATGATCTTTTTAAGTTGGACAAGCTTCACCCCGGGATTGCATGTCTAATGTGCAAACCCATAATACGAGAAGGAACTGGCAAAGAGTGCGCCCGGCTCAAAAATAATATAACAAACAAACCCTCCTTCACGCTTTGTTCATGAGAAATCAGAAAACTTTGGCAGTGATAAACAAAGGAGATTAAGAGGATGTGATCGTCCTCATTCGGGAGCCGTTCCTCGAAACTTGTCCATCTCAAGAAGTGATTGAGTTGTCTGCTAGCATTCGTTGACGAAACATGCATATCCAAAAAAAATATTATTACCTCTGTTTTTAAAACCAAGAGCTCTGGTACATGCTTTGTCTTTGTTTCCGACCACGGGTTTTCAACCTTGCCAACAAAAGCCACGGTTCGAGAGTCTCCACCTTCTTTTAAAGCACCAACTACTGAGAGCATGATTGTCATTCTGAGTGTAATGTGCATTGTCCCAAAGTAGCATTGTCTTTTGCATGATTGTGATATCGTTTATTCTGAAATCATTGTATCTAGTCATCACTTAAACCTTGGAGGTGCCCCTGCATTTATGTTTTGCTTCACTAAAGGGGGCAAGCGAGATATCACTTTATCATATTTGCACACCACGCCCATTACAAATCTTTTTGATGTTTCAGTATCATATTGTAAAACTTTCAGTTCTTTGTGATTTTCTCATAAGGCAACTTAATTACTACAGATTCATTGTCTCAGTAAGCTTTTGTCATATGACTATGAAAAGTCCTTATATGGTTAATAGCACGTCACCACAGAAATTATTCTTGTTATCATTTACCTACTCGAGGACGAGCAGGAATTAAGCTTGGGGATGTTGATACGTCCAAAACGTATCTATAATTTCTGCTTGCTCCATGCCTCTTTTGTGTGATATTGCTATGATATTTATACACTTCCATACACTTTTGATCATATTTGGACTAACCTATTAACTCAGTGAACCCCAGTGCCAGTTTCTGTTTTCTGCTGTTTTTGTATTTCAGGTTTTCCCGTCACGAAAACTGTCAGAAAAATCCCGGAAAAATTATATAAAAAATCAGCGTTCCGGAAGCTTCCACACGGCCGAAGTAGGGCCGGAGGGGGGGCCACCAGGGCTCCAGGCGCCCTGGTGGCGCGCCCCCCCTCCTGGCCGCGCTGGGGGGGGGCACCTGGGCCCCCCAGGCCTCCGCTGATGCCCCCCTTTGGCATATATTTAACACGCGTCCCGATACCCTCGAGGACGGAACCCTTTTTCGCGATCTCATCTCTGTTCCGCCGCCGCCGCGCTTCCAAGATCGGGAGCACCAGGAGAACTCTTCCCGGCACCCTGCCGGAGGGGAGGATCACCACCGGGAGCCTCTCCACCACCATGGACGCCTCCCGGATGAGTTGTGAGTAGTCTCCCTTGGACCATGGGTCCATGACCAGTAGCTATGTGATGTTCTCCTCCCCTTCTTGTGCTTCACTAATTAGACCTCGTGAGCTGCCCTACATGATCGAGGCACATATGTAATCCTTATGCTGTCGCTATGATGAGTTTGTTGGGATCCGATGGATTGTGAGATTATGTTCAGATTGTGTTTGAGTAATATATTTGATTTACCTCTTTTATATTTATGTTCGTAAGTAATTCTTGCATGTTCTCCGTTGCTATTTATTGCTTTGGCCAAGTAGTAGGTAGTGACTCCAAGAGGGAACGTTATACTCGATTGTGGGTTCATGCCCCTCGATGACTAGCTTGAGTGACAGAAACATGAGTCTAGGGGATGTGCTGTTGCCACAAGGGGGAAAACAATGGTGCTTGTGCCCGCGGGTGCAAGGATTGTTTACTTTACGCAAAGTTCTTTTAATGTAGTTGTCTGTTGCTTTGAGTTTACACTATGGGTGGGACTCGCCACTTAATACCAGCGAGATGTTCTGGATAGATATCTCAAGGTGGGTGATTAGTAGTAGATGCAGATGGATTTCGGTCTACTTGCCTTGGCGTACCGCCCATGCTTTGAACCTCTACCTTTCTTGCAACATAGTTAGCATTGGTTTGCGCACATAATTATGTCAATTGCCCAGCTGTAATTCGTTTACCTCACATAGCTGTTTTATCGTCTTTTGGGAGAGAGACATCACTAGTGAACATCATGGGACCCCGGTCCATATTACCATCATTGATCACATCCGCTATTTACTTTCCGCTTTTACTTACTATTTGCAGCAATACCTATCACTATTATCACTTGCGTTTGATCCTTTGTAAACGACAAGGCCGGAGGGATTGACAACCTCTCTGTACTCGTTGGGAGCAAAGTTATTTGTATCTGTGTGCAGGTCCACGTTGATTGCTAATATCTGGCGCCGTTAGCAGTTGACACTTTCTTGTTGAAACTAGGAGTCTCAGGGGAAATCGATCCTTGGTATCATTGCCAAGGGAAAACTACCGCTACACTGCATCTCAAACCTTCCACTTGGGGTAACCAACGAGGGGGGAGAAGCCATCAAACATCCATCTTCTCATGACTTGATCTTCATGTCATACATGCTTTTTGCTTGATCGATGAGCCGCATGCTTGTTGGGCCTTGCCCTAATCATTGCTACATGACGCACTAGTATCATTGCATATCCTGCTACACTGGCAGAGGCATACATTTGCATACATCATGATAGTTTCATTTTATTTATGTTGAGTACTTTTGTAAAGTGTGAAAGATCTTCTATACTTCTTGTAATATATAGAGTGTTGCCCCTAAAGTGAGGAAAAGATCCCAAAGAGGACAAAATGAAAAGATCCCAAAGAGGACAAATGAGAGTTAAATAGAAAGAGCCATTGAGGCCACAAAAAAATAAAAAAAAAGAGAAAAAGAAATAAAAAAAGAGAAGGGGGCACACTAGTATTCCTTTTGAGAGATCCACACTCGTACTCCATCTTATACCTTGTACTCCATAGAGATTATCATTCATGCATATAGCTATGTGGGGACCTTCACACTATAGAACTTGGCTTGTATATTCCAATGATGAGCCTCCTCAAAAGAGCTCTAGGTCTTCTTGAGCGAGCAAGTTGGATGCACCCCCACTAGTTCCATTGGAGAGCTTACCTTAGCTCATATGTGCATCCGTTGCATAGCAATCCCTACTCCTCACATCATATATATCATTTGGCTTTCTCTCGCCTATGATTGTCCTCATTGATGTGAGCCTTTCACACCTTTTTTGTCTTCCCCCTTCATCATTTTTCTCTCTTTGCCATCCTAAGTGTCAACTTTCTTGCTTACGCTCATCCATTGCATGAGTGCTCAAAATATCAAAAGGGAGTGGATCATTTTTACTTGTACCTGGCTAGTGGTCTGGGGATGAGTCAAGATAAGATTCCAAAGAAGACCAAGTGTGAAACTTTAGTAGATTAAGTTCTCAACAATACAAAAACTATGTTTTACTCTCTAGTATATCCCTATCCCCTTTCTTGCACGCAAACACCATTTGGAGACATTCGAGTCACGGACAGCGAGAGCTCTTGCACCTTTATGTTCTTATGTTGCTTGTTACAATGCTAATATAGACTCTTGTTTGTTATGACTTGAATTGAATTACATGCCTTGATTGCTTTACTTAAAAAGTTCTTATATGGTTGGTAGCATGTCACCACAGAAATTATGCTTGTTATCATTTACCTACTTGAGGACGAGCAGGAATTAAGCTTGGGGATGTTGATACGTCCACTACAAGAGATTAGGCCTACTATGACGGGCCCAAGAATGTCATCGAATATCCAACAACGTCATAAAATACCCCTTGGTGACATTTTATGTGCGTCACAAGCATCGTCACGGAATCCCCGTCACAGATTCCTCGTAGTGACGGCGCGTAGAGTAAACGTCACTGAAAATGGGACCTTCAGTGACATTTTCTACAACGTCGTCGACTTGGCATTTCTATGACGGCCGATAAATGTCACATGTTAATTGAAAATATGCCATAGTCTACCATATTCAATGACAGAAAAACGTCACAATTTTTTCATAATTATATACTACATTGATTAAACTAGCATCACTAATTTCATTATTCATTAATATGACATCATTAGGTTATATTAAAGTTATTTCCAATTTGAATTACAATGAATTATCATATCCAATATTTCCAAATGCATACCAGAATAAGTAATTAATTCACATAAAATCGCATTATATAAATAATTTACAGCCACATCACATTAAAATTGTAATATAAGACAAATCAAATTATAAATTATATCATCTTAGTCAAATCATCCTCTAAATAGAAACTATAGTAAAAAATAACATGGATTCGCAAGTTGGCACTCACAATAATATACAACTTGCAAAGTCATATTTAGATAACTAAAAGACCACGGAAGTGTTTCCCAATGCCCTTCATGCACCATCAGGTTTGGATTGGGACTACTAAGTTGCTGGAGCCCTTAAGTGAAAACCAATCAATGTATCCAATTTTTTGCTTATTTTGCAAGCCTTTCACTCTTGTCTTGTTGGCTCTTCTTCACAGCTTCAAATTATTGTTGCTTATTGTCAATCTCTTCAAGTGCTCTCTCTTGTGCTTCAAGTCTCATGATCAACTCCTCCCGCTGCCTATAAATTAACGAAACACAACAACATTACATATTTATTACATGAATACAAAAAAGCCAATAAGGTATAAGAGTAGCACTAAGATGCTTACAATCTATCAAATTATGAATCTGAAATAGAGAAACACTTTATTAAATGTCTAAGTAAACACGCAGATGGGCCAATGAAGCATTAAACCTACAAATAAGTTATAATGGTTAAAAACATGCATAACCAAGAGCTAGAGTTATAATGGTTAGAGAACATGTAACTGGTGCATCCCTTAGCTTAGAATACGCCTCACCCCGCATTTATGTTCCACAAAGAATGTTCTCCTTTCCCTCTCACTCTCCAAAACTAGTGGCGTGATTGTAGTACCTGAAGCTACAAAAGAGATGACATGGTGGAACTAAATGAATTATACAAGTGTCAATGGCACAAACACTTAACTTAACGAATTCTACTTAAACTTGTTTGGAACTGGACCTTAGACAATGTAGCCATTTTACATGTGTGTATGTACTTTCCAAAAGCACACATTAATGAAATAAAGCAGCTAACTTGGAATGCAAATACAGGTTTGTCTTTTGATTGATGGTATTCATAGAAGTAACAAAATATATTGTGTAAAATAGTATTGTAAACAAGAAGCACTATTAATAGGCATTTCACATAATATTGTATTAAAAGCAAAATTAAGATTTCGACGCATTAGGTTCTAGCAAATGTCCCCAGCAGCATGCAAGATGAAGCCAGCAAGCTAAGAAAATAACATCAGAAAATTCATAAGAGAAATGAAACAAAACTTAAGATTACTATAGATGATACACAATTACTTTAAATGAAAGATTAGCAAGCCAGTAATGATAGCAAAGACTTACTAGTACATTATCAAGCTACTTACTTAATCAAGCAATTAATTTCATGGCAATGTGATAAACAAATAATATAAGAAACAAGGTCTCCGTACAAATTAGAGCATCTCCGAGTACAGTGCTTGGATCAAATCCCAACCGCTTCCTCATGCACTTCAGCCCGCTGAAACAGATTTCATCTAATTAGCCTACCACACACATAACCAAGGGGTACAAACACTGCATTCACATATATGTTCTGTGTTAGCAAAAAAATTGCCAATTATATCCCCTATAGGTGCTACTCATGTTTGTTGTACTGATGCTAACTGAAAAAAACTAGCTATTGCATATTTTAGTTGAAGAAACATCAATTGTTATGTAAGTGTTGATAAGCTGCAGGTGCCAATGTTGGGCTTAATCTCCAAAGGACACACACTAATAGATGCATGGGGAAATACGTCCAAACTACACCAAAAAACATTTTGGTCACCTTGGGTTCAGACTCCTCATCAACGATGCCAACTTTGAACTTGCGAAATCCCACACGCACTGAACATGTCCACCCTGTAGAAAACTGTAGTATGGATGAATATTGTGTTATTGTGTTGTATGTTGTATTGATCTGACCCATATGTGGGGTATATATAGAGTACAATATGAGGGAGAGAGACTTGGAGTAGGGGACAAGTCGTACATGGTTTAAACCAATTCTATCTCTAACTCTTATCTCTATCTCAAACACTATTATACTTCTAACATTCCCCCTCAGTCGTAGCGGGAGTGAAACGGACGATTGCGACTGGATTCGAAGTGCTTGCGTCGTCTTCTCCGCTTCACCGTCATCACCTGCGTCTCTGATGGGTTGGCACCTAGGGCGGTGACTGCGTCCCCTTCTGGTGCCTTCTTGCCTTCTCCTCTATTCCCTCCCGCAGTCACAGCGGGAGTGGCGTGGACGCTAGTGACGACGCGGACGCTGTTGACTGGAGTTGTTGCCGATGAGTTGTTGTAGACGTAGCCCTGTATGTCGATGTCGAGGTATCCGATCATGGTGATGTAGCCGTGGTCGAGGTAGTCGTGGTCGATGGTGTTTTCGTCGTGGATGATGAAGCCGCACAAAGCCGGAGGCGCAAAAAAAATGCGCTATGATGGAGCTGCAGACGTGGACGATGCACCTTGCGAATGTCAGAGGGTGCCGTCGGTGATGAGTCCGCCGGTTTTGCCAAGACCGGAGGAAGCCCATCGAGCACACATCGGTTTTGCCAGAACCGAGCGGCTGTGTAGGGTCGTCACTGTAGTGACGCCGTGTCGATGCAGTCATGTTGTCGTGGATGACGCGGTCGATGCCGTCGTCGTGGTCGCGTCTTGCAGAAAAGTCTGTCAGAGGACGCTAGGTGTCCATCTTGTGGACAAGACAGCGGCGGTGTGTTGAAGAAGATGTTGGTGAAGACCACGTAGATGAAGACCTTGACGATGTAGTGTCGGCGACGGCGTCGCAGCGGCGTGTCGACGATGATGTGTCACTTGGAGGCGTCCCTCGTGGCGACGGGGTGTCGATGCCGTGTCGTGCCGGAGAAGTCGATGAAGATTGCATCTCGTTTCACACCGGCCTGGCGTGTGAACAGTGCATGTGGAGGTCACTTCTCGTAGGTGTGGTCGATGAAGTATGTTGGCTCGCGGACGGGCTAGTCGTACAAGTCGATGAAGTGGCACAGGGTCGATGCAGAGGTGTCGATCGATGGTGTAGATGTCGATGCAATTGCAGCAGGCCGGCTCGATGTAGATGTGTTCGGCTTGGTGTAGTTCGGCTTGTTGGCGCGCAGGAGGTCGATCGAGTCGGCCTGGTGGAGATCGCGTCCGTGCGCGTGCAGTGTAGTCGATGCAGATCGTAATTTGTAGGCTTGATGCAGATGGTTCAATCGCTCGATGCAGTTTGCCGTCGCGGTGCAGATCGTTATTGGCGTAGTCCCAAAACAGAAGTCGATGTAGAGACGATCCGTGTACGACCGGAGGCATGGCCGACGATCGGAGATCCGATCGATCGAAGGCGCCAGTACTCGTCCGTAGACGCGTACGTGTAGACGAGAGTGAAGCTTCATCTGAGTGCAAGCACGTACCTCTGGCTGCTGGTTGCTTGGTGTCTCGGTAGGCTGCGCATGCACATGGCCAAGTGCATGAATCACATGCGTGCGCATCGGAGCACTGCGCGTGTGTGTGCATCCATCTCCACCACAAGCTCGCCATAGCCGTCTCTGTAGGTGCCGAGACAGCGCCGGCTTGAGTCGCGGCCGTATAAGCCGCCCATGCGGCCTGAAGTGATCTGGACGAGAATTTCTACACAACTTTCTCACCGAACCTGAGGGTTGAGGGATTTTTTTGGTGGTGGCTACAGGAAATTAATCTACTGGAAATTCAAAAATTTGTGAAATCTAACCTATGAATCGATCTAATCTATAGAACCGATCTCATCTTTGACGATCGGGTGCCGCACCCCCGGGGAGAGAAGATTAATCTCCCCGGGGGCGGCGCGCTGCGGAGGTGATGAAGGAACCTAGGATCGGCGTCGTGAGACAAACCGCTCTGATACCATGTAGAAAACTGTAGTATGGATGAATATTGTGTTATTGTGTTGTATGTTGTATTGATCTGACCCATATGTGGGGTATATATAGAGTACAATATGAGGGAGAGAGACTTGGAGTAGGGGACAAGTCGTACATGGTTTAAACCAATTCTATCTCTAACTCTTATCTCTATCTCAAACACTATTATACTTCTAACACACCCCCTGCACAACGAGAAAGCATCATTGATTTCCTGCTCAAACATTTCATTGGAGAGAATGAGAGGAGGAGCACCACAACAATGCACCTGGATGGGAGAAGCCTACAAAATGCCTGCGACCTTGGCCTCGTCAGGGAAATAGAGAAGTGCGGCATGGTCACGAGGAGGATGCAGCGGGCGTGGAAGAGGAGCGCCACGGGGGATGGATCCGGGCAGGACCCGCTCAGTTGTATGCGAAGTGGAAGAACTGGAAGAAGAGGTCGGCGTGGTTGGCGGCAGCGGCGGCAAAGATTACGCCATGGACGAGCAGCACCGAGAGCATCGATAGCATCACGCGCACGAAGTTCTCCTGGTGGGTCGTCTGCTTGCCTCAGAAGATCACGTGGAGAATTGTCTCGTGCAGGGGCTGATCCTCCTGGGCGCAACTGCCTACGGCGTCGGTGGCTCCTGTTCCACCACTAGCGCTGTAGCGGCTTCCTCCGAGGTCTCGATGGCGACGGCGGCGGCGGTTATTGCGTCGATGGTGGGGGCGGCGGAGGTGGACGGTATTGGGAGCGTGGGGGCTGCTGGAGAGGAGCGGCGGAGGGATGCGAAGATTGGATCGGATCGGGATGGAGAAAGGAAGAGGACGGCGCGAGATGAGATAGGGATTAGGGTGGATCCTTGTGTAGTTAAATGGGCTTCGTCCTGAAAGTTTTGCCACCCGGCCTATTATCTTAAAATTTCCGTTCTTTGCATGTAGGAGGGCAAATCGATTCTGTGCTTAATTAAACTGGTGGGTATGTCACGCTTTTGTCCCGAAAATAAAATGAGGGTTAGACTCATACCATGTATGTGTAATTTTTTATAAATAAAGTGAAAGGTATGAGGGGTACCCCTCTTTTCATAAAAAAATTAACATACAATGTACTGTACGTGTATAATCTGCTCAAAAAATTAGAAACATTGGATTATTTTACTCCTCTACATGTGGCTTAGACATAAATAAGAATGTTCGTAGTGCAAAAATAGCAAAAAATACCATAAAATCAAAACGATCGCCTGTGAAATACTAAGTTGCTGATGTCACCTGAAAAAAAGAAATCCTGATGTAGGCCGTATATAGTCCTACGACATGATAAAGATCTGTTCGCACAGCTTAGATCAATGCGTGAACTCTACCCTATTGGAAATCCCTGTAGGTAAGACCATGCTGGACATTGCGATTTCAAACTCCTCCTTCCGAACTAATTCCAATCCAATCTCTCATTACTTTTTTATTAGGACAAGACAACTAGAGCACTATACTGCCCTATTCATCAGCTCACGAACACCACCAATGAGCTTTTTTCGGCCACTATTTTTTTAGTATTACACCGAGAAAATGATTATGTCGCATAATATACTCTGAAGAAATCATCATGGGTCCTATGTGTGGGCCACATAGAGAAACCCACATAAAATCCTCCTACCAAATTCTTCCCGTCCAATCTCTTATTTCCCTCTTTGAGATGGAACGAAATAACTGCAGCGGCATATTCATCAGCTCACGACACCACCAATAAGTTTTCTCTCTGGCCACTACTTATTCATTGGATTGAAAAAAAAATAGCATCGCCCAATAACCTATGAAGAAACTACGATGGGTGAAACTATGAACATTGACACATGGGTCCCATAAAAGACACTGGCATGTGGGTTCTACTATGCAATAACCCGTGAAGCAGCTATGGCAGGTCCCACTACTAGTAGTTACATGGCAAAAAATGAGCGTCACACATTTGTAATAATCGGTGACTCTAGCAGGTTCGTCATGAAAATTACCAAAACGTCATATAAATTGGTAGCTAGGTGGCGCTTAGCAGCCCAAGCGATTCAATGACATTAACCGTGACAGATTTATGGTAATAAGTGACACGACCTCCAAACTGTCACACATTAGATACTTATGTGACGTTATCAACCACCGTCACGAGGATATTCGTCATAGTATCTCACTTTTCTTGTAGTGGTCCAAAACGTATCTATAATTTCTGCTTGCTCCATGCTTCTTTTGTGTGATATTGCTATGATATTGATGCACTTCCATGCACTTTTGATCATATTTGGACTAACCTATTAACTCAGTGCACCACAGTGCCAGTTCCTGTTTTCTGCTGTTTTTCTATTTCAGGTTTCCCCCATATTAAAAATGCTCCAAAAATTCCAGGAAAAATATAGGAAAAATCAGCGTACAGGAAGCTTCGCGAAGAACCAAAGATGGGCCAGAGGGGAGCCAGGGGAGGCCCAGGCGGCCACCTGGCGTGGCCCCACCCCTGGCCGCGCCAGGGGGGCGCCTGGGGCCCCTGCTCCGCCTCTGGCTGCCCCCCTTCGCATATATATCCCTCTCGTCCCGAAACCCTCGAAGACAGAACCCTTTTTCGCGATCTCGCCTCTGTTCCGCCGCCGCAGCGCTTCCAAGATCGGGAGCATCAGGAGAACTCTTCCCGGCACCCTGCCGGAGGGGAGAACCACCACCGGGAGCTTCTCCACCACCATGGACGCTTCCCGGATGAGTCGTGAGTAGTCCACCTTGGACCATGCGTCCATGATCAGTAGCTATGTGATGTTCTCCTCCCCTCTTTGCTCTTCATGGTTTAGACCTCGTGAGCTGCCCTACATGATCGAGGCACATATGTAATCTTTCTGCTGTTGCTTTGCTGAGTTTGCTGGGGTCTGATGGATTATGAGACTATGTTCAGATTGTGTTTGAGTAATATATTTGATTCACCTCTTTTATATCTTTGTTCTTGAGTAATTCTTGCATGTTCTCCGTTGCTATTTATTGCTTTGGCCGAGTAGTAGGTAGTAACTCCAAGAGGGAGCGTTATGCTTGATTGTGGGTTCATGCCCCCTGATGACTAGCTTAAGTGACAGAAACATGAGTCTAGGGGATGTGCTGTTGCCACAAGGGAGAAAACAACGGTGCTTGTACTTGCGGGTGCAAGGATTGTTTACTTTACGCAAAGTTCTTTTAATGCAGTTGTCTGTTGCTTTGAGTTTACACTTTGGGTGGGATTCGCAACTTAATACCAGCGAGATGTTCTGGATAGATATCTCAAGGTGGATGATTAGTAGTAGATGCAGATGGATTTCGGTCTACTTGCCTTGGCGTACCGCCCATGCTTTTGAGCCTCTACCTTTCTTTGCAGCATAGTTAGCATTGGTTTGCGTACATAATCCTGTCAATTGCCCAGCTGTAATTTGTTTACCTCGCTTTGCTGTTTTATCATCTTTTGGGAGAGAGACATCACTAGTGAACATCATGGGACCCCGGTCCATATTACCACCGCTGATCACACCTTCTATTTACTTCCTGTTTTTATTTCCTAGTTGCAGTCATAGCTATCATTATTATCTCTTGTGTTTGATCCTTTGTAAACAACAAGGCCGGAGGGATTGACAACCTCTCTGTACTCGTTGGGAGCAAAGTTATCTGTATCTGTGTGCAGGTCCCTTCAACCGCTAAGTTTCTGGCGCCATTGACACCTACTTGTCGACCCTCGGAGTCTCACGGGATTCGATCCTTAGTATCTTTGCCAAGGGAAATTTGCCGCTACGCTACATCTCAACCTTCCACTTGGGGTAACCAACGAGGGGCGAGAAGCCATCACTGGTCCACGCCCCGGAGCACGAAGCCACCAGCAGCAGATGCAGAGTAGCGGAGCCCCCGTGTAGCCCGGGAGGGGGCGACGCGAGGGGAGGGGCGTGTTCGGCAGGTGGGCTTGACCAGTCCTACTTGCTCAGTTCATTTAAGCGGGATATAATAAAAACTTCCATGTAGATCACTGAATTTGATAAGTTTGATTACGCACAATAATTTTGCGATATTAAGATGGTAATATGTGGGAGGTACAAGTGAATGATTGTCGTTTATTAAGTATATTGGTCTTAAGGCTTGTGATTCTCGAAGCATGGACGTATAGTCTCTAGTTATGATATGAAATTGGAGCATGTTTTATTATTGAGTGTCTTCCTTATGAGTGGCGGTCGGGGACAAGCGATGTTATTTCCTACCAATCTATCCCGTAGGAGCATGCGTGGTAGTACTTTACTTCAAGGTCTAATAGGCATTTGCAATAAGTATGTGAGTTCTTTATGACTAATGTGAGTCCATGTATTATACGCACTGTTAGCTTTCCGCAATTTGCTAGCCTCTTCGGTATCGTACATTGCCCTTTCTCACCTCGAGAGTTGGTGAAAACTTCATCGGTGCATGCAAACCCTATGATATGATACGCTCTATCACACATAAGCATCATTGTATCGGCATTTCCATATCCATTCCGATATATATTACCATGCAACTTCCACTGTTCCATTATTATGACATACATCTTCCTTATCATGTTGCTTTGCATGATCATATAGATGACGTAGTATTTGTGGCTCAGCCATTGTTCATCATTATTATACATGTTACTCTAACATCATTGCACATCCTGGTACACTGCCAGAGACATTCATATAGAGTCATATTGTTCTAGATATCGAGTTGTAATGTTGAGTTGTAAGTAAATAAAAGTGTTATGATCATCATTATTAGAGCATTGTCCCAGTGAGGAATGAATGATGGAGACTATGATTCCCCCACAAGTCCGGATGAGAAATCGGATGAAAAAATGGCCAAAAAGAGCCCAACAAAAAATTGAGAGAGAAGGGGCAACGCTACTATCTTTTTTCCACGATTGTGCTTCAAAGTAGCACCATGTTTTCATATATAGAATATCCTATGTTTTCACTTTCATATACTACTGGGAATTTTTTCATTATAGAATTAGGCTTGTATATTCTGATGATGGGCTTCCTCACCATATTCCTCTTGAGCCAAGATCACTTACACCTCGTCCAATCACTCGTGGTAAGTATTTAAGGTAGACTTCCAAAACATTCACAAACTTGTTCATCGGCACACCACAATGACTCTTTGGTACTCGGAACTTGACACCTAACCGTCTAGGTTTGAGTGAAATCCATGACAGATGTGAGTTGTTAATTAATGGTTCAACTTAAGGTGGCTACTTTAATACACATCTGGGTGGATTGGTTGCAGGGCACCTGGAGAATCCAGTGTTGTCCTAGGAAATCCCGGGGGTATCGTGTGATTTTTCCTATGGAATGCCACCTAGGCTCAAAGGGATCATAAAACTATTCATGCTAGAAATTTCCGTGTGCAGCCACAATGCCATTATGGGCTCTGGCATAGTATGAGTAAGTTGAGTGAGCTCTTTCATGGTGGACTAGCAGATGTAGCGGAAAGTAGGTGTACCGGTCCACCTAGGGTAAAGAGTTAATGCTTCTGAAAGACTGTGTCTCGGTCATCCGTTTCTCAAACACCGTGCAGTGCAAGAAATCCAACGGAGGAGATCGAGTCTTGTGGGGAAAAG
Organism: Secale cereale; assembly: GCA_902687465.1. NCBI lineage: Eukaryota > Viridiplantae > Streptophyta > Magnoliopsida > Poales > Poaceae > Secale > Secale cereale. The sequence goes on along the minus strand of LR738712.1, from coordinate 786,575,275 downwards.
TGCACAAACCTCTGCAGAGTGTACAAACTGATCATGATTAGCTGTGTCCCCGGTTATGGATAATCTTGAGTATCTGGTACTTGAATTATTGATTAATCTCATCACTCTAAAAATAAATTTGCCGGGTTAATGATTACTTTAATTGGGATTGAGTTGGAGGTACCTTCTCAATGATGTTTCAACTACCATGATAGTTAAAATAAAATTTATTCCTTTGTTGTAGGGAAAAATTAGCTTTACGCAAAAACTTTAACCTTAGAGCCTCCACCAGCCAAATATGCATATAGTGTTAGCCTTTATTTCTGTTACTTGCTCTACTGTGTTATCTTGCCAGCATATTCCATGTGCTGACCCGTTTCGGGCTGCAACATGTTACGTTGCAGACTTTTCAGACGAGGAGTAAGACGTGGTAGGTCGTTTGTCATGCACTCAGCTATGCCGTTGGAGTTGATGGACTCACTTATCTTCCAAGCCTTCCGCTGTTATTTTGTTACATGGCCTTAAGCCATAGACTTTTGTAATAAGTTCTCTTTGGAGACATTCGATGTAATAAGTGTGTGATTGCCACTCTGTTATAAATCCTTCAAGTACTGTGTGTGTCAGTATTATCGATCTAGGGATGACACAGAACACAGAGACTTCGGTCCATTCGGATCGTGGTCGCTACATGATCGGGATAGAATCGCATCTTGGGCCTGACAAGTTGGTATCAGAGCCTCGACCGACCATAGGATCCCCCTTGATTGATCGTAGTTTGGCCGTTGTCGAGTCTAGCAGAAAACTATTTTCGGAGTCTAGTTATATCGGAGAGTAGGAATTCTTTTTACTCCTCAGCCCCTTCGTCGCTCTGGTAAGGAATCTTGACGTGAGAGCGATGTACTTGTGTTGGAGTTCTTTCTTCTTCTTCTTCGTCAGTCTTGGGTTAGGTTCCGGGTCGGCAGCCTGGGATAGCAGATGGATGTCGTTGTGCTTCTCATGTTTGCATCCGTAGTCGGATGCCTTGTATTGATGTTGTTGTATTCATGTGACTTGTATGAATTGTTGTATCCCCCATGTACGTATGTAATGGTACGATGTAATGATATTCATCTTGCTAAGCGCCTGAAATGCGGTTGTGCCCCAATCACGAATGTGTCACGTGATCGGGATAGAGTCGCATCTTGAACCTGACAAGTTGGTATCAGAGTTGAAGAGTTGAAGCCATCCGCAGATTCGAGATAGAGAAAGAGAGAGCTACGGAGGTGTCGTTGCCGGAGCCGTGAGCCGCCGCTGCCATGCCGCGGGATGGGCCACGTCTGACGCAGTGAAAGGCCGAGGGCAGCCAGGCCATGCGCCGCGCGCCGTGTACGGCCGTGGACGTTTGCCGTCGGAGCCGCTGACAAGAGGCGCAGGGGGCGATTTCCCGGAGACCTGGTCAACGTCGCCTCCACGTCAAGGTCTTGACATTCGCCGCAGCTGCCATGGAAAGACGTTTGGCGGCTGGATATGGTGGAGGGCGCTGCATCAACGCACGCCTAGGAGCGCAGTGCTGTTGCTCTCGGGCTGCTCTTGTGGAGATTTGCATCGACGACACTTGGATGGCCAATATGGAAGTTTTTTTTTGACAAGGCAAAACATTATTTCTCAAATAATAGCGAGATTGTTTACAATAAGATGAGAAATAAAGTCCGGGATAAGACCATGCGTCTCTCCTCTTCATTCTCTCATTGGTTACAAAATAGGAAGAGGAACAGAAACCGCACTATTAGCTGAAACGAAAGTAAAAGAATTGGTAGAGCAGTCCGAGTCCGGGAGAGACGCTGGCCAGGGTAGCTGTAAACTTGTGATTTGTTAATATCTGATGACATGGCATGCTGAGTTGGAACATTTACACGTTAAGAGAATACCTTGTAGTGGGGAGCAACTTCTTAAGAAAGGTACGTTCCTATTAACCTCATTGGGCAATAAAAACACTCGTTGTACCCTAAAAAAATTACCCGCTAATAGACAAGTTTGTAGACAATGGACTTTGGAATTACTTCTCATGAATTGCTCAATGTCGTGCCTACCAAATAGCCCATGGAGTCACCAACACTTCCTAAAAGAGTTCATTGTGTAGGAAATTACATAATTCAAAGAACAATCACTTAGCATCCGGAGTTTCATCGCCAAATAGAGGAAGAGTGGTATCATCCTCGCGAAGCACCCACACACTTGCCAAATTGCAATCGAGGAGAGCATGTCACTCATTGTGGATCAGGCACACAACTAAAGGGGGTATGTGCTTGCAGACTCTTCCCTCGCCGGTCGGTAGCGAGCCAAACGTCATGCAAAAATTGCAAGGTTTGGAGGTATATTTACCTTCCGGAGTCTCTTCCAGCTAATTTCTTACTTCTCAAGATTCAATGCTTCCATTGTTCCCTGAAGCCACCCCTCTCATCTTAGCTTTATTTCGACAACCATACGACACGTTGAACGGATAGTCAGACACTCAGTCTTCTCAGGACATGTCCAATAGACGCTTAGGAATTAAAAAAATAATGAATTGTCGTTAAATGTTTCTCTAAGAGCCTATACCTTCAACGCTATGTGTGATTATAGGCGCTATGTGGAACAGCTAGCGTCTGTTTCCTCCAACGCAGAAATATCTCCAGTCAGTTGAGGCAAAAGCCTCCTGGGAGATTTTCTAGGGGAATTTTAGCGCCCGTAGTTAGCGCCCGACTCCAGCCTGCGAAAAAAGCAGGTGAAGCGCCCGGCGAATACTTTGGAGTCACGCCACAGAGTTTCCCGGGGTAGAACGGGAATCGAACGGGAATAGAGAGAAACTACCTGGAAATCAATCCTAGCGCCCGGCTGTAGCGCCCGTGTTGGAGATGCCCTCATACTGACATGCCCAAGAATCGCCTTGTGGAATATGACTTATTATTGGAATTTGCCGCACCGCTTCTATATTCATGGATAAGATATGCTACTGAGTTTGGACATCCCATGTCCTAGGCACGGAACATATGAAATCAGAGACCAACTTAGACGAGCTAACACAGAAATGTACCAAATGGGGCACATCATGCGATCCCTCAGGAGCCTGTATTCATTCTAAGTTTAGGCGAACAAAATTGGGGTCGCACTTTGCCATTGTCAAGTTTTCTGTTTTATTTTTTTAACGCAATATGTCAAGTTGTTTATAGGGGTTGCGTAATATGCAAGTGTCCATCGTGCCATCCTCATGCTTGTTTGTCTCAGTTTCAGTTGGCTTCGAATCACCTACGGATTAACTTCATTGGCAAAACTAATTCACAATGAATTACACTTGGAAGTGCATCAGGCAATTGCACTAAAAATGGCCTGAATGGTTATTCAACTTCACTGAAAATGGTCGATTTCAAACAGTTATTTTCAGCCTGATTTTTTCCTATGAGAACCTGTTGCCCAAAGCTAAAACAAGAATGGCCTAGTCTATCATCCCTGGGCTGGGCTGGGCCGGTGCTATAACATGGAGAAGGAAATATTGAGGTTGGAAAAAAAAAGTGGTTTACGGTGGGACGTCCCCGCAAACTAGGCAGGCCCAGGCCGCCTCGTTTGCTCGCCCATGACGCCTCGTTCGCTCGATCACGGTTGACCGATCGACAATTGACCAGTGGGCCGGTCAACGAGTAATTTTTTAATAAATTATCAAAAAATTGGAAAAAAAAATTGTGAATTGAACTCGTTAATTAAAGTTCAAAGACTTCAGAAAAAGTTCATCAAATTTGCAAAACAAAGTTCGCAAAATTGAAAAAAAATCATCGATTTTGGAAAAAAAATGTCGATTTTGAAAAAATAACAATTTCAAAAGAAAGTCCATTGATTTTGAAACGAAATTAACAAATTTGTAAAAATGTTCATCAAATTTTTAAAAAAAAATCATAAATTTGAAAAAAAAGTGATCAATTTTCGAAAAAGGTTCATGAATTTCGAAAAAAAAATCACAAATTTGAAAAAGAAATTATGCATTTAGGAAAAAAGAAAAGGGGGAAATGAACAAAACCATTCCAAGAAAAAACCCAAACAGGACCGTTCCAAGAAATAAGAAAAAAAGAACAAAAAAAAAAGAAGAAAAGAAAGAAAAAACTCTAAGTAAATACCAAAAGGTGAGGCAGCCGGGTGGTTAGTGGAGCGTGTACATGGAAGCAAGATCGGCGGCGCGCAGTTTCTGGTCTTTTAAAAGAGAAAAAATATGAAGATGGGCCGACCTTCTTCCTCGATGTGACAGACTCGTCCTCGCCGAGGTAATATCTCCAAGCCCTACCTCGTCATGTCCTCTCCCCCTCCACCTCTCTCTCCCTTCCCTCCATCTTTCTCTTCTGAAATTTCCTCCAAGTTCTTCCGCACTTCCGGCACCCCGCCCGACCAAGCTTCCTCCATGAACCCATCAAAATTTATCACGAGTCTCCCACATCTTCTCATAGCGGAACAACCTGGGCATCCAAGCCGAACACCCCGTAGGCCAACTCCAACACGCGACCCCATTTGGTCAAGACGAACGCCCCGTAGGCCAACTCCAACACGCGACCCCATTTGGTCAAACAGACAAATGGGACAGCCCAACGTGTCGGAGCAAGAACAAATCTTGTCCACATCGTGTCTGTCTTGACCCAAATCCAGATCAAATATGGGCCGGATTTGTGTCAAACCAAACAACAGACGGACACACACACGGCTTCTCGTCGTCCGCCCAGTCCTGCATGCCGGCCCCCAACCACTTCCCACCACCTACATTTACGCCGCATGCATGGGACAGGCCCGCCTATCAGCCAGTGTACCGCCACCAACACTACAGGAATCAGGCACTTTGCCGTCAGCCATGGCGGACGGCAAAGGCCTTTACCGTCATCAGCAGACGGCAACAGGTCCGACTGAATAGGCTACGGCGAAGGCTTCTTTGCCGTCCGCTGGCGGACGGCAAAGGTCCTTGACGGCACACGTGGCAGTTTATCGCCGTTATTGGGCTGGAGATGGCAAAAACCATTGCACCTTTGCCGTCAGCGAGCAGACGGCAAAGTAACCAAATAGGCCAATGTCAGGTTGTACAGGTAGCTGCCACATGGCATCTTTGCCATCTGCTGGCTGACGGCAAACCTCTTTGCCGTCTGGCAGCGGACGGCAAAGCTCCTGTATAGCCTCTGTTTTTTCTTAAATTCATTCAATTTGAACACACAAGTTTCAACACACAAGTTTCATCACAGAAATTTCACAGAAGACATAAAGTTCAACACACAAGTTTCAACACACAAGTTTCATCATACATACATAGATAACCAACACATAGTTCCATCCATACATATTATATTACAAAAGTTTCACATTGTTCATCCAACACATTATGCCATTTAATTTATGAGTGCACTAAGCATATTATGCCATTTTTAATATAAAGCAATTAAGTATAGGTCTTTATTGAGCTAACCTAGCTAGGTAACTAAGCATATTAGAGCTAACTTAGAGCTAACTTAGGTCATTTTGGATAAGAAGAAGAAGAAGAATAAGAAGAAGAAGAAGAAGAAGAAGAAGAAGAAGAAGAAGAAGAAGAAGAAGACTAGAAGAAGAAGAAGAAGAAGAAGACTAGAGGAAGAAGAAGACTAGAAGAAGGAGGTTTTTACCCATTTCCTTCTCATTCTTCTTCTTTTATTCTTTCTTTTTCTTCTTTTTCTACTTCTATTCTTTCTTTTTCTCCCCTTCCTTCTTTTTTTCGTATTCCTTATTTGTGTCATTTTAGAGCTTACATAGCACTAGTAGAAAACGGGCCTATTGTCCCGGTTCGTAAGGGCCTTTTGTCCCGGTTCTTGAACCGGGACTAAAGGGTCGGTACTAATGCCCTAGCCCTTTAGTCCTGGTTCAAAACAAGAACCGGGACAGATGGGCCTCCACGTGGCCTGTGCGCGGAGCCCAGGCAGGAGGGCATTTGTTGCCGGTTGGTGGCACCAACCGGGACCAATTGGCATCCACGCGTCAGCATTTCTGTGGCTGGGGTTTTTGTTTTTTTTTTTAGGGGGGGGGGGGGGGGGGGGG
>LR738712.1:786551890-786564376 GCA_902687465.1 Secale cereale | reverse complement strand
GAAGTTATCGGGAGAGGGTATATCGACCCACCCCCCACGTGTTGAAGTTATCGGGAGTTTATATCGACACGACATACGTACGTACATTCTATTTTCTCTTCTTCTCCACTATTCCTTTCTTCTTCTCCTCTTCTTTTTCTTCTTTTTTCTTCATCTTATATTTATTTCTCCTCTTCTTCCTCTCCTCTTCTTCTTTCTTTCCTCTTCTTAGATAAAACTTTTCTAAAAATGTAACTTTTGCCGCTCATGTCAAAGTTATCGGGGAGGGGGTATATCAACCCCCGCCCCCTCATGTCGAAGTTATCGAGGAGGGGGTATATCAACCCCCGCCCCCTCATGTCGAAGTTATCGGGGAGGGGGGTATATCGACCCCCCACCCCCCTCATCATGCATATATAGCTACCACATACAAATATACATTGAAAAAAAGTTACATATATGCAACAAAAACATTAATACACATATGAACAAAAAAACATGCTCTGAACATATATATAGCCATATACATACATATACACATTATATATACATATGAAAAAAATCTAATAAAAAAATAGTGCCGGGGTGCGCGGCGCGGCGGCTCACAGTGGGGGTGGCTGGCGACGACGACGGTGACAGCGGGGGCGGTGAGGGCGCTGGCGTGCGGGGGCGGGCCGCGGGGCAGGGGCCGGCGCGGCGACGGCGTGGTCGGGCGCGGGCGACGGCGACGAGGGGCGCGGGCGACGGCGACGAGGAGCAGGGCGTCAGCGCCGGGGCAGAGGGCGGCGTCGGCGTCGGGGCAGGGGCGCGTCGGGGCGGAGATGAGACTGAAATTTCTAAGTGTGAACTTATATAGTAATGCCTTTAGTCCCGATTTGTGCCACAAACCAGGACTAGAGGTGGGCATTAGTCCCGGTTGGTGCCACCAACCGGGACCAAAGGACTTTTTCAGCATCCCAAAGGGCGGGAAGCGGCGGCCTTTGGTCCCGGTTGGTGGCACCAACTGGGACTAAAGGGGGGCATTGGTCCCGGTTGGTGCCACGAACCGGGACCAATTCCCCCCTTTACTCCCGGTTGGTGCCACCAACCGGGACCAAAGGCCCTGTGCTGGCGCGAGTGCGGTGGGATGTTTAATCCCACCTCGCTAGTTGAGAGAGCTCTGGTGTGGTTTATAAGCGCTGATGCGCCTACCCACTCGAGCTCCTCTCAACCGCAGGCTTACGGGCCTAATTTGTACACTTCTATGCCGGTTGGGCCTGCTGGGCCTTCTGCGGGCCTGAATCCTGGCCCATGGTTGGGTTTCTAGTCGTATTCAGGCCGTGCTAGCCCAGTAGGTGGCATTTTTTTTCTTTTTTTCTATTTATTTTTTCATTTCTACTTAGAACTAAATACTTATAGTTTTTTAGTGATTTCTTTTTTCTTTTAGGTCACAAAAATTATAAACTTTCTATTAGTGCCATTAGTTTTAAATTTTGAATAGTTTAAATTTGAATTTTTAAAAATTTGTGTGAATCACTAGTTTATGAATAACTTTACTATAAAAATTTATTTTCGAGTCATTCTTTTTCCAGCTATTTAATATTACTGTGTTTTATCATTATACTCAATTTGATAATTTTAGTTAGTCATAACAAATATTATAGGCATTTTGTTTTCTTTTTTGCTATTTATTTTTTCATTTCTACTTAGAACTAAATACTTATAGTTTTTTAGTGATTTCTTTTTTCTTTTAGGTCACAAAAATTATAAACTTTCTGTTAGTGGCATTAGTTTTAAAATTTGAATAGTTTAAATTTGAATTTTTTAAAATTTGTGTGAATCACAAGTTTGTGATTAACTTTACTAAAAAAATGAACATAGATGCACCTATAGAGAAAATTCGACCTAAATTCATAATCAATTTCTATGAATTTCAGAGAAATTCATTATGAATTTAGGTCAAATTTCCTGTATAGGGGCATCTATTTTCACTTTGAGAGGAGCTCAACAAAGCAGAGAGGGACGGGCTTATAAACCGGTGTGGGTGCCCTTCGGTTGGCGAGGTGGGACTAAACTCTAAGCGCAACAGGACCAACCCTTTAGTCCCGGTTTGTGGCACAAACCGGGACTAATGGTCATGGGCCAGGGCCGAGCCCTATTTTTTTCCAGTTTTTTTGTTTTGTTTTCTGTATTATTTATTTTATTTTATTTTTTTGCTTTATTTTTTAATTTTTTTCCTTTTAAGTCAGCAAAATTATAAACTTTCTATTGGTCCCATTAGTTTTCAAATTTGAATAGTTGAAATTTGAATTCTTTGAAATTTGTGTGAATCACAAGTTTGTGGTTAACTTTACTACAAAATGAACATAGATGCACCTATAGAGAAAATTCGACCTAAATTCATAGTTTTCAAATGAACTCTGAAAAAGTTGGCATAGCATGTGCATGTACAAAACGGACAACGGTATCATACTCGTCTGTTACAAAGTTGGCATGGTATCATCATAATAGTTGCGGAAGAAAGTCTTCACTTTTTCTTCGCTTGTGTCATTTGCTTATTGCGCCGTAACCATGCATAATCTTCATCCTTTGTCAGGATGCTTGGGTCAGCCTTGACTTTGAAGGGAGGAATTTCATGAAACTTTTCATAATCTTCAGATATGTCTGTCTTGCCCTCCACTCCCAGGATGTCCCTTTTTCCTGAAAGAACTATGTGGCGCTTTGGCTCATCGTATGATGTATTCGCTTCCTTATCTTTTCTTTTTCTCGATCTGGTAGACATGTCCTTCACATAGATAACATGTGCCACATCATTGGCTAGCACGAACGGTTCGTCAGTGTACCCAAGATTTTTCAGATCCACTGTTGTCATTCCGTACTATGGTTCTACCTGTACCCCGCCTCCTGACAGATTGACCCATTCGCACTTAAACAAAGGGACCTTAAAATCATGTCCGTAGTCAAGTTCCCATATGTCCACTATGTAACCATAATATGTGTCCTTTCCCCTCTCGGTTGTTGCATCAAAGCGGACACCGCTGTTTTGATTGGTGCTTTTGATCTTGGTCAATCGTGTAAAATGTATTCCCATTTATCTCGTATCCTTTGTAAATCAATACAGTCAAAGATGGTCCCCTGGACAACAAGTACAGCTCATGACAAACAGTGTTGTCACCTCTGAGACGTGTTTCCAACCAACTGCTGAAAGTCCTGATGTGTCCACATGTAATCCAGTCGTCGCACTGCTCCGGCTGTTTGGAGCGCAGACTGTTCTTGTGTTCATCGACATACGGGGTCACCAAGGTAGAGTTATGTAGAACTGTGTAGTGTGCTTGAGACCAAGAATATCCGTCCCTGCATATTATCGAGTCCCTTCCAAGCATGCCTTTTCCAGTCAGTCTCCCCTCATACCGCGATTTAGGGAGACCTATCTTATTAAGGCCAGGAATGAAGTCAACACAAAACCCGATGACATCCTCTGTTTGATGGCCCATGGAGATGCTTCCTTCTGGCCTAGCACGGTTATGGACATATTTCTTTAGGACTCTCATGAACCTCTCAAAGGGGAACATATTGTGTACAAATACGGGCCCTAGAATGACAATCTCGTCGACTAGATGAACTAGGACGTGCGTCATGATATTGAAGAAGGATGGTGGGAACACCAGCTCGAAACTGACAAGACATTGCGCCACATCACTCCTTAGCCTTGGTACGATTTCTGGATCGATCACCTTCTGAGATATTGCATTGAGGAATGCACATAGCTTCACAATGGCTAATCGGACATTTTCTGGTAGAAGCCCCCTCAATGCAACCGGAAGCAGTTGCGTCATAATCACGTGGCAGTCATGAGACTTTAGGTTCTGGAACTTTTTCTCTGGCATATTTATTATTCCATTTATATTCGACGAGAAGCCAGTCGGGGCATTCATACTGAGCAGGCATTCAAAGAAGATTTCTTTCTCTTCTTTCGTAAGAGCGTAGCTGGCGGGACCTTCATACTGCTTCGGAGGCATGCCATCTTTTTCGTGCAAACGTTGCAGGTCCTCCCATGCCTCAGGTGTATCTTTTGTCTTTCCATACACGCCCAAGAAGCCTAGCAGGTTCACACAAAGGTTCTTCGTCACGTGCATCACGTCGATTGAAGAGCGGACCTCTAGGTCTTTCCAGTAGGGTAGGTCCCAAAATATAGATTTCTTCTTCCACATGGGTGCGTGTCCCTCAGCGTCATTCGGAACAGCTAGTGCGTCGGGACCCTTTCCAAAGATTACGTGTAAATCATTGACCATAGCAAGTACATGATCACCGGTACGCATGGCGGGCTTCTTCCGGTGATCTGCCTCGCCTTTGAAATGCTTGCCTTTCTTTCGACATTGATGGTTGGTCGGAAGAAATCGACGATGGCCCAGGTACACATTCTTCCTGCATTTGTCCAGGTATATACTTTCAGTGTCATCTAAATAGTGCGTGCATGCATGGTATCCTTTGTTTGTCTGTCCTGAAAGGTTACTGAGAGCGGGCCAATCGTTGATGGTCACGAACAGCAACGCCTTTAGGTTAAATTCCTCCTGTCTGTGCTCATCCCATGCACGTACACTATTTCCATTCCACAGCTGTAAAAGTTCTTCAACTAATGGCCTTAGGTACACATCAATGTCATTGCCAGGTTGCTTAGGGCCTTGGATGAGAACTGGCATCATAATGAACTTCCGCTTCATGCACATCCAAGGAGGAAGGTTATACATACATAGAGTCACAGGCCAGGTGCTGTGATTGCTGCTCTGCTCCCCGAAAGGATTAATGCCATCCGCGCTTAAAGCAAACCATACGTTCCTTGGGTCCTTTGCAAACTCCTCCCAGTACTTTCTCTCGATTTTTCTCCACTTCGACCCATCAGCGGGTGCTCTCAACTTCCCGTCTTTCTTATGGTCCTCACTGTGCCATCGCATCGACTTGGTGTTGGGGAACGTAGTATTTTAAAATTTTCCTACGATCACGCAAGATCTATCTACCAGATGCATAGCAACGAGAGGGAAGAGTGTGTCTACGTACCCTCGTAGACCGGAAACGGAAGCGTCAAGTGACGCGGTTGATGTAGTCGAAATTCTTCGCGATCCAACCGATCAAGCACCGAACGTACGGCACCTCCGCGTTCAGCACACGTTCAGCTTGATGACGTCCCACGAGCTCTTGATCCAGTTGAGCTTCACAGGAGAGTTTCGTCAGCACGACGACGTGGTGACGGATATGATGTATCTACCGGCGCAGGGCTTCGCCTAAGCACTGCGATGGTATGACCGAGGTGTGTTTCTGTGGAGGGGGGCACCGCACACGGCTAGAACAATTCAACTTGTGTGTCTTTGGGTGCCCCCTGCCCCCGTATATAAAGGAGCAAGGGGGGGAGGCCGGCCGGCCCTCTATGGTGCGGCTAGGGCTGCAATCCTACTAGGAATAGGATTGCAATACTATTTCTAGTAGGAATCTACCAAAGAAGGAAAAGGGGGGAAGGAAAGAGAGGGAGAGGGAGAGGGAAAGAGGGGCCGCGCCCCCCTCCCCTAGTCCTATTCGGACTCCTCCTAGGGAGGGGGCGCGCCACCTCCTGGCTGCTGCCCTATCTCTCCCCTATGGCCCACCAGGGCCCACCATTCCCCCGGGGGGTTCCGGTAACCCCCCCCCCCCCGGCACTCCGGTAAATTCCGAAACTTTCCAGAACACTTCTGGTGTCCGAATATAATCGTCCAATATATCAATATTTATGTCTCGGACATTCCAAGACTCCTCGTCATGTCCGTGATCTCATCCGGGACTCCGAACTACCTTCGGTACATCAAAACTCATAAACTCATAATACCGATCGTCATCAAACGTTAAGCGTGCGGACCCTACGGGTTTGAGAACTATGTAGACATGACCGAGACTCCTCTCCGGTCAATAACCAATAGCGGAACCTGGATGCTCATATTGGCTCCTACATATTCTATGAAGATCTTTATCGGTCAAACCACATAACAACATACGATGTTCCTTTTGTCATCGGTATGTTACTTGCCCGAGATTCGATCGTCGGTATCTATATACCTAGTTCAATCTCGTTACCGGCAAGTCTATTTACTCGTTCCGTAATACATCATCTCGTGACTAACTCATTAGTCATTTTCTTGCAAGGCTTATTATGATGTGCATTACCGAGAGGGCCCAGAGATACCTCTCCGACACTCGGAGTGACAAATCCTAATCTTGATCTATGCCAACACCACAAAAACTTTCGGAGACACCTGTAGAGCATCTTTATGATCACCCAGTTACGTTGTGAAGTTTGATAGCACACAAGGTGTTCCTACGGTATTCGGGAGTTGCATAATCTCATAGTCATAGGAACATGTATAAGTCATGAATAAAGCAAGCAGTAAAACTAAACGATCATGGTGCTATGCTAACGGATAGGTCTAGTCCATCACATCATTCCCCTAGTGATGTGATCCCGTTGATCAAATGACAACTCATGTCTATGGTTAGGAAACATAACCATCTTTGATCAATGAGGTAGTCTAGTAGAGGCATACTAGGGACACTCTGTTTTGTCTATGTATTCACACATGTACTAAGTTTCCGGTTAATACAATTCTAGCATGAATAATAAACATTTATCATGATATAAGGAAATATAAATAAAAACTTTATTATTGCCTCTAGGGCATATTTCCTTCAGTCTCCCACTTGCACTAGAGTCAATAATCTAGCTCACATCGCCATGTGATTTAATACCGATAGTTCACATCGTTATGTGAATAACACCCATAGTTCACATCGCCATGTGACAAACACCCAAAGGGTTTACTAGAGTCAATAATCTAGTTCACATCGCTATGTGATTAATACCCAAGAGTAATTAGGTGTGATCATGTTTTGCTTGTGAGAGAAGTTTAGTCAACGGGTCTGTCACATTCAGATCCGTATGTATTTCGCAAATTTCTATGTCTACAATGCTCTGCATGGAGCTACTCTAGCTAATTGCTCCCACTTTCAATACGCATCCAGATTGATACTTAGAGTCATCTGGATTTAGTGTCAAAGCTTGCATCGGCGTAACCCTTTACGACGAACTCTTTATCACCTCCATAATCGAGAAACATTTCCTTAGTCATCCAGTTACTAAGGATAATTTTTACCGATGTACAGTGATCTACTCCTGGATCACTATTGTACCTCCCTGTCAAACTCATGGCAAGGTACACAACATGTTTGGTACACAGCATGGAATACTTTATAGAACCTATTGCTGAGGCGTAGGGAATGACTTTCATTCTCTCTATTTTTTTCTGCCGTGGTCTGGCTTTGAGTCTTACTCAACTTCACACCTTACAAGTCAGGCAAGAACTCCTTCTTTGACTGAACCATTTTGACCTACTTCAAAATCTTATCAAGGTATGTACTCATCGAAAGTCTTATCAAGCGTCTTGATCTATCTCTATAGATCTTGATGCCCAATATGTAAGCAGCTTCACCAAGGTCTTTCTTTGAAAAACTCCTTTCAAACACTCCTTTATGCTTTCCAGAAAATTCTACATCATTTCCGATCGACAATATGTCATTCACATATACTTATCAGAAAGGTTGTAGAGCTCCCACTCACTTCTTGTAAATACAGGCTTCACCGCAAGTCTGTATAAATCTATATGCTTTGATCAACTTATCAAAGCGTATATTCCAACTCCGAGATGCTTGCACCAGTCCATAGATGGATCGCTGGAGCTTGCACATTTTGTTAGCACCTTTAGGATTGACAAAACCTTCTGGTTGCATCATATACAAGTCTTCTTTAATAAATCCATTAAAGAATGCAGTTTTGTTATCCATTTGCCAGATTTCATAAAATGCGGCAATTGCTAACATGATTCGGACAGACTTAAGCATCGCTACGGGTGAGAAAGTCTCATCGTAGTCAACTACTTGAACTTGTTGAAAAACTTTCGCAACAAGTCGAGCTTTGCAAACAGTAACATTACCATCAGCGTCAGTCTTCCTCTTGAAGATCCATTTATTTTTGATGGCTTGCCGATCATCGGGCAAGTCAATCAAAGTCCACACTTTGTTCTCATACATGGATCCCATCTTAGATTTCATGGCCTCAAGCCAGTTTGCGGAATCTGGGCTCATCATCACTTCCTCATAGTTCGTAGGTTCATCATGGTCCAGTAACATGACTTCCAGAACCGGGTTGCCGTACCACTCTGATGCGGAACGAACTCTGGTTGATCTACGAAGTTCAGCAGAAACTTGATCTGAAGTTTCATGATCATCATCATTAGCTTCCTCACTAATTGGTGTAGGAATCACTTGAACTAGTTTCTATGATATTCCACTTTCCAATTTGGGAGAAGGTACAATTACCTCATCAAGTTCTACTTTCCTCCCACTCACTTCTTTCGAGAGAAACTCCTTCTCTAGAAAGGATCCACTCTTAGCAACAAAGACCTTGCCTTCGGATCTGTGATAGAAGGTGTACCCAACAGTTTCTTTTTGGGTATCCTATGAAGATTTACTTCTCCGATTTGGGTTCGAGCTTATCATGTTGAAACTTTTTCACATAAGCATCGCAGTCCCAAACTTAAAGAAATGACAGCTTAGGTTTCTCGTCAAACCACATTTCATACGGTGACATCTCCACGGATTTAGATGGTGCCCTATTTAACGTGAATGTAGTTGTCTCTAATGCATAACCCCAAAAGCAATAGTGGTAGATCTATAAGAGACATCATCGATCGCACCATATCTAATAAAGTACGGTTATGACGTTCGGACACACCATTACACTATGGTGTTCCAGGTGGCGTGAGTAGTGAAACTATTTCACATTGTTTTTACTGAAGGCCAAACTCGCTAACTCAAATATTTTACCTCTACGATCATATCGTAGAAACTCTTATTTTCTTGTTACGATGATTCTCCACTTCACTCTGAAATTCTTTGAACTTTTCAAATGTTTCAGACTTGTGCTTCATTAAGTAGATATACCCATATCTGCTCAAATCATCAGTGAAGGTCAGAAAATAACGATACCCGCCGCGAGCTTCAACACTCATTGGTCCACATACATCTGTATGTATGATCTCCAACAAATCTATTGCTCGCTCCATTGTTCCGGAGAACGGAGTTTTAGTCATCTTGCCCATGAGGCATGGTTCGCAAGCACCAAGTGATTCATAATCAAGTGATTCCAAAAGTCCATCACTATGGAGTTTCTTCATGTGCTTTACACCATTATGACCTAAATGGCAGTGCCACAAATAAGTTGCACTATCATTATTAACCTTGCATCTTTTGGCTTCAATATTATGAATATGTGTATCACCACGATCGAGATCCAACAAATTATTTTCATTGGGTGTATGACCATCGAAGGTTTTATTCATGTTAACAGAATAACAATTATTCTATGACTTTAAATGAATAACCGTATTGCAACAAATATGATCAAATCATATTCATGCTCAACGCAAATGCCAAATAACATTTATTTAGGTTTTACACTAATCCCGAAAGTATAGGGAGTGTGTGATGATGATCATATCAATCTTGGAACTACTTCCAACACACATCGTCACTTCACCTTTAACTAGTCTCTGTTCATTCTGCAATTCTCGTTTCGAGTTACTAATTTTAGCAACTGAACTGGTATCAAATACCCAGGGGTTGCTATGAACACTAGTAAAGTACACATCAATAATCTGTATATCAAAATATACCTTTGTTCACTTTGCCATCCTTCCTATCCGCCAAGTATCTAGGGCAGTTCCACTTCCAGTGACCATTTCCTTTGCAGTAGAAGCACTTAGTTTCAGGCTTGAGTTTTAGCTTTGGGTTTCTTCACGGGAGTGACAACTTGCTTGTCATTCTTCTTGAAGTTCCCCTTCTATCCCTTTGCCCTTTACTTGAAACAAGTGGTCTTGTTAACCATCAACACTTGATGCATTTTCATGATTTCTACCTTCGCCGACTTCAGCATCGCGAAGAGCTCGGGAATTACTTTCGTCATCCCTTGCATATTATAGTTCATCACGAAGTTCTACTAACTTGGTGATAGTGACTAGAGAACTTTGTCAATTACTATCTTATCTGGAAGATTAACTCCCACTTGATTCAAGTAATTGTAGTACCCAGACAATCTGAGCACATGCTTACTGGTTGAGCTATTCTCCTCCATCTTGTAGGCAAAGTACTGTCAGAAGTCTTATACCTCTCGACACGGGCATGAGTATGAAATACTAATTTCAACTCTTGGAACATCGTATATGCTCTGTGGCGTTCAAAACGTTTTTGAAGTCCCGGTTCTAAGCCGTAAAGCATGGTGCACTTAAACTATCAAGTAGTCATTACCGAGCTTTTGTCAAAACGTTCATAACGTCTACATCTGCTCCTGCAATAGGTCTGTCACCTAGCGGTGCATCAAGGACATAATTCTCTGTGTAGCAATGAGGATAATCCTCAGATCACGGAACAATTCCGCATCATTGCTACTAACATCTTTCAACGTAGTTTTCTCTAGGAACATATATAAAAAAACGGGGAGCAACATCGTGAGCTATTGATCTACAACATAGATATGCTAATACTACTAAGTTCATGATAAATTAAAGTTCAATTTAATCATATTACTTAAGAACTCCCACTTAGATAGACATCCCTCTAGTCATCTAAATGATCACGTGATCCAAATCAACTAAACCATGTCCGATCATCACGTGAGATGGAGTAGTTTCAATGGTGAACATCTTATGTTGATCATATCTACTATATGATTCACGCTCGACCTTTCGGTCTTCAGTGTTCCGAGGCCATATCTGCATATGCTAGGCTCGTCAAGTTTAACCCGAGTATTCTGCGTGTGCAAAACTGGCTTACACCCGTTGTATTTGAACGTAGAGCTTATCACACCCGATCATCACGTGGTGTCTCGGCACCACGAACTTTCGCAACGGTGCATACTCAGGGAGAACACTTATACCTTGAAATTTAGTAAGGGATCATCTTATAATGCTACCGTCGTTCTAAGCAAAATAAGAAGCATAATAAGATAAACATCACATGCAATCAAAATATGTGACATGATATGGCCATCATCATCTTGTGCTTTTGATCTCCATCTCCAAAGCACCGTCATGATCACCTTCGTCACCGGCGTGACACCTTGATCTCCATCGCAGCATCGTTGTCGTCTCGCCAACTATTGCTTCTACGACTATCGCTACCGCTTAGTGATAAAGTAAAGTAATTACACGGCGATTGCATTTCTTACAATAAAGCGACAACCATATGGCTCCTGCCAGTTGCCGATAACATTACAAAACATGATCATCTCATACAAAACCGTATAAGTCATCATGTCTTGACCATATCACATCACAACATGCCCTGCAAAAACAAGTTAGACGTCCTCTACTCTGTTGTTGCAAGTTCTACGTGGCTGCTACGGGCTTAGCAAGAACCGTTCTTACCTACGCATACAAAACCACAACGATGTTTCGTCAAGTATGTGTTGTTTTAACCTTCAAAAGGACCGGGCGTAGCCACACTTGATTCAGCTAAAGTGAGAGAGACAGACACCCTCCAGTCACCTTTAAGCAACAAGTGCTCGTAACGGTGAAACCAGTATCGCGTAAGCGTACGCGTAATGTCGGTCCAGGCCGCTTCATCTCACAATACCGCCGAAGCAAAGTATGACATGCTGGTAAGCAGTATGACTAGTATCGCCCACAACTCATTGTGTTCTACTCGTGCATATCATCTACGCATAGAACTGGCTCATGATGCCACTGTTGGGGAACGTAGTATTTTAAAATTTTCCTACGATCACGTAAGATCTATCTACCAGATGCATAGCAACGAGAGGGAAGAGTGTGTCTACGTACCCTCGTAGACCGGAAGCTGAAGCGTCAAGTGACGCGGTTGATGTAGTCGAACTTCTTCGCGATCCAACCGATCAAGCACCGAACGTACGGCACCTCCGCGTTCAGCACACGTTCAGCTTGATGACGTCCCACGAGCTCTTGATCCAGTTGAGCTTTACGGGAGAGTTTCGTCAGCACGACGGCGTGGTGATGGATATGATGTATCTACCGGCGCAGGGCTTCGCCTAAGCACTGCGATGGTATGACCGAGGTGTGTTTCTGTGGAGGGGGCACCGCACACGGCTAGAACAATTCAACTTGTGTGTCTTTGGGTGCCCCCCTGCCCCCGTATATAAAGGAGCAAGGGGGGAGGCCGCCGGCCCTCTGTGGTGCGGCTAGGGCTGCAATCCTACTAGGAATAGGATTGCAATCCTATTCCTAGTAGGAATCTACCAAAGAAGGAAAAGGGGGGAAGGAAAAAGAGGGAGAGGGAGAGGGAAAGAGGGGCCGCGTCCCCCACCCCTAGTCCTATTCCGACTCCTCCTAGGGAGGGGGCGCGCCACCTCCTAGCTGCTGCCCTCTCTCTCCCCTATGGCCCAGGGCCCACCACTCCCCCGGGGGGTTCCGGTAACCCCCC
>LR738712.1:786522169-786533923 GCA_902687465.1 Secale cereale | reverse complement strand
CTCATCGTAGTCAACTCCTTGAACTTGTTGAAAAACTTTCGCAACAAGTCGAGCTTTGCAAACAGTAACATTACCGTCAGCGTCAGTCTTCCTCTTGAAGATCCATTTATTTTCGATGGCTTGCCGATCATCGGGCAAGTCAACCAAAGTCCACACTTTGTTCTCATACATGGATCCCATCTCAGATTTCATGGCCTCAAGCCATTTTGCGGAATCTGGGCTCATCATCACTTCCTCATAGTTCGTAGGTTCATCATGGTCCAGTAACATGACTTCCAGAACCGGGTTGCCGTACCACTCTGATGCGGAACGAACTCTGGTTGATCTACGAAGTTCAGCAGAAACTTGATCTGAAGTTTCATGATCATCATCATTAGCTTCCTCACTAATTGGTGTAGGAATCACTGGAACTAGTTTCTATGATGTTCCACTTTCCAATTCGGGAGAAGGTACAATTAGCTCATCAAGTTCTACTTTCCTCCCACTCACTTCTTTCGAGAGAAACTCCTTCTCTAGAAAGGATACACTCTTAGCAACAAAGACCTTGCCTTCGGATCTGTGATAGAAGGTGTACCCAACAATTTCTTTTTGGGTATCCTATGAAGATTTACTTCTCCGATTTGGGTTCGAGCTTATCATGTTGAAACTTTTTCACATAAGCATCGCAGCCCCAAACTTAAAGAAATGACAGCTTAGGTTTCTCGTCAAACCACAGTTCATACGGTGACATCTCCACGGATTTAGATGGTGCCCTATTTAACGTGAATGTAGTTGTCTCTAATGCATAACCCCAAAAGCGATAGTGGTAGATCGATAAGAGACATCGTCGATCGCACCATATCTAATAAAGTACGGTTATGACGTTCGGACACACCATTACACTTTGGTGTTCCAGGTGGCGTGAGTAGTGAAACTATTTCACATTGTTTTTACTGAAGGCCAAACTCGCTAACTCAAATATTTTACCTCTACGATCATATCGTAGAAACTCTTATTTTCTTGTTACGATGATTCTCCACTTCACTCTGAAATTCTTTGAACTTTTCAAATGTTTCAGACTTGTGCTTCATTAAGTAGATATACCTATATCTGCTCAAATCATCAGTGAAGGTCAGAAAATAACGATTCCCGCCGTGAGCTTCAACACTCATTGGTCTGCATACATCAGTATGTATGATTTCCAACAACTCTGTTGCTCGCTCCACAGTTCCGGAGAACGGAGTTTTAGTCATCTTGCCCATGAGGCATGGTTCGCAAGCACCAAGTGATTCATAATCAAGTGATTCCAAAAGTCCATCACTATGGAGTTTCTTCATGCGCTTTACACCATTATGACCTAAACGGCAGTGCCACAAATAAGTTGCACTATCATTATTAACCTTGCATCTTTTGGCTTCAATATTATGAATATATGTATCACCACGATCGAGATCCAACAAACTATTTTCATTGGGTGTATGACCATCGAAGGTTTTATTCATGTAAACAGAATAACAATTATTCTATGACTTTAAATGAATAACCGTATTGCAACAAATATGATCAAATCATATTCATGCTCAACGCAAATGCCAAATAACATTTATTTAGGTTTTACACTAATCCCGAAAGTATAGGGAGTGTGCGATGATGATCATGTCAATCTTGGAACCACTTCCAACACACATCGTCACTTCACCTTTAACTAGTCTCTGTTCATTCTGCAATTCTCGTTTCGAGTTACTAATTTTAGCAACTGAACCGGTATCAAATACCCAGGGGTTGCTATGAACACTAGTAAAGTACACATCAATAATCTGTATATCAAAATATACCTTTGTTCACTTTGCCATCCTTCTTATCCGCCAAGTATCTAGGGCAGTTCCACTTCCAGTGACCATTTCTTTTGCAGTAGAAGCACTTAGTTTCAGGCTTGAGTTTTAGCTTTGGGTTTCTTCACGGGAGTGACAACTTGCTTGTCATTCTTCTTGAAGTTCCCCTTCTATCCCTTTGCCCTTTACTTGAAACAAGTGGTCTTGTTAACCATCAACACTTGATGCTTTTTCATGATTTCTACCTTCGCCGACTTCAGCATCGCGAAGAGCTCGGGAATTACTTTCGTCATCCCTTGCATATTATAGTTCATCACGAAGTTCTACTAACTTGGTGATAGTGACTAGAGAACTTTGTCAATTACTATCTTATCTGGAAGATTAACTCCCACTTGATTCAAGTAATTGTAGTACCCAGACAATCTGAGCACATGCTCACTGGTTGAGCTATTCTCCTCCATCTTGTAGGCAAAGTACTGTCAGAAGTCTTATACCTCTCGACACGGGCATGAGTATGAAATACTAATTTCAACTCTTGGAACATCTTATATGCTCCGTGGCGTTCAAAACGTTTTTGAAGTCCCGGTTCTAAGCCGTAAAGCATGGTGCACTTAAACTATCAAGTAGTCATTACCGAGCTTTTGTCAAAACGTTCATAACGTCTACATCTGCTCCTGCAATAGGTCTGTCACCTAGCGGTGCATCAAGGACATAATTCTCTGTGCAGCAATGAGGATAATCCTCATATCACGGTACAATTCCGCATCATTGCTACTAACATCTTTCAACTTAGTTTTCTCTAGGAACATATATAAAAAACGGGGAGCAACATCGTGAGCTATTGATCTACAACATAGATATGCTAATACTACGAGGACTAAGTTCATGATAAATTAAAGTTCAATTTAATCATATTACTTAAGAACTCCCACTTAGATAGACATCCCTCTAGTCATCTAAATGATCACGTGATCCAAATCAACTAAACCATGTCCGATCATCATGTGAGATGGAGTAGTTTCAATGGTGAACATCTTATGTTGATCATATCTACTATATGATTCACGCTCGACCTTTCGGTCTTCAGTGTTCCGAGGCCATATCTGCATATGCTAGGCTCGTCAAGTTTAACCCGAATATTCTGCGTGTGCAAAACTGGCTTACACCCGTTGTATTTGAACGTAGAGCTTATCACACCCGATCATCACGTGGTGTCTCGGCACGACGAACTTTCGCAACGGTGCATACTCAGGGAGAACACTTATACCTTGAAATTTAGTAAGGGATCATCTTATAATGCTACCGTCGTTCTAAGCAAAATAAGAGGCATAATAAGATAAACATCACATGCAATCAAAATATGTGACATGATATGGCCATCATCATCTTGTGCTTTTGATCTCCATCTCCAAAGCACCGTCATGATCACCTTCGTCACCGGCGCGACACCTTGATCTCCATCGTAGCATCATTGTCGTCTCGCCAACTATTGCTTCTACGACTATCGCTACCGCTTAGTGATAAAGTAAAGCAATTACATGGCGATTGCATTTCATACAATAAAGCGACAACCATATGGCTCCTGCCAATTGCCGATAACATTACAAAACATGATCATCTCATACAAAACCGTATAACTCATCATGTATTGACCATATCACATCACAACATGCCCTGCAAAAACAAGTTAGACGTCCTCTACTTTGTTGTTGCAAGTTTTACGTGGCTGCTACGGGCTTAGCAAGAACCGTTCTTACCTACGCATACAAAACCACAACGATGTTTCGTCAAGTATGTGCGGTTTTAACCTTCACAAGGACCGGGCGTAGCCACACTTGATTCAGCTAAAGTGAGAGAGACAGACACCCGCCAGTCACCTTTAAGCAACAAGTGCTCGTAACGGTGAAACCAGTCTCGCGTAAGCATACGCGTAATGTCGGTCCAGGCCGCTTCATCTCATAATACCGCCGAAGCAAAGTATGACATGCTGGTAAGAAGTATGACTAGTATCATCCACAACTCATTGTGTTCTACTCGTGCATATCATCTACGCATAGACCTGGCTCATGATGCCACTGTTGGTGAACGTAGTATTTTAAAATTTTCCTACGATCACGCAAGATCTATCTACCAGATGCATAGCAACGAGAGGGAAGAGTGTGTCCACGTACCCTCGTAGACCGGAAGCGGAAGCGTCAAGTGATGCGGTTGATGTAGTCGAACTTCTTCGCGATCCAACCGATCAAGCACCAAACGTACGGCACCTCCGCGTTCAGCACACGTTCAGCTTGATGACGTCCCACGAGCTCTTGATCCAGTTGAGCTTCACGGGAGAGTTTCGTCAGCACGACGGCGTGGTGACGGATATGATGTATCTACCGGCGCAGGGCTTCGCCTAAGCACTGCGATGGTATGACCGAGGTGTGTTTCTGTGGAGGGGGGCACCGCACATGGCTAGAACAATTCAACTTGTGTGTCTTTGGGTGCCCCCCTGCCCCCGTATATAAAGGAGAAAGGGGGGAGGCCGGCCGGCCCTCTATGGTGCGGCTAGGGCTGCAATCCTACTAGGAATAGGATTGCAATCCTATTCCTAGTAGGAATCTACCAAAGAAGGAAAAGGGGGGAAGGAAAAAGAGGGAGAGGGAGAGGGAAAGAGGGGCCGCGCCCCCCTCCCCTAGTCCTATTCGGAATCCTCCTAGGGAGGGGGCGCGCCACCTCCTGGCTGCTGCCCTCTCTCTCCCCTATGGCCCACCAGGGCCCACCATTCCCCCGGGGGGTTCCGGTAACACCCCCCCCCCCGGCACTCCGCTAAATTCCGAAACTTTCCAGAACACTTCCGGTGTCCGAATATAATCGTCCAATATATCAATATTTATGTCTCGGACATTCCGAGACTCCTCGCCATGTCCGTGATCTCATCCGGGACTCCGAACTACCTTCGGTACATCAAAACTCATAAACTCATAATACCGATCGTCATCAAACGTTAAGCGTGCGGACCCTACGGGTTCGAGAACTATGTAGACATGACCGAGACTCCTCTCCGGTCAATAACCAATAGCGGAACCTGGATGCTCATATTGGCTCCTACATATTCTACGAAGATCTTTATTGGTCAAACCGCATAACAACATATGTTGTTCCTTTTGTCATCGGTATGTTACTTGCCCGAGATTCGATCGTCGGTATCTCTATACCTAGTTCAATCTCGTTACCGGCAAGCCTCTTTACTCGTTCCGTAATACATCATCTCGTGACTAACTCATTAGTCATTTGTTTGCAAGGCTTATTATGATGTGCATTAAGGGCCCAGAGATACCTCTCCGACACTCGGAGTGACAAATCCTAATCTTGATCTATGCCAACACCACGAACACTTTTGGAGACACCTGTTGAGCATCTTTATGATCACCCAGTTACGTTGTGACGTTTGATAGCACACAAGGTGTTCCTACGGTATTCGGGAGTTGCATAATCTCATAGTCGTAGGAACATGTATAAGTCATGAAGAAAGCAATAGCAGTAAAACTAAACGATCATGGTGCTATGCTAACGGATGGGTCTAGTCCATCACATCATTCCCCTAATGATGTGATCCCGTTGATCAAATGACAACTCATGTCTATGTTTAGGAAACATAACCATCTTTGATCAATGAGCTAGTCTAGTAGAGGCATACTAGGGACACTCTGTTTTGTCTATGTATTCACACATGTACTAAGTTTCCGGTTAATACAATTCTAGCATGAATAATAAATGTTTATCATAATATAAGGAAATATAAATAACAACTTTATTATTTCCTCTAGGGCATATTTCCTTTACTTGGCATGCTCACCGTTTCTGAACAGACATTTCAACCGTGGTATTATAGGAGCATACCACATCACCTTCGCAGGAACCCTCTTCCTGACGGGCTCGCCGTCAAAATCACCAGGGTCATCTCGTCTAATCTTATACCGCAATGCACCGCATACCGGGCATGCGTTCAGATCCTTGTATGCACCGCGGTAGAGGATGCAGTCATTAGGGCATGCATGTATCTTCTGTACCTCCAATCCTAGAGGGCATACGACCTTCTTTGCTGCGTATGTACTGTCGGGCAATTCGTAATCCTTTGGAAGCTTATTCTTCAATATTTTCAGTAGCTTCTCAAATCCTTTGTCAGCCACAGCATTCTCTGCCTTCCACTGCAGCAATTCCAGTACGGTACCGAGCTTTGTGTTGCCATCTTCGCAATTGGGGTACAACCCTTTTTGTGATCCTCTAACATGCGATCGAACTTCAGCTTCTCCTTTTGACTTTCGCATTGCATCCTTGCATCGACAATGACCCGACGGAGATCATCATCATCGGGCACATCGTCTGGTTCCTCTTGATCTTCAGCAGCTTCACCCATTGCAGTATCATTGGGCACATTGTCTGGTTCCTCTTGATCTTCACCCGCTCCCCCCATTCCAGCATCACCGTATTCAGGGGGCACATAGTTGTCATCGTACTCTTCTTCTTCGCCGTCTTCCATCATAACCCCTATTTCTCCGTGCCTCATCCAAACATTATAGTGTGGCATGAAACCCTTGGGAGTGAAGGATTTTCTGGTTAGAGTAAGACATCGTATTCCCACATTTAGTGCATGGACAACACATAAAACCATTCTGCTTGTTTGCCTCAGCCGCATCGAGAAACTCATGCACGCCCTTAATGTACTCGGAGGTGTGTCTGTCACCGTACATCCATTGCCGGTTCATCTGCGTCCATTATATATAATTAAGTGTGTCAAAAACCATTACAGAACATCATAAATAGATAATTAAGTGACCATCATCACATTAAACCAAAGTACATACATAGTTCTCATCTAACAACATATAGCTCTCCAAATCATCTAATTAATTTTCACCATACATTGAAACTATGTAAAACATTTCAATGCGAAAACAAATGCGATCATAATCGCAACCAAGGTAACAATTGATCCAACGACATAATGATACCAAGCCTTGGTATGAATGGCATATTTTCTAATCTTTCTAATCTTCAACCGCATTGCATCCATCTTGATCTTGTGATCATCGACGACATCCGTAGCATGCAACTCCAATATCATCTTCTCCTCCTCAAATTTTTTTATTTTTCCTTCAAGAAATTGTTTTCTTCTTCAACTAAATTTAACCTCTCGACAATAGGGTCCATCTTGATCTTGTGATCATCGACGACTTCCGCAACATGCAACTCCAATTCCATCTCCTCCTCCTCCGTTTTTTCCAATTTTTTCTTCAAGGAAATGTTTTCCTCTTCAACTAAATTAAACCTCTCCACAAGAGGGTCGGATCGAATTTCCGGTTCAACTACCTCCTACACATATAAAAACATCTATGTCAGGTTGGTCGGCATAATTTTCATAAACACTAAAACAAATAGTTATAAATTAAAGATAATATACCACATCCAAATCGTAGACAGGACGAGGGCCCACGTGGGCGGATATCAAAACCATCGCACTATATAATAACAAGCAATAATAAACGTAAGAAAATAAGACAAATATCTAAAGCAATAATAACAAGCAATAATAAAAGTAAGAAAAGCATGGACATAACAAGAGGCTCACCACGGTGGTGCCGGTGACAAGATCGGCGGGGGCGAACGACGGCGGCGAAGACGGGGACGGGACGTGACGGACCGCTAAACCGAGACAAATCTCGGAGAAAATGGAGCTTGGAGTTCGAGCTTCGAGAGGAGAAAATCTTAACTAGTGTGGCTCGGGCATTTCATCGAACACCTCATGTGCATAGGAGGTGAGCTAGCTAGAGCACCACAGCTCCCCCCGACGGCGGTGAAGACGGGGACGGGGCGTGATGGACCGCTAAACCTAGACAAATATTGAGGAAAATGGAGCTTCGAGGTCGAGCTTTGAGAGGAGAAAGCTTAAGTAGTGTGGCTCGGGCATTCCATCGAACACGTTGTGTGCATAGGAGGTGAGCTAGAGCACCACCAAGCCCTCTCCCCCTCGGCCAGAAAAAACATAGCAGTGTGCTCTACTCTTACGCGAGGGGGTATATATAGGCACCTCATTGGTCCCGGTTGGTGACATGAACCGGGACTAAAGGGGAGCCTTTGGTGCCGGTTCAAGTCACCAACTGGGACCAATGGTGGTGGGCCAGGAGCAATGCCCATTGGTCCCGGTTCGTCCCACCAACCGGGACCAAAAGGTCCAGACGAACCGGGACCAATGGCCCACGTGGCCCGGCCGGCCCCCTGGGCTCACGAACTGGGTCCAATGCCCCCATTGGTCCCGGTTCTGGACTGAACCGGGACTAATGGGCTAACCCGGCCTGGACCTTTGCCCCATTTTCTACTAGTGTAGGTAATTATGCCATTTTTAGCTAACTAAGCTTATTATGTCAATTTGGAGGAAAATAAGGTAAGTATTGGTCATTTTTGTGCTAACGTAAGTAATTATGCCATTTTTTAGCTAACGCATGTAATATGGATCATTTTGGAGCTAACCTAGCTAAAATGGATCATATTGGAGCTAACCTAGGTAAACTTGGTGGTTTTGGAGCTAACCTAGGTAAAATGGATCAAATTGGAGCTAACCTAGGTTAAATGTGTCATTTGGAGCTAACTTAACTAATTATGCCATTTTTAGTTAACTAAGCATAAATATGCCATTTTTTACACAAGTAAGCCAAGTGTATGTCATTATTGAGCAAACCTATGTAACTAAGCATATTAGAGATAACTTAGCATATTAGAGCTAACTTAGGTCATTTTGGAGGAAACAAAGCTAAGTATATATCATTTTGGAGATCTGACATACCTGACATAGTTCACTCCTCCTTCTCCTTCTCCTTCATCATCCTGATGCGCCTAGAGCGGCGAGGCCGTGGGATGTAGTCTTCTACCACAACTGGCATGGTCATGTCGCCCGACTGTGGGATTGCTGGCGCCACCACCATCGCGAGGTCATTGTTTGGCACCACCACCATCGCGAGGCCATCTTCAGGCAGCACATCGCTTGCCCATCGTCAGCTACCACCATCTCTTGCCCATCGTCAGCCACCACCATCGCTTGCCCATCGTCAGCCACCACCATCTCTTGCCCATCGTCAGCCACCACCATCTCTTGCCCATCATCAGCCAGCACCTCCTCATCCCCACTCTGCTCCTCTTCTTCCCCACTCCATTCCGGATCAACCTCGATGCTGCTTTCGCTGTAGCCAGACTCGCTGCTGCTAGTGCTGTAGCCAGAGTCGTTACCGCTGCTCCGATTGCCTGACCAAATGCAACAAAGTTTTTTTAACAATTAGTGTGAGACAAAGCCAAATGGAGAGGAAGAAGAGGCAGAGCGTACTGGCATCATCGTCGTCCTTATAGTGCATGCGGCACATAGTCGTGTTGAACACCTTCACGTTGAGCATGGCATCGTCGTCGTACCTAAAGACAAGGAAGTACCCGTGCCTCAGGTCGTAGGCACGAACGACCTGCTCCCAGCCACGACACAGGTACATGTGGCCCTTCCTGATCACCACATCCACATCCCAATGCCTGTGAAGCCCGCTGCTGGCATGTCACAGCGTCACATTCTTTGGCCGATAGCTGTCCAGCATCTCCATGAAAGTGTCAGGTAGCCTCTGCAACGTGGGTCAAGGAGTTATGTAGCAAACATTAGAGTTATGATAAAGAGATGGGTGAAGGGGAGATCTCTCCTTTTATATACCTGCCTCTTGGAGGAATTCTCAAGTATGATCGTGAAGAACTCAAAATCATCTAGCTCGTACTCAACTGTGGCAGAGTGTAGCCTGCGGTGGCGGCCTCCCCCCATCTCTGATAATCAACAACACTTAATTAATTTTGTAGGTTAGTTGGCAATGGCAATTGGCACCCTTCAAAACTAGGAATTTCTAGACATGAAAGAAACTGAAAATGTTAAAAAACAGAGCATTTATATCCAATCAAAGAACGGCTTCAAATAACACTTCAGATTAGTTTCCAAATTAGTGGGTTTTTGGACCACCAGATAACACTTCAGATAACACAAAGCAGCACCATTTATATCCAATCAAAGAACGGCTTCAACAATGTTTTCAAATTAGTGGGTTTTTGGACCACCAGTACACAACTTAACATAAAACAACAAATTATAAGAAATAACCCTACCATATAAAACCCTAAAACTGATAGGATCCTAAAAGCACCAAATAATAATACACTACACTCAGGAGCACAACACCGAGATCAATGTTAACAAACAAACGCAATAACTCCACATCAACTTGTAAAAAAAATCCAACATCAGCATCACCCCCATCTTCTTCTTTTTCTTCTTCTCCTCCTCATCTTCTTCTTTTCTTCACTTCCTCTTCTTCTTCTTCTTCCTCTTCTTCTTCTTTTTTTTTTTTCATCTTTCTTCTTTCTTCTTAACATAAACTAAACCTAAACTAAACCTAAACTAGTCTAAATCTAAACCTAATCCTAAAATAACAGAAAAAACCTAAACTATATCGAAAAAACAGAAAAATACAGAAAAAGAGGAGAAGAGAGAGAGCTCACCGGTGGAGGAGGGGGCCTGGTCGTCGGGGCGGCGGGGTGCGGGGCCGGCGGGGCCGCGGGGCGACAGGGCGCTGGGCCGGCAGGGCCGCGAGACCGCGGGGCGGCGGGGCGCCGGGCCGGAGGAGTGGCCATGGTCGGCGGGGCTGCGGGGCCGCGGGGCGCCGGGCCTGAGGGGCTGAAGGGGCGGCGGTGCTGCGGCGCGGTGGGAGGTCGGGGGACGGCGAGGGAGGCGGTTGGTGGGGCGGCGCTGCGGCGCGATGGGGGGTCAGGGAGGCGGCAAGGGCGGCAGTGTCGATTGGGGTCGGATGGGAGAGGTGTCGAGTGGCAGAGAGGTAGCCGGTGCCGTTAGGTGCAGTTAGGTAGCGTTTTCTTTGCCGTCTGCTAGCAGACGTCAAAGATTCTTTGTCGTCTGCCGGTAGACAGCAAAGAGCTGGGGTGGACCGTTGCAGTGTACTGGCATCCAGTGGACCCCACCATGACCTCTTTGCTGTCTGCTAATAGACGGCAATGTACTGGCTGATGGCAAAGATAATCTTTGCCATCAGCCAGTGATTTGCCGTCAGTTATTTGGCAGCTGACGGCAAAGACTTTCTTTGTCGCCCGCTAGCAGACGGCAAAGAACTGACAGACGGCAAAATCCCTGATTCCAGTAGTGCAAGCGTCATTTTTAATGACGAAGTCGTGGACCGATCGAGGCCCGCCTATCAGCCAATGAACCGCCACCCAAGCGTCTTTTTTAATGATGAAGTCGTGGACTGATCGTCCACATTCTCGTCCCCATGGCATCACACTCGTCCTGCCCCCCTTGAACCCCGACCAACCCTAGACCACGCCGTCGGCAGGGGCGGGCCCACTTCAATTCATGGGTATTCAGTTGAATACCCATTATTTTTGTCAAAAGATTTCATATATATAGTGTATATTACGTACATGTATGAAAAAAGAAGTAAACTGAGACAATATGTGAGGCTAACAAGCCTTCAGTCCACGTTCTGGGTGCGCTGGCTGGTTCCCTCCCTTCCCACCCCACGTGGCCCAGTAGCCCACGGCAGTAACTTCTTGCACGCTCGCAGCCCATTCAAAAATAATTGCAGCCTGCGTTGTTGCGCTGAACTCGTTTGATCAAACAAACCGTCGTGCCACCTCCCGAAATCCCCAATTCTGATCGCACCCCATCCTCCCACACGTGACCACGTGCAGCGGCGCATCCAGCCATGGCACGGGCGCAAAACGGCAGGGCAGGCGTGGTCGTAGCTGCGGGCCGGCGGGCGGCGGCGCGGTGCAGACATCTCGCATCCGGCATGGGCGTTTATAAGTCCAAATTTCCTACCTCAGCACTCCGGATCAGGATAAATGGCCTCGGCCGCATTCCGCTTGCTAGGCAGCT
>LR738712.1:786487723-786522049 GCA_902687465.1 Secale cereale | reverse complement strand
CCCCCACAAGTACAAACAGTAAGTTATTGTCTAATTGGCTTTCTGTTTCAGCATATTGAAACTTCAGATTTGTTTGCACTTAGCAGTGAATTTATGTGTTGTTTACACAACAAACTGAGATTTTAGAAGTTATTACGTAGTCCAATACATTAATATTGCTTGCAATTTGCGATGCGAATTTGCAATTCGAGAATATGTTTGAATTATGAATTTGTAACAACAAACATTACTTATAAAAGATAGCACTATGAAACTTGAGGTTTAAAACAACCATCACCTTTTCAAATTTTGAATACACACTCTTCAAATCCTGGGCCCGCCCCTGGCCGTCGGGCGGCCATGGCCAAGCCAGGGAAGCACGACACTGAGGCATCATCTTCTTCAGGCCCGCGCGTCGCCGCTGGCTTGACCATCGCTCGGTGCGCCGCCGGGACACGGACCACCCATATGTGAAGGTAGAGGTGTGCCAGCGCTACTAGGATACCTCCACCCTGTTGTCGTGGTCGGACGCCCACCTATCGACCGGCTGGCACATGAGCCCAGATCGGGTGCCAGTGTCGGCCATTCCGGTGAACGGTCACATGCGACTCCTCGAGATCAAATACCGCTATGCCTTGTTGTCGTCGAATCTTGTTGATGATCCCAGGTACACCGGCACGTCCTCAATTTGGGTCACTTGGTTCTGGGATGAGCACGAAGTGCGCCAGCAGACCTTATTTGCTGGCCATCCTAGCCTAGTGCGGTCACGTTCTAGGGCACCGTGTCCTCCAAGCCCTCCCCGTCTGCGCTTTAGGGCATGACTGAGCGGACGTGCGCCCTCGCCGCCCCCACCTAGCACCAGATCCACATCAGCCCATGATGGCCGAGGAGGAGAAGGAGCTGCTGAGGAGGGTCATGACGGACTCAGTGATGGAGTTTGAGAACGCCTAGTGGGATGGTCTGGAGGTGCAGATCGTGCTTTCGCCCGCCGGGGATGTTGTTTTCCCCGATCTAGAGGAGGTAGACGACGCAGAACCCCAGTGGAACTCGGCGGTGGTGGGGCCGTCCTGGTCGTGGACTTCAACCTTGTCGTGTACGCCAGTGTTGGTGTCTGCGTCGGCCGTGTTGGTTGGCACCGACACATGATCACCGCTCGATGTGCCACCACCGCCGCCCCTGCAGTGCAGCCGCCACAGGCGGCTGCAGCCCACCTATGGCCGCCGCCTCCGTTCGTCGACCTTTGCGCGGACGAGGAAGACTGCAGACAAGACAGTGGCGACCCCATGCAGTGAAGACGATGGCGACGACTTTATTTTTTATAATAATTTTGAGTTTGTTTGATTCATGATGAACAGTTCGCCATGACTTGGACATTAATGTAATATATATAGTTATCATTTAGATTACTTTTTATCTTATTTTTTTTGTTTGAATTTTAGTTTAAATTTGGATGCTTTCGTCAAATGCGACGGGCCGTCGGGTGCGACAACCGGTGGACGACCGCAAATTGGCACTTGTATCCGTTTTGCCGACCCAAACAGACAGAATCAGAATAAAGCGGGTGTCTGTTTCCGACAACTATTGGAGTTGGCCTTAAAACACACAGCCATAGAGCAGGTATAGGAATCTGTTACCCATGTTCGGCCCATTATCCCTGGACTAGGCCGGGCCGGCTTATAACAGTAAGATGGAAATATCGAGGCTGTGAAGGCTGCGCTGCTGATTCTCGGAAAAAAAGAAGGCTGCGCTGCTCATCCGAGAGCTGGAAGAATCGGCGGCGCCGCCGCGGGAGATCGACGCGCATCCTTCTCCATCTTCCTCAGCGTCGGCCGCCGCTGCTTCCTCGTCCTGTACGCCTCCTTCTTTCTGCGTCCCATCCCGTTTCTCTTTACCTGCGGATGTTGCATCAGACCCGCCTGCATCTGCAAGATTAAGGCATAGATGTATTCTGCTTATTCTCGAAGAAGAAGTACAATCTAGATTGACACTTTCCCTGCTTTAGATGTCCAACATTGCAGATAATGATAGAGGGTGTCCGTCAGTAATTGTCAATTTGCTAGGAAAATCATATGTGCTCTGCTTTAATTTTTCAGTCAGTATCAACATTCGCCAGATACAGTATTAGTTTGAGAAATACTAGGCGATTGTTGTGTGTAATCTGTATGAACAAAGATCTATATGAAACTTCAACAACCTGTCCATCCAACTTCCCCATAAAATTTGGACAGAGATCCAGAGACATGCCTTCATCATTGTTGATCTTATTCTGAGCTTCTCGGGAGTGACAACTCAATGCGATTAGTACCTCTGTTCAGTTCAGTGTATGATGGTAACGTAGTGTCGTGTTGATGTCCTGACGAGTAACGACACGCACCAGTCATGGTTTTTAGAATCTTGGTAGCTCATCTTGCTAACTCATGTTCTTTTTTATACTGTTATAATACCTTGTTTCACATGCCTAACCTTTTTCTTGAATTTTGTGTCGAACAGGGAGAGCGCCATGGTGCAAGTAATGGCCAACAGGACATGTTCTGCTTCTGTCTCCTCACTCTTTGCTTCATCTCGGCCACAAGGATGGGCAGAGCTCCCGGACGACCTGCTCCGACCCGTTGTCGCTCTACTACGTTCGTTCCGTGACCTCCTCGCCTTCGGTACCACTTGTCGTCATTGGTGTGATCTCCTCTCAGCACAAAGGTCCTCTGTCCAGCCTCTGCTCCTCCACCCCAATCTCCGTACCGATGGTGGACAGTCTCTCTCGCATAACTGCTGGACATTATTCCACAAATGCACATGGAGATTGGCTGACCCTGCTGCCACCTCATCCTCTCGCAGTTTTCTTTCCTTGAGTGACCTCAGAAGCATGACCTTTCTGCGCTACTCCCATGGTCAGCTCATCTTCTACGAAAACAATGGGTTCCATATTGTTAATCCATTCAGTGGCACTAAGGTTGGTCCTCCTTCCCTCCAGTCAGTTCACTTCACATGCATCAGCTATGTCACCTTAACTGCCCCTGTTGCATCCGCTGATTCGCATCTCCTTGTCGGTGCTGGAGCCTGTCTTTTCCTGTGGCGCATCCGGAGCGACTCTTGGACAAAACACAGTCCTAAAGTTGGTCGTTTTTCGATTGCACGAAATGTGGCCTTCAAGGGCAAGACATATGCCCTCGGGTCTTTCGGGTGGTTCTTGTCAGGCTCATTTCTGGGAAATAAATCACAGAATAGCCTTAAGTCACACTGGCTCCCAAGGACAACCAGTGAACAACCTTGATATAGATAACCAGTACAATACAATAATATTACACAGGGTTGAGTCAGGGTGACTCAACAATTTTATTACAACTCAACGCACTAAGGTGGCGGAATGGGACAGTGGGTAGTGGGACTCATCACTGATATGATAGCATAGAGTCAAGCGTCAGTGTGAGGCTTGACTATTTTATTGGTGTGGCGGAAGCTTGACGGATGATACAAGTGATAGACTCCATGACACAGGTGTGCTGACTGGGAACCTTCTAAGCGTCGGCCTCGCTAGCGCAATTCTCCTCCAAAAGCTCGTCCTCCTCCAAGTCTGGCCAAGTAAATAGCCAGGGACAAGCCAGTGAGTACTTTTGAATGTACTCGCAAACATTATGAACATAAGATATATTGAATGCGAATGCCATGGTAACTGAACTACATGCATGCAACAATTATCAAAACTTGGCTTGGTAAAACATGGTTAGTACAGAAATAAATATTAGTGTCAGCAATATATAAAAAAAATAAGAGAAAAACCGGTCGGGTGTCAAGTGACACCACAGTAGGACTTGAAAAGAAATGCCAGTCGGGTATCCACAAGAGTAGTGGCGTGATAAACCGCCTGACACTCGAGGGACGCCACAAAAGGACTTAAAAAGAAATGCCAGTCGGGTATCCACAAGAGTAGTGGCGTGATAAACCGCCTGACACTCGAGGGACGCCACAAAAGGACTTGAAAATAAATACGAGTGTCCGGGGTAGTCTAGCCAGCCCCTGAGACACTCTGGAAGTAAAATAAAATCAGAGGGTTGTCCATAAGCATAACTTTCATCATAAATAAATTCATGACAATACTAACTGCGACCATGCAAACATGAACATGCTCAAGTATATTATTTTCCTCCAGAGACTGACACCGGGACCGATACTTGACCCACCCAACCAAGTCCTTGACCGTGGACGCGGCTATTCGAATAGAGATAACTCTGCAGAGGGTGTACTTTTTACCCACGCGCATGGGATTTCCTTAGTCAGCACCGTGCACTGGCTAATACCCAATACGGACTTTGGGTTGAAAACACGCCTGACGCGTACACACCGACCGGATGCCAGGACTCACCCAAAGCATCGCTCCAGAAACCTTAAGTCAGGGAGGCTACAACCTCCGAAAAGCATGGGATCACTATTAAACGCGCGGATTACAAGGGGTGCCCCCCTCTCGGCTACAACCGGAAACACCCATGCCCCTGACCCGATGTCAGGCTACAACCTTCATCGTAGTTCTCTGGGTGATGTGCACCCGAACAGGGGTTATCAACTTACTAAGCCGTACCCTCCTTTCGGAAGGACCCGTGGCAGCACGGTGTACAGCTAGGTGTAACAACAAGACTCGATCTAGGCCGACTCCGGAGGTGTTATTAAAATATCACCGGTATTCTATATCATTACCACAAGACACCACTGTGTCAGTAAAGGACCGTGCCCACCGGCACGTCCAAACCAGCAGCAAAAATTCAGCCATCAAGTAACCACATGCATGTTAGAGATGCTAGTGTGATATGCAAGCAAAGGAAAAAGGTGACATGACCATGCATGCACATGTGATATAACATGCAACATATGTAGTGCAATTCCAAATTATGTAACCATGCAAGGTGCAAACACCGTATCCCAGGTTCCAATAATGCTTGCCTTGTCCAAAATAGTCAGGAGAAAACCCCTCTGAATTTCCAGCAAAAGATCCTTCTTCTTTTTCTGAAAATTCAAATTTGAATTCGAATAAGAATTCCAACACAGAACAGAAAATGTTCTCAAAATATTTTTAAATAAATCTTAAAAAAAACTAGAGAGGAAAAGCAGAATTTAGCAAAAAGAATCAACTTATTTGGATTTATAGTTTAAAAGTTATCAACTTTTTAAAACCAGGGGTCTTTCTGCAAAACAGAAGCCCCTGAGCTGTTTTAAAAGAAAAACGGTTCGGCCTCAGTACGTTTCCCAGTAGAGAAGACGTAAACAGGAAAATACGTTTTCCTTTAAGCCGCCGAAAAAAGAGAGGGAGCTGACGGGTGGGGGCCACCCGTCAGGTTTGAAATGAGCGCTCGCGCGCGTGTACAGAGAGGAGGCGGCGATCGCCGGCGACGATCGCCGGGGTTTCAGAGCCCAACGCTGGTCGCAACGTGACCAGCGTGGACTTCCGCATCCGTGGGTGGTGGAGGTGGCCACCGGCGATCACCTGAACGGCGGTGAGCTCGACGCCGGCGGACGGTGGCTCGGGTGGAGTTGGGGCTCGTCGGAGAGGGCTTTGGGGTTGGAATTGGCTGAGGGGTTCGACGTGGTGGTGGAAAAGAGGAGGACTGGCGGAGTTTGGGTGGCTCTGGTGGAGTAGGGGTGAGGTTTGGTTCATGGGCAGAGGCGGCGGAGCGGTGGCCGGAGAGGGAGAAGAAGACCCCCTCGTGGTCGGGTGAGTGGCGGGGAGGGTGATTGGGTGGTGGTGGAGGCGATGGGTGGTGTTAGCCGTGCTCGGGGGCCCCTTTTATAGGCGAGCTGAGGGTGGCCGAGACGGCGGATGACGCCGGAGTTAATGGGGCCGCCGTGGTCGGTTTTGGCCGGTGGTCAGGGGTGGTGAAGCATTTAAGGGGTCGGTGGAGTACGCCGGAAACCTCAGCTTGGACGGGCTCGGGCTCGTTGGCCTCGCCCGCGTTGCGCTGTCCCGTACGGGTGCGGCGGCGTCGTCAGCTCCGGCGACTGCCACACGGGCCCGGGGCGGCGTGGTCGGCGCGTCTGTTGCGCAGAGAGGCGAGGGAGAGCGACGCGTGGGCGGGAGAGTAGGTAGGGGAGATGTGGCGCAGTGAATGGTGGCCGGTGGCCGAGGCGATCCGCTCGGCCTCGCCGTGGATGAGCTCGGGGTGGCTGCACCGGCCAGCGGCCAGCTCACCGGCGTGGAGAGGCTGGGCGATGGGCCAGGGGGAGCGGCGGCATTGAAGGCGGGCGACGACGCCGTGCGGGAGGGGAAGGAGAGGAGTGCACGGCATCGCCGGCCCCTGTCGACTGAATTAGTTCAGTTAACTGAATTAAATTCAGTTATGAATAGTAAGCAAGCCAAGTGTTTGATGAAATGCTATAGGGTGTTAAGTATCTTAGTTGATCATGAGATTTGCTGTGGTGGTGTGTGGTTGCTCAAAAATGAATTTGCCAGAAGGCCAAAAATTTTGGTGGAGTTTGGAAATGATTTGGAGCAGGAAAAATGATTTCTGGACCAAATTTGAATTGAATGGAATTTGAATTTTTTGAACTGTGGGACCAAATGTTTTTGAAGAAATGGGTTAAGGGTACCATATATATGCAGGGATAATTTTGGTGGTGGCAAAAGAGTCATAGAAAATATAGTTCCTTTGTAATGTCAAGAAACTATGATTATTTCAAATTCCATTCTTTGGAATTTAAAATATATAGGAGGAATATTTTTGTGGAGTGGAAAAGAGTTGAATAATATCATAGAAGGTGTGCATGACTTGAGAGGTAAAACTTGGAGTGGCAGAAAAATATTTGGAGTGGTCTAGGGTGCTAGGAGAGGTGGAAAAGACTTTTGCCTTTAAATTTAAATAACCAAAACCAAAAATTCTTTAAAAAAATAGTTTTGAAAACCTCCAAAATAATTAAGTCAAATAAATTCACCCTTCAAACAGAACCTCCCAAGAAAATTTTAAATCCTAGCTAAAATTTGAAAAAGTTTTCAAAACTCCAAATGAATATTTTTGGGGTGTTACAACACCTACCCCCTTAAGAAAAATCTCGTCCCCGAGATTTCAGCTGTCTCTCAAACAGGTACGGATACTCAGTCCTTAAGTGATCTTCTCTTTCCCATGTTGCTTCTTCCTCGGTGTGATTGCTCCATTGGACTTTGTAAAATTTTATTACGTTTTGCCGGGTCCTCCGTTCAGACTCCTCCAAAATCCTTATAGGACGTTCCCGATAGGTAAGATCGGGTTGAAGATCTAACTCTTGGTGCTGAACTTGCTTTTCCGGGTTGCTCACACATTTCCTCAGCTGAGATATATGGAACACATCGTGGATATCTGATAATTCTGCCGGTAATTCCAGTTGATAGGCAACCTTGCCCCTTCTTGCGGTTACTTTGAACGGCCCAATAAATCTTGGTGCTAATTTCCCCTTGACCTTAAATCTCTGTAGCCCCCTTGTCGGAGATACTCTAAGATATACATAGTCATTGGGTTCAAAATGGACCTGGCGGTGTTTTTGATCATAATAACTCTTCTGTCGGCTTTGAGCTGCCCTTAGTCGGTCCTGAATAAGCTTTACTTTGGTTTCTGCCTCTGTTAGTATTTCTGGTCCAAAAATTCGGCTGTCTCCGGTTTCAGACCAATTTAATGGGGTCCGGCATCGCCGTCCGTATAACGCTTCGAAAGGTGACATTTTTAGACTAGCTTGATAACTGTTGTTGTAGGAGAATTCTGCATAAGGCAAACTATCCTCCCAACTGACTCCGTGGGTAAGCACACATGCTCTCAACATGTCTTCCAATATTTGATTTACCCGCTCTGTCTGTCCTCCGGTCTGCGGGTGATATGCTGTGCTGAAAGCCAGTTGTGTGCCTAAGGCTTGCTGTAGATGTTCCCAAAATCTAGAGACAAATTGGGTGCCTCTGTCAGAGACTATTATCTTGGGTACCCCGTGTAGACAAACAATCCGGGAAAGGTACAACCTGGCTAGCCTCTGTGTTGAGTAGGTGGTCTTTACCGGAATGAAATGTGCTACCTTGGTTAGCGAATCTGTTATTACCCAGATAGCATCATTCCCATGGCGTGACCTTGGCAAACCAACAACAAAATCCATTCCAATTCTATCCCATTTCCATTCAGGCACCTTAATTGGTTGCAACAACCCTGCTGGTCTCTGGTGCTCTGCCTTCACACGTTGGCAGGTATCACAACATGCCACATATATGGCTATATCCCTTTTCATCCCGTGCCACCAAAATCTTTCTTGTAGATCCTTATACATTTTGGTCCCTCCGGGATGAATGGAATATGGAGTGGTATGCGCCTCTGCCATTATCCGCTGTTTTAATTCTTCAATGTTTGGTACGCACAATCTCTGTCCAAACCAAATAACTCCTTGGCTGTCTTCAATAAATTCGGGCGCCCTGCCCAGTTTCATCTTTCTTCTAATCCCTTCAATACTTGGGTGTCCCTTTTGGGCTTCTCTGATCTGGTCCTCTAAAGTTGGTTTTATTTCCAACTGGGAAATGGTCCCTTCCGTGACTAGTGCCATGTTGAGCTTGGCAAATTCCTGGCTGAACACATGTTGTGAGAGTTGTACACTGCCATCACCGGCGCATGGATTCCTACTGAGGGCATCTGCCACAACATTGGCTTTACCTGGGTGATAGTGAATTCCTACGTCATAATCCTTAATTAGCTCAAGCCAACGTCGTTGTCTCAAATTCAATTCTGGCTGAGTGAAAATATACTTAAGACTTTTGTGGTCCGTGTATATCTCACATCGGTTCCCCAGAAGATAGTGTCGCCACTCTTTGAGTGCGTGTATTACTGCAGCAAGTTCCAGATCATGAGTGGGGTAATTTTCTTCATGTCGCCGTAGCTGTCTTGAGGTGTAAGCCACCACTTTTCCTTCCTGCATTAACACACATCCAAGGCCTTTCCCGGATGCGTCACAATATACCTCAAAATTTTTGTGCACATCGGGCACAACCAGAACTGGTGATGTTGTTAACCTCTTTTTCAACTCCTGAAAACTCTTCTCACAAGCTTCAGTCCATTCAAACTTCTTGTCTTTCTTGAGTAACTGGGTCATGGGTTTGGCTATAGTGGAGAACCCTTCAATAAACCTTCGATAATAGCCCGCTAGACCAAGAAAACTTCTGACTTCCGTTACGCTTGTGGGTTGCTTCCATCCCAAAACATCCTTTACTTTTCCTGGGTCCACAGCGATTCCATCTTGGGTCAACACGTGCCCAAGGAAACCAACTTCTCTCAACCAAAATTCACATTTACTGAATTTGGCGTATAGTTGATGTTTCCTTAACTCTTCCAGTACTATCCGAAGATGCTGCTCATGTTCTTCGGGTGTCTTGGAGTAAATAAGTATGTCATCGATAAATACCACCACAAATTTATCCAAATATTTCATAAAAACCTTGTTCATGAGATGCACAAAATATGCCGGGGCATTGGTTAACGGCATTACTGTGAACTCATATAATCCATATCTGGTAGTAAACGCCGTCTTAGGTATGTCTGTCGTCCGAATCTTTAGCTGATGATAACCTGATCTTAGGTCTATTTTCGAGAAGACTTTAGCTTCTGCTAGCTGTTCAAACAAATCGTTGATTCTGGGCGGTGGATATTTATTCTTGATAGTGACCATATTAAGTGCCCTGTAATCAATACATAGCCGTAGGGTACCATCCCTCTTCTTGGCGAATAAAACTGGCGACCCCCATGGTGATGAGCTGGGTCGAACGTAACCTTTCTCCATCAATTCCTTAATTTGCTTCTTTAATTCTGCCAATTCCGTTGGAGCCATACGGTACGGCTTCTTGTATATGGGTGTCGTTCCGGGTGCTAGTTCAATAACGAACTCAATTTCGCGGTCCGGAGGCATTCCTGGTAACTCTTCAGGGAATACATCAGGATACTCACAGACTACAGGAACCTTACTTAATTCCACCGTATCCACTTGATTTATTTTCCCTGGTGATGTGGCAATCTTCCTTGTACCCACCGTTATTGTCTTTCCTTGGCAATTGGTGAGAGTTACCGTGCGGTTATAGCAGTCTATGAAACCTTTGTTTGTGGTTAACCAATCCATTCCCAGAATAATGTCCAAGTCAACTGCGTCCAATACGATGAGATTGGCTAAGAATCCCATTCCTTCAATTTCGATACTCACATCCTTGCAGTACCATTGAGTATTTTGCTTTGATCCCGGGGACTGTATAACCATGGAATTTTGCAAAGGCAAAAAGGGAAACTGATTCTTCGAGGCAAATCTTTTAGAAATGCAAGAGTGGGAAGCTCCGGAATCAAATAAAACTGTAGCATCTACTGAGTTGGCGGGGAACGTACCAAACACGATATCCGGTGCGTTCTGAGCTTCCTCAACAGTCACGTGGTTGATATGTCCTTGCTTGTGGTTGTTATTGGGGTTGAAGTTATTGCGTCGCGGAGCGGTGGTCGCACCGCGGCCATTGTTGTTGTTGTTGGCTTTGGGAGGGTTGTTTCCCTGTTTTGGGCACTGTTTAGCATAATGCCCCTCTCCTCCACAGGAATAGTAGGTGACTCCAGGATAAAAACCTGTATCCTTGGTCCTATTGTGGAATGCACTGCGGTTCTGTGGTGGAGCTATAGTCGCTGGTCGGGTTATTGCTGGCCTTTGAACATCATTCCTGGGCCTGTTGTTGCGAACCTGTATTGACTGGTTCATGCGACGCTTGCGAGCCTCATCCATATTGCGGTGTTCATTTTCCAGGATAATAGCCTTATCAACAAGTGTCTTAAAATCTGGAAATGTATGAGCCACCAGCTGGCACTTTAGAGATGAGATGAGTCCGTCGAGAAACTTTTCCATCTTTTTGTTCTCTGTCATATACTCATCGTTGGCGTATCGGGCCAACTGAGTAAACTGATCCAGATATTGGGATACTGTGGAGCCCCGCTGTCTGAGATCCTCAAATTCCCTCTTCTTCAATTTCATAATGCTATTAGGGATATGTGCTCCCCGGAAGTTCTCCTTGAATTGCTCCCATGTCATATTTGCTCCGTCAGGATGGGTGTGACATAAGTTTTCCCACCACGAAGCAGCCGTCCCAGAAAAATAGTGCGGTGTGTACAGCACCTTTTCCTGGTCAGTACACTGAGCAATGACCAATTTTCTTTCCATGTCTCGAAGCCATTCGTCTGCCTCTAGTGGCTTGTCAGTGTGAGTGAAGATCGTCGGGCGGGTCTTCTGTAACTCAGACAGTTTGGACCTGGGCTGCTGTTGTTCTTGGTGATTTCCCATGTTAATCAAATGTTGCATCATCTCCTGATGCTGTTGCTGACTCTGCTCATATAGGCGGCACACTTGTGAGAACGCTGATTCACTGCTTTGCTGACTTGTCTGCCCTTGAGTAAAATTATTTCCCATCTGTCCCAAGTTGTTCTCAGGCGGAGTTGGCATAGAACGGGTCCAGGGATGATGCATTTTCTTTCTGGGGTATTTGCATAACACCAGAGAAAAGAATCAAATAGCAGAAAATAAAATTTCCAAATAAGTTTCCCCCCCCCCAAGACAAGGTAAGACAAGGAAGCCAGTTATATTACACAGGTAGTTTAATTATACAGGTAGGAGTTAATTATACAGGATATAACTATACGGATGCATGCGGAAACTTTATCATACAAGATCACTTATTTCTACTAGCGCACTCTCCGCGCTCTCATCGACCTGCGGTCCTAACATTGCTATCTTACAAAGGATAGGCAGAACAGGAGATAAATATATTACATCCGTGCTCTCAAGCGGTCATCTGGTGAGAAAACTGCGTTCGTCCACACAGCTCATCCTAGGTCCTGCTGAGAGTGAGACTCAGACAAGGCACCCAGGATGCGATCTCGCCCTCCTCCTCCTCCTCCTCCTCCTCGAGGATCGCCTCTAGTCGTGTGGTCGTTGATGCCGTGCCTGCTGGAGGTGGCACCATGCTCGTCAGTGGGGAAGCTCTGGTCGGAATGGGTGCGACCAGACGGCTAGCATCGCCAGTCGAGGTCGAGCGCTGAGCCGCGGGACTAGCCAGAGAAGTATTTGGTGGAGTGGAAGTGCGTGGAGCACGAGGCGAAGGAGAGCGGTACTCGCTCCTGCGAATAACTCTCGCACGAGACAAGTCCATCCGCGCAGTGAGGTAGTCATCCACCAGGGAGGTGAAAGCTGACTCCAAGGCCATGATGTACTGGACAAGTGGCTCGATAGCCAAATCCCTTTCCCCTATGGTGCAGGAAAAGGCATAGTGGCTAGTATAAGGAACGTGGCATGGTAGGTAGTAATAGGGACGGTTCTGCATAACAGGCAGGATGTCCCTGAGACGTGCGATAGCCTCACGTGCGGCCATCTGGATAGCATGCCTCTCGGTGGGCATGGCTCTCCCCATGAAGCGATAGTTGCGGAAAGACACGGAGACACCACCCCGAATATATACCGAAGCCTGGTACATAGTCAGGGTCTCTGAGATCTTGTCCGGGTAAATGACGTACTCCGGACGTCCGAGAGATCCCATCGCGTCCCTCGCGATGCTCGCGAGAAGGCTGGAAAATCCCGCAGGCTCGTTGGCGAAAACCTGCGATGGGCAGCTGCCACCAGCCATCTACAACAGTAGACAAAAAATCCAAGTAGCCATGTCATAAGTGTATGATGACTAAGGAAAATTTGCTACGATGCAAGAGATGCATGCTGGAAAAATGTCAGCACTGACTCGGTGACTAGCGATTGCCTAAAGCTCCTACAGTCAGCCTGGCTCTGATACCAAGGTCTGTCAGGCTCATTTCTGGGAAATAAATCACAGAATAGCCTTAAGTCACACTGGCTCCCAAGGACAACCAGTGAACAACCTTGATATAGATAACCAGTACAATACAATAATATTACACAGGGTTGAGTCAGGGTGACTCAACAATTTTATTACAACTCAACGCACTAAGGTGGCGGAATGGGACAGTGGGTAGTGGGACTCATCACTGATATGATAGCATAGAGTCAAGCGTCAGTGTGAGGCTTGACTATTTTATTGGTGTGGCGGAAGCTTGACGGATGATACAAGTGATAGACTCCATGACACAGGTGTGCTGACTGGGAACCTTCTAAGCGTCGGCCTCGCTAGCGCAATTCTCCTCCAAAAGCTCGTCCTCCTCCAAGTCTGGCCAAGTAAATAGCCAGGGACAAGCCAGTGAGTACTTTTGAATGTACTCGCAAACATTATGAACATAAGATATATTGAATGCGAATGCCATGGTAACTGAACTACATGCATGCAACAATTATCAAAACTTGGCTTGGTAAAACATGGTTAGTACAGAAATAAATATTAGTGTCAGCAATATATAAAAAAAATAAGAGAAAAACCGGTCGGGTGTCAAGTGACACCACAGTAGGACTTGAAAAGAAATGCCAGTCGGGTATCCACAAGAGTAGTGGCGTGATAAACCGCCTGACACTCGAGGGACGCCACAAAAGGACTTAAAAAGAAATGCCAGTCGGGTATCCA
Source organism: Secale cereale (assembly GCA_902687465.1). Classification (NCBI taxonomy): domain Eukaryota; kingdom Viridiplantae; phylum Streptophyta; class Magnoliopsida; order Poales; family Poaceae; genus Secale; species Secale cereale. The sequence goes on along the minus strand of LR738712.1, from coordinate 786,508,557 downwards.
CAAGAGTAGTGGCGTGATAAACCGCCTGACACTCGAGGGACGCCACAAAAGGACTTGAAAATAAATACGAGTGTCCGGGGTAGTCTAGCCAGCCCCTGAGACACTCTGGAAGTAAAATAAAATCAGAGGGTTGTCCATAAGCATAACTTTCATCATAAATAAATTCATGACAATACTAACTGCGACCATGCAAACATGAACATGCTCAAGTATATTATTTTCCTCCAGAGACTGACACCGGGACCGATACTTGACCCACCCAACCAAGTCCTTGACCGTGGACGCGGCTATTCGAATAGAGATAACTCTGCAGAGGGTGTACTTTTTACCCACGCGCATGGGATTTCCTTAGTCAGCACCGTGCACTGGCTAATACCCAATACGGACTTTGGGTTGAAAACACGCCTGACGCGTACACACCGACCGGATGCCAGGACTCACCCAAAGCATCGCTCCAGAAACCTTAAGTCAGGGAGGCTACAACCTCCGAAAAGCATGGGATCACTATTAAACGCGCGGATTACAAGGGGTGCCCCCCTCTCGGCTACAACCGGAAACACCCATGCCCCTGACCCGATGTCAGGCTACAACCTTCATCGTAGTTCTCTGGGTGATGTGCACCCGAACAGGGGTTATCAACTTACTAAGCCGTACCCTCCTTTCGGAAGGACCCGTGGCAGCACGGTGTACAGCTAGGTGTAACAACAAGACTCGATCTAGGCCGACTCCGGAGGTGTTATTAAAATATCACCGGTATTCTATATCATTACCACAAGACACCACTGTGTCAGTAAAGGACCGTGCCCACCGGCACGTCCAAACCAGCAGCAAAAATTCAGCCATCAAGTAACCACATGCATGTTAGAGATGCTAGTGTGATATGCAAGCAAAGGAAAAAGGTGACATGACCATGCATGCACATGTGATATAACATGCAACATATGTAGTGCAATTCCAAATTATGTAACCATGCAAGGTGCAAACACCGTATCCCAGGTTCCAATAATGCTTGCCTTGTCCAAAATAGTCAGGAGAAAACCCCTCTGAATTTCCAGCAAAAGATCCTTCTTCTTTTTCTGAAAATTCAAATTTGAATTCGAATAAGAATTCCAACACAGAACAGAAAATGTTCTCAAAATATTTTTAAATAAATCTTAAAAAAAACTAGAGAGGAAAAGCAGAATTTAGCAAAAAGAATCAACTTATTTGGATTTATAGTTTAAAAGTTATCAACTTTTTAAAACCAGGGGTCTTTCTGCAAAACAGAAGCCCCTGAGCTGTTTTAAAAGAAAAACGGTTCGGCCTCAGTACGTTTCCCAGTAGAGAAGACGTAAACAGGAAAATACGTTTTCCTTTAAGCCGCCGAAAAAAGAGAGGGAGCTGACTGGTGGGGGCCACCCGTCAGGTTTGAAATGAGCGCTCGCGCGCGTGTACAGAGAGGAGGCGGCGATCGCCGGCGACGATCGCCGGGGTTTCAGAGCCCAACGCTGGTCGCAACGTGACCAGCGTGGACTTCCGCATCCGTGGGTGGTGGAGGTGGCCACCGGCGATCACCTGAACGGCGGTGAGCTCGACGCCGGCGGACGGTGGCTCGGGTGGAGTTGGGGCTCGTCGGAGAGGGCTTTGGGGTTGGAATTGGCTGAGGGGTTCGACGTGGTGGTGGAAAAGAGGAGGACTGTCGGAGTTTGGGTGGCTCTGGTGGAGTAGGGGTGAGGTTTGGTTCGTGGGCAGAGGCGGCGGAGCGGTGGCCGGAGAGGGAGAAGAAGACCCCCTCGTGGTCGGGTGAGTGGCGGGGAGGGTGATTGGGTGGTGGTGGAGGCGATGGGTGGTGTTAGCCGTGCTCGGGGGCCCCTTTTATAGGCGAGCTGAGGGTGGCCGAGACGGCGGATGACGCCGGAGTTAATGGGGCCGCCGTGGTCGGTTTTGGCCGGTGGTCAGGGGTGGCGAAGCATTTAAGGGGTCGGTGGAGTGCGCCGGAAACCTCGGCTTGGACGGGCTCGGGCTCGTTGGCCTCGCCCGCGTTGCGCTGTCCCGTACGGGTGCGGCGGCGTCGTCAGCTCCGGCGACTGCCACACGGGCCCGGGGCGGCGTGGTCGGCGCGTCTGTTGCGCAGAGAGGCGAGGGAGAGCGACGCGTGGGCGGGAGAGTAGGTAGGGGAGATGTGGCGCTGTGAATGGTGGCCGGTGGCCGAGGCGATCCGCTCGGCCTCGCCGTGGATGAGCTCGGGGTGGCTGCACCGGCCAGCGGCCAGCTCACCGGCGTGGAGAGGCTGGGCGATGGGCCAGGGGGAGCGGCGGCATTGAAGGCGGGCGACGATGCCGTGCGGGAGGGGAAGGAGAGGAGTGCACGGCATCGCCGGCCCCTGTCGACTGAATTAGTTCAGTTAACTGAATTAAATTCAGTTATGAATAGTAAGCAAGCCAAGTGTTTGATGAAATGCTATAGGGTGTTAAGTATCTTAGTTGATCATGAGATTTGCTGTGGTGGTGTGTGGTTGCTCAAAAATGAATTTGCCAGAAGGCCAAAAATTTTGGTGGAGTTTGGAAATGATTTGGAGCAGAAAAATGATTTCTGGACCAAATTTGAATTGAATGGAATTTGAATTTTTTGAACTATGGGACCAAATGTTTTTGAAGAAATGGGTTAAGGGTACCATATATATGCAGGGATAATTTTGGTGGTGGCAAAAGAGTCATAGAAAATATAGTTCCTTTGTAATGTCAAGAAACTATGATTATTTCAAATTCCATTCTTTGGAATTTAAAATATATAGGAGGAATATTTTTGTGGAGTGGAAAAGAGTTGAATAATATCATAGAAGGTGTGCATGACTTGAGAGGTAAAACTTGGAGTGGCAGAAAAATATTTGGAGTGGTCTAGGGTGCTAGGAGAGGTGGAAAAGACTTTTGCCTTTAAATTTAAATAACCAAAACCAAAAATTCTTTAAAAAAATAGTTTTGAAAACCTCCAAAATAATTAAGTCAAATAAATTCACCCTTCAAACAGAACCTCCCAAGAAAATTTTAAATCCTAGCTAAAATTTGAAAAAGTTTTCAAAACTCCAAATGAATATTTTTGGGGTGTTACAGTTCTACATCATTCACTTGTCACCCAGTCTCATTATTCAGAAGTTTAAAGTTGTGTTTGACGAAGATAAAACCGAAGATCTCTGTTCAGCAAATGACAAAGCATGGCTAGTGGTGTGTGGTGACACGCTTCTCTTGATCAAACTTGTGGATGCCGGAAGAAGGATGCGCTCGGAGGCCTTCCAATTCATGGCCTTCAAGCTTGAGTCAGTGGACACCATGACCAAGAAGGCAAGGTGGGTGAAGGTGAACAAGTTAGATAACTGGGCCATCTTTATCAGCGTTGACGAGCGATGCGAGGCGTTGCCGTGCATGAACCCGGAGGGATGGGGAGGGAGGAGCAACCACATATACTTCCCAAGTTATCAGTCTGAAAAACCTTGGGCTGCAGTCCAACTATGGAAAATATGTTATTACGATTCGACATGTTTGCAGCTATTCAACACTGGAAGACCATACATGAAATTGGAGTCAACCTGGGTCTTCCCCGCGCGTTTCCTCGTTCCGTCCTGCGATGATCTTACGGCCGTGAGCGCGGTTGGTGATTAGCTTCTGATACAGCTTTAGTGGGAGGATTCTACCATGACGCAGTTGCAGGATGAGTAGTTCACTGAATCTTCTTGACGTGTTTCAAAACTTGCATTACAAACCGAAGTTTAGATTAAGTTATCAGATTATGTACTCTTCTATTTCCAATCTGCGGCGATTACAAAGGACCCATATGTCTTATTTCTCATCTATTACAGATTGTGGAGTTTCCTTGTACTTGGGCACTTGATAACATGGGCTAGGCCTGTAACTTCTCTTTCATACATAGATACCTAAGGTGTTGGTACTGAAACAGAGTAATTGTACTATGGTTATTCATTATTCACATGATGTGCTTGAGCATATGACAGTCTCATTGGGTGGAAATGTGAATATTGAAAACATAGCTACAATTTTGAAACTGAAAATCGTACGCCATTTTCGGCTGGAGAGTTGCAAGGTCACCGAGAATTGGAGTGAGGATGCAAGTCCATAGACATCAGGTTAATATAAACTGCAAGTTCAGCCAACAAACATATAAGCAGCATCACAAAGTTTATATTTCACACCAACAAAGACTAGGCAGACAGTGTTCCACAACCAAACAGCTCCGCATTTGTACGTAGCTTCAGCAAACAGCTCTGCGTGCATTTGATTATCTCTGTTTAAAAGGAGATCAAGCTACAGATAAATGTATGGACCAAACAAATCACATAACTAAAATAAAAGCCCAGGCACATCTGACATGGTGCACACAAAAAATGCTGAAGAGTGATATCAAGACGCAGGAAGCTAGTATTGTTTCAGGATGCAGACCCTTATCTCTTGTATGCAAAATAGGAGTAATTAACAAGGTTCAGCAAAAACAGCAACATGTAGCACAAGTTTTGCCTCCAGGAACGTGCACTGGGTAGCAAACAGAGATTATTACAAATCTTGAAGTACTCCGTCAGAGGAGCGGAAACTAGGAGGAACATAGCGACCGAACACAAAAAAGTCCCCAAGTGCATCCAGCAACAACAAGACAACTGTGTCGTACAAAGACACGATCTCATACCCAAGCTGCAAAGGATGTAGGATTGCGAGCAAGATGAGCATTGATCGTCGCAAAACAAGGTTCGGGCTCCAACTCCTCATTTTGGTTGCCATCTACTGGGTATGAAAATACTCGAGCGTTTTCATCCAACTGGTAGACAAGGCCACCCCTTAGACCCATCCTCTCTGGGTTCACTAAGTGTCGTGGATGTCCAATACGTATATCGCCAAAGAAGAACGCCCACTTCTTTAAGCCTCCCTCTTCTACTCTCACATACTTTGCAGGTTCAGCTGAGAAGTCAATGGAGAAGGCTTCCCCGTTACGACCAAGTAGGAGAAGTGTGTCTTCACAAGCCACCAAATTTCCGGAAAGCACGTACGGGTCCATATAATCTCTGCAATCAACTCTTAGTACCTCAACATGAAACTGAGGTGCCAAATGCACAGTGTATAGTTTTTGACGTATCCTCATAATGATCTGGCCTTTGAAGGACACCATCTCCTTGATCAAATGTGCATTTAGCAAATCGCAGTGCAACCAAGAGGGGCTCCCAAATGGCCAAGCGTATAGGCAGTGCGGGCTGCTGACAAATAGATATGAATCTGGTGACGCTTCCGGAGATATGAAGGTTTTGTAGCATAGTTGATTTAATGGGAAAGGTGGTGCTGCAACCGTAGTGCCAGTGAGAACGTCCATAATGACAAGGGATCTGTCGCAGCAGAAAATCGCATGACCATAAGAACATTTGACGACTGCCATTTTGTCCAAAATACTTGGAGGGGTCAAGCGACACAACGGGGTACTTGGATATACAGGATCAATGAGCTCCCATGTGTTTCCAATGTTCGAGCCAGCTGAGCTTGTCTGGTCGGCACAGTTCCGCAAAATAACAGGTGGGAAGAGCTTGCCTAAGGTTGATTTGATTGACATGAATGCAGCATACCAGCTAGGGCAGGTGGCGATGAATGCAAGAAGCTCACGAGTTGAACCCAACAGGACAATGATGGAGTGCAATAATCCATGTGGTAGGTCCGCCCAACCTTCGGGTCCAATCATGACACGGTGCACGGAGATGGGGGCGTTGGAGCTCCGGTTGATGTTTTGCATGATGTCAGCTTTGAATTCTGCATTAAGGATCATGAAAGGACAACAATTTTAGCAATGGACTTGAGTTAACTACTCCCTCCGTTCCCAAATATAAGTCTTTCTAGAGATTCCACCAAATGACTACGTACGGAGCAAAATAAGTGAATGCACACTCTAAAATATGTCTACATGCATCCGTATGTTGTATTTCATTTGAAATGTCTACAAAGACAAATATTTAGGAACGGAGGGAGTATATAATATAAATTACTATCATCATTTTAACTCACTTGGTACTACTACAGCTATTATAATTATACAAACACAATAAAAATGTTTGTAGAAACCATAAACATAATACACAGTACAGTAAAGACTACTGTATTGCCATCCAAATGTGCATGTGCCTCAATAAAATTCGATCATGATAAAATTCATTCACATTTGAAAAGAAAAGGCAGGTTATGTATTTTTCTTTCCACCGGATGTTATTTATATGTGTTGCGCAACAGGTTTGGCTCTTGTCTCCACCTCGATCCCGGGCCCGCATATACGCGATAAATTTCATAAAAATTGAAATTAAAAAGTGCAAGCAATATTGAAATTTTAAGATTGTTCTACACTGATAGTGGTAAACCCCTGAACTATTTCATATTTTTCATATAGTATAAACACAGCAGGATCGCACATCCACCAACAACAAACACTCAGATCCCCAAATCATCCATGGCAGAGTCAGGCTAACAAGAACAAAACTGCGATGAGCACGTCAGAAGAGGTCGCCCTAATGTGGTTGATGACGGGCCAAGGAAGATGATCCTGGGCAGCCTTGCGCGGTGGAGAACTATGTCTGACCGTGGACCGTGGCACCAGTCAGCGAATATATATTCTTGGCCAACCCATGAGACCATGTCCTACATGGAAATTGACTTAACCTAGATCATCGTATACTACAGATTTGGAATCAAGCTTGACTCAAACACGTGAACTCCTACTAGTACATGTACATGACTTTGGTTCGTCCCCAAAGAACTAAAGCCACGTGACATGCAAGCATCAACTACATCATGTTCCAAACAAAACAATCAAGATTATGCTAACACTAGCGCCGGCCCTGCACCACCAATGGCCGTCATGAGTTCCCAATTCCAGCAGGAGGTGGGGAAGGTCTCGTCCACGATACCGGCAATCACACCAAAGCTACTTGTAAGTACAAATCAGAGCAAGGGGGCAGAACTCGACATCAACTTGGTTCCTTCCCCTGCCGGGGCTGACCTCGGAGGATGGAGGTGATCCAAGGCCAGGCCTCCTCCATGAGTCCTACAACCAACAAGGAAAATGAAGTGGGCGAAGTCAACCTCAACAAGGCTCCTCCCCTACCCCGGTACCACGAAAGCCAAGCACCACAAAGATAGGAATAGCCTCAAGGGTAAGCCAAGGGAGGAAATTGATCAATCCCTGGTGAACACTGGGGCGGTGTTGGGTAAATGCATGGGACGTGACAGTGACTCTGGTAGTGACTTTAGGGCGACACCTAGTTACAAGGGTCCTGGTCTGAACCAGAAGGCATGAGGTGAGCGTAATGGAGGTGGCATGAGCAACATAGGTGTGTTAGGCGGTAAGGAAGCTATCGGCCCATGGGTTGCCGATGAATGACATGTGATAAGGAAGGTTGTTAGGAGAAATGAGCCGCCTGATCTAGAACTGTTGGGGCCTCGGGCAGTCCGGGATAGATGAAGTGCTAGTTTGCCTTGTGCGCGCATATACCACTTGATGATCGTTTTACTTTCTGAAACTCGCAATGTGAAAAGAATTTCAATAATCTTAGGTGGATGCTAGGCCACAAGAATTGTATTGTGCACTATGATAAGGGCAAGGTTGCCTTGCGTTGTTCTGAGATGAAAGAACTAAAATAAAAAGACTATCATATGATATGAGATACATCAATGTCTTAATTCATGATGATTCCCATGGCCCGAAGTGTCGGGCTACATGGTGAACCAAGGAGTTAGCAAGATGTCGCATCTGATGTTTACTCAAAATAATAAAGCCAAATGCTCATGAGCACTTGTTTATGATAGGTGATTTTCACGAGACGATGTGGCAGCATGAGCACTTCTCAGTAGCTTGGATATCCAAGAGAGAAATAGCAATTTTAGAGAAGCCTTGTTCTAGTGAGATCTTCATAATTGGGGTTATAAGGGGCCATCCTGAACATACGATATTAAGCAGTATGGCAAAAGCAATGTGACTGTCGTGTTGAAAGTGTGGTTGCATCGTCGTGTTGGTGTGATTTATTCAGAGTGAACAGTGGTACACAAATATGCTTCAACCACATTCCTCTATGGCTTTAATACGGGAGGCAGACCAATGTGCATAGCAACATGAAATCCTTTCGATATGAGTAGATATGGGAAAGAGTACCATCGCTGGAGGGAACTATTGAAGTCCCTAGCCGATGACTGCACTAAGCTGGGAGTGCTGCAGCAGGTTGTTTGGTCCTGCACATGAAAGATTTTGGGTTCATGATAAGGAGTACTCACTGGCTGAGAAGGAATATCATAGTTACATACCGAAGGCACCATCTTATTGGTTGCGGATGGTCTGGAAAGAATCTTAAGAAAGCGGGTCTTGAAAGGGAGGTTAATGCCTATGAAAAGTGATGGGAAGCATCGGTGTCTCTAAACTAATGTTTGTTGATGGCAACCTTTTGTTCTTCAAGGCCATAGGAAGAGAGGCGAGGGTAGTGAAGGACACTCCAAATCTGTTTCAAAGGTATACATGTTAGCTTCTTAGCCCAACTAAATGCTCTTTATTATTTAGTGAAAACTGTCCGCCCCATGTCCAGTAAGAGAAAAAGGTCAGCCTTGGACCTTGGTGTTGTGGCTTCCACTTTTGAGAGTAAATATTTGAGTTTACCAATCCCAGAAGGTAGGATGTTTGACTTGAATTTCAGTCGATCATGGAAAGGTTCACAAAAATGTGCAAGGACTGGATTGAAAAGTATATGGCCCATGCAGCTAAAGAGGTCTTGATCAAGGAAGTGGTTCAGGCGCTTCCCACTTACTTCTTTGGATTGTTCAAATGTCCTTGGGCTTTTTGCGTTAAGTATGAAGAACTTATCTGGCACTTTAGGTGGGTCAATGAGTAAGGACATCACAAGTCCATTGGCTCCCTGGTACCAACTCGTAAAACAAAAGAAGGAGGTGTTCTAGGATTTTGGGGTGTGCATATGTTTAACCAAGCTCTCTTGGCAATGCAAGGGTGGAGATTGATTCACAAGCCGGATAGTGTATGTTCTAGAGTCTTGAAATGAGAATATTATCCTCGTGTGGATATTCTGGACATGGTCATTTCCTCGCATGCATCGCCGGCTTGGAGTTAAGATACTCAAGGAAGGCATCATCTGGCGTATAGAGAATGGATGAAAAATTAAGATTGAGAGAGACAACCGGATTCTGAGACAGTATGGCCTCAGGTTGCCAAATTCACTAGAAACTCAAGGTTGAGGTGGGTTAACCAGTTGATTGTCTCGATAAAACATGAATGGAATATTAACCTTGTCCATAGGCTATTTTATGACTTCGATGCAGAGGAGATATTTTACATAAATCACTCTTCTACGTGATGGATGACTTGCTTATAAACTTGCCACCCAACTCAAATTCAGGTACAATTCCCCTGCTTCTAGCTCTTTAAGTGCTACATATAATTGGAGTATTTGGGTTGTGATTCGGAGAGCTAAGGTTCCAGAAAAGGTTAAGTTCTTTGGCTGGAGGTTGCTACTGGCTCACTCGCTACACAATTGTGTAAATTTATAAAGGCGCTCACTATAACACCATTTGTGCTATTTCTGGTAACAGTGTGGAACATGAATTCCAATCTCCACTGTGGCTTTGTGGTGTTGGCTAGTGTCCCATCAATATTTCTTTTTTTGAGGGAATTGGTGTCCCGTCAATACTTCATGCCCTCATGTCTAATGATTGCAATCAGTCTATAGTAATATACAGGTCTAGTGTTTTCCCTCAATAAAATAAAATAAACACAACTCGAAGATCAACTAAATTTTTACCTTAATTTCCAGAAAAAAAAACAGGGCGAGTTCTTCTCCTACCTTCTTCGATGCTGACAGCGGAGGAAGAAGTGGAGGCAACAACTACCTTCTTCGATGCCAGTCTGGGTAAGACGTGGCCATCAAAGACTGTATGTTGCTTTTCTCCATCGCCAATCATCATGTTTGCTCCAGATCTGGGGAAAACGGATGCCTTCGACCGCGGTGACTCCAAATCTGGATGCGGCAGGTCGCCCACACCTAGGACTCCAGATCTGGATGGGAACACGGTAGCCCACGCGGTTGTCACAACGCGTCATCCACCGCTCAACCGTGAGCGGTTCTAGCGCAGTCGGCGTGGAGGTCGAGGGGAAGGGGTAACATGTGAGGCGAGAGAGAGCGGGAGGGGGGAGGGATAGAGAGAAGGGAAGAGGGGGAGGGCGGCGTGTGGGTTTGTTCTTTATGGAAAAGTTTTATCGAAGTACCAAGGGGGGCCTTGTCAAACTTCGAGTGATTTTTCTTGCTTTTGGCAACTTTATACCTTACTCATATGAGGTGAACAAACTCTATTACTAAGAAAGGGAGGTTAGATTGTGCATGCTTGTGAATCACGCACTTGCTTTTCGACAAGTTGTATTCTCCCGTTTGGGAAAGGGTGCAGCACCTCCTTGTTCCCACTAGAAGATTAGGTGAAGGCTTAATAATAAAATAGGGAAGGCCCACCCTGAAATTCAACCGAAGAAGAGATTAGGTGGAGGCTTAATAGGAAATTAGGGGTCGGGATATCCTGCTGGGAACCTGCACGCAATATTATGCAGGGCCAACCAACGATGTGACACGTGTACTGTCAGGGATATTACTACCAGGTATAAACCGCCCAGGAGGGACCGGTTTATGTTATCAAAATTATTTTGAAGCCTAGCAGAACATAAAACAAGAGACTTTAGCCCAAGAGGTTTAGACCCAAGTGTTAGGGCCCATGGTTTGTAAACCGCCATACTATGTAACGTGAGATGTAAGATAGAAAGAGTAGAGACCGAGGCGGACACGTTTATGAGCCGGCCTCGGGACTCTGTAAACCGGACCGGGCGTCACCTCTTATATAAAGGGACGACCCAGTGACGGTTTAGGACAGACAACTACAGATCGAGACACAGGCAAAGCGGATACGCTCCTTGGTCATCGAAACCCTAGCAATACACACCAAACTAGACGTAGGCTTTTACCTTCATCGAAGGGGCCGAACTAGTATAAAACCCCTGTGTCCTCGTCCGCTTTAACCCCTTTAAGCTAACCCGTAGCAATGGCCTCACGACTAAGTCCTTTTGCTAGGACATCTGCCGTGACAAAACCACGACAGTTGGCGCCCACCATGGGGCTATCGCACGATGGTTTCGAGTTCTTGAAGGGCAGCTTTGAAGGACTCAAGGGCTACGCAGTGGGCCGGATGACTAAGAGCCGTCGCGGCAAGATCTACATCGACGATGCAGGATGGGGCCCCGAGGCCGATTCAATCGAATACGGGTACTGGGTCACCTTCGGCGGCATCCACGTCTTCATCGGCAAGATCAGCGAACCGGGCCCTGAGCTGGACATCTTCGCAACATCGTCGAGCCGGCTCAGCGTGCGAGACCTGCCCGGATTCAGCCCGTTGTGAAGCACGTCTTCGTTGGAGCAGTGCATGGAGTACAAACCGAGGACGGATCGGACTCTGGCGGCGAGACTGTTATCTATTCCGGCGATGAATCTTCTTCCGGAGAGACATAATCTTTATATCTGCTGCAGGACGGCCGATCTGAGGGATGTTCCGATGGTGACATTATTCCGGACCCCCTCGATCCGCCAAACCGGGTTGCTGTCTTCATGGCCGAATCACAACCTGTGCAGCAGTCCTCAACAACAGTGGCGTTGACATCAGACGCGATGGGAGCTAGAGCTGGAGATCCTCCCCCGTCGCCGTCTGACACTTTATCCGTCTTGGTCGATACTTTGACAGCGTTATTGACAGCAAAGGTAGCCCAGGCCAACAAGGAGTAGCATGATGCGGAGGTCGCTCAGGTGAAAGGCCGAATTGAACAAGCCAAGTTGGATCTGGCTGCTGAGAAAGCTAGGATGGCTACAAGGCAGGCGGAGCTTGATGCTCAAGCCTATCAACTTATGTTGGATCAGACCGCTTCACACGAGGTAATGATGAGAAGGCAACGATCTCGCTTGCCACCAGTTTATGAGGCAAGGAATCTCTTTAGCACGCCAGGAGCAGGAACCAGTAACCAGCCGGAGGTGAACCGGGGAGGAGCGTCGGGCATGGGAGCGTCGGTTCAGTCACCGACCGTAGAACCAACCCGCCAGGTTGTACCATCCCAACATGTACCCACCCCTCCTGGTCATTATTCTAATCCGTTGGATAACATAGTCGCCGCCGCTTCATGACTGGCCGCCCTTCCCATTGAAGGAACGTCCCCCATAGCAGTGGAGGCGCGACGGGCTAGGGAGTTGTTGGACACGGCGTTAACTCAACAGCAAGCTTATTCTCACAGCCGGTGGAGGGTTCATTCGATTCCCCGCCCAAGCCGGAGTTATACTAGACGTCTGGATGAACCGGCCGTATCAAGCAGTGCACGAAGACGTAATCCGCCAAGGCTGGACAATCCAGCAGGAGGAGAGGCGAACGCTCAGGACGTGATGGATCAGGCCAGGCAGCGCCGGGAGGCCGAGGTAACAGCACAGTACGAAGCCCGTCAGGCGACGCCGGTTTGTCCCACCACCACAGTTGAACCAGGGGTCATGTCCAGTTCCCTGGGAGTGCCTTGTCTTATCGCCACTTTACGGAACATGAAACTGCCCAAGGATTCAAAGGACCACGCAAAGTGCCCAATTACACGGCGGATCTGGCTCCGGAGGCATGGGTTGAGAGTTATGAGATGGCAATGGAGATGCTGGATGTGGATGAAGCACCATGCACCAAGTATTTCACAATGATGCTCGAAGGCACGGCTCGAACTTGGCTGAAGGGTTTACCGCCTAATTCCATCGGATCATGGGCCGAATTGCGGCGCCGGTTTATCAACAACTTCAAGGACACGTGCAAGCAGCCAATGTCTGTCGTGGATTTAGCTGCCTGCATTCAAGGGGAGCATGATTCTACAAGCAGTTGTGTGCGTCGAGTGTCAGAGATCTTGCATTCCTCCAGTAGCATCAACCCAAGCACAGCAGTGGTAACCTTGGAGGGCAATTGCCGGTTTGAACCCTTGCGCCTAAAGTTGGGACGGCTTAAGCGTGATTGTAATGACATGGGGACACTCATGGGCGCTTTAGTGAAGTATGGGGACTCCGATAATACCAAGCACCCAGACGCTGATGGAGATAAGTCAGGGAAGGCAGGCAAGAATGGTAAGGCACCGCAGCCCAACCCGGTGAATCAAGGATACAATGGTAAGCGTAAAGTGGATGGCAATTCGGATTTTGTGGCCAACACCAAAGCTCAGGAGGATGCGCAGCGCCGCAAGGGTAGACCGCATCCACGTAATGGCAGGCGGCCTATTAATCTGGAACGCCAGTTAAATGTGCCTTGCCCAAAGCACGGCACACCAGAAAAGCCGGCTACGCATCTCTGGAAAGACTGCTTTATTATGCAGGAATTCATGAACCGGAATAGGTATGATCACGGGCCCTCCGGCGGATCAGGCCCTGGCTTCCAAGGTCCGGGTTATCAAGGTGGTGGATCTGGTTCAGGATACCAAGGTAATAACAGCAACCACAATGGGCACAATCAATATAACTAGCAGCATGGTCAGGGCGGATATAATAATCAGGGAAATCAACAGCGCCAACAGCAACAGCAATCCGGATATCAGAATAATCCGGAGGAGCTGAGTAGTGGGCAGTATCATGTCTTCACCACGAGCTTATGCAAGCGTGATCAGAAAGTTCTAAAGAGGGCAGTACATTCTGTTGAACCGGCAGTGCCACGTTTCCTGCGTTGGTCGGAGCAGCCCATTGTGTGGAGCAGAGAGGATCATCCGCCCCGGGTCCGGGTCAGCTGGCTCTAGTTGTGGCACCGCAGGTAGGTGGCTACAAGTTTACTAAAGTACTTATGGACGGAGGCAGCAGCATCAACATTATGTATTACGAGACTTTTCGGCGTATGGGACTGACAGATAAGAAGCTTTGACAGTCCAATACAGTGTTTCATGGGGTGGTGCCCAGTAAATCGGCCTATCCAGTTGGCAAGATCGATCTAGAGGTTACCTTTGGAGATGAACACGACTCCAGGTCAGAGACCGTGACCTTTGAGGTGGTAAAGATCAAGAGCCCATACCACGCCTTATTTGGGCGGCCGGTTTACGCCAAATTCATGGCTCGGCCATGTTATGTCTATCTACAGCTCAAGATGCCAGGCCACAAGGGAACTATTACGGTCCACGGGAGTCGCAAGATTGCATTGGAATGCGAGGAAGGTGATGCAGCTTATGCTGAAGCGGTTTGCGCAACCGAGGAGATGAAGTTTTATAAGGACAATGTTGATCCGGCAGATATGTCCCCGCTGAAGAAACCAACCACAGAGCATGATCCGGCTTTGAAGTTGAAATTGGCTAAAAAGACCAAGCAGGTTGACTTTGGTCCTGGCGATTCATCCAAGCAGTCCACTATTAGTGCTAACCTAGATCCAAAATAGGAAAGCGCGCTCATTGAGTTCATCCGTGAGAATCGGGACATCTTTGCATGGAAGCCTTCTGATATGCAAGGTGTACCGAGGGAACTCACTGAGCACAATCTCAATATTGATCCTAAGTTTAAACCGGTCAAGCAATATCTGCGACGCTTCAATAAAGAGAGGCGCAAGGCTATTGGAGAAGAAGTGGCTAGACTCTTAGCGACAGGCTTTATAGTTGAGGTGTTTCATCCAGAGTGGTTGGCTAATCCGGTGCTAGTACTTAAGAAAAATGGCACTTGGAGAATGTGTGTTGATTACACAGATCTAAACAAAGCTTGACCATCTGATCCCTTTTCCCTCCCCCGTATTGATCAGATCATTGATGCTACGGCAGGATGTGAGCGGCTAAGTTTTTTAGATGCATACTCAGGTTATCATCAGATCAAGATGGCAGTTAAGGACCAGGAGAAGACGGCCTTCATAACTCCCTTTGGAGCCTTCTGCTATGTGTCTATGCCATTTGGGCTTAAGAGTGCCCAGGCAACCTACTAGCGTTGTGTGCAGAATTGCCTTCATGGACAGATTGGGCGGAATGTTCACGCATATGTGGATGACATTGTGGTGAAATTTAGGAAGGTGGAGACGTTGATAGCAGATTTGAAAGAAACCTTCGACAATCTCCAGGTCTATAAAATGATTCTTAATCCGGAGAAGTGCGTTTTTGGTGTTCCGGCAGGCAAGCTCCTGGGGTTCTTAGTGTCGAACAGGGGAATCGAAGCTAATTCGGAGAAGATCAAGGCGATTACATCCCTGGCTAAACCTGCGTGCATCAACGATGTCCAATGCGTGGCAGGCCGTATTGTAGCGCTCAGTCGGTTTATCAGCCATTTGGGGGAGAAGGCTATCCCGCTTTATCAGATGATGAAAAAGACAGATCGCTTTATCTGGAGTGATGCTGCTGATGCTGCGTTTGAGGACCTGAAGAAGCAACTAGGAGAGCCACCAGTCCTTGCTGCCCCAGTTGACAATGAGCCACTGTTGTTATACGTGGCTACTAATGTCCGTGCTGTAAGCGTTGCCATTGTGGTAGAGCGCAAGGAGGCAGGCAAAGAATATCCAGTTCAAAGGCCGGTTTACTACATCAGTGAGGTGCTCATAGAATCAAAACAGAGATACCCGCATTGGCAAAAACTGGTGTATGGAGTCTTCATGGTGAACCGGAAGTTAAAACACTATTTTCAAGGCCATCCAATCACTGTTGTTAGTTCAGCTCCGTTGGGGGGTATAATCCAGAACAGAGAGGCTACTGGTCGAGTTGCCAAGTGGGCCATTGAGCTTAGCCCGCACGGATTGAAGTATGTGCCCCGTACTGCGATAAAATCCCAGGCATTGGTGGATTTCATCAACGATTGGACAGAGTTGCAAGCACGTGAGGAGAAGCCAGATCACACATATTGGACTATTCACTTTGACGTATCAAGGCAATTGGAGGGCTCGGGGGCTGGAGTCGTGTTAACTTCCCCACGAGCTCTCCTCCATGGTCTGCGGATGGCCAAAGAGATGAACTTAAGCCATGTTAAGTGATTTGGCGATTCAGACCTGGTGGCACAGCAAGTATCTGGCAAGTGGGGCTCCAAGGATCCACTCATGGCAGCATATCGATGAGAGGTGGACGCTGTCGCTGGACATTTCAAGGGTTATCAGGTGATCATATAAACCGGTGAAAGAATGAAGCGGCCGACGCGTTAAGCCGGTTGCGTTCTCAGCGTAAACCGGTTCCACCTAATACCTTCTTGGATGAGTTGCACAATCCATCGGTGTAGTTACCTTCAGAGGAGGACTTGGCTGTTCCTGATCCGGAGGCACAATTGGTCGCGGCACTTCATGTCATTCCGGATTGGATGCTGTTGAATTGTACCGTTGCATGCATGTATCTGTATGAGATGACTTAGCTGTTGTATTAGGCCCTAGTCTTCCGCCTGTAACTCCACTCACGCCATTCACTCCCTGCATGTAGGGAGTTCGGCTTCGTGCCTGTGTGTATATGTAACAACTTCGCTTGATGGAATAGATACGCTGAATCATTTCACCATTCTTCTTGGTAATCAGAGCTTAGGTCCCTCTCCTCCCCATGTCGACCAGCTCACCTCCCTCTCCGGTCGACAGCGGCCTCGGCCACAACCCCTCTGCCGACGAACTCGCCGCTGCTGCAGCCGCCGCCGAGCGCCCCCGCGCAACGCCCACCCCAGATCTCCCCGCCTCCGGCGGCCTGCCTCTCGTTACATCCCCACCCAACCCTGTTCCCCCGATCCCTCTCTCTGTGCCCACCACCACTCCTCCTCCCGGCGGCCTTCCTCCGAGCATCGCCGGGGTCGTCGACTTCAAGTTGGCACTGGATGGAACAAACTTCACCCGCTGGCGCAACTACCTCAACCTCCTCTTCACACGGTACCACGCGGAGGCGCACGTCCAGGCCGGGGCTGCGGCGCGCCTCGCCGATCCCCAGTGGCGCGACGACGACAACACTATCCGCCTCTGGTTCTTCTCCACCATCGAGGGTGATCTCCTCGACCTCGTCGCTCCGGCCGACTCCACCGCCTACACCATCTGGCAGCGTCTCCACGAGTACTTCCTCGCCAATGAGGCCGAGCATGCCATGCACCTCGGTCAGGAGTTCGGGCGTGCGTCCGCGGCGACCTCACCATCAACGAATACTGCCGCCGCCTTCAAGGTATCGCCGCCGCCCTCGCCGATGTCCGGGAGCCGGTCACCGACCGCACCCTGACCCTTCAGATGCTCGATGGCGTCGGCAAGAAGTTCGAGATGCCGGCCGCCATCATCCAGTCCACGGTGCCGCTGCCCATGTTCGCCCAGGCACGGTCGCGCTTGGTCCTCGCCGAGCTCGCCATCAACAAGCGCGCGCGCACTGAGGGCGCGCAGGTGCTGGCCGTCCTCCCCGACGACGGGCGTGGCGGCCGTGGTGCCGACCGCGGTGATCGCGCTCCTCCTGGCGGCCCTGCCGGTGGTGGTCCTCCGGGTGGTGGCCACGGCGGCCGTGGTGGTCACCCAGGCGGCGGTCCTCCGGGTGGCGGCGGCCGCGGGCATGGCGGTCGTGGCCGTGGCGGCCATGGACGGGGACGCGGCGATCCCGCTGGGGGCGGCCGCGGGCCTCAGCCGTGGCTGGGCTACTTCGCGCCCATGGGTATGCCCTTCCTGCCGCCTCGCTCCCCGTGGATTCCACCCAACTCTGCGGGCATCCTTGGTCCGCGTCCAGGAGCGCCACACCACGCCTACCCCGTGTACGCCCCTGCTCCGGCACTCCCTCCACCACCTCCTTACGCCGCTGGCTCACCCTACTCGTGGGACGCCGCCGCGATGTTCCACGCCGTGCCCAGCCACGGGCACGGCTACCCGCCTCAGGCCGACTGGATCATGGACACTGGTGCGTCCTCGCATGTCACCGGCGACCCAGGTACCTTGCTCGAGTCTCATTCCCTTTTAGCGCATAATACTCGTCATATCATCGTCGGTAATGGGGCTCGTCTCCCTGTCGTCGCCATCGGTAACACTCGCCTCCCCCCTCGCCCCTTCTATCTTACTCATATCCTGCTCTCACCCAATGTTGTGCAAAACCTTATCTCTGTACGCAAGTTTACTCGTGATAATCTTGTTTCCGTGGAATTTGACCCCGTCGGCTTTTCCGTGAAGGATCTTCACACCAAGGAGGTGCTTCTGAGGTCCAATAGTGGCGGTGAACTCTACCACTTCTCCGGTGATCATGGCGGCACTACCCCGGCGGCTTACGCTCTTGCGACTTCGGATCTTTGGCATAAACGGCTCGGGCACCCGGGCTCTTCTTCTTTAGCTCATTTTCCCTTTGATATTTCATCCCAATGTAATAAACCTCCCAAGTCTCCACTCTGTACTGCTTGTCAAATGGGCAAACACACTCGCCTTCCCTTCTCCACCTCTACTACTTATACCACTGCTCCATTTCAGCTTTTGCATTGTGACTTGTGGACTTCTCCAATTGTTAGTTTTTCCGGCTACAAATACTATCTTGTTATTTTGGATGATTATACTCATTACTCTTGGGCCTTTCCTCTTCGTGCTAAATCCGATACATGTGTCGCTTTGCAAAACTTCTTTGCGTTCATTCTTACCCAATTTCATGTGCTAGTGCAATGTTTGCAGTGTGATAATGGTGGTGAATTTCTTACCAGCAGCCTTCGTGAGTTCTTCTCTACTAATGGCATCGCTTTTCGTCTCACATGTCCGCACACCTCTCCCCAAAATGGCAAAGCATAACGGTTCATCCGCACCACCAACGATGTGGTTCGCACGCTCCTTTTTCAAGCACACCTCCCACCACCCTTTTGGGTTGAAGCTCTCCATACTGCCACCACACTGCTCAACATTCGCCCCTCACGCGTCGTCCACTTCTTTACACCTCACTTTCTTCTCTACGGCGTCCACCCAACATACCATCACCTCCGGACCTTCGGCTGCCTGTGTTTTCCCAACACTTCTGCCACCGCGTCACACAAGCTCTCGCCCCGCTCCACCAGATGCGTGTTCATTGGCTACCCACGCGAGCAGAAAGTCTATCGGTGCTTCGACTTGTCCACGCGCAAGGTCATCACATCTCGTCATGTTGTTTTCGATGAATCTTGTTTTCCCTATGACCCGGACGTGGCCGCAGACGATCCCAACCCACCTGCCGCGACCACTTCCTCCCCATGCCGTTCCCGTCACCCCACACACCAATCCGCATCAGATGGTCACGCGTCGGAAAACTGGTTTTGCCATGCCCAAACGCCACTTTGACTTATCCGTCACCACCACACCATCTCCACTTCCCTCCTCGTATCGTGCAGCTCTCAAGGATCCCCATTGGCATGACGCTATGTTAGACGAGTTTAATGCACTAATTCGGAATGACACTTGGTCTTTGGTGCCGTGTCCTGCAGGTGTTAATGTGGTGACGGGCAAGTGGATTTTTCGGCATAAACTTCACCCTGATGGCTCCTTGGCGCGCTACAAAGCACGGTGGGTGGTTCGGGGCTTCACACAGCAGGCTGGCATTGACTATGGGGAGACCTTCAGCCCCGTCGTCAAACCCGCCACGATCTGTGTGGTTCTTAGTCTCGCCACGGCGAGCAATTGGCCTATACGGCAAATGGACGTCAAGAATGCCTTCCTCCATGGCGACCTTGCTGAGACTGTCTACTGCCAGCAACCCTCCGGTTTTGTTGATTCCGCTCATCCCACGCACGTTTGTCGCCTCAACAAATCCTTGTATGGTCTTAAGCAGGCTCCGCGGACGTGGTTTCTCCGCTTCACACGTCACCTCCACTCGCTTGGTTTTATCTCCTCCAAGTGTGACACTTCGCTTTTCATTCTTCGTCGCGAGACAGCCATGGCCTACTTGCTCTTGTATGTTGACGATATCATTCTGACAGCCAGCTCCACCTCTCTCCTCACTTCCCTCGTCGAGTCTCTCGCTAAGGAATTTTCTATGAGTGATCTTGGCGATCTTCACCATTTCCTTGGCATCACCGTGCACCGCACCACTGCTGGGCTCTTCTTGTCCCAAGAGCAGTATGCTCTCGAGATCTTGGACCGTGCCAACATGCTCAACTGCCACTCCATTTCTACACCGATTGACACTAGTTCCAAACTCTCCATGTCTGGTGGTACACCCTACTCCGATCCTTCGAAATACCGCAGTCTTGCCGGCGCTCTCCAGTATCTCACGCTAACTCGGCCCGATATCACCTATGTTGTCCAGCAGATTTGTCTCTTCATGCACGCCCCTCTCGACACCCACTTTCAGTTGATCAAACGTGTCCTACGTTATCTTCGTGGCACTGCTCACTTTGGCCTCCAGATTCATCGTGACTCTGCGCACGAGCTGATCTCTTACAGTGATGCCGACTGGGCTGGGTGCCCTGACACCCGCAAATCTACATCCGGTTTTTGTGTGTTCTTGGGCTCCAACTTGATCTCTTGGTCATCTAAACGACAGCATACGGTGTCTCGCTCCAGTGCGGAGGCCGAGTATAGAGCCGTGGCAAACTGCGTTGCCGAATCTTGTTGGCTCCGGCAACTTCTCACTGAGCTCCGGCGACCTCCTACGCGCGCCACCGTCGTCTATTGTGACAATGTCAGCGCGGTGTATCTCTCGTCCAACCCTGTGCAGCATCAACGGACGAAACATGTTGAGATCGATCTTCACTTTGTTCGCGATCGGTTGTCTCTCGGTGAGGCCAAGGTGCTTCACGTTCCGACCACGTCGCAGTTCGCTGATATCTTCACCAAGGGGCTACCCTCGACGGTCTTCTGTGATTTTAGGTCCAGTCTCAACGTTTCCCCGAGCAACGTTCGGACTGC
>LR738712.1:786450231-786487652 GCA_902687465.1 Secale cereale | reverse complement strand
GGGGGGGGTGTTGAATTGTACCGTTGCATGCATGTATCTGTATGAGATGACTTAGCTGTTGTATTAGGCCCTAGTCTTCCGCCTATAACTCCACTCACGCCATTCACTCCCTGCATGTAGGGAGTTCGGCTTCGTGCCTGTGTGTATATGTAACAGCTTCGCTTGATGGAATAGATGCGCTGAATCATTTCACCATTCTTCTGACGCTTCCTTACCTAGCATACATGAACCACGTGGAGTTACCAGAGGACGAAGTCTTAGCTCGGCAGATAATCCGGCGGTCTAAGTCAATGACTATTGTCAATGGGGAACTTCATCATCGCAGCATCTCTGGGGCGTTTTAGCGGTATGTGTTAACAGAGGAGGGCTATGACATTCTTCGAGAGATCCATGAAGGGGATTGTGGTCATCCTGCCGGTTCAAAATCTTTGGTGGCTAAAGCTTTTCGTCATGGGTTTTACTGGTTGACGGCTCGTGCCGATGCAGAGGACTTGGTCAGAAAATGTGATGCTTGCCAGAAATTCTCACGGCGTGCTCATATACCAGCGCAGGAGTTAAGGATGATTCCGATTACTTGGCCGTTTGTGACTTGGGGGCTTGATATGGTTGGACCCTTCAAGAGATCCCAAGATAAAAAGACCCACCTTTTGGTGGCGGTGGACAAATTTACGAAATGGGTTGAAGCGGAGCCTGTCAGTAAGTGTGATGCGGCAACGGCGGTTTAGTTCATCAAAAAGGTGATTTTTCGGTTTGGCTTTCCACACAGCATTATAACTGATAATGGCACCAACCTATCCAAGGGGGCTATGGAGGAGTTCTCTCAACGAGAGCACATCCGCCTTGATGTATCATCAGTAGCTCACCCTCAGTCTAATGGCCAAGCTGAGAGATCCAATCAAGAGATCTTGAGAAGCATCAAACCCCGGCTTATGATTCCTCTGCAGAGAACACCGGGTTGTTGGGTGGAGGAATTACCATCTGTATTATGGAGCATCAATACTACACCTAACAGATCCACAGGGTACACGCCTTTCTTCATGGTATATGGAGCTGAGGCGGTTCTCACTAGTGATATCCATCATGACTCGCCGCGGGTGGCGGCCTATGTTGAAGCAGATAATGAAAAAGTAAGGCAAGATGTGTTGGACCGGCTGGATGAAGAGCGGGACACGGCAGCAGCTCAATCGGCGATTTATCAGCAAGATCTGCGCCGGTACCACAGTCGCCGGGTTAAAACCAGGACGTTTCAAGAAGGAGATCTGGTGCTCCGGCTCATCCAAGACCAGACGGACATGCACAAGCTATCTCCAACTTGGGAAGGACCCTTTGTGGTCAGCAAGAACCTGCACAACGGATCATTCTACCTCATCGACGTTCGAGAACATAAGGACTCACGTACGGTGGAGGAGGAGACCAAGCGGCCGTGGAACATCGCTCTTCTTCGACCTTACTATACTTGAGCCATAGGCTCCGCTTTATGTACATATCTTTTGTATATACTATGATCAATATATAAACCGGCGCCCCCGATAAATCGGGGTATCGGCCGCATTTTTCATAAGAGTATCACATGGGGGCTTCTGTAGGCAAGGGAGTTCCTATGGCCTCTTAAACCGGCGACCGCATCAAGACCATCATAAGGGCACATCTCTGGTTGCTTCGGCAATTTCCACATGATGATGAGGGGCAAAAGAGAGTTTGATGCCTAGCACAACTCAAACATAGGCCCCGACAAGCAATGCTCAAACGCTACCTGGGGGCTCCTGATGCAAGACATCAGCGAGTTGAAAACTCTTGTAGTAAACACGGCTTGGAAGCTTGTTGTATACACCTAAAACCCTGGATTAACCTGCCTGCATCAAGTAAGTCACGCCGCCCAGGTAAACCTAGTAGAACCCGTCGAACGTACACACAAGTCAATCCTTATGGACCCTGAACTTGGTAACGTTAAATTGACGATCATCAAGTGATTACACAAGTCAAATCTTTACGGGATTTTGAACTTGGTAGCATTTGACATTGATGATTTGGTTAAGGATTGCGGACCATCTTAACAGGTTTTGCAAAAATGGTTAATGACAGTATCCTGGTAGCTCATAAAAAGCCTCTAATTTGGAGCCTGGCAGCTCGTAAAAAGCCTCGACTACATGGTCTTATTTGCCCAAAAACTTTATTTTATATTTTTTATGTTTTCTCAAATCTTTATCTTCAAGGTCATTGGTTTTTCAACCAAGTCCATTGATTCAAGAGTGGATGACTACAAAGTTGCCACTACATCTGTATTTACAGAGTTATAGTCTGGGTTATAAACACCAGTACTAAATTACAGCTAAACCAGAGTTCATTGTAACCCGGTTCGGCCTTCATGGCGAGCCGACAAATAATCAAGGGAGTCATCAGCACTTACACCTTGGATCGTTCCTACCGGATTAAAATTTATTAAGATACACTTAATCGCAGGTATGGTACATACTTATATTTTATACACAGTTCAAGTTATCAACTTAGATCATGTGCTTGGGTAGTATGACCCGTCCGGCGATAAACCGCCAGGACACTTTGAACATTGTTTTATGCAGGAACAGGTAGAATAAACCGTCAAAAGCATTGAAAGCAGGATATATTTAAAAAGTTGCCAATCAAAGCAATCTCACAAATATAGTATGGGGTAAACACATAATATCTCAGCTATCCTATTACAAGGCGCTGGAAGGCCCAAAAGAATATCAGTTTTCTCAAACTACTGGGACATAAAGTTAAACTGGCGTTGGTTTAAGACTCTGCATCAGCCCGTCGTGACGATTGAGGGTCAATCTGCTCCAGGTCTTCGGTGGCTTCTTCCAGCTGTTGGAAGTCAGTGGTGCTCCAGTTAATCTTGGCAAGGGCTCGGAAATAAACTTCGTCATTCATAAGTTCTGACGGATCAATGTCAGGAGCGAAGGTGTGCTTACGAACGGGTGGAATAAGATTCTCAATATAATAGGACGGACGCTCCACCCGTACGTTCTCCATATCATAGCTCGGATGATATCTTGATAAGTCCGCTTCATCAGCAAGTTTACTCGCAAGAGGCCGCATATCCTTGGTTAAGGCACGAAGATCATCACTGGAGAAGGCTAATCCGTCCTCCTTCATGCTTGGATAGCCATTCATTGCCTCAGCCGGATCAAAGTCAGGAACCCACGCCTTGGCTCGGGTTAAAGCCATCAGAGACCCAGCTCTTGCGGATGACTTCTTCACTTAGACAAGACGGGCAGGCAAAATTGACAGTTTCTCCAAAGTACCTTGGATGGTGGTTGGAGCCGGTTTGTTGTGGGAGATAGCGCTAATGGCCCTTTGAGCGCCGGAATAAAGTTGCTCCACCAAAGTGTACGCAGCTTTCAGTTTCTTCCCCACATCATCGCCAAGATGAGTGATGCGCCTCCCTGCGTAAGCATTATGAGTTAAATCGGAACAGTACTGGATTGCAAGGATAAACTTATGTCAAAAGGATTACCGAAGATGGCGAATGTCATATCATTTATATGCTGCCTCAACCCGGACAGCTCCTCTGCCATCGGGTTAAGAGCAGCCTCGGCATCAATGGCTCTTTTCTCCAAAGCAGCCTTTTCAACTTCCCAAGTTGACCGCTCCCCTTCAAAATCCTTCTTTAGCTTCTCCATATTAGCTAAGGCAAGTGTAAGCTCCTCTTTGACTTTAACAGAAGCAGTCTCTTGGAATTTTAAGCTATCCCGGAGCTCAGTTATTTCAGAAGCCCTCCGGTTCAAGTCAGTCTGCCAAAAGTGAAAGCATATCAAATATTCATAGAGCAATTCAATCAAAGTCCCAAGCACATAACCATTTATGCACTTGACACTTGGGGGCTAATGTATATTTGCAGTAACAGCAAGTAATTTTTTCAGACAAGTCCCAAGCACATAAACAAGTTATACACTTGGCACTTGGGGGCTAATGTGATATTGTTCTAAAAATAGGAGAAGTCCCGGTTCACCCTCGCTGGAGTAAACCGGCCCTTGGGGGCTACACGTGCAAATAAAAGCTATTCTAGTTGATCTACTAAAGTCCCGGTTCACCCTTAAAGGCTAAACCGGCACTTGGGGGCTACGATGGACTAAAGGTACAGTTACAAGGCACAAGCAGAAATGAAAGACAAAGGAAAAGAAGTTACCTCATAGCGTTCCTTCATTAAATTCACCAAGCTGGCTTCATAGTCACGGCTGGTATGCAGCCGGTTTAAGTACCCGGAATGAAGCTCCTGAGCATTGAGCTGAGCATAACTGGACAAGTCGGTATTCCACTTGCCCTTGTCTTTGTGGGCAAACTCTTCCTTGGCAGTGTGTTTAGCCAAAGCAACAGGCTCTCCTGGGGTGGTAAAACCGGTCCCAGTGATCTCAACGTCATCAGTTGAAGCAGAAGTTGGCCTAGAAGGATCAGCGGCAGCGGGATTGACATGAATAGGACTAGCAGGAGCCGGACTAGCCCGGGCAGGGCTGGCCGGTTCAGCAGTATGCTCCATGGGATCGTTCCTCTGAGCAGCAAGATCTTCTTGATACATGGGAGGAGGATCATCATGTGGAATCTCAACATTGTCTTCTAAGGGATTGGCAAGCTCAGGATCTTCTGCCGGTTCAGGAGTAGTGTTGTCGACTACCGATTTATTTAATTTGGCCTTTTTACTAGGCTTAGGCATACTGTGAAAAGTTAAGAGACAATGAAAATCAGAGTTAAAGAGGAAAAGTTAACCCGGACAGAGTGAAAGACAGCTTACCCGTGAACAGTCTTAAGGACAGGGACTTGTGTGGCTGTCGATTCGCCAGTGGATGAGAGAGGAGTTTCCTGATAATTCGGGTCACACGGATTAAGGGGTTGACGAATAAGACCTGCTTTGGGATGAAGAGCAGTTGGAGTAAGTAAAACCTCAGAACGACGCCTTCGAGCCGGAGTATGCGTTAGTCTGGTGGACTCAATCGCATGGCCACTATGGCGAGTGGTGCGGCGAGCTTCGTGTTGCTGCTTCTTCAAAAGAAAGTTTGGATCCAGATGAGCATAAGGATGAGAAAATTGAAATTTCCGGACTGTCCGACGAATTTTTGGTGGTGGCAGCGGTTCTGAGTCAGAGGAAAGAGAGATTACCTCAACATTGCCCACTTTACTGCCTTCAGCCAGACCCTGGGAACAATCATTGTTAATAAAAATACAGGCAAAGGAAAGGCTAAGGAATCATAAGGACTAGGTGGTACCTCAGAGGCCGGATCATCTTCCTCCACATTGGATCCTGATGCGGCAGCAGGCTTCTTCTTGTTCCTCTCCACCGCCAGAGTCTTTTTGCGAGCTAGCTTCGCCGGTTTGTCCTGGATTTTCCTCTTCCAGAAAGGGTCATTATCCCGTTTAAGGGGAAAAAAGCATATTAAGCCAAGCAATATGGACGGATTAAAACAAAGTAAAGGGACAGAAGAATTTCTTACCGACGGCGGTTTATTGGTCACGCAGAAGGGTGCCAATCCGGTCTGACTGCACTCTTCTAGAGGTATATTCAGCAGGCTTCTGACAGATTCGTTAACCTCATTCTCTGGAAGCACCGTCTCTGTGTGGCGCAGAGGGTCCTTGGGGTTCCCAGTGTACTCGCACATTAAACCGGAACGCCGGCTTAGCGGGAGTATACTCCAAGAAAGCCAGCAACGGACGAAGTCAACTCCTGTTAATCCATTGGCTACAAAGGCCTGAGCTTTGACAGCTGAGGGGCATATTGAGCTCGCTCCTGGGCGCTTAAGCGTTGTGGAAAAGGATGGCTCTCTAGAAGACGGTGGGGCGATAACCCGGCAGTGGATTTTCCCCTTCCGGTGAAGTGTCTACGCAATAGAACCAAGTTTGATTCCAATCCTTCGGATGGCTGTGGAGAGTGGCGTGAGGAAAACTAACATCCTTCCTCTTTTGAATACTCATTCCGCCAAGCTCAGTATTTGGGCCATCATGAAATTCAGTCCGATGGTTTAAATGGAAGAAGTCCCGGGATAGCTCTACTGTTGGCTCCTCTTGCAGATATGCTTCACAGAAGACTTGGATGTTGCAAACGTTTGATACCGAATTGGGACCAATGTCTTGTGGATGAAGCTGAAAGTTTGCTAATATGTCATGGAAAAACTTTGACCCAGGAGGGTTGAATCCCCGGGCCAAGTGATCAAAGAAGACAACAACTTCTCCTTCCTTGGGCTTTGGAGGGCATTCTTTTCCAGGAGCCCTCCAGTGAAGGACATCCTTTGGACCTAAAGCGCCAATTGAGGCCATCTTCTCTAAATCGTCATCGGTGATCCGGGATGGGACCCAGTTGCAGGAGACGAACTGTTTGGCTGTGGTAGTCATCTTTTCAAAAGGGAAGGCTGAAAATACAATAAAGATCCGGTTTATGATCTACACAGATTTAAACCGGTATGCTCTATGAAGGTACTGATCTAAATGGCGGTTTAAGCAGGGGCCTAATGGTATCTACCGAATGAAATATCCAGAACAGTTATAACCATGACGTATATCGGATTATGAAATTTGAAAGGAAAAGTTAAACCGCTAACACAGGCAGATAAGACGCGGATCTAAAGTTCGGGGAAACAACTTTCATGCAAGCAGCAATGGGATACGGATCTACAGCATATGGAAAATTCAGAAATAATTCAAGTGATATTCAGTAGACGCGATGAAAGTCCTAAACAAATTCAGTTTAACTAGCAGTATTGGGAGAGATAAGATTACAATGATGGAGCGGAGTCATGCTTACGGTGGTTGACCTAAAGTTTGAGATCTACGGATAAATACAGTCTATGGCGAAGAACCGCGAAGAAAAGGGACTCATCTACGAGCTCGCGTGAAACCCTAGAACTGAGATCTATAAGAAGGGGAGAAGAAGACGTACCCGAGATGACAGGTGCGGAGAGGTGCTGGCAAGTTTCTGGAAGTGTTCAGGTTGATCCAGCGGTCGGGCTCGACGAAGACGCAGAGCTCGACGGACGACGGCGGAGCTCGAGCGCTGAAGAATAGAGGAAGAAGAAGCAAGGGGGGAAAAGAGATGCCCCTCAGCCCTATTTATATGCCGAAGGAATAAAACGGCAGGCGCGGGAATCGAGGAGCTCAAAAAGCGGATATGGACGATACGGTCGCCTCGATCTTCGGAGTTTTAATGAATAAAGGTAAAAACAGGTACAAGCATTAAATGTGCAGATGGCGTCACGGTGGTTTAAAGTGATCTGAGGAGATGACGTCACGCCGGTTTACAAAGCATGCTGGAGCTGCGGAGAGGAAATTTGTACAAGACTTTGAAGATTGACATGAACAGGTTCAAATCAATCTGGGGCCTAATGTCAGGGATATTACTACCAGGTATAAACCGCCCAGGAGGGACCGGTTTATGTTATCAAGATTATTTTGAAGCCCAGCAGAACATAAAATAAGAGACTTTAGCCTAAGAGGTTTAGAGCCCAAGTGTTAGGGCCCATGGTTTGTAAACCGCCATACTATGTAACGTGAGATGTAAGATAGAAAGAGTAGAGACCGAGGCGGACACGTTTATGAGCCGGCCTCGGGACTCTGTAAACCGGACCGGGCGTCACCTCTTATATAAAGGGACGACCCGGCGATGGTTCAGGACAGACAACTACAGATCAAGACACAGGCAAAGCGGATTCGCTCCCTGGTCATCGAAACCCTAGCAATACACACCAAACTAGACGTAGGCTTTTACCTTCATCGAAGGGGCCGAACTAGTATAAAACCCATGTGTCCTTGTCCGCTTTAACCCCTTTAAGTTAACCCGTAGCGATGGCCTCACGACTAAGTCCTTTTGCTAGGACATCTGCCGTGACAAAACCACGACATGTACCGATAGACCCCACGTCTTAAAGTCCTTTCCTTTTTCTTATCTTGTCTACACATGGACACTTTGAACAGCCATTAGTACCTCTACGAGAGGATTCATTAGCTTGGTGAGCTCTTAGTAGGTTACATCGCGCGGGGGGCAGTGTCCATGGCCAGCAGCTCGGTGTTTCCTACGCCCGCGCGAGTAACAGAGGTTAACGCATGGCCGCTCGGGTAGGGGCGGTGTCGGGGAAACTGATCGCCCACGAACACCTATGGGACCGGAGCCCCTTTTCGGTACGGCAAGGGAGCGGAGGGTGCACGTAGAGCGGATCGAGGCGAGCACGCGAGCAGTTTACCCAGGTTTGGGCTGCACGGATGCGTAAAACCCTACTCCTGCCTTGGTTTGTATTGTGTTCTTAGCTCGGGAGCGAGAAGACCTACAGTGCTTGTCGCTGGCAACACCGAGCGTGAGAGTGATCGAGGATCGGAACCCCCTCTACGTTGCGCATGGGCCTCCTTTTATAGGTCGAAAGGGGTCACCGACAGGTGGCAACGCAGATGAGGGTAAAAACGTAAAAATGGTGGTAGTTGGAACAGTGGATGTACAGTGTTCTGTACCTAACCCTGATGGCAGGGGACAAGGGCATTGAATGCCCGTCGCCGTCGCCCCAAACAGTGCAAGAAAAGCGGCCGTCAGGGCGTCTCCGTTCGCCACGATGGTGGCCTCGTCATCGCAGCTCGCCACTGTGTACCCCAGGCTGCACAGCCTTCCGCCGCGTGCACCTAGAAGGGCCCCAGGGCGACGCGTGGCCGGATGAGCTGGAGCACGGACACGTAGTGGAAGCTTGCCGCGGCTTGCACCTTGCCACGGTTGTTAACTTGTCGTGCCCGGGAGCTTGTCGCTCTCCGGGCCTTGCCGGGGCGCGCGATGCGCCACGGCAAGTCTCCTGAAATGCCATGTTTCAGCCTTCCTGGCAAGCTCCTCTTGCCAGGGTCTCGTGCCAAAGGGGTGGTCTTGAGCCTGGAGCGGCCTTCCCGGCAAGCTCCTCTTGCCGGGGTCTTATTTCTTTAACTTGAATACTTTGTTCTTGAATGGCTCCAAAGGAACCATAGTGGGCCTTGGCGGGCGCGTGGCAAGCCCTGCCACGGGACGCTGCTACTGCCCGTGCACAAGTCGGGATACTAAGGTACCCCTACTTTAGTACACCGACAGGAGCCCCCGGGCCTGGGCCACACACGGTGCCGAGCGCTGTTGGGCCAGGCCCAAAACAGTGCACGGGCACACGCGGCCCACGACGCGCCGTATCCCACTCCGTATCCACCGCGCCACTCCCTAACGGCACGCGTTGATTGCGGCGTCGTGGGAGAGATCGTGGCCTGTTTCTTTAATAGGGGAAATGCGGAATGCCCCCCTTTCCCGCTTAAAAGCAGGGGAAACAGGGGCAGTTCCTTCCATTCGCTCATTGCTTCTTCAACCTCTAGAAACCCTCGCTGCTCCCCTCCTACCCGAAGGTTGAAAGAGAGTAGTGCTCCGCCCTTCCTCCGCCGCCACCAGCTTCTCCAGCGCCGTCGACTTCCCCCGCCGCCCCCACCATGGCCCCGAAGGGTGACAAGGCGAAAGCCGCGAAGACTGCCAGGGCGCTGAAGCTAGCGGCAATGCGGAAGAAGATGACGGTCTTCCCGCCGAGGCTCAGCGCGAGGCAGCTGAAGGACTCCTTCTACCTCTTCTGGGCGAGGGAGACAAAAGCGCACCCGCGCACCAAGGTACTCCCCGCTGAGGCATGCGACATGTTTCCGGGAGGATACGCCTATTTTGCTCTGTTCTTCTATTGCGGACTCTGCCCACCATATTCCGAATTCTTCTGTGATATTATGAATACCTACGGGTTTCATTTCCTTGATTTCACCCCAAACGCCGTCTTGACCATGGCCGTTTTCGCACATCTGTGCGAGAACTTTGTTGGAGTCTACCCCAACGTAGCCCTCTTCCGCCATTACTTTACGCCCCGAGTAGAGTCTGGGTCTCCTCTGTCCGGTGGGATTTCTTGGATCTTTAGGCTTCATAAGAAAGAGGCTTACTTGACTGGAGAGCTCCGCGGCAAGTGGGAGGAGTGGAGGGCTAGCTGGTGCTGGATCATGGAGGACGAACCCCAGTAGTTCACTTCCCCGCGCCAAGTTGCAATAGTGCGCGGCAACGACTGGAGTGACCTGGCCCCTGAGGACGACAAGTTGAAGATAGCCACCACTAGGATTCTTCGCCTCCGACAAGCCAAGCTCACTGTAGGGGCTGTCGGAGCAGATTTCCTTCGCCGCCGCATCGCTCCCTTGCAGGAGAGGAAGAGGCCTGCTTGAGAGTTTGGTAACGCGGCAGACTTTATGAGGCTGCGCCCAGGCCTCAACTACAATTTCACTGTCATGGAGCTCAACGGCATGCTCCGTGAGCTATTCAAGCACGACCCCAAGCGTCCAGAGTGGTTCGCATTGCCGCGGGGCGTAGTTCTGCTATGCAACAATTCGTCGCTCAGCGCTATCCGCGTGGTGATGCCATGGTGTGACTCCCATGGGATTGACCCCACTTGGCGGGAGCCTTCTGACGAAGCCGTGCAAACGTTCTTCGACAACTTGGTGGAGCTGCCCATCAATCCCGACGAGAAGAAAGGCCTCACCCGCGATACCACCGACGAGGAGATGGCTTATATTGCCACCAGGTTGGAGGAGGCAGCCGTAGCCGCGGCCGCGGGCGAGTTTGGGTATACCTTGGAGGAGGCAGATGCAGCGGAGGCGGTAAGTCTGGCCGAGGAGGAAGAGATCCTCAAGCTGATAAAGCCTGCCGGGCAACCTGCTGGGACGAGCGAGGCCACCGGGCAAGGTACAGAGTCGAGCGAGCCCGCCGAGCGGGGCGCCGAATTAAGCGATTCCGCCGAAGACTCAGGCGGGTCTCTGAATCTTGACTCTTCTTCATCCTCGGGAAGTTCACCGCCACCGGCAAGTCCTCCGGCTCCAGTGAGAAGGCGCCTCCGCAAATCCGCAGACGTGGCGAGGCAGCCGGCGGGCCAGCAGC
Source organism: Secale cereale (assembly GCA_902687465.1). Lineage (NCBI taxonomy): Eukaryota > Viridiplantae > Streptophyta > Magnoliopsida > Poales > Poaceae > Secale > Secale cereale. The sequence continues at coordinate 786,476,746 of LR738712.1, read as the reverse complement.
CGCAGCGTCGTCCGACACGCGCCACCGCGGCGGGCAAGGCCGCCAAGGGGATGCCCCGCGCTTCAGCAGCGGCTGGAGGAGGGTCTTCCCCGGCTGGGGCTAACGCTCCTGCCGCCCCTCGTGCCTCGGCGACGACTGGGGCGGGATCTTCTCAGACCACCGCCCCTGATCCCGCCAAGCGGCCGAGGGCGCCTACTCCTCTAGCTCCTCGCGCCAGGACGCGCGAGGCGGATTTTGACTTTTCCGTGCTCAGTTCCGACGAGGAGGAGGATGAGTAAGCACTGTCAACTCTTGTTTCCTTCGATTTGCTCTTTGTCTTGAATCTTCTTTGCCTAATTCTGATCTTGTTTTTCTTCCAGGACCCTGGCCCAGAGGGCAGCGAAGAGGGCCAAGATCCCGGTGGTCGATCTTGAGGACGAGCCCGTCGCAACGGCAGGGGATGCGCCAGCGACAAGCTTGCCGGACCAGGCAACTGCTCCTCAGCGCAGCCCCCAGCGCAACCCCCGGCGTAAGTCTTCTGTTCACTTCTTTGCTTGTCGGGCACGCGCAGGCTTCTCATCCTTGTTAATCTTTTTGCTTGTTTGTTGACTTGTGCAGAAGCAGAGCCGCAGCCTTAGGAGCACCAAGAGGTTGCTCCCGACGATCTGCACGTCTTGACCTCCCCGCCAAGGAGGAGCTCCCCGGCGAGGGAGAATACTCCGCCAAGGGCGGGTACTCCGCCAAGGGCGAGTTTCCCGCCAAGGGCGAGCACCCCGCCAAGGGCGAGCACCCCGCCAAGGGAAGGCGCCAGCGGCCCTCCGCCGGCGGGGGCTACCACCACGCCGCCGAGGGAGGACTCCCCGTCGAGGAACCTCGTTGAAGAAGAGGCCCGCGCAGGTAACCCTTGGACTTTTCTTCTCTTGAATTTCTCTTTTTTGGATATTTGCTTGACAAATACTTTCTTCTTTCTTCTTCTTTTCTTGTCTTCAGACTCATCCGCTCCAGAGCCTATGGAGACGGAGGCCGCCACCGAGGAGGCCGCGCGCGGCAACGCTGGTGACGCCGCGGCTACCGAAGAGGCGATCGGTACCGACGAGCCTGCCGTCGAAGAGGCAGCCAGGGCCGCCGACGCGGCAGCGGAGGAGGGGACCGGCGGTCGCACTGACGGCCCTGAGGCCGCAGGAGCGTCAGACACTGCGCCGACCGCCGACCCTGCTGCTGCCGCGGCCGGAACTGGCGCCTACCTGGAGGCTGGAAACGGGGTCTTCATTCAGCTCCCGTGGGCATCTACGTCAAGGGCGCCCGCGGAGGGAGAGGTCTTCGATGGGGAAGTCCTCGCCTCCGCCGGGCTAAAGTTCGTCGACGCGCCCGGCAGCAGTAGCGAGCCCGAGGAGGAGCGACTCCTGCGGAGGCTCCTGGCCCTATACCGCGCCAGGCAGGCCAAGCTGGAGTCCCAAGAGGCTCTGGCCGCCAAGGCGGACGTCGACTTGGAGAAGCGCGCCAAAGAGCTCCGGGCCGCCAACCAGGCGGCCCTCCGGTCCTTGGCGGAGGAGCGGGAGGAGCTCGCCGAGGCGCATCAGGCGTTCATACTCGAGAAGGCCGAAGCAGAGGAGCAGCAACGGCTCGCCGCCGAGGAGCTGTCCCGGCAGGAAGGAGAGCTAATGCAGCGGAAGGTCGACCTCGACAGCCACGAGGACGACCTTGCCGCGCGCGAACAGTCCCTTGGCGGAGCTCTGCAGGAAGCGAGGGACGCCGCTGCAGCCGCAGAGAATGCCAAGAGAGACTTGGAGGCGAGGGTGGCGCAATTGGAGATTCACTTGAAGACGAGCGAGGAGAAGGTTGCTGCGCTCACGTTGGAGAGGGAGAAGGACGCCCACAGCCACTCCGAGCTGCAGGTCCGTCTCTCCGACAAGGGCAAGGAGCTCGCCATCGCCAAGGATTCCGTTGCAGACTTGGAGTTGAAGCTGTCCACCCTCACCGCATCACTTGACAGCGCCAGAAATCGGGAGACGAAGCTGAAGGAGGACCTCAGGGCTGAGAGGGCACTGTTGGACAGCGCCGCTCTCACCCAAAACAACTTCAGGCAGACGGTGGAGCAATGGACCGAGGGGCTTGTCCCCGCCGCCGCTGACATCGACAGGGAGTTGGCGGGGCTGGGGACGGAGCACCTCGGGTACTCCCCCGACGAGAACCTCCCTCACAGCGCCAAGCTAAGCTTGTTCTTCAGGGGAGTGGCGCCGGCCCTCAAGCAGCTCCAGGAGAGGATCCCCATGCAGCTGGCGAACGAGGCGCGCAGGCTTTGCATGGGAGTCGTGGAGAGAGTGCTGACGAAGATAGTCTACCGCAACCCAGGGCTCAACCTCGAGAACGTCCTCAGGACCTTGCCGCCCGACGCCGACCAGGAGGCACTGAAGGCCCTTGTCGCACCCATCGTGGCCAAGGTGGGCAAGATCAAGAGAGTTGATGGCGACCGCGTAGACTAGGCTGTTTTCTTTCCGCTTCCCTTGTCGCTGCCAACCATGTCATGGACAAAAATCTATTAATGCTGCGACAAGTTGCTTTTGTAATATAACTCTATTTTGGGTAGTTAACGCAGTGTTATTTCCTTTACTTGACTTCTTTGCTTTGTATGCTTTTACCCTACGCTTTTAGGGAACTTGCCGGCAAAGGGACCCTTGCCGCGAGCGCTGAGTGCGGAACTTCAGCAGCCTGCTGGCGGTGCCGTCGCCGACAAGAAACCTTTTCGCAGCTAGTCGCAGCACACTTAGATTGTTGAGCGAACTCAAAAACGACGTAAGGGCGCGACACTTGTCGCAGCTCGCTTAAGCCGTTGAGCGTGCTCGAAACAAAGTAAGGGCGCGGCTAGCCACGAGTTGGTTCCTCCGCGCACAGGTTTTCCATACAAAGTGTGGTCGTTCAAGGAAGATAACTTTAAAATTTAAAAATTCGAGTGCTCAAACTTTGGCGACTTAGCTTTTGTGTCGTTTGCTTCCCGGCAAGGCGAGGCTTTCTTGAACGGCACTTGGTCCATACCACTGTCTCCTTCCCCCCCGGCAAACTTGTGCGCAAGGAAAAGCTTCCTTCTGCTTGAGAGAAAAAGAAAGAGGGAGGAAACATAGATACAGAGCCTTACGGCTCGTTATTGCTTACCGGGGGCGTGTGCTGCACAAAATGTCAGATAATTCATGCAAGAAAAGTGAAAAGGCATAGAACGACAAGTTGTGCGAGGCACAAAAGTTTTACTGATGCACGGGGTCTGCGCCCGGCTTTGTACAAAGGTTTACATGCAACAGCGGCAAGACTTGTACAAAAGGTGGTTGCCGGAGTGGATCACGGCAACCGCGCCTTATGGGTGAAACTTGCGAAGGTGCTCAATGTTCCAAGAGTTTCTCACCGGTAAGCCCTCTTCGGTCTCAAGGCGGACAGCGCCGGGCCTTGTGACTTGCCTCACCCGATAAGGGCCTTCCCACTTCGGCGTCAACTTGTTGGAATTCTTGGCGGACTGAATGCGCCGAAGAACAAGGTCGCCTTCCTCGAGACTTCTGGCTTTAACTTTGCGGCTATGGTAGCGGCGCAAAGCTTGCTGGTATCGAGCAGCTCGTACAGCAGCCTGAAGACGGTCCTCCTCAAGGAGCAGCGCGTCGTCTTGTCGCAGCTGCTCTTGCTCGAGCTCATCGTAAGCAAGCACTCGAGGCGACCCGTATACGAGTTCCGTGGGGAGAACTGCCTCTGCGCCATAGACAAGAGCAAAGGGTGTTTGTCCAGTGGCTCGATTTGGTGTCGTCCTGATTGACCAAAGGGCCGCCGGCAACTCTTCAATCCAGTTCCTTCCGCATTTGTGTAGTCTGTCGAAAGTTCTCGTCTTGAGCCCGCGCAGCACTTCAGCGTTTGCCCTCTCCGCTTGAGCATTGCTCCTCGGGTGAGCAACAAAAGCGAAGCAGACCTTGGCGCCAAGGTCTTGGACGTATTGCATGAAGGTGCGACTTGTGAATTGCGTGCCGTTGTCGGTGATGATCCTATTAGGGATTCTGAAACGGCAAACAATCGACCTGAAGAACTTGACTGATGACTGTGCGGTCACCTTTCTCACTGGTTCCACTTCCGGCCACTTCGTGAACTTGTCGATGGCGACGTACAAGTACTCAAAGCCCCCGGCTGCGCGGGGAAAGGGGCCGAGGATGTCAAGCCCCCAGACCGAAAATGGCCAGGACAAAGGGATCGTCTGGAGAGCTTGAGCTGGCTGATGTATCTGCTTGGCATGGAACTGGCACGCTTCACACTTGGTTACTTGTGCAGTTGCATCCTGGAGGGCTTCTGGCCAAAAGAAACCTTGCCGGAACGCCTAGCCGGCAAGTGCTCTTGCGCCAATGTGGTGGCCACATATGCCTCCATGTATCTCTGCCAACAGCTTTTGCCCATCTTCCCGGGGAATGCACTTCAGTCTAACACCGTTGAGTCTTCTTCTGTACAGTTCATTGCCGACGAACTGATACATACTTGACTGCCGGGTTATTCTTTCTGCTTCTTCTGGCTCTTCGGGAAGTTCTCCAGTTTGGAGGAAACGAACGATCTGCTGTGCCCATGCTGGAGCCTGAGGCTCAACAACAAGGACTAAAGGCATCAGTGCTGCTGTGGGAACGTCAGCTTCTACGGCAAGAATCCGTGGCTCGGCCGGAGCTGGACGTTCCCCGGCAAGCTTGCCGGGGCAAAACTTGTCGGGAACGCCTGCTTCCACTATACAAACCCTAGGGTCTGCAGGAGCAGACTGTTCCTCAGCAACTTTATCGTTGATCTTGGGGACCTTGTTGGTGGCGGCTTCGGGAAGCTCTGCCGGTAAGTAGTCACCAGAGACCAACTTTCTCTTCTTACTTTGTCCAATTGATGGTGTAACGGATGGTTGAGTTAACTTGAGCACAAAGATCCCTGGTTCCACAGGTAGCTTTAGTGCAGCACACTTTGACAGGCCGTATGCGATGTCATTTTGAGCTCTTGGAACGTGCTCCATCTGCAAGCCTTCAAAGTGTTCTTCAAGTTTCCTCACTTCGTCGACGTATGCTTCCATCAACGGACTCTGGTAGCTCTTGTTTACTTGTCGGACAACCAACTGCGAATCACCCCGCACAATGAGCTTCTTGATCCCAAGTTCTACTGCGATTCTGAGGCCGGCAAGCAAACCTTCATACTCTGCAGTATTGTTCATTGCTTGCTCCTTGGGAAAATGCATCTGGACAACGTACTTGAGGTGCTCTCCGGTGGGCGCGACAAGCAGCACGCCAGCGCGGGCGCCTTGCAGCGAGAAGGCACCATCGAAGTACATTATCCATTCTTTGCTCGCTTCTTTGACGGGGATGCTTGTCTCTAGAATCTCTTCGTCTGGCGTTGGTGTCCATTCTGCTATGAATTCTGCCAAGGCTCTGCTCTGAATGGTTGAAGTACTTTCAAACTTGAGGCCAAAGCTTGACAGCTCCAGTGCCCACTCGACAATCCTGCCTGTTGCTTCTGGATTTTGCAATATCCTCTTCAGCGGAAAGCGAGTGACCACCGTTATCTCATGTGCTTGGAAGTAATGGCGCAGCTTTCTCGAGGCCATGAGGAGACCGAAAAGCAGCTTCTGCACCCCAGAGTATCTTGACCTAGCCCCCTGCAAGAGGGAGCTAACAAAATAAACTGGGCGCTGCACCATCTTCTTCGGCACCTCTTCTTGCATCTGCGCAGACTCATCCTTGTCGGGGCCAGAGCTTGTCGGGGAAGCCCCCTGCTTGTCGCTGGATGTGCTTGCTGGGGCTGTGGGCTCCTCATCTGCCTCCTTTTCCGCTACCAACGCAGCACTAACCACTTGATTGGTTGCTGCTAAGTACAGCAGCAACTTCTCTTGTGGTCTAGGTGCGACAAGTATTGGAGTGGAGGATAGGTACCCTTTCAAGTCTTGCAGCACTGCCTCCGCTTCCGGAGTCCATTTCATTGGACCTGCCTTTTTCAAGATTTTGAAAAACGGCAGGGCGCGTTCTGCAGACTTAGAAATGAACCTGCTGAGAGCAGCCACGCAGCCGGCAAGCCTTCGTACATCCTTGACGCGCTTCGGAGCTTCGATCTGCTCGATGGCTTTGATCTTGTCGGGATTGGCTTCAATCCCCCTCTGAGACACAAAGAACCCGAGAAGCTTGCCGGAGGGGACTCCGAAGACGCACTTCTCGGGGTTAAGCTTGAGTTGTATCTTGCGCAGATTCGCAAAAGTTTCATCTAAATCTTGAATCAGGGTATCTTTGTCCTTGCTCTTGACCACTATATCATCCATGTAAGCTTCTACATTCCTGTGTATTTGTGGCTCAAAAGCGGTGTGGACTACCCTCGCAAACGTTGAACCTGCATTCTTCAATCCAAAGGGCATGCGTATGAAGCAGTAAGTGCCACATGGAGTAATGAATGTGGTCTTCTCTTCGTCCTCTTCAGCCATAAATATCTGGTGGTACCCGGAGTATGCATCAAGGAATGAAAGAAACTCACACCCAGCCGTGGAGTCAACGATCTGGTCAATGCGCGGCAAGGGAAATGGATCTTTGGGACAAGCTTTATTCACATCGGTGAAGTCTATACAAAGCCTCCACTTCCCATTTGCCTTGCGCACGACAACAGGGTTGGCCAACCACGTGGGATGAAGTACACCTCTGACAAGGCCTGCCGCTTCCAGTTTCTTGATTTCCTCAGCGATAAACTCTTGGCGCTCCACCGCTTGCTTCCTGACCTTCTGCTTGACGGGCCGCGCATGAGGACAAACGGCAAGCTTATGCTCAATTACTTTCCTGGGAACACCGGGGATGTCAGACGGTTGCCATGCAAACACGTCGACATTCGCCCGCAGGAAAGCAATGAGCGCGCTTTCCTATTTAGGATCGAGCGTAGCACTGATGGTGAAAGTACCACCAGTGCCGTCCTCCTTGGCGGACACCTTCTTGGTTGCAGGCGGAGCTGCCATTCCCTTCTTGCACTTGCCGGTGGAGCTCGATGGTGCGTCCTCGACGGTAGCGCAGCACTCTGAAGAGGTGTGTTTGCCGGAGTGGGCCCCAGAGCTCTTGCCGAACTTGGTCTTGCTCTTCCCCCCGGGAGCTTCAGCGGCAAGTGTCTCGTTGTCTGTTGCGGCTGCTGCGTCTCGGTAGATCTTGTCGGCGCAGATAAGCGCGTCCTTCTTGTCACCGGGGACAGAGATGACGCTTATCGGGCCTGGCATCTTGAGCATGTTGTAGGCGTAATGAGAGGCTGCCATGAACTTGGCGAGCGCTGGACGGCCAAGTATCCCATTGTAAGGCAATGGGATATCGGCAACGTCAAAGGTGATCCTCTCAATCCTGAAGTTCAGCTCTCCGCCAAAAGTTACTGGCAGTGTGATCTTCCCCTTCGGCTTGCTTCTTCCCGGGTTGATCCCTTGGAATGTGCCGATTTCCTCGAGCTCGCTGTCGGGGATCTGTAGTTTCCGGACCACAGCAGAGGAGATCAGGTTCAGGCCGGCCCCGCCGTCAACCAACATCTTGGTGACCTTGAGGTTGCGGATGGTTCGTGAAACCAACATCGGCAAATACCCGACCGCAGTTGTGCGGTCAGGGTGGTCCTCAATGTCGAAGATGATGGGCGTGCTGGACCACTTCAGGAGTTTGCGCGACTCGACGGGTGGCTCTGCCGCATTAACTTCCCGCACCCATTGTTTGAGTTGGCGGTGGGAAGTATGCAGAGAGGCACCTCCATCGACGCACAGAACTTCTGTGGCCTTCTGGAACTCCTGCTCGCTGTTGTCTCCGTCATCCATGTCTTCGTCGTCGTCTTCGTCTTCGTCCTTGTCGCGGCCGCGGGGAGGTCTATCTCCTTGCCGCTGCTTGGCCTTGCCGCGGTGTCCTCCCGGGCCATTGAATGGCCGCTTCTTGCCGGACTCTCCTCCACCTCCCTGGGCCTTCTCCTTGTCGCGTCGCTCGTACTCAGCCTTCTGCTGTTCGACGAGGTAGTCGACCCTTTTGCAGTTCTGGAGATCGTGGCCCTTGGTGCGGTGGATCTTGCAGTACTGCTTGTTGGAGCCGTCCTGCTTGTCGGCGGCTGCTACAGCGGTGGCTTCCTTGCCGGAGCCACCAGCCTGAGCTTTCTTGGCGCCAGCCTCCTTGCCGGACTGCTCAACGACCAGTACTTCCTTGTTCTTCTTTTTCTTGTTGTTCCGCCGCCGGTTCTTCCTTACCGGGGCGGCATCCTCACTATCTGTTCCTCCTGCTCCAGTATCCTCTCCGGGGAGTTTCCTCCCCTCTTCAGCGCGTGCGCACTTGTCGGCCAGGGCATAGAGCTCACTGACGTCTCGTATCTTGCACATCGCCATTTCCTTCCTCATCCTGTGGTTACGCACGTTCTGATGGAACGCGCTAATAACCGCGGCAGGGTGGACGTCCGGGATGTTGTGCTGGACGCGGCTGAATCTTTGGATGTACTTTCGCAGGGACTCTCCTTCCTTCTGGGCAAGTATAAGGAGATCACTTTCCTGGCCATGGGGCTTGTGGCCGCCCGTGAAGGCGCCGACAAACTGGTGGCACAGGTCGGCCCAAGAAGAAATAGAGTTCTCCGGCAAGTGCATGAGCCAAGATCTGACGTTTGGCTTGAGCACGAGCGGGAAATAGTTCGCTAGTATCTTCTCGTCTCGTCCCCCGGCAGCCTGCACCGCGATGGTGTAGATGCTGAGGAACTCTGACGGATGAGTCTTGCCGTCATACTTCTCGGGTACGTCGGGCTTGAAGTTTTTCATGCTGGGCCACTGGACTTGCCGCAGCTCACGAGTGAACGCAGGACAGCCCGCCGCGTACGGCAAGTCGCCTGGTTCCCCGGGCGCGTGCATATCGACAGTGGGCCCAGCGCGCTGGTCGGATTGCCGCCGCGCTTCTCTTCGATGCTCGATGCGAGTTCGAGCGTCTTCTTGTCGTCGGTCGTCGAGGACTTGGCGTTGATCGCGGCGAGCTCGTGGATCCGACGACGCCGTGGAGTCGTCGTCGATGTTGATCCGGTGAGCCGATGATTTCGGCCTTCGGGGCAGGGAGTGCACGGTAGTTGCACCCCCTGCGGTCTTGTCTCCATCAGCCCGCGCCTGGCTGACTTGCCGGGGCCGCGACGTCGTCGGCTGCTGCGGCGTGTCGTTGTTGGCGAAGGCGATGAGGCTCTGGATGGTGGCCCTCCAGTCTTCGGCCTTGTCTGCCGCTGGAGGGAAATCGAGGAGTAGCTGAGCTCGAGCTAGAGCTTCTGCTGGAGTGGAGGGGAGCGGTGGCGAGCGGTGCGAGGAGCGAGATATGCTCGGACTTCTAACTGCGTTAGAAGGAGCAGGGTCTCGTCCCGGCGACCGCGCTTTGCTCGTGCCAGCACGTTGGCCTTGAGCGTCCCGCGACCCGCCAGCTTGACCTTGTCCCAGCAAGCGTATGGTACCTTGGGTACCACGTCGCTGCCGGTCCGGCACCTCCTGAGAGGGGCGCGGTGCGTGCACGGACGCTGAGGTCTTGGAATGCGCCCGGTCGTCCGTCTTGTCCTTGGATTTGGCGGCGCCGTGAGTTTCCTCACCGGCGTCCGTCCTTCAGCCAGCGTCTACCCCACCGACCGTTGGCTCCGGTGGTGGCGGGATCGACGCGGACGGGCCTGCTACCTCCGAAGCCTTCTTCTTCGGCGGCATGTCGATGAAGTTGATGAAGTTGCTGAAGATTTCGCCCGCGTGAACGCCGGATCAGGTTCGCACAACCTCGACGCCCCCTACCTGGCGCGCCAAAGATGTCGGGGAAACTGATCGCCCACGAACACCTATGGGACCGGAGCCCCTTTTCGGTACGGCAAGGGAGCGGAGGGTGCACGAAGAGCGGATCGAGGCGAGCACGCGAGCAGTTTACCCAGGTTCGGGCCGCACGGATGCGTAAAACCCTACTCCTGCCTTGGTTTGTATTGTGTTCTTAGCTCGGGAGCGAGAAGAGCTACAGTGCTTGTCGCTGGAAACACCGAGCGTGAGAGTGATCGAGGATCGGAACCCCCTCTACGTTGCGCATGGGCCACCTTTTATAGGTCGAAATGGGTCACCGACAGGTGGCAACGCAGATGAGGGTAAAAATGTAAAAATGGTGGTAGTTGGAATAGTGGATGTACAGTGTTCTGTACCTAACCCTGACGGCAGGGGACAAGGGCATTGAATGCCCGTCGCCGTCGCCCCAAACAGTGCAAGAAAAGCGTCCGTCAGGGCGTCTCCGTTCGCCACGATGGTGGCCTCGTCATCGCAGCTCGCCACCGTGTACCCCAGGCTGCACAGCCTTCCGCCACATGCACCTGGAAGGGCCCCAGGGCGACGCGTGGCCGGATGAGCTGGAGCGCGGGCACGTAGTGGAAGCTTGCCGCGGCTTGCACCTTGCCGCGGTTGTTAACTTGTCGCACCCGGGAGCTTGTCGCTCTCCGGGCCTTGCCGGGGCGCGCGATGCGCCACGGCAAGTCTCCTGAAATGCCATGTTTCGGCCTTCCTGGCAAGCTCCTCTTGCCAGGGTCTCGTGCCAAAGGGGTGGTCTTGAGCCTGGAGTGGCCTTCCCGGCAAGCTCCTCTTGCCAGGGTCTTATTTCTTTAACTTGAATACTTTGTTCTTGAATGGCTCCAAAGGAACCATAGTGGGCCTTGGCGGGCGCGTGGCAAGCCCTGCCATGGGATGCTGCTACTGCACGTGCACAAGTCGGGATACTAAGGTACCCCTACTTTATTACACCGACAGGCGGGCGCCACGGACCAGTCCATGGGTAGCTCGCACAACGCAACGGCCGTCACTGTTGTCATGATCGATGTGCTTCCCCTCCTAAATCATCTTCCTCCCAGAAACATCCAACGGTGTTCCCTCTATAGATTCGCTGGAACCACCCATGGAGGCGCACAAGATTGGGCTGGACGTGGCAAGTGATTGCAGGTCGTCTTCACCGGCGGCGCGAGTCCAGAACTCCAGATCATTGGACTTGAATGGGAAGTGAATTAGCGCGACATGGCAGGTGGTCTTCTGACCAGGTTCTACCTCTGTCCCTACGTAATGGATGATGTAGTTGTCGGCCATGGCCATAGCGGCATGCGATGGAAGCTACGACCGGGTTGTAGCTCACATAGCTCACAAAAATTATCTCATGAAGCCACTAATGGCTTCTCAAAGAGTTCTTGACCGTGAGGATGAGTAGTGATAAGAGAATTTCAGGACTTCAAACAAAAAAAGTTTTGGGGATGTTGGACCTATCAGTACAGGTGTCACACATTCGTTGGCCCTGCACAATACTCCGTGCAGGGTTTCCAGCAGGAGAGCCCGACCCGGAAATTAGGGAGCTCCCATCATGAAATTCCGGGGCGGATAGATTAGGTGGAGGCATAATGGGAGGTTAGCAAGGGCCTGCCCTACTAACTCATGGGTAGTTTACCTATAGATTATTATGTGAGCTGCATACCGGAACAAGAACTCTCGTCCTCATTTAAATTGACCCGCCCTCTCCCACATGTTGGGCCCACTTCTCACCATGTCGCTCCCAAAGAAGCGTGTCGGTTGAGAGTTGTGCGTGTTGGTCAATATGCTCGCTGGAGCGAGCAAACAGCAGGGAGTCAATGTGAGGTGCTCCCAACAGGCAAGGAGATCAATGGCACCATGCAACATGCTCCGGCCGGCCATGATTCATGCATACTAGTAGTGAACCATCATACGCCAATTCTCTTACCTCGCTGTCCGGACACCCGCGGCTCCACTCCCAGACACAGGATGTCGGCGTGAGGTACTCGATGACTTCCTAGAATTCTTGTAGCACTTCACCCATATTTTTATTCATGTTTATCCCTGTAAACCAAGACCCCTCTACTGAATTTCCCTTTGGCTTGAGAATGGCGGCTGTGACCTCCATAACGATGGAACACACGTCACCCGACCACTCATCTTTGTCATATGTGTCCTCCTTGCCGATGATAGCAACGCTCGATGCCAAGGATAGGCGCCGCATGCGAGGGAATAGCTGTGATCTGACACCCACAACACAATCCATAAGGTCGAGTTTTCTTCCCATCGAAACCTTCTCTTGCAGCCGAAGATGGCACGCCTCCTCGATCTTCTCATCAGCATCCACATAAGCAACTATCCTAATGGTCTATCGAGACTGAGGACACCAGAGCACCATTCAGATATGCCACCAAGAAAGGAGATGGAGAAGCGATGGGGTTCTATCGAGAATGAGGACACCGGAGCACCATTCAGATATGCCACCAAGAAAGGAGATGGAGAAGCGATGGGGGTCTATCGAGACCGAGGACACCGGAGCACCATTCAGATATGCCACCAATAAAGGAGATGGAGAAGCTCATTGACCATCGCGCGTGCATGGGAGTGGGGAGGTAACCCAGTTTGGTAAACTATAATAACGACATGTAGTGTGCATCACAATTATTGCATAAAGACCCTTTGATTAATTATAAAAAAATGGATAATTCAAAACTTCATATAAAATTCTATAAAAATGCTGAAAAGTAACATGTTCAAAATGGATAATTAGTGTTACCAGCTAAATAAAAAATAAGCATGCATATAGAACACATATCGAGGGGCACAAATATAGTGTACATCAGATTTTTCGAAAGCTATATGGAGGGGCACAAATATCGACATCGAATATTGAGTGAGTGGATCAAATTAAGTTGAGTGGGACCAGAATCAGTATCGCAACATCGCAACTTTCAAAGGTTCCAAATACTCACCTGCTTCATTAGTAACATGTGTATGTGAATTATCATCTAGAGATATGACTTGTTAATTCATTGTTGACTCTAACGACCCTCACAAAGTGTTGGGCGACTGCGATGGCGACTGCGGGGACGACGCCGGCCTCCGCTTCCTCTCCCCCGCCCCCGCCTCTCCCGCCGTGCCCGTCGGCGCGCCGCGCCTGGCCGGTGCGGCCGCCCTCCTCCTGTCTCCTCTCCCCTCGGCCTCCGGCTGTGACGCCCGAAGACCGACGTCCCAGAAGATTCCAGAAGATTCCAGATGTTTCGGGTTCTCCCTTGTGTTTCATTGTGCTTGTGTTATTTATTTTTTTGCATTGCATCATGTCATCATGCCATCATGTCATATTTCTTTTGCATCTCAACTAAATAAATTGTGTGGACCTTCGGTCCATTTAAATCGAGGGAAGGATGACTTCTCTTTATAACATATAAAAGCCTCTCAATATTATTAGGGAGCTATATTAATATTCCATTTGTTTGGAATTAACCAACACACTTGCATATATTTTCCCATGCCTTCTCTTTCTCTTTTCCTTGCCATCAAAACCTTGTCAAAATTCTTTTCCCGTTTTTCGAGCCCCATCCTCAAATTCGAGCCCTTTTGGATTCCATCTAAAGGGATTTCTAAAGTCAAACAATTTGGCTTTTATTCAAACGTGTTTTGAATTTTCATCTTCCAAAAATCTTCAAACAATTTTAATTAAATTCCTTACATTTTTGTGAGTCCAGGGAATTTTTACCCTATGCCCTAAGCCTATTCCTAACTCCTCCTTTCTTTTCTTTTCCTTTGTGGTTTTCTGTTTTATTTGGTAAATAGCATAGGAGAAGAGCAGCCAGGCCCAGCCTCTGCCACCCTCCTGGGCCTCCTCCTCCCTCCTAGGCCCATCAGGCCATCCTCCCTCGCGGCCCGTTTTCCCCCGTAACCCTAGCCCGACCTCACCGATCGCTCTCTCCCCCCGTTTTCCCTCAGCCGCCGTCACTCTCGCTCGCCCCGAGCCCTCCTCCCTTCGATGCCCGAACCCCATCGCGCTCGAGCCTTTCCCTCGATCTCCCCCTCCTCTCGATCTCCCGATCCCTCCTCTCCAGGCCCCCGCGCCCTTCCCTCTGCGGCCGTCCTCCAGCGCCGGGCGCCGGCCGCCCCTCCTTCCTCCGCCGCGGCAGGAGCTCGCCTGGCCCGAGCAGCTCCCGGCTGCTCCCTCCTCCAGCCGCGCCCGAGCCGGGGATCCTCGCCGCCCCTACCTCAGCCTCCCGCCAGTAAGGCGCTGTCGCTGCCGGACTCCCCTCCGCGCCGGATCAAGGCCAACGCCGCCATCCTGTCGCCCGGCCGTCCAGCCGCCATGGACGGGGCGGAGCCGTGTCTCCAGCACGCGCCGGCCCTCAGGCCCTCCTCCTCCATCGCCAAGGCCTCGCCTCCAGCGCCCAGCGCCCCCGCTCTTCCCCTGTCGAGCGCCTCCCAGTCCTCAAGACCGCGGCCAGCAGCCGCGTTTCCCCTCGTCGCCCCGAGCACCTCCAGCACCTCATCGCCGTGCCGCTGCCATGGCCTCGTCACCCCCGTGCTGTCTCCTTTTTGTTGTTGCTGTGTTTTTTTTCGCCAAGTGCCAGGATGAACATGTACATCTACAAACGAGTAACGATGGCAGCCCGAAGCACCAAGTACCTCTACGATGACCCGAACATCTACATAATACGAGTACGTCTACCGTCGCCAAGTTCCGAGACCGACAAGTTCCACGACGACCGCGAGTACCACGACTTCCACCGACCCGCCAAGTACCTCGACGCTCGACGCTCGACGCCCGAATGACTACCTTCGGTGAAGAAACGTGTACGACTACATGTGTGATGCGTCAAGTTCCACTACACCAACATGAGTACCACGACGCCCGGAGCCATCGGAACCGTCAAGTACATCTACGGAACGAAGTTCGGCTACTTCCACTACCGTCGCCGCGAACCGTGTACCACTACCGTCGCCCCGAAGACGTCCGTTGCGCCACAAGTACCTCTACCGATGACGTGAACGGCTACATAACGAGTACCTCTACGGAACGTCTACTTCCACTACTTCCTCTACGACCACGTGCACGTCTACTTCCACTACGTCCCTTGACGATCTCGAACCGCCCCGTGAACGTTTGTTCTGAAGGTATAACCCGAGACGATGACCCGTGGATGCTTGTTGTGTTGTATGAAATGTTTCCCTTGTGTGCACCGTGCCCGTTTCGTCCTTTTGTCATGCTCCTCGGTTGCCTCGTCGCCGACTTGTGGGAACCAGGTGACGGGATCACCCCGCTTTTCATCTTGTTCGACTTGCTCACGCCATCTTTCTTTTGCACCGGTCTCTCAACGAGTTATCGGAACCGAGATGTTGCCGTTGCATCATTTTCGGATCATTGCCGTGGCACCCTTTTCCTTCCACCACGGTGACAAATGCTTCTTATCTCTTCATGTTAATGTTTAACTAAATTGCATAAAACTTGATCATGTCATCCGCATCATGTTAACAACATTTAAAATGTGTGATTTGTTGTTGCTTAAAATTGCTAAACATGCATATGGGTATTTTTCCCGGAATTGTTGTTGTTATTTTCGGCCTCATTTAAAATGACTAGATAGGTAGTTTGTTTTTGCTTCACCTCTTGCCATGTTAACCAACATTTAATCTTGTCTTGTAAATAATCGAGAGTCAACTAAATAAATAACATGTGGTGTTTCGTCAATATGCAACTCGTTGCATATTGAGCTCCAGTTAACTTGTAGTATTTGTTTGTGCACTTTGCCATGCCATGCATAATTAAACCGGACATGCATCATACTTGGATGTGCATCGTATGCCATGTTTATGCTTGTGTGTTTACCGTGTTGTTTGCTTCTTTCCGGTATGCTTCTCTCGTTAGCTTCGGTTCCATTCCGGAGTTGTGAGGATTTGTCTTCTTCATGGAACCGTTCTTCCTCCTTGCGGAATCCCAGGCAAGATGATCATACCCTTGGATACCTTTACTACCATTGCCATGCTTAGTTGTCTCGATGCTATCGTTACATGTCGCGCTACCCATCTTTTATGTCAGCCTCTCCTTGTTGCCATGAAACCTCTAACCTTTGAAACCTTCCTTGCAAAACCACTGTTTGGCTATGTTACCCGCTTGCTCAGCCCCTCTTATAGCGTTGTTAGTTACAGGTGAAGATGAAGTTCATTCCAGGAGGGAACTTGTTGTTGGAATATCACAATATCTATTATTATTAATAACACACCTATATACTGGGCATGGGTGGAAGGCTTGGCCTTTTGCTCGGTGTTTTGTTCCACTCATGCCACCTTAGGCGCCGATAAACCGGCATTATGTTCCTTGATTTTGTGTTCCTTACACGATGGGTGGATGGGGACCCCTTGACAGTTCGACTTTGAATAAAACTCCTCCAGCAAGGCCCAACTTTGGTTTTAATTTGCTCATAATAACAACTTAATTAATTAATTAATTGCATAGGGGGTCATGTCCCCGGGTTCTTAATTCTATATAACAGGGGGGCCAGTGCTGATGGTGTTGGTCCCAAACGGGGGTCCTGTGGGGCCACCACGGGGAAACTCGAGGATTGGTTTTACCTGTAGCATCGCCCATCCGGTTGTGGCTTGAGACGAGATACGCGCGGCTACTATCAGGGTGTCGCCACGCCGGGAGGTCTTGCTGGACTTGTTTTACCATTGTCGAAATGTCTTGTGCACCGGGATGCCGAGCCTGATCGGATTTCCCTAAGATAAGGGGTGATTATATTATATTTATCACTTCAGCTAATCGTGTGAGCTTGTGATGGGCTAAGTTGGGACACCCCTGCAGGGTTATGATCTTTCGAAAGCCGTGCCCGCGGTTATGTGGCAGATTGGAATTTGTTAATGTCCGATTGTAGAAAACTTGACAAAGGATCCGAAGTAAAATACACAACTGTGTGAGTAACCGTGACTGTCTCTTTTCACTTTGAGAAGAGAACACAGTGGGGTTATGTTTGATTCGTATTTAGTTCAGGATCTTTAGCGATCACTACTAGTTGCGACCGTTTGCGTAGATTCTCACCTTATTCTTGTACTCGTAAGCTAGCCACCATATTATGCTTAGCCGCTGCTGCAACCTCACCACTTTACCTCTTCCTACCCATAAAGCTTTGCTAGTCTTGATACCCATGGTTATGGGATTGCTGAGTCCTTGTGGCTCACAGATACTACAACACCAGATGCAGCTTCAGCCGAGATTGATACAGGAGCTGGTTCAAGTACTTCACTGGGAGCTCGATGAAGAGAATGGTCGTATGTTTGTGACGTTTTCGACGATCAGTGGTGGTTTCTACTAGGATTCGATCTAGACCTGTGGCTTTATGTTGTTTTGGTATCTTTCTTTTGGATCTTCGCCCGTAGTCGGGTTGTGATGTTTTGAATGATGTTTTGCTTATGTAATGTATTGTGTGAAGTGGCGAGTGTAAGCCAACTATCTCCTTTTGCATTTTAATCCCTCTTTTACATGAGTCGTACAAAGATACCAAACTTGAGATCATTCCAGAATGGGCTTATACCTTTAAGTTGTGCCTCGACACGTGGGAGGTATAGTCCTATCATGGGCATTACAAGTTGGTATCAGAGCCTTCTCCGACCTAGAAGCCCCCACTGATTGATCGAATCGTTGACGGTTGAGTCTAGGCACACACTTAAAATGTTTTGAGTCCTATATATATATATATATATATATCGGAGAGTAGGATTTCTTTTGCTCCTCATCTCTTTTCACTCTGGTGAGGACTCCTGACGATTACTTTTATCTCTTCTACTCTCAAAAATTCACCAAATTTTTTTTTAGGATCTCGCGAGTATTGTTTGGATTGTTTCGATGTCTTTGTGACGAGAACATTGTTCTCGATGCCTCATGTCATTAGGGGTTGTGGCAGTGTCCCGGGGAGTTGAGCTCCGAGGTGTTGTCGTCACAAATATATCGCATCAGTTCTAGAATACTTAAGACGGCCGACATCGAAAACTCTCCTATGCGGTTAGTGGCAAGATAACCCCGACATCACCCAGTACTGGGGAGGTAGTTCGGGAGTATTGCCATATCTTGTATAGTGGATGCGTTTCGAAGGTCCGAGGTAAACGGTTTCCGGAAAAGACTGGTTATGTGTTGAAGGATGGATACAGCTGGATGTAGGATTAGAGTTGAGTGCGCGATGCTTCCCCTGTATCCCCAACACCTGATTACATAACTGGAAACTTTCGGAAATTAATAGGTGGGTTCATCTAGTAGTTCTAGGCATTCTTCCAACGAGTGCATGATATGGAGTTCGGGGTTCTACATTGAGTGAAGTGGTTATGGCCGATGTTCTGATCGGGAGTTGCATCTTAAAGTGTCCTTGGCTATGTTGATCCGGGGATTGCAAAACCCTTTTGTAACACGTCCCATGAGCTTTCAGCACGAATATGTCGAACGAAGCTCCTATCTTGTATTTGTTATATCTGCACCTTGTTCTTTTATTTACATTTTGTTCTCTCAAGTGGCTTCTCGTCAAGTTGATGTACCTACGGAATTCATTCGTTCAATTCTCTGTTCGGATGCTATTGTGAAGATTATGTTGCAACATATCTATCCGTTTTTTTGATTTGATTCTGGTATTCGAGTTGCTTCGATGTCAAGTGTTGATTCCATACCTTTCCTAATCGGTATTCTCATAGTTCTATGGGAGTGCTAGTCCTTCTTGACCATCGAGATTTTTATGTTAATCCTTTTCAACCGGTGTGCCTTCTCTTGAAGTTATTCCATACGGACGTCGTTGAGAAATCTGACGATTTGTCTGTTTCATTCATCCCAAGTTGTCTTTGTTTTTCACCCCCCCCCCACCCTTCTTCTTCTCAGAGCAAGTAATTCTCAAATGAAATATCCATTTTATTCATGTGATGTTTCTTCATTCTTTTCCTTCAATGTTCTTATCCGGTGAATTATCGTGAAGATGCTCAAGAGCTTCAAGTTCATCATTCTTTTGTTCTCAAATTCTGCCGGTGGATGTAATTCAAGATTTCGGTGTTGATCTTATCCTTTTCCTCTTTTCACAATGCTTTCTTATTCTGGTGCCCCAATTAATCATTCTACTCTTGCTATTCATATCCGGAGTGCTGAAGATTCATAATTCCATTCTTAATCCGTTCAAATTATTTTGAGGATTATCATCTTATTCAAGCCATTTAATTTAACTGGTGCAATATCTCTTAAGCAATCTTTTCCAATGGTGATTTCTTTAGTTGGCCCTAACCCACGGGTCTTTTCCCAGGATCTTACATGACTCTTCTTTTCTGGAGAATTCTTTTTAAAGTGTGACGTAAGAATGATTCCCATCAGTCACATGCCTTCTCCAAGATCGCTTTCAAATTCTTTTCATCGTTGTTTCAACCTTTTTAATTCTTCATTCCCGAGTGCCTATACAATTCATGGTGGTGTATCTCATCGTCTTCTTTTCTTTGTGATCCTCCGAAGGCCATCATTTCAGAATATTCCTCGTTCTCTATTTGCAACTTCGTCCTCCAAATATTCTTCATTGATGCCTCTTCGTTCGTCTCCATATTTTTACGGTGGTTCTTTCAAGATTACCCTTTCGTTGTTATCGTTTTAATTCATTTGTTCTTTTCACAATCCTACCGGTGCTTCGTTGAGATTTACCCAAGCTTGTGCGAGATCTCTCTTAATTCTTCCCAACGAGAATAAGTAGGATGCCAAATCCTTTGGTTGTCATCAATTTAATTGGTGAAGGAGATGCATGACATAATTCTTATTCTTATTCCTTCAAGGTGATTTAATTCTTTTGTCTGGAGTTTGTTCATCATATCATATTCTCGGTTCTA
Source organism: Secale cereale (assembly GCA_902687465.1). Taxonomy (NCBI): domain Eukaryota; kingdom Viridiplantae; phylum Streptophyta; class Magnoliopsida; order Poales; family Poaceae; genus Secale; species Secale cereale. Next base: position 786,457,134 of record LR738712.1, on the reverse strand, counting down.
AGTTGTTCATCTTGTTTTCCGGAGTTCCAAACCCTCTCAATTATATCATTTCAAGCTCCATCTAATTCATCACAGGTCTTGAATCTTATTCTTTTCATCTTTCACTTCTCATGCTTTCATTACCGGAGTTCTTCATGGTGGTTCTTATATTCAATTCATCCTCGGAGTCTTCATCAAGATTCTTGTTGGACCTCAAGTATTCTCCATCTTGCATTTTGAAGTGCAATTCTTTCTCCCTTATATTTTGAGATGGTGTTATGTCATTCTTGACAATTCCTTCATGTTTCATGATTCACAAGTTGTCAGGAATGAGATATTCAAAATCGCCATTTTCCTTGTTCAGGAGATCCTTTCAACCCCTCATTTTTATATCTTGGAATTATCTTGGGTTGTATTTCACCTAAAAGCTTTCCCTGAGGATTGTTGCTAATTATGGTGCTTATAAATGACCCAAGTTCTTCATTTATCATTCCACTGAATTAAGTTTATCGTCTCCTTGTTGATCTCAATCCAATCAATCGTTTTTCGTCAGTGGCTGGTTGTCACCTCTTAATTTTGAGATGTTGTCCATAAGACCACAACGAGCTTATTCTTTTCGTTGTTGATTTCTCCATCAACCCCATTCAACCCTTCTTCGTAAGGATGATTTTTTCATATTCATTTGTCGGAGAAGTTGTCTTTTTCCCTCCGTTCAATTCTTTCATTGATTTATATGCTATTCTTCTTTCATTCCGGAGGCATTGTGATGTTGCTCTCTCCAAACCATCATCTCGTTTTATTGAGATCTTGTTCTTTCCTTGTTTATCTATTTATCCGGAGCGTTGTATTCTCCATTCTAAGTCTCTCATCTTTTCATGTTTTGCCTCTCTTTTCAACCGGAGTGCTGTCTGAATCCTTCTTACCCTTGTGTCATTCTTTCAATTGTTTCAGAGGCAGTTTGTTGTTGATTTCATGAAGTATCTTTCCATCTCCTCAAGTTCTTGTTAATTCCTTCCATTTTCAGACGGAGTGCTGTCCAAATTCTATCATTCTTATTCCTTGGCTATACCATTGCAGTTTCTTATTCTTTTGGTTCGTAAGCTCTTGTTTCATGTCTTCAACCTACAAGGTTCTCATTATGTTCCTTGTTCCTCCTTTTTACCGGAATGCTCCCAACTTCGTTCATCTCCGTTGCTTTCTTCTTTCAAGATTGTTCAACCTCTCAAGGTTCTTTGGTTTCACTTGTTTGTCCAAGAAGCAACTTTGTTTTACCTCTTCTTTTTCGTTTCTATCCGGTGCTATCTCTAGGATCTCGGGTCGAGATCCTCTGTTAGTGTGGGAGAGTTGTGACGCCCGAAGACCGACGTCCCAGAAGATTCCAGAAGATTCCAGATGTTCCGGGTTCTCCCTTGTGTTTCATTGTGCTTGTGTTATTTATTTTTTTGCATTGCATCATGTCATCATGCCATCATGTCATATTTCTTTTGCATCTCAACTAAATAAATTGTGTGGACCTTCGGTCCATTTAAATCGAGGGAAGGATGACTTCTATTTATAACATATAAAAGCCTCTCAATATTATTAGGGAGCTATATTAATATTCCATTTGTTTGGAATTAACCAACACACTGGCATATACTTTCCCATGCCTTCTCTTTCTCTTTTCCTTGCCATCAAAACCTTGTCAAAATTCTTTTCCCGTTTATCGAGCCCCATCCTCAAATTCGAGCCCTTTTGGATTCCATCTAAAGGGATTTCTAAAGTCAAACAATTTGGCTTTTATTCAAACGCGTTTTGAATTTTCATCTTCCAAAAATCTTCAAACAATTTTAATTAAATTCCTTACATTTTTGTGAGTCCAGGGGATTTTTACCCTATACCATAAGCCTATTCCTAACTCCTCCTTTCTTTTCTTTTCCTTTGTGGTTTTCTGTTTTATTTGGTAAATAGCATAAGAGAAGAGCAGCCAGGCCCAGCCTCCGCCAGCCTCTTGGGCCTCCTCCTCCCTCCTAGGCCCATCAGGTCATCCTCCCTCGCGGCCCGTTTTCCCCCGTAACCCTAGCCCGACCTCACCGATCGCTCTCTCCCCCCGTTTTCCCTCAGCCGCCGTCGCTCTCGCTCGACCCCGAGCCCTCCTCCCTTCGATGCCCGAACCCCATCGCGCTCGAGCCTTTCCCTCGATCTCCCCCTCCTCTCGATCTCCCGATCCCTCCTCTCCAGGCCCCCGCGCCCTTCCCTCCGCGGCCGTCCTCCAGCGCCGGGCGCCGGCCGCCCCTCCTTCCACCGTCGCGGCAGGAGCTCGCCTGGCCCGAGCAGCTCCCGGCTGCTCCCTCCTCCAGCCGCGCCCGAGCCGAGGATCCTCGACGCCCCTACCTCAGCCTCCCGCCGGCAAGGCGCCGCCGCCGCCGGACTCCCCTCCTCGCTGTATCAAGGCCAACGCCGCCCTCCCGTCGCCCGGCCGTCCAGCCGCCATGGACGGGGCGGAGCCGCGTCTCCAGCACGCGCCGGCCCTCAGGCCCTCCTCCTCCATCGCCAAGGCCTCGCCTCCAGCGCCCAGCGCCCCCGCTCTTCCCCTGCCGAGCGCCTCCCCGTCCTCAAGACCGCAGCCAGCAGTCGTGTTTCCCCTCGTCGCCCCAAGCACCTCCAGCACCTCATCGCCGTGCCGCTGCCATGGCCTCGTCGCCCCCGTGCTGTCTCCTTTTTGTTGCTGCTGTGTTTTTTTTCGCCAAGTGCCAGGATGAACATGTACATCTACAAACGAGTAACGATGGCAGCCCAAAGCACCAAGTACCTCTACGATGACCCGAACATCTACATAATACGAGTACGTCTACCGTCGCCAAGTTCCGAGACCGACAAGTTCCACGACGACCGTGAGTACCACGACTTCCACCGACCCGCCAAGTACCTCGACGCTCGACGCTCGACGCCCGTACGACTACCTTCGGTGAAGAAACATGTACGACTACATGTGTGATGTGTCAAGTTCCACTACACCAACATGAGTACCACGACGCCCGGAGCCATCGGAACCGTCAAGTACATCTACGGAACGAAGTTCGGCTACTTCCACTACCGTCGCCGACGAACCGTGTACGACTACCGTCGCCCCGAAGACATCTGTTGCGCGACAAGTACCTCTACCGATGACGTGAACGGCTACATAACGAGTACCTCTACGGAACTTCTACTTCCACTACTTCCTCTACGACCACGTGCACGTCTACTTCCACTACGTCCCTCGATGATCTCGAACCGCCCCGTGAACGTTTGTTCCGAAGGTATAACCCGAGACGATGACCCGTGGATGCTTGTTGTGTTGTATGAAATGTTTCCCTTGTGAGCACCGTGCCTGTTTCGTCCCTTTGTCATGCTCCTCGGTTGCCTCGTCGCCGACTCGTGGAAACCCGGTGACGGGATCACCCCGCTTTTCATCTTGTTCGACTTGCTCACGCCATATTTCTTATGCACCGGTCTCTCAACGAGTTATCGGAACCGAGATGTTGCCGTTGCATCATTTTCGGATCATTGCCGTGGCACCCTTTTCCTTCCACCACGGTGACAAATGCTTCTTATCTCTTCATGTTAATGTTTAACTAAATTGCATAAAACTTGATCATGTCATCCGCATCATGTTAACAACATTTAAAATGTGTGATTTGTTGTTGCTTAAAATTGCTAAACATGCATATGGGGATTTTTCCCGGAATTGTTGTTGTTATTTCCAGCCTCATTTAAAATGACTAGATAGGTAGTTTGTTTTTGCTTCACCTCTTGCCATGTTAACCAACATTTAATCTTGTCTTGTAAATAATCGAGTGTCGACTAAATAAATAACATGTGGTGCTTCGTCAATATGCAACTTGTTGCATATTGAGCTCCACTTAACTTGTAGTATTTGTTTGTGCACTTTGCCATGCCATGCATAATTAAACCGGACATGCATCATACTTGGATGTGCATCGTATGCCATGTTTATGCTTATGTGTTTACCATGTTGTTTGCTTCTTTCCGGTATGCTTCTCTCGTTAGCTTCGGTTCCGTTCCGGAGTTGTGAGGATTTGTCTTCTTCATGGAACCGTTCTTCCTCCTTGCGGAATCCCAGGCAAGATGATCATACCCTTGGATACCTTTACTACCATTGCCATGCTTAGTTGTCTCGATGCTATCGTTACATGTCGCGCTACCCATATTTTATGTCAGCCTCTCCTTGTTGCCATGAAACCTCTAACCTTTGAAACCTTCCTAGCAAAACCACTGTTTGGCTATGTTACCCGCTTGCTCAGCCCCTCTTATAGCGTTGTTAGTTGCAGGTGAAGATGAAGTTCGTTCCAGGAGGGAACTTGTTGTTGGAATATCACAATATCTATTATTATTAATAACACACCTATATACTGGGCATGGGTGGAAGGCTTGGCCTTTTGCTCGGTGTTTTGTTCCACTCATGCCACCTTAGGCGCCGATAAACCGGCATTATGTTCCTTGATTTTGCGTTCCTTACACGATGGGTGGATGGGGACCCCTTGACAGTTCGACTTTGAATAAAACTCCTCCAGCAAGGCCCAACATTGGTTTTAATTTGCTCATAATAACAACTTAATTAATTAATTAATTGCATAGGGGGGCATGTCCCCGGGTTCTTAATTCTACATAACAGGGGGGGCCAGTGCTGATGGTGTTGGTCCCAAACGGGGGTCCTGCTGGGCCACCACGGGGAAACTCGAGGATTGGTTTTACCTGTAGCATCGCCCATCCGGTTGTGGCCTGAGACAAGATACGCGCGGCTACTATCAGAGTGTCGGCACGCCGTGAGGTCTTGCTGGACTTGTTTTACCATTGTCGAAATGTCTTGTGCACCGGGATGCCGAGCCTGATCGGATTTCCCTAAGATAAGGGGTGATGATATTATATTTATCACTTCAGCTAATCGTGAGAGCTTGTGATGGGCTAAGTTGGGACACCCCTGCAGGGTTGTGATCTTTCGAAAGCCATGCCCGCGGTTATGTGGCAGATTGGAATTTGTTAATGTCCGGTTGTAGAAAACTTGACAGAGGATCCGAAGTAAAACACACAACTGTGTGAGTAACCGTGACTTTCTCTTTTCACTTTGAGAAGAGAACACGGTGGGGTTATGTTTGATTCGTATTTAGTTCAGGATCTTTAGCGATCACTACTAGTTGCGACCGTTTGCGTAGATTCTCATCGTATTCTTGTACTCGTAAGCTAGCCACCATATTATGCTTAGCCGCTGCTGCAACCTCACCACTTTACCTCTTCCTACCCATAAAGCTTTGCTAGTCTTGATACCCATGGTTATGGGATTGCTGAGTCCTCGTGGCTCATAGATACTACAACACCAGATGCAGGTTCAGCCAGATTGATACAGGAGCTGGTTCAAGTACTTCACTGGGAGCTCGATGAAGAGAATGGCCGTATGTTTGTGACGTTTTCGACAATCAGTAGTGGTTTCTACTAGGATTCGATCTAGACCTATGGCTTTATGTTGTTTTGGTATCTTTCTTTTGGATCTTCGCTCGTAGTCGGGTTGTGATGTTTTGAATGATGTTTTGCTTATGTAAGGTATTGTGTGAAGTGGCGAGTGTAAGCCAACTATCTCCTTTTGCATTTTAATCCCTCTTTTACATGAGTCGTGCAAAGATACCAAACTTGAGATCATTCCAGAATGGGCTTATACCTTTAAGTCGTGCCTCGACACGTGGGAGGTATAGTCCCATCCTGGGCATTACACCGGCCCTGCCTCGTCGCCCCCCTCCCCTGCCCCCGTCTGCCTCTGCAGCGACGCGCGCTTGCAGTTACGCCAACTGGGCGGCGGAGGAGGACCGGCTCGACGCCGCCGAGCTGCCACGGCCTCTTCGCCGCTTCGGTGATCGATTGGCGGTGGCGATGGCGGCCGACGAGTCCGTTTCTGCCCCGGTGCCTTCCCCTCCCCTCCCCCTCCTTCTACCTTTGCGGGTGCGGCTGGAGGCCCACCACGCACCACCTTCCCCTCCACCGCAGGGTATCGGTCGTCCGGCTGGTCGTCGTGGCCGAGGGGCCCGAGCGTGATCTTGGGGGGTAGCTGGCCGGTCGGAGTTGGGTCGGGCGACGTTCTCATGGCGCTCTTCCTCGTCAGTGTTCCCTTCGAGTGTTTTGGCGTTGGTTGCGGGTGACTTGGCCAGCTCGGCCTCGACTGGGGTCGTCCCCCGCGGCCGCAAGTTTTGGCCTCTTCGGCCATCGGCGGTTTCCGCGGGCGACGCCCCGCCGCCGGCGGCATCCTGGCCTCCTAGGGGGGAAACCCTATTCCCTCCCCTCCCTCGATCGGGTTGTGGGCTGGGCCTAGGTGGGCCGTCAATGCAGGTGGCTCGGCCTTCGACTGGCCCACCTTTTGGGCCTGTGGGGGGAGGCGGGGATCATGGGTTGTCCCGGGCCTCTACCATTGGGCCTGCCTTTGCTAGGCCGCCTCTCCCCCTGGCCGCTGCGGTCGGGCCGCTCTTAGAGCTCGCCCCTGCCCTCTCGCTAGGGCTCGACCCATCTCCTTCCCTCCCCACCCCGACCCCCTCCTTCCCCTCTCCGCCGCCATCCCCACCCTCCCCGCCCTCCCGCACGCTGCCTTGGATCCCTCCCGCCATGGCTCGCGAGCAAGGTGATGGTGCCCCTCGGCCTAAGCAGCGTGCCGATGGCCGGGACGGTGGGGCGGCCCAAGCTTCGCGCCATCCTTCGCCGGATGGGGCTCGCCGGGAGGCCGAAATCCGCGACTCGATGCTCAAGGGAAAGGGGGCGGCGTCTGCGTCTGAGGGCGGTTGGCGTGGGGCTGACCCGCGGGACCGCTCGCCTGAGCAATGGCGCGGCCGCGGCCACAACCAGGACCGCCGGTCTCCACCTCGCCGATCCCGCTCTCCGGCTCGTTCCGGCCGCTCTGAGGCT
>LR738712.1:786421445-786448085 GCA_902687465.1 Secale cereale | reverse complement strand
CCCCCCCCCCCGACTCCGCGGCTGACGCTTAGGTCACCGCCTCGGGACCTAGCCCCCCGAGGATGTACGTGGCAGGACCCGTTCGCGAACAGCTCAGTTGCGTCGTGCCCTGAGTGCCAACTCCACAGTGGGGTCCCGGGAGGACCCTCTATGCGAGTAATTATGTGTGCGTTATTCTGGAACCTACGGGGTTTCAGCCATGATGGCCGCCATAGGCAACTGATTGATTACATGCGCGACGAATCTGTGGATGTGGTAGCAATTCAGGAAACGATGCGGGTGGACTTTTCTTTGGCCGAGCTCGAGCGCTTGAGCCATCATTTATTCGCCTGGCACTGGCTGCCATCTAGTGGAGTGGCCGGACACTCCGGTGGTATCCTTCTGGGTGTGAAGGATGCCACCTTCGAGGTGGGATCCATGGATCATGGATCCCACTTTGTTAGTGAGGTGTGGGAGCGTGATGTTAACTTCAAGTGGGAGGTTATTGTGGTCTATGGCCCTGCCGATCCTAGTCGGTCTGCTGCCTTCCTGGCCGAACTCCACACCAAGATTGCCTCTGCGACACTTCCGGTCATGGTTGGCGGAGATTTCAACCTCCTCCGCTCTGTGGAGGAGAAGAGTAACACAAGGGTTGACCTCACGGAGATTCATCGTTTCAACGACTGGGTTGCAGACTTAGAACTGCTAGAGTTAGACAGGGTTGGGTCGAGATACACCTGGACCAATAGACAGGTTACCCCAACCCTAAGTGTGCTCGACCGGGTATTTGTCTCTCCCGACTGGGAGTTGCGGTTCCCCCTAGCCTCTCTCCAGGCCATTACGCGCATCGGGGCGGACCATGTGCCCCTTCTCTTGTCTTCTCGTGATGAGAGGCATCGCCCCCCACCGCGGTTTTGTTTCGAAACCTTTTGGCTGCGACAGCCGGGCTTCACGGCTGATGTCTAGGCTCACTGGGTGTCGGCTTTATCTGAACCCCATAGGGCGATGTAGATCCTTGATGAGTGGAATCACCTGTCCAAGAGGTCTAGGCAATTCATGAAGGGTTGGGGTGCTAATATTGGGAGGGACCTTCGTGTCCAGAAGGCTTCCCTTCTCAAAGAAATCCGCGTGTTGGATCTTCGCGCAGATATCTCAGGGATCTCTGTAGAGGAATGGGCACATAGATATAACCTGGAAGAGTCTCTCATGGAGATCTACTCCAAGGAGGAAGAATTTTGGCGCCAACGCGGATCTATAAAGTGGGTGTTGTTTGGTGATGCCAACACAGCTTACTTCAAGGTGATCACCAATGGCCATAGGAGACGTTGCTCCATCCCCCTTTTATGGGAGGACGGTCATCTTTTTCAGGATCCACCAATGATTCACACTTTGGTGGACGACTTTTATAAGACGTTATTTATGGGCCGTGCCAGGGGCGGTGTCGCCCTGGCCGACCATATCTGGTCACATGACCAGCTAATTTCCCCGGCGGAGAATGCGACGTTAATGGCTCCATTTGATGCCGCGGAGGAGGAAGCGTTCGTCAAATCGATGAACCTGGCCTCGGCCCCAGGCCCCGATGGGCTTCCGGTCCGTTTTTTCCAGGCCTTCTGGCCGATGGTCAAGGAGATCATTATGGGCCTATTCCGGGACTTCGCCAGGGGGACATTAGACATGTCTCGTCTCAACTACGGGATCATCTCCCTGATTCCTTAAGTCCCCAGAGCTGCCGACATTAGACAGTTCTGCCCCATCACCGTCCTTAATGTGATATTTCAGATTCTGTCCAAGGGGTACGCCACTAGGGCGGCCCTGATTGCTCCTCGGATTCACCATCTGAACCAATCGGCCTTCACGAAAGGTAGATATATTCTTGATGGAGTTCTTGTCCTTCATGAAATCATTCATGAGGTCAAGACCAAACACCTTCGCGCGGTGTTCTTTAAGATTGACTTTCACAAAGCATATGATACCGTCCATTGGTCCTTCCTTCGGGAAGTATTGCTTAAACGTGGCTTTGATCCCCATTGGGTGGCTCGGGTGATGCAGCTAGTGACGAACGGTCGTACGGCTGTTAATATCAATGGGGAAATTGGACCCTACTTCACAACGGGACAAGGTGTTCGGCAAGGGGACCCGATTTCCCCTTTCCTTTTCAACCTTGTGGTTGATGCGTTAGCTTCGATACTTGATTTGGCGAGACAGGCCGGCCACATCAGGGGGATTTGCCCCCATCTTGTGGCCAATGGAGGCCTGACCCATCTCCAGTATGCTGACGACACCATTATGATGGTGGAGGGTTCGGATGAGGATATCCGGAACCTCAAATTCCTTCTCCTTTGCTTTCAGGAGATGTCGGGCCTCACGATCAACTTTGCCAAAAGTGAGGTCATGGTGCTCGGCTATTCCCCATCGGAAGCCCAGCGCATTGCCAACCGCTTGAATTGTTGGTTGGGGTCCTTTCCAACCACTTACCTTGGCTTGCCGGTTAATGACAACCGTCTACTGGAGAAAGACTTCTGCCCTATAGTTGCCAGGCTCCAACCGCGGATGGAGCCTTGGCAAGGGAGATGGCTATCCAAAGCCGCTAGAGTGATTCTGATGAACTCCTCCCTTATTAGCCTCCTGATGTACCTCATGGGATTCTATAGTTTACATGAATCCCTCCATCAGGAGGTAACCAAAATCCTCTCCCGGTTCTTCTGGGCTGGCGAGACCAATAAGCAGAAATACAACATGGTGAAGTGGTCTGAGATCTGTAAGCCTAAGGACCAGGGTGGTCTTGGGGTCATCTCATCCAAGCGGATGAATATTGCCCTCCTCTCAAAATGGCTCTGGCGGATCCAGACTGAGGAGGGCGGCCTATGGCTGGAGATTATTCGCGCTAAGTACCTTCGTGGTCAACCGTTGGCTTTTGCCTCTAGATCAGGCGGGGCAATCGGTGATCCGTCTGATCCATGTCCTATGCATTGGGACTGCCATCTTTGTAGGGTCCGGCGCTGGTACCCTCTTTTGGCTAGATAGATGGGCTGGGCCCCGCTCATTTGCGGTGCGCTTCCCTTCATTATTCTCGATCTGCACCCGCCCACTCCTATCGGTTGCGGTTGCCTTAGCAGACTTGGGGGTTGTTACCTTCCGCCGTACCTTTGGGGTGGCGGAACGCGAACAATGGGACGAGCTAGTCGAATGTATTGCACTCCGCTCCCCCTCCCTCGACCCGGACACGCTATCTTGGCATCTTGAGCCAAATGGCCGCTTCTCAACTAGGTCCCTTTATCAGGCGATTGTCCCCACGCTGGGACCGGTAGAATTATCCGTTCTTTGGGAAATCAAACTTCCCCTGAAGATCCGCATATTCCTTTGGCAGTGGGTTCGAGGCCGGCTACCCTCGGGCACGGAAGTCCGCAAGCGTAGCGGCCCTGGGGATGGCCTCTGCCCCCTCTGTTTGGTTCCGGAAGATTGCAACCACATTTTCTTCCGTTGCCCTGCAGCTCAATTCCTGTGGAGTTGCTTCCGGGAGGTCGTGGGTGGCAACTGGTGCCACGATAACCTCCCGGGTCTGTTTGGGGAGGCCTTTAGCCTCCCTAGGCCCCGGAAAGGGACCCTTGTTTGGACCCTGTGGTGTATCCGCAATAAACTTGTCATCGAGCGTGTGATTCCCAACCGTGCGACTAACGCTATCTATAAAATGTGTGGCTTCTTACAGCTCTGGAGATCGCTTAGCAAGCGGTGTGATCGGGACATCCTTGACAACATCAGTGCAGAGCTTCGATCCTCGGCAGGAGCCCTTTCGCCAGCACCACCTCCACCGCCACCCCCACGCGAGCCGGATTAGCTCTCTTTTTCTTTCTTTTTGGGGCTTGTTCCGCTGTGCCCCCAGCATGACTTGATGACTTGATTGGTACTTGTACTCTTGTGTTGGATGCTTGGTCGATGGCTTTATAATATAAAGCGGTGGGAAACCCTTTTTCGTCATTATCATCTAGAAACAACAAAAGTTATCCAAAGATCCAGAGGTATAACAGTGTCTGGTTCATTGGGAGATACAGAATCATGTTCATCTAGAGCGCTCGTCCTGCTGCGACATGCCGACATCTAGGCTTTGCGGGACAAAGCGGGACGCCGAACCAGAACTTAACCCTAGGATGCAACAGTGAGCTTGAGCATTGAGGCCACACCGAGCGCTGTTTTTTTGGGGCCAAAGATCCTCGCTCTACTTGTTTCCAGAACCATTGCTTCTCCATGTTTGATCGAAACTATGTAAGTCTCCCCTCTTTCCTGAGCAATGCCCCTCTCACTCATTGGGCCCAAAAGAAACGATTTACTCCGGAATATGCAATCACCGTGATGTGGAGCACACAAGAAACTGAACCACAGGTATGGAGAACGTTTTATGGATAGTAAGCACGTCTAGGTAGATAAGTTGAGAAAACCGTATCAACAAAGTCGTTGTAGTATAGTGGTAAGTATTCCCGCCTGTCACGCGGGTGACCCGGGTTCGATCCCCGGCAACGGCGTTTTCTTTTCTTTTCTTTTTCTGCGGCCCACGATAGGCCGGGCTGATTCATTTCGGCCCGCTGAGAGCCCGCCTGCACGGTTCTAGACGCTTCCACAACGGTCGAGGCCGATCCACTGCGTCCCGATGGATCGTATGCACCCTCGAAAAGTATCCCTGTTCTCTCTAGAGCCCTCGTGCTACAAAATTTTGCCGTCGTGCTACAAATTTGTTGTTGCAACAATGCCAAAGCATGCTCGTGTTTAAGGACTACTAGAATCTAGTCACTGTCCAAATGCTTATAATGAATACCATCGATTTTGATAAAGGAAACACCAGCTTTTAGTTTGTGCGTGTTACCCTTGGTTCGTTGGTTTTGCAGCTATATTTGCTAGCTCAAATTTAAACGAACCAGTGTTATATTTGTGGACCAAATGAGTTAGTGTTGTATGTTATGCGTTTATGTTGGTCTTTTCCTCCATTTTTTTTAAATGATTTTTTTTTCCAATTTAGCCAGAAGAAGTTGTTAGATTATCAAATTTGGCTCAGCGATCTACTCCCTCCGTTCGGAATTACTTGTCTCGGGAATGGATGTATCTAGAACTAAAATACGTCTAGATACATCCATTTTTGCGACAAGTAATTCCGAACGGAGGGAGTAGTTGAGAAGGAAGAAGGAAGCGTGGCAAAGCACGGAGGCCGCCTTCGGCGGCATCGGGGCAAGATTTTCCTTTTAGGTGTAGGGGTTTTGGGTTTTTTCCTCACTGATGATTTTCACTCAAACTCTTCGGAGGATGGGTTGCTTTAAATGATAAGTGTCAGTTTTTCTTGGAGCAGCCAACCAGCTAGTGGTTGTAGGGGGCGGCTATTTATAGACAAGGAGTAGCCCGACATGATAAGACATAAATGCCCTTCAATAATATGACCGTAAGGTGGATAAGATATTTGGACAGCTTGTGCGTAGCACAACAACCATCGGGAATTTGAGCCCTCAAATTCCTCGGAGTTATCATGTTCCTCACCCGTAGGCAATCCGCACTGGCGAATTCCTAACTCCCCGGTCAGAACAAATTCCTCAGAGACCGGAAGAACTTCGTTTATGTCACTGAAGAATTGACTAAAATGTATGAGACTTCCAAAGGCTTCACTCGAAGGATTGGTTTCCTTGTCAGCCAAGACCCCTCTACTGAATTTCCCTTTGGCTTGAGAATGACGGTTGTGACCTCCATAACGATGCAACACTCGCCACCCGACCTTTCCTCTTTGTTCTATGTGCCCTCCTTGCTGACGATAGCAAAGTGGACGATCCCAGCGATGATGATATCCGCTCGATGCCAAGTATCGGAGATATTGACCATGGGTGTCCTCAGAGACCACCCTTGGTATTTTAAGACAATTTGTGGCTGCCTGCTACCCCCCAGCCGTTTGCTCATCGGGTCTCCTCCTAGGGTAGCTTGCCCTAGGAGCCGGCTGCCAGCAGGCGGCAGGGACCCAACAGGCGGCGGCACCATAGCCAGCAGCTAGCAGACGGTCCCACGCTCCTCCTCGGGATGCGTGCTGGGGGACCACCACACAGCTGAGGCATGGCTACAGACGAATACGTCCTTAGAGAATCTATAAGGGTGTGGCTATAGTGAATGTGTACCTTATGGATATCTCCTAAGCGGCGGGTCACTGTAGCCACGCTGCTTGTGACCAAGCTTCGATCGGAGGAAGCCACGATCCCACTACCCACAGACGGCGGGGCCAGCAGGCGGCTTGCCCCATCGGCCAGTGGGTAAGTCATAGACAAGCCACCCTTGGCAGACGGCCAGGGGAGGCGGCTTCTTGGTAACAGACGGCGAATCCTGCCCTAGAAGTCTGAACCTCATCAAGATGACAAGACAGGGCGTGGTGGCAGCGTACGGCAGGAGACGGCGGCACTGTAGCCACTTCCCCCCTGACGAGGCTGTCATCAGCAGAAGCATGTCTATAGTAAAAGGCAATCATGTGGGCCCGCAGGAGGCGGGCCCCAGCAGACAGGCGGCAAGGCCGGCACCGCAAGACGCTGACAGACGGGGCCACTCCATTGAGATTACAATTGTACCCCTGGGGGGTAGGCCCATGTAAACCCCACAGGGTCCTCCATGAGGAGGGGCTAGAAGGAGAAAAGATTGAACTCTTAGAAGAAGAGAGAGAGAGAGAGAGAGAGAGAGAGAGAGAGAGAGAGAGAGAGAGAGAGAGAGAGAGAGATAGAAACCCTAGCGACCATCCCCGATCCCTAGAGCGTAGGAAGTGAGCTAGCCTTGTTCATCTTCCTCCCCTAGACCACACAGCTCGAGGAGCGACCTTGTAGCTACCATAGTGACATCAGTCATGACGCGGAGCCCCCGCAGAGCAGGACTAGGGGTGTTATCTCCTCGGAGGGCCCCGAACCTGGGTAAGATCCGTAGGCGTCCTAAGTTTCGCCTCATCCCGCTTCCAGGGCCCGGCGACGTTCTATTGACCCCATGCATGATAAGCCATCCGTTGGCATATGTCACCCCAAAACCCCGACATTTGGCGCCCACCGTGGGGCTAGGTGCACCGTCGTCCGGAGACATGTTCTGGACATGAACTTTGTTCCTCCTTGGCGAGAGCAGCCTGCCCGGCACGCCTACCGGCGTGGAAACCGGGATGCTTCGCGGCGCTGAGGCCGCATGCGCCGCGAGCGGGCTCGCCGACCTTCTCGGCGGCGTCCGCATTCATGACGAGCCCTCTCCGGCAGCCGAGCCAGTAGCGCCGGAGAGCTGCCTCGTCGAGCTCCTCGACAAGCTCCACATCGTCGACGAGCGCGCCTCTGATGTGGAGTCAGTATGCTCTTCTGACCCACCAGTAGACATGATCATCGACCTCGGTGCATAGCCCGTCGATTCCTTCCCCGAGCACGTGGTGATCAGTGACGACCCCCTCCCCGCTCTTATGACCGGCAGCGCCATTAGCACCGTCACAGAGGTGCCCGTCACCGACCACGGCGAACCGTCCGGCGGGGCGGACCAAGACCCGCTCGAGGCCGCTCTGCAGCACCTCGCCGCTCATGTTGCGGCGGGAGCAAACGGCGCGACGTTGGAGGCGCTCCGCGTCTCGCTCCTCGACAGCGCCAACAAGTTGGCTGCCTCCCGACGCCTCACTGAAGCCTACCGCCGCGAGATGGACCGTGCCATTTGCGGCACGTCGGCTGCTGGCGAGCCTAGCTGAGCTGGCGCCGTTCTTGATCGCGGCGGGCTGCTAGCAGACATGCTGGGGGGGCCCGCGGCCCGTATACCTCACTCCATCGGAGAACCTAAGGGCTGCCCAGGCGGCAGTCGATGAGATGGGCCACTTGGAGGGAGACGAGCTTCGTTGCATGACTCAGCGCGCCCGCCACCTCCTCGACGCTACTGCCACGCAGCAGGAGGCTCGTCGCCGGGTGTCAGAGGCCGGCGCGCACGCAGACAACCGCCCTCTTCGGCGGGAGCAAGGAGCCACGTCTCGCTCTCCAACAGTCGGCGCCCCCAACCGGCGAGACTCAGAGCCGGGTGCCAGCCGCAGCCGGCAGACTCGCATCACCATCGAGCGCGATGAAGACGGCCGCCCAAGGGCTGTAGAGCGGCGAGGGGAACATCCGCCTCCTCCCAGGCGGGAGAGGCGCGTGTCTCCTCCGCCTGTTGACCATCCCTCTCTGGCAGGCCGCTTGGGCCGCCGTGAGGGGGTTGGGGAGAAGGACGCCCACCACCGCCTGGACCGGCTGGCTCGGTCCCAGGCGGTCGAAGAAGAAGATGACCTCGGTCCGTCTTGTTTCGGCCCCCGCATCCGCAATGAGCCTTTCCCTAAGGGCTTCTCGCTCCCCAGAGATACCCCCAAGTACAACGGATCAGTGAAACCAGAGGACTGGCTGGTGGACTACTCCACAGCCGTCAGCATAGCTACTGGTAACAGGCGTGTTGCGGTGAAATACATGCCTCTTATGCTCCAGGGCACGGCCCAGACATGGCCCAACAGCCTCAAGCCCAACAGCATCAACGGCTGGCTGGACTTCACCGACGCCTTCACTCGCAACTTCACCAGCACCTACAGGTGTCCTCCCAAGCCGCGCCAGCTCTCCCTATGTGTCCAAGGCCCAGATGAGTCGGCCCGCGATTATCTGACACGTTGGGCAGAGCTGCGGAACTCTTGCGAAGGAGTGCACGAGGTACAAGCCATCGAGTATTTCATGTCCGGGTGCAGAGAAGGCACCTTACTCAAGCACAGACTCCTTTGTGACGAGCCGGACACGCTGGACGAGCTGTTAAGCATAGCAGACAAGTACGCCACCGCCGATTCCTCCATGAAGACCGAGCTGCAAGTGGATGCTTCTGGCAAGATGGCTCCCCCAACTCCCAAGACGCCGGCTGGAGAGTCCAGCCGGCGCCAGCAGCCAAGCGACCACAAATGCAAGACCCATGCATCGGCTGCCAACAGCCGGCTGGTGGCAACAGTCGACGGCCAGCAGCCAGAAGCCCAAGAAGGACCCAAGCGCCACAAGGGCGGCAGGCCAGTCTGGCAGCCAGCTCTCTCCTTCGACCAAGCTCTGGACGCCCCCTGCAAGTTCCACAGCGGCGCGAAGCCTTCCAACCACACCACGCGAAAGTGTCATTGGCTCACGAGGATTGCCAGAGGGGAAGCTCTGCCGCCGCCGCCGCCTGCTGGGCAGCCGGCCCCGCCTCCTAATCCACCGGCTGCACGTCCCGGCGGCCAAGTCCAGGACGAATTCCCAGAAGAAAACGGGGCCTATGTTGTCTTCACCAGCCAAACGGACGATAGGCACAGCCGGCGCCAGGAGCGCAGAGAAGTCAACACCGTTGCCGTCAAAGACCCAGAATTCATGCACTGGTCTGAAAGGCCTGTCAGCTGGAGCCGAGAGGATCACCCGGCTGTCATGTCGTCACCAGGGGCCTATGCCTTGGTCCTGGACGCTACTCTCTCCACTGACAGGCAGGCCTGTCGCTTCTCCCGAGTACTGGTAGACGGCGGCAGCAGCATCAACATCATGTACCGTGACACCATGGAGAAATTGGGCATCAAAGAAAAGCAGCTTCTGCCTACCAGGACTGTGTTCCATGGCATTGTGCGAGGCCTATCTTGCTCACCAGTCGGCAAGGCCAAGATCGATGTCCCGTTTGGTGACAAGATGCATTTCCGGAGAGAACCGGTCTGGTTTGAAGTGGTGAACCTAGAGAGTCCTTATCACGTGATCTTGGGCCGGCCAGCTCTTGCAAAGTTCATGGCAGTACCCCATTATGCCTACCTCAAGATGAAGATGCCGGGCCCCAAGGGAATAATCACCATAGCCGGGGACTACGAGAAGTCCATCGCATGCGCAACAGCCAGCAGCCGTCTGACAGAGTCCCTTGTCGTAGCTGAGGAAAAGCGCCGCCTGGAACAGCTGGTGGCACTGGCTGGCGAGCAGCCAGCCATACCAGCCGATCCCTGGGAGGCGAAGCCGCAAGGCTCTTTCCAGCCGGCCAAGGAGACAAAGAAGATTGCCTTGGACCCATCTCACCCAGAGTGATTTGCTGTCATAGGGTCAAACCTAGACAGCAAATAGGAAAGCGAGCTCATTGATTTCCTCCGTGAGAATCGGGACATCTTTGCATGGTCCCCTAAAGACATGCCGGGTGTCCCGACGGATTTCGCCGAGCACAAACTCCATGTGAGAGAAGATGCAAAGCCTGTCAGGCAGCCGCTACGCCGCCTGTCAGAAGAGAAGAGAAGAGTCGTTGGGGAAGAAGTTGCCCGCCTGCTAGCAGTCGGGTTCATTATGGAAGTTTTGTATCCTGAATGGCTCGCAAATCCAGTCCTAGTGCTGAAGAAGAACAACAAATGGCGCATGTGCATCGATTACACCAGCCTCAACAAAGCTTGCCCTAAAGATCCGTTTGCTCTGCAGCGAATAGATCAAGTGATCGACTCCACAGCCGGATGCGAGCTGCTGTCTTTCCTTGATGCTTATTCCGGGTATCACCAAATCAAGCTTGATCCAGCTAACCGCCTGAAGACCGCCTTCCTCACGCCATTTGGGGCCTTCTGCTACCTGACCATGATGTACGGCTTGAGAAACGTCGGCGCCACCTTTCAGCGTTGCATGCAGAAGTGTCTCCTCGAGCAACTTGGCAGAAACGCCCACGTTTATGTGGATGATATCGTGGTGAAGACGGAGAAGAGAGGAACTCTTTTGGAGGATCTCCAAGAGACATTTGAGAACTTGCGCCGCTTTCGGATCAAGCTAAACCCGGAGAAATGCATCTTAGGGGTACCATACGGCCAACTCCTTGGCTTCCTGGTATCCAAACGCGGCATCGAGTGCAACCCTACAAAGATCAAGGCCATTGAGAGAATGGAACGACCGACCCATGTGCGAGATGTCCAGAAATTCACGGGGTGCCTGGCATCTCTCAGCCGTTTCATCAGCCGGCTAGGAGAAAAGGCACTCCCCCTGTACCAACTGATGAAGAAGACCACGTGCTTCGAGTGGAACGACCAGGCAGACGAAGCTTTCCAGCAGCTCAAGAGACTGTTGTCCACCCCGCCTGTCCTGGCAGCGCCAGCAGCCAAGGAACCCATGTTCCTTTACATAGCCGCCACCAGCCGGGTGGTCAGCACTGTCATTGTGGTCGAGCGCCCAGAAGACGGCAGAGCCTTGCCCGTCCAGAGGCCCATCTACTACTTGAGCGAGGTGCTGTCAGTATCCAAGCAGAACTACCCCCACTACCAGAAGATGTGTTACGGCGTGTATTTCACCGCCAAGAAACTCAAGCAGTACTTCCAAGAGCATTCAGTCACGGTCGTCTGCACGGCCCCGCTTGCTGAAATCATGGGCAACAGAGATGCCTCAGGAAGAGTGGCCAAGTGGGCCATAGAGCTGGCCCCCTTCACCATCTTCTACCAGCCACGCACCACCATCAAGTCACAAGCATTGGCCAACTTCCTCGTCGACTCGGCCGAAACCCAGTACATGTCGCCTGTTCCAGACTCAACCCATTGGCAGGTGCACTTTGACGGGTCAAAGATGTGCACTGGCTTAGGAGCCGGCGTCGTCCTCACCTCCCCCAAGGGCGACAAGCTCAAGTACACCCTGCAGATCCACTTTGCCGCCTCTAACAACGTGGCCGAGTATGAGGCACTTATCCACGGGCTCCGGATGGCCAAGGAGATTGGCATCCGCCGAGTGCTATGCTATGGTGACTCAGACTTGGTTGTCTAGCAGTCGTCTGGGGACTGGAACGCCAAAGACGCAAACATGGCAAGCTATCGTTTCCTTGTCCAGCAGATCAGTGGACACTTTGATGGCTGTGAGTTCCTCCACGTACCACGAGCCGACAACATGCAACCGACACTTTGGCACGAATCGGCTCCACCCCCAAGCAATACCAGCCGGCATATCTCTTCAATGCCTGCGCAAGCCGTCTATCAAGCCTTCACAAGAGTCGGAGTCAATCTTCATACCAGCCGACCCTGGAGCAGCCGGCCCAGAGACTGCTCCAGCAGGCGGCCTCGATACTCCAACCCCAGCAGACGGTCCACCTGTAGCTGCGCCGGTTCCTGGCCCGGGGACTGCTCCAGCAGGCGGCCAGGAGGCGCCAGCTCCAGCAGACGGCTCGGGGACTTTGGAAGCACAGCAGACGGCTCAGCCCAGCCCTCCGCCTCCCAGCCCAACCACCCTGGTCTCTCTGGCAGAAGTAACAGGAGTCTCAACGCCGTCTTAGGCACAGCCAATCCTCACCTTCCTGCTCAGAGGAGAGCTGCCAGCAGAAGAAACTTTGGCACGGCAAGTTCAACGCCGAGCTTCAGCATACACCATAGTCAACAAAGAGCTTGTCAGAAGAAGTGCAACGGGTGTCTTCCAGCGTTGTGTGGAAGCAGAAAAGGGTATGGCTATCCTGAAGGACATTCACCAAGGGGAATGTGGCCATCACGCGGCCTCAAGATCCCTCGTCGCCAAAGCCTTCCGCCACGGCTTCTTCTGGCCGACTGCTTTGGACGACGCCAAAGATTTGGTAAAAAAGTGCAACGGCTGCCAGCGCTTCAGTTCCAAGCAATACTTGCCGGCTTCTGCACTCAAGACCATTCCGATCACTTGGCCATTTGATGTCTGGGGTCTGGATATGGTGGGCCCCTTCAAGACAGCCAGAGGCGGCTTGACACATTTACTTGTGGCAGTGGACAAATTCACCAAGTGGATCGAAGCGAAACCAATCAAGAAACTCAATGGCCCAACTACTGTGACATTCATCGCAGACATCACAGTCCGGTATGGCATACCGCACAGCATCATCACCGACAACGGCACAAATTTTGCCAAAGGCGCACTTGCCCGTTTCTGTGCAACACAGGGCATCCGACTGGACCTAGCGTCCGTTGCCCACCCACAGTCCAACGGACAAGTTGAGCTTGCTGATACGTCCAAAACGTATCTATAATTTCTGCTTGCTCCATGCCTCTTTTGGGTGATATTGCTATGATATTTATACACTTCCATACACTTTTGATCATATTTGGACTAACCTATTAACTCAGTGCACCCCAGTGCCAGTTTCTGTTTTCTGCTGTTTTTGTATTTCAGGTTTTCCCATTACGAGAACTGCCAGAAAAATCCCGGAAAAATTATATAAAAAATCAGCATTCCAGAAGCTTCCCGGCAGCCGAAGTAGGGCCGGAGGGGGGCCACCAGGGCTCCAGGTGCCCTGGTGGCGCGGCCCCCCTCCTGGCCGCGCCGGGGGGGGCGCCTGGGCCCCCAGGCCTCCGCTGATGCCCCCCCTTTGGCATATATTTATATCGTGTCCCGAAACCCTCGAGACGGGAACCCTTTTTCGCGATCTCATCTATGTTCCGCCGCCGCCGCGCTTCCAAGATCGGGAGCACCAGAAGAACTCTTCCCGCCACCCTGCCGGAGGGGAGGATCACCACCGGGAGCCTCTCCACCACCATGGACGCCTCCCGGATGAGTTGTGAGTAGTCTCCCTTGGACCATGGGTCCATGACCAGTAGCTATGTGATGTTCTCCTCCCGTTCTTGTGCTTCACTAATTAGTCCTCGTGAGCTGCCCTACATGATCGAGGCACATATGTAATCCTTATGCTGTTGCGATGTTGAGTTTGCTGGGATCCGATGGATTGTGAGATTATGTTCAGATTGTGTTTGAGTAATATATTTGATCTACCTCTTTTATATTTATGTTCGTAAGTAATTCTTGCATGTTCTCCGTTGTTATTTATTGATTTGGCCAAGTAGTAGGTAGTGACTCCAAGAGTGAACGTTATGCTTGATTGTGGGTTCATGCCCCTCGATGACTAGCTTGAGTGACAGAAACATGAGTCTAGGGGATGTGCTGTTGCCACAAGGGGGAAAACAACGGTGCTTGTGCCCGCGGGTGCAAGGATTTTTTACTTTACGCAAAGTTCTTTTAATGCAGTTGTCTGTTGCTTTGAGTTTACACTATGGGTGGGACTCGCAACTTAATACCAGCGAGATGTTCTGGATAGATATCTCAAGGTGGATGATTAGTAGTAGATGCAGATGGATTTCAGTCTACTTGCCTTGGCGTACCGCCCATGCTTTGAACCTCTACCTTTCTTGTAACATAGTTAGCATTGGTTTGCGCACATAATTTTGTCAATTGCCCAGCTGTAATTCGTTTACCTCACATAGTTGTTTTATCGTCTTTTGGGAGAGAGACATCACTAGTGAACATCATGGGACCCCGGTCCATATTACCATCATTGATCACATCCACTATTTACTTTCCGCTTTTACTTACTATTGCAGCAAAACCTATCACTATTATCACTTGCGTTTGATCCTTTGTAAACGACAAGGCCGGAGGGATTGACAACCTCTCTGTACTCGTTGGGAGCAAAGTTATTTGTATCTGTGTGCAGGTCCACGATGATTGCTAATATCTGGCGCCGTTAGCAGTTGACACCTTCTTGTTGAAACTGGGAATCTCAGGGGAAATCGATCCTTGGTATCTTTGCCAAGGGAAAACTTCCGCTACACTGCATCTCAAACCTTCCACTTGGGGTAACCAACGAGGGGCGAGAAGCCATCACGTGCCAACGGCCTTATCCTGTCTGGCATCAAGCCCCGGCTGGTCGAACCTTTGAAGCGATCAGCCGGCTGCTAGATCGAAGAGTTGCCGTCTGTCCTCTGGAGCCTCAGAACCACTCCGAACAAATCTTTCGGCTTCACTCCTTTCTTCCTCGTGTATGGGGCCGAGGCCGTCATCCCAACAGACGTTGAGTTTGATTCGCCTCGCATCACCATGTATACGGAAGCCGAAGCCAAAGAAGCACGCGAAGACGGCGTAGACCTGCTGGAGGAGGCCCGGCTGGTAGCACTCAGCCGCTCCACCATCTACCAGTAGGGTCTCCGCCACTATCACAGTCGGCGAGTCAAGCCACGCTCCTTCCGCGAGGGGGACCTTGTGCTCCGGCTGATCCAGCGAACAGTCGGCCAGCACAAGCTCTCGGCTCCTTGGGAAGGACCGTTCATCGTCAGCAAGGTACCAGGCAATGATGCCTACTACCTCATTGATGCCCAGAAGCCAAGAGCACGCAAGAGAGACGACTCAGGCAAGGAGTCGGAGCGCCAATGGAACGCAAACCTACTTCATCACTTTTATAGCTGAAAGACAGTATGTGTCGCGCTATCTATTTTATTTTGAGAACCAATGGGACCCCCGAGGAGTTCTCGGGGACTGCCCAACCCTTTATCTATATGATAAGAATTATGCCTGTGAATGAGTATTGTTCATTCCTTTGTCCGGCACCGGAGCCTAGCAGACGGCCCGGGGACTGGTCGCCTAGCCCTATGTTTAAAACTTCTCCTTAAAATAGTCGGACAAGTAATGTGATGGCATCCAAGCCCTCTCCCGCCTTCAGTCACAGACTCGCTGAACGCGGCTGTCCGACTGGCAGGAGCCAAAGGCAAGAAGTGGTGCCCACGTGAAAAATGGCTAAGGAAAACAGACATAGGGCAAGCCGGCCCTTCACACAAATAGCCGGCTGTCACACAGCCGTCCAGCCGTCTTCGGGCTTAGCCACGCCGCCTTCTAGAGGGCGGGATACTTGCCCACCCTGAAAACAGCCAAGTTCCTGACCCAGCCACAGAACCACAGAGTGGCTGTCTGGCTGGCAGGACGGCGGTTAAAGGAGACAGCAAAAGGAAAATTGCCCTAAGGAATCAAGGGCGGGGCTAATCCTAGGACTCGACACAATTGCATAAAAACCATGCAGCATTAAAAAAATATTTACATCAAATAGGCCTCAAGGGCCGCCTTGTAGTAGCAGCTTACTTATACACCCAGCGGGTGGAATTGTTCGAATTAACCCTACCAAGTCTTACAAAGAAACAGGAACCAAAAGATACAAGAGTAAAAGCTCAGGGCGCAGCAGGCGGAGCGGGCGGCACGACGGAGCCGGCTTCCGAGGGGGCCGCCTGGTGGGTCTCGGCCTGGCCGCTTCCTGCAGCAGGCGGAGCCACCACACCTAGTCCTCTTGTCGAGGACCGGTCAGGCTGGTGGACAGCAGACGGATCCGCCTCCTGGGAGCTGGTCTCCTCATCGCTGCCTTCCTCCTCCTCGCCCTCATCACTGGAGGCGATCTCCTCGTCCGGCTCCTCCGACGCCGCCAGGTCCAGCCCGAAGTTGTTGGGTGGCACCACATGGCCCCGGTCATCCAACTCTCGGATGAAGACGGAGGTGTCGGCGTACTCAGCAAGGGCGGCGGCACGTTGGACGAGGTCCTTTTGCACCACGGCCAACTCAGGCTGAGCCTCCGCACAGAAGGTCTCCAGCTGTTCGAGGCTCAGGTCCAGGTACTAGCTCTTGACGAACTCCAGGGCGGTCCGCGTGCCAGCCCTCGCTGCGGAACCCTTCCAGGCCTCGAAGCGGTGGCCGGCTGCCTCCAGCCAGTCGGCAGTCCGACTAGGAGTGCGGAGTGCCAGCACACCTGGCTAGAGGGCGGCCAGCACCTGGGCACCAGCGCGCTGCAGACGGCGGACCGGCTGGAGGCGCACCCGAACAGCAAGAAGCTCCTCGGCTGGGGTCCTGGGCACGTTAGGTGCGATCACCCGACCCTCCTTGCGCCTCTCGTCACGCTCGGCCTTGATGGCCTGGGTGGTGGCCACAGAGTAGCCTGGGAAGAACTCTGCCAAAACTAGAAGAAGAATCAGAAGAAAAGAAAGACGGCTGTAACAGATGGCAAGTACAAGAAAAAAGGGTAGACATCTCACCGTCGACCATGTCTCCAATGGCTACATAGCCGTCTTGAGGAGCGGCCTCCTTCTCGACCCAATTCGAGCGTTCGGCCTCGAATTCTGCCCGAAGGAGCGTCTCGGCGTCCGACATCTTCCCGAGCTCGACCTTGTGGGCCGCCGCCTGGTCTGCCAGCTCCTTGGCCAGGCGGTCGCGGTCCTGAGCGGCGAGATCATGCTCTCGCTCCTTGGCAGCTAGCTCCGACTGGGCCTCGCCCAGCTGGTTGCGGAGGTTGGCTACGACCGCTGGCAAGAGAGGAAAAAAACAATAATGTCAGCAGCAGCAAAAATGATAACCTTGGAGTTCCAAGCCGCCTGCTCAGCAGCCGGCTTGAAACTCGGGGACTACACCCAGCGGGTGCGCTGACGTGCCCCCGCAAGGAGGAGAGGGGAAGCACTCACCTTGGCTGTCTGCCAGGACAGCCTGCAATTGCGCCAGCTCCTGGCGCTGGGCGTTGTAGGAGGCCACACGGAGGTTGTGGAAGTCCTGCAATAAGACACAAGATCAGCCCACGACGCACACTTTGGAGTTCCAAGCCGCCTGCTCAGCAGCCGGCTCGGAACTCGGGGAGTACACCCAGTGGGTGCGCTGACGCGCCCCCACAGAAGAAATTGAAGGAATAAAAGCAAAAGAACATGAAGCATACGTACCCAAACGGAGGACCGCGTAGCCACGAACTCCTGCATCACCGTCTGCACGACGTTGCCCAGGGAGTTGAAGCGGTCGAGGACGTCCCGCGACGCGACAATCAGCGCGCCGCCGCCTCCGGGTCTCCAACCTGACGGTGTCGCGCTGGTGGCCTCATTCTCAGACGCGGACGAGCTGGCACCGCCAGCTGATAACCCTCAACCGTAAGGGATCGAGATAGTCTTCGCGGGTAAGAACAACCCAATTTATTGATTCGACACACGGGGAGGCAAAGAGTATTTATAAGCTTTAACAGTTGAGTTGTCAATTCAACCGCACCTGAAATATACTAACTTGCAACAAAAGATAAGTGGTAACAGTGATATGATAGTGGTGATAGTAATAGTAAAAGTAAATAGCAAAAGTAAATAGCAGTAGTAAATGGCAGAAGTAGCAACTAGTGACAAGCAAGGTTTAAAATATTGTAGGCTAGGGAGATGGATGGTTGGGCGCTGCATGGATGAGATAGATTCTAACTTGGGGCACGGCACACGGAAAAGTAATGATCATCTAGGCAAATATCAAACATTAGGCATGTATCCCGTATGTAGTTGTACGTGCTTGCAATAAGAACTTGCACAACATCTTTTGTCCTACCATCCCGCTACGAACGGGGCCAAAAGGAACTAATGGATATTAAGGTGCTCCTGTCAAAGAGCACCGGAAGAAAGCAATGAACTCAATGGATACATGTAATCCTCAAACTACAGACCATCCCCTTTGGTGTCCCAAGCTGTCACTTTTGGGATCGCCGGTTCCGAACCGTAACAGGTGCATACAACTCATAGATAGGATCAAGAACACAAATATATTCATGCAAACACATATGGTTCAGATCTGAAATCATGGCACTCGGGCCCTAAGTGTCAAGCATTAAGAATAACAAGTTGTAGCAAAGATGATAAACACCATACTAGATGATAGGCAACATGCCCCCAACAATCTGACGAACTATTACATGATCTAACTCATCCAATCCCTACCATCCCCTTCGCCTACAGCAGGGGAATTACTCACACATGAAGGGGGAAGTCATGGAGGGATGATGGAGTGGTGATGATGATGACGATGGCGACGATCTCCCCTCTCCGGAGGCCAAATCAGCCTCCAGATTAGCCCTCCCGAAGAAGAACAGAGGGTGGCGGCGGCTCCGCGACGAAAAACAGCGAAAGAACTTCCGATCTGGGGTTTCTGCGTCGGGAGGAAAAATACGGGCTAAAGTAGGGCACCAGGGGGTGTGGGCCCCACCCAGGCGCCCCCCCGGCGCGGCCCAGGGGGGCGCGCCCACAGGGCGCCTGGGCAGCCCCTGGCCTCCCTCTGGCCCCACTTTTGGCATTTGGTTTCCTCGGGTGCGTGGATTTTTCGTGATTTTTCGTGGATTTTTCTGAGATGCTTAAAAATCCGTTTTCCTGCACACAAATAAACCATACAGGCAGCTCTGCTGAAAACAACGTCAGTCCGGGTTAGTTTAGTCCAAATCATGCAAGAATGAGGTCAAAACAATATCAAAAGTGTTTGGAAAAGTAGATACGTTTGAGACGTATCAACTCCCCCAAGCTTAGCATATTGCTTGTCCTCAAACAATTCAGTTCAACGAACTGGACGCGACAAAGAAAACTTTGACAAACTCTTTTGCTTCATTAGATGCATATAAGCATGTACTATGAAAAGAGTTCAGCAAGTATTAAAACAGTACTTATGAGAACAATGCAAGGAGCAATCCTTCTTTCAAGTGACCAGTCACAAATAATTAAGAGTAAACAATATATTACCGAAAATCAAGACAAGATCACATTGCACATAGCTTGAGCATATTAAGGTGGTATCTCGCTAGCCTCCATGAGTGAAGCAAAACATAAATGCAGGGACTCCTCCAGAGTTTTAAAGGAGACTAGAACTAAGAATTTCAGAATAAATCATATCACAAGTATGCAGAAGACAATGTAATACTTTGGGACAATGCACATTACACTCAGAATGACAATTATGCTCTCCTAGTCAGTGCTTTGAAGAAAGAAGATGAGACTCTCGAACCGTGGCATTTATTGGCAAAGTTGAAAACCCGTGATCGGAAACAAAAAACTGAACATGTACCAGAGCTCTTGGTTTTAAAAACAGAAGTAAATATGTTTTTGAGAGGTGCATATTTCGTCAACGAATGCTAGCAGATAACTCAATCACTTTTTAAGCTAGACAAGTCTCGAGGAACGGCTCCCGCATGAGGACGATCACATCCTCTTAATCTCCTTTGTTTATCACTGCCAAAGTTTTCTGATTTCTCATGAACAAAGCGTGAAGGAGGGTTCGTTTGTTATATTATCTTTTTGAGCCGGGCGCACTCAATGCCAGTTCCTTTTCATATTAGGGGTTCGCACATTATACATGCAATCCAGGGGTGAAACTTGTCCAACTTAAAGAGATCATGAATTAACTACTACTTCCTCATGAGCTAAAACATAGGCACAAAAAGGGAAATGCTTTTGATTAATTTCGAGATGGTACATGAAAGTCTTTGTTAGGAATGGCAGGTAAATACCATATATAGGAAGGTATAGTGGACTCATATGGCATAACGGGTTTAAAGGCTTGGATGCACAAGCAGTCATTCCGCTTAGTACGGGTGGAGGTTTAGCAAAAGACTGGGAAGCAACCAACTAGAGAGCAATAACGGTCATAATCATGCAGAGCGACAAAGCAACATTGAATCGGGCATGAAAGTGATATAACTATTCTAAAACTCAAAGATCATCAAGGCAAAGTAGACTTTTTAGTCTTAAACATGTGTAAGCATGTGCCAAGTCAATCAAAAAATTCTCTAAAGGGAAATACCACCTTAGTATGCCAGACTATGAACAGCGCGATGCATGTAGATCATTTCAATAACACATTATGTACTCTAGTTACTCGGGACTAGCCACAAGGAAAGCATGAACCACTGAAAGAGCATTGTAAACATAGCACTATGTCGCTACAAGCTGGTCTCTAGATCATAAGTACAGGAATATGTACAAAAGTAGAAACAAAAAGAGTTCATACCGGTCTTCCTTGTTGCTTCCTTTCAGTCGATCTTCATCATTACTGCTTGTCACTTGCACGATCGAAGGTAGGAAATATAATCAAATGCCATCACGGACTCGAGCTGATCTCTGAAAACAAAGCAAACTAAAGAGAGAAAGGAAATCTTTTTGGGTTTTTGCAAAGAGAGAAATAAAGAAGAACGGGCAAAAACTTCGAAAAGATCAAAGTGAATCAAACGGATAATACAATGAAAAAGTGAGAAGGGCACATACTCCCCCAAGCTTAGGCTTTTGGCCTAAGTTGGTAGCAGCTACTGCCCCCAGGAGCCTCCTGCTCCAGGGGTATGGTGGTGAGACCAAGGGTCGTAGAAGGATGATGGCGCGTACACCGAACTCCTCGGAGTCTCCCACGAGGAGGGTTCCGAGCGCCAAACAGAGGAAGACCCTTCACCAAACTCGGTGGCGGTCTCATCCTGAAAATGTGGTATCTCACCGTGCCTCTCCTCGTCGGGCACAACCCCCTCCATGGGGTTATGGAACTGATGCTGGACCATGAACTCATCGAACTGGACAACATCAAAGGACCATCCGTTCCTGCGAGAAAAATCAAACAAAAGAGGTGCAGGTAGACGGATCTCGCGTTCCGCGGTAGTTCCGAAACGCAAGATATAAACAAGGTTATCAAGTTCAGAACCCATGGTAACAAACTTATGCCTTTTCATAGCAGCAAGATCAAAGCTTAAATAAGTAAAAGGAGTATCATCAGGGTGTGGGGTGCCTCCAAGATGCTCTAAGATAAGTGTGGCATAAATGCCACCATATAAGACCCCTTGTTACCGTTCATAGCAAGGCGTCGAGCAATTAAGGTACCAATATTATAATCAGACCTCCCTAAGAAGGCTGCTGCCAGGATAGCAATATCCGGAGCAGAAATGTTGCTCGTGTTGTCACGAGCTAACACCCCTCTAGCAATATAATATGCAAAATACCTGAGGTGAGGAAAGAAGATGTTGGAGATGTTCGACCGATGAATATCCCTCGTACCCATGCTGCAGAGAGAGTTGATGACGGTTTTCAGCTCGGAGGGCTGCGTGGCCATCCTTGCCGTCCTCCCAACGTTCGGCACACCTATTACTTCACAAAAATTTCCCAGAGTCATGGTGATAAGATCATTATAAATTTTAAACTCAATAGCACCTGAATCGGGATTATATCTAAAACTGTTAATGAAACCGGAGGTGAGTTTCTGATACTGAGTAACACGGCTCATGACGAGTCGTGTCAAACCTGCATTAGCACAAAGATTATAAAACTCATCCTTGATTCCCGCAGCTTCCATGAATTCATCACATGGAAATTTCATCGCACGTGCTGGACTTGTGTCTTCCAACAACTCCAGGGGCACATGATCCTCATTATAGCTCACCCTAGCAGTCGATGGTGAAGCTGCGGCTCTAGTGACTCGATCGGAGTGTGCGGGCCTCCTCTTCTCAAGCCACCCTTTTGCCCTTCATAACAAACTCATTTCTGAATATTTTTTTACAATTTACAAAAACGAGGATTAAAACAAAGTGAGCTAAGGCAAACTACTCAACTCACTTGCCCAAGGCATAAACTTGCATCAAAACTTGGAAAACAACTTTCTACACATGCATGCAAGCTCATCTCTACAGCACCAAGAACTACTAAATACTCACAAATGAGGCCACCAATCAAAAATCTAATTGGAGGGGTGGAGGGGTCACATACCAGGAAGTATTTGCTCAAAATTTCAGCTCAAATGATGGGCTATAGAGGGAGATCGAAGAATCGCCTCCAAGAACAGCAAGAACAGCAAGAACAAGACTAGAACTCGGGTTTTTGGAAAAAGAGAGAGAGAGAGGGGAAGCAGAAGTACCTGGAGGGGGTCCTGTGGGCCCCAGGTGCCCTGTGGGCGCGGCCAGGGGCTGGGCCGCGCCAGCTGGCCGCCTGGGCCACTGGTGGCCCCCCTGGCTGGCCCCAGGACTTTCCGGGTCTCTCCCCTTGTGGAAATTTTTAATATAATTTTTCTGGAATTTTTCTGAAAACTTCACTGTTGAAAATTTTTCGAAGTTCAAAAAGCTGCGAAACTCTCTGAAAACTTGAAGCAGTTAGTAGTATTGTGAAGCTTCAAAAACATAGATACTTGGTACAGCAAGTATGACAACACTAAAAACAAATAAAAACATAGAAAGCTCAACTTTTTATCCATATAAAACACGTTCACTAGTAAGGTTGATCAAGTCTTACCAACAAACAAGCGGTATATAGAACAAAAAGTCTCACCTCCTATGAAGTAATCACTGAACTTTTACCTTGATGGACATTGTCCCTACCATGATAGTTTTGTATTTGTGAGACACATGTAGTGGACAGTCCCAGTCTCCAATTTTCACGGTCTCGATATTCTCTATAGAGTTGAGGGCATGCCTCCTGTCGGTCTTCTTCGGAAAATATACCGTGTGTTCTTTATCATTCACATGAAAGGTAACATTCCCTTTGTTGCAATCAATAATAGCACCTGCGGTGTTAAGAAAAGGTCTACCAAGAATAATGGACATGCTCCCATCCTCGGGCATGTCAAGCACAACAAAATCAGTAAGAATTAAACAATTAGCAACTTCAACTGGAACATCCTCACAAATACCTATCGGAACAGCGGTTGACTTGTCAGCCATCTGAAGGGAGATATCTGTAGGAATTAGTTTCTCTAAACAAAGCCTCTCGTAAAGAGAGAGAGGCATAACACTCACTCCCGCTCCAAGATCACACAAAGCAGTTTTGACATAATTATTCTTTATGGAGCAAGGAATGGTGGGTATACCTGGATCACCGAGCTTCTCAGGAATCTTTCCACTGAAAGAATAGTTAGCAAGCATAGTAGATATTGCATCATTAGGAACTTTTCTTTTGTTAGTGACAATATCTTTCATATATTTTGAATAAGGAAGTAACTTAATAGCATCAGTCAAAGGAATTTGAAGAAAAAGAGGTTTAATCCATTCACAAAACTTATTGTAATGCTCTTCTTCTTTAGATTTGATGGACTTACCTGGAAAGGGCATGGGTTTCTTACCCATGGTTCTTTCTCCTTTCCATGTTTTCTTGCGATGAAGTCTTCTTTAGTGTACCTCTTACGTTTGTCAGGTGCTTCTTCTTCTCGAACTTCAGGCGGATCATTTTTCTCATTATCATTACCTTCAGGTTCAGCACCGTCTTCAGTCTCAGCATCGGAAATAGATACACTGTTGGGATCAATAGCTGGCTCTTCATCTGCAATAGGATCTTTAGAATTGTCAGTCTCTTTATGTTTCTTCTTCTTATTTGGAGAGACAACAATTTCTTCTTCCTGCATTTGAGAATCTTGCTCGATTCTCTTTGGATCTCCCTCTGGATAAAGAGGATCTTGAGTACTAGTTCCTCCTCGGGTCTTAATCCCAAAAGCCTGCAATTTATCTTGTTTGGCATTGTTAGCAAGAAAATCTCTTTGCACATTAGAAATTTGATCGAGCTGAGTCTGAACCATATGAAAATGCTTCACAAGACATTGAACATCATTAACTGTTCTATCTAAAACACCAAGCAACTTTTTGATAGCAAGGGAATTATCATGCAACTGACTTTCTATCCTCTCATTAAAATGATTCTGTTTCATAATAAAATTATCAAACTCATCTAAACATTGATCAGGAGGTTTACCATGAGGGATGTCACTTGCGTTGAAATCTAAAAGAGAGTGTACCTCTACCATAGGAGGGTGAGTGGTAGGCTCACACAGCTTCTCAATAGGGGGTAGATTCTTCACGTCTTCAGCTGTAATACCTTTCTCTTTAATAGACTTCTTTGCTTCTCGCATATCCTCGGGGCTTAGAACAAACATGCCCCTCTTCTTTGTTGGTGGAGGTGGTTCAGGGACGGACCAATCTTCATGGTTTTTGGCAATCCTGCCCATTAGATCTTCCGCGTCGTCCGGTGTTCTTTTCCTGAAAACACAACCAGCACAACTGTCCAGATAGGACCTAGATTCATCAGTTAGACCAGCATAGAATATATCAATTAATTCATTCTTAGGGATTTCATGTCCTGGTCTAGCCCGAATCAAACCGTAGTACCTCCCCCAAGCTTTAGGGAGGGACTCATCCTGCAACTGTTTAAAGTTGTAAATTCTTTGTAAAGCAGCATGTTGCATATGAGCAGGAAAGTACTTATCAACAAAAGAGTGAGCTAAGTCCTGAGGACTCTTAATGGGTCCGCATGGAAGTGAATGATACCATGCTTTAGCGCCCTCCTTCAAGGAGAAAGGAAGAAGCTTGATCACATAAAAGTAGCGTATCTTTTCATCTGTGGTAAACAGGCTACCTAGCTCACCAAGTTTAGTTAGGTGTGCAATAGCATCATCATTTTCTCTGCCATAAAAGGGGTCAGCTTCAACCATAGGTATAAGTGAAAGATCAACAGAGAAATCAAAATCAGGATCATCAATGCATATAGGAGATGTAGCAAACTCAGGATTAGGAACGGTTTTGTTTTTCAAATAGTGTTTTTCAAATATTTTCTTAATAACTTCAGGGTCAGAGCCGGCAAACTTTGTCAGTTCCCTGCATAAATCTTCATCAAGTATATAGTAATCATCATCAAGGAGCCTCTCCTGGAGTTTACTCAAATCAGGATAATCATAAGTTTCACCAATAGGGTAGCGAGTAACAGGAAGTTCAATTCCATATTTTTCAGCAGCAGCAGTAATTTGTTTCTCAAGAGCATAACCAAGCGAACTAATATCATCATCAAAAGTAGTAGAAGCATCATCAAGAGTATCAGACATAATAACAGATTCAGTAGGAGCATCATGTGGTGGTGGTGAGGCAAACTTACTCATAACAGAAGGTGAATCAAGAGTAGCACTAGTGCTCAGAGCAGTACCTCTTCTTGTAGTGGATAGTAAGATCGGAACCTTGGGGTCACCTTTCTTACCCATAGTGAATAAAGTGCAGCAGGTAGGATACCTCAAGTAGACTTGTAAATATTGCTATGCTCCCCGACAACGGCGCCAGAAAACGGTACTTGATAACCCTCAACCGTAAGGGATCGAGATAGTCTTCGCGGGTAAGAACAACCCAATTTATTGATTCGACACACGGGGAGCCAAAGAGTATTTATAAGCTTTAACAGTTGAGTTGTCAATTCAACCGCACCTGAAATATACTAACTTGCAACAAAAGATAAGTGGTAACAGTGATATGATAGTGGTGATAGTAATAGTAAAAGTAAACAGCAAAAGTAAATAGCAGTAGTAAATGGCAGAAGTAGCAACTAGTGACAAGCAAGGTTTAAAATACTGTACGCTAGGGAGATGGGTGGTTGGGCGCTGCATGGATGAGATAGATTCTAACTTGGGGCACGGCACACGGAAAAGTAATGATCATCTAGGCAAATATCAAACATTAGGCATGTATCCCGTATGTAGTTGTACGTGCTTGCAATAAGAACTTGCACAACATCTTTTGTCCTACCATCCCGCTACGAACGGGGCCAAAAGGAACTAATGGATATTAAGGTGCTCCTGTCAAAGAGCACCGGAACAAAGCAATGAACTCAATGGATACATGTAATCCTCAAACTACGGACCATCCCCTTTGGTGTCCCAAGATGTCACTTTTGGGATCGCCGCTTCCGAACCGTAACAGGTGCATACAACTCATAGATAGGATCAAGAACACAAATATATTCATGCAAACACATATGGTTCAGATCTAAAATCATGGCACTCGGGCCCTAAGTGTCAAGCATTAAGAATAACAAGTTGTAGCAAAGATGATAAACACCATACTAGATGATAGGCAACATGCCCCCAACAATCTGACGAACTATTACATGATCTAACTCATCCAATCCCTACCATCCCCTTCGCCTACAGCAGGGGAATTACTCACACATGAAGGGGGAAGTCATGGAGGGATGATGGAGTGGTGATGATGATGACGATGGCGACGATCTCCCCTCTCCGGAGGCCAAATCAGCCTCCAGATTAGCCCTCCCGAAGAAGAACAGAGGGTGGCGGCGGCTCCGCGACGAAAAACAGCGAAAGAACTTCCGATCTGGGGTTTTTGCGTCGGGAGGAAAAATACGGGCTAAAGTAGGGCACCAGGGGGTGTGGG
>LR738712.1:786401296-786421435 GCA_902687465.1 Secale cereale | reverse complement strand
CCCCCCCCCCGGCGCGGCCTAGGGGGGGCGCGCCCACAGGGCGCCTGGGCACCCCCTGGCCCCCCTCTGGCCCCACTTCTGGCATTTGGTTTCCTCGGGTGCGTGGATTTTTCGTGGATTTTTCTGAGATGCTTAAAAATCCGTTTTCCTGCACACAAATAAACCATACAGGCAGCTCTGGTGAAAACAGCGTCAGTCCGGGTTAGTTTAGTCCAAATCATGCAAGAATGAGGTCAAAACAATATCAAAAGTGTTTGGAAAAGTAGATACGTTTGAGACGTATCACCAGCCTCCACCTGCTGCGGCACGGAGACCGCCCTCGCAGGGCGCGGGCGGGCTGGGGCTTGGAGGGACGGCTACGGGCCTGTCACCAGCACGCCCTCAGCTGGCGGCACCTCCGCCCCTGCTGGCCGGCTGTCCTGCGCCCTTGCAGGCGGCACGGGGGGCGGCACCTACGTCTCCAGGATGACGCAGTAGTCCCCCTCGTTATCTGGAGCCGGCTGCCCGTCAGCAGCCGGCGCTTGGGCGGACGGCTCCAGAGAGCCCGCCTCTGGGAGGACGGTGTGGCCCGCTCGCTGCTGGGAGCCCGTCTCCTGCTCCCGGGTTCGGGCGGCGTCTGCCTGGGCCTTCTTGGCAGCTTCGGCCTCCGCCCTGGCTGCGGCATCGGCCACCGCTCGCTCGCGATCCGCGGTCTCGCGCTCCTCGCGCACCTTGCGGGCATTCCTCTCTGTCGCCTCCCGGAGGGCGGCGGCTGGATCCACGCGAGGGGGCACAGGGGGGGCATCCGTGCACCCCACAATAGAGCCTACTGGCGCCCGCGAGAGGGAGAGCGGCGTGCTGCGTGGGTATCCTGATGAAAATGGGGAGTCAGACAAGAGAGGAACGGCTGAGAAGGATAAGCATCAAAGAGAAGCAGGATACAAGACACTTACCCGGATACGACCGGCCTGGCCTTAGGTACCCTGGGCACGATCGCCCTGGCGGCCGCCTCCCAGCGCCTGGTGGCGGCGGTTGACAACCGGAGTTTCTTGGGCGGGGCACCAGACGGCCCTGATGAGGACCGCCGCTTCGCGCCGCCGGCTGTGCCAGACGGCCCGGCCTGCTGGCTGACGCGGACGGGTGCTTCCTCCTCCTCCTCCTCGTCGTCTGTCCAGTTCTTGATGCCGCCTTCTGGCAGGCTGCCCGATGGCTGGCCCCCGCCGCCTGTCACCTCTTCCTCCTCCATGGCGGAGGCCCCAAGATCGGGGTCGCTTGTGTCGCTCTGGGAGCGATTTGGTTCCAGGGGCGGCTCGGCTGGCCAGAACCCGGCGCCCGCTGGCCGGGGAAGATCTGAAAAAGACATCAGGATCAGACGGCTACAGCAGCCGGGCGGAAAAAAAAAGAAAAGAGAGGGCTGAAGAACTTACTGCAGGCGGCTGGTTGTCACGGCTGTATGGCGGCTTGCCGAAGGCCAAGCCGGAGTCAGGGACCTTGCAGTTGGAGATGTGGTTCACCAAGTTAGCCACCTCCCTGTATGGCATCGGCTTGGTGCATGTCCGGCTGGGATCCCGGCGCCCGCTCATGTCGCAGATTAGATGAGGGCGGCGCTGCAGCGGCAGCATCCGGCGCTCCGCAAACATGAGCAGCAGATCCGCGGAGACCAAACCCTCACCGTCCCTCAGCTCCCGGAGATGCCGCAGCGCGATGGAGGCGCCTGCCGTGAGGGAGGTAGGCCGGGTCCTCCAAGGGTCGCGAGGCTCAGCAGGCAGACCCGGCGCCCAGTCCGGCAGACAGATGAAGTCCTGGTCGGGGTCGACGTTGGAGACGTAGAAGTACGTCTTCTGCCACTGTTTCATCGACGCCACGAGCTGCGGCGCCGGGAAGAAATTGCTCGATCCACTGCGCTTCACCACAATGCACCCCCTGCACTAGGCGGCCACGCTCTGGATTGCGGTGCCGAGCTTGATGTAAAAAATCTCAGTCCACAACTCCATGGTGGGGAGGATGCCGAAGTATGCTTCGCAAAGGACGACGAAGGAAGAGAGCGTAACCACCGTGTTCGGCGTGAGGTGGTGGGGTTGGATGTTGAAGAACTCCAAGAAAGATCGGAAGAAGCCGCTCGCTGGGAGGCCGAAGCCGCACGGGAAGTGCGAGCGGAAGACGACCCGCTCGCCCAGCCGTGGGGCCGTCCTGATCTCCGCCGCCGGCGCTAGGCGCACGGCGACCTTGTCGGCTGGAGGCAGCTTTCGCGACCGGCGGAGGATGTCGATGTGCTCCTCCAGGACGTCGCTGCCGTCCCACTGGCCGTGGTGGCGGGCCGACGCTGCGGCGGCCATGGTTCAGGCAACAGCTCGTTGCGACGTTGGCGAGAGGAGCGTACGGAAGCGAGGAAGAAGAAAGAAAGCGGGGAGGAGCGAGCGCGGGAACAGTGTCAACTCCTCTCCCCCGGCCTACTTATAGGCTCGGGGCGGCGAAGCCGAGGGGGCGGGCGTGGGATCAACTGCTCCACGCCCCGCACGACCCCCACCTTTTGCGTGCCTAATCCGCGCGCATTAAATGCGCGTGGGAGGACAATCGATTATCCCTACCACACCAGATCCACGCGTGGACCGTGGCCCTGTAGTGGCGGGCCCCGGTCCACTTTTACGTCCCGTCACGCGCGTGGGCTGGCAGGCCGACGCGACGGGGCAGTGACGCGTGGGGAGCCGTCAACGGTCGGCAGGCCTGCACGAGTGCCTGCCGACCAGGCGGTACCTTCCCCCCGAAGATTTGAAGACAGAGGTTCGGCTGCCAGAAGCCGCCCCCCTCAACACGGGTCCGGCTGGCAGCAGACGGATCCCTATGGAAGACGGGCGAAGGACGCTGAACCTGCCGAAGGAGGGAAGCTGCTGGAACCCCGCAGCCCTCCAGCACCAGCCGCGGAGTTCCACCAGCTTCAGGGACTACTGTCGGAGATATTGACCATGGGTGTCCTCAGTGACCACCCTTGGTATTTCAAGACAATTTGTGGCCGCCTGCTACCCCCAAGCCGTCTGCTCATCGGGCCGCCTCCTAGGGTAGCTTGCCCTAGGAGCCTGCTGCCAGCAGGCGGCAAGGACCCAACAGGCGGTGGCACCACAGCCAGCAGCTAGCAGACGATCCCACGCTCCTCCCTCGGGATGCATGCTGGAGGACCACCACGCAGCGGAGGCATGGCTACAGATGAATACGTCCTTAGAGAATCTATAAGGGTGTGGCTACAGTGAACGTGTACCTTATGGATATCTCCTAAGCGGCGGGTCACTGTAGCCACGCTGCTTGTGACCAAGCTTCGGTCAGAGGAAGCCACGATCCCACTACCGGCAGATGGCGGGGCCAGCAGGCGGCTGGCCCCATCGGCAAGTGGGTAAGTCATAGACAAGCCACTCCTGGCAGACGGCCAGGGGAGGCGGCTTCTTGGTAACAGACGGCGAATCCTGCCCTAGAAGTCTGAACCTCATCAAGATGACAAGACAGGGCGTGGCGGCAGCGTACGGCAGGAGACGGCGGCACTGTAGCCACTTCCCCCCTGACGAGGCTGTCGTCAGCAGAAGCATGTCTACAGTAAAAGGCAATCATGTGGGCCCGCAAGCGGCGGGCCCCAGCAGACAGGCGGCAAGGCCGGCACCGCAAGACGCTGACAGACGGGGGCCACTCCGTTGAGATTACAATTGTACCCCTGGGGGTAGGCCTATATAAACCCCCCAGGGTCCTCCATGAGGAGGGGTTAGAAGGAGAAAAGATTGAACTCTTAGAAGAAGAGAGAGAGAGAGAGAGAGAGATAGAAACCCTAGCGACCATCCCCGATCCCTAGAGCGTAGGAAGTGAGTTAGCCTTGTTCATCTTCCTCACCTAGACCACACAGCTCGAGGAGCAACCTTGTAGCTACCATAGTGACATCAGTCATGACGTGGAGCCCCCGCAGAGCAGGACTAGGGGTGTTATCTCCTCGGAGAGCCCCGAACTTGGGTAAGATCCGTAGGCGTCCTAAGTTTCGCCTCATCCCACTTCCAGGGCCCGGCGACGTTCTATTGACCCCATGCATGATAAGCCATCCGTTGGCATATGTCGCCCCAAAACCCCGACACCAAGGACAGGCGCTGCATGCGAGGGAATATATGTGATCTGACACCCACAACACAATCCAAAAGGATGAGTTTTCTTCCCATCGAAACCTTCCCTCCCAGCCGAAGATGGCGCCCCTCCTCGATCTTCTTGTCGGCACCCGCAGAAGCAACTATCCTAATGGTCTACTGAGAGTGAGGACACCCGAGCGCCATTCAAATATGGCACCAAGAAAGGCGATGGAGAAGCTCGTTGACCATCACACGTGCATGGTAGGGGGGATCCACTTTAGTAAACTGTAATAACCAGGGGCGGGCCCACCTCAAGTCAATGGTATTCAACTGAATACCCATTATTTTGGGCAAAATACTGGGTATATATATATTGTTCTGTATATTGTAAGGAAAAACGAAACTAGGAACACGTCCATCACAAGTCCACTACTAGCTGGCCAGTTGGCCCAGTGGCCCAACATCTATTTCCCTCAACACCACGAGTCCACGACTTGGTCGGTTGGTCCAGTAGCGCCGCATGTACGCACACATCCATCATCGCCCTAAAAAAAACTCCATCGATCGATCAGAGGCACAGCCGCACAGACGAATGGGCACCTGCCACTCTTCCCCTGACGCACGCATCGTTTCGTTTCCACACGAGCCGCCACTCTGCCGCCGGCCGGCCAGGGCTGTTGCTGTCGCCTCGCCTGATTGAAGATCGCGCGTCGGCACGGCGCACCACCGCGACGAATCCATCCCTCGCTTCCTGTCTTTCTTCCCTTCTAAACTTCTAGTCCTTCAAGCCGACATCGGGCAACAGACTGAATCAATTCAACTGCCATTGATCTATTGAAGGTATAATTGCTAATTAGAAGTACTAATCCTTCGACTTCTGAAAGAAGGATCTCTCCCCTCATGCCGATTCAAACTGAATTTCATCTATAGTGCAGAGTACCGACACACATTTGTTCTTGCTGTCCAGCAGGCCGCTGCATTGCTGCAGTATAGAGAGGGGCAGAGTTTGAGCTCCTATAAGTTAGTCCGACCACTTGTCTTTTATTTAATCACAGTGAAATTAGAGACTTGTTTGCGATCAATTATGAATTGTTTAGACATGAGAATTTGCTATTTTTCATTTGAGTTTGCAATGTGAGAACTTTTAC
Organism: Secale cereale; assembly: GCA_902687465.1. Lineage (NCBI taxonomy): Eukaryota > Viridiplantae > Streptophyta > Magnoliopsida > Poales > Poaceae > Secale > Secale cereale. The sequence goes on along the minus strand of LR738712.1, from coordinate 786,416,214 downwards.
AGATTTTAAATTTGTTACAAGGATCATCACGTATAAATATTAGTACTCTGAAACTTGAACAATTTTGCTTTTCAGGTGTAAAACACGAAGAGGAAGAATACGGATGAGGATGAGGACATCATCACTCATTTCCAAAGCATCAAGGATCGCAAAGTTATCCTGTAATGAGGTTTCTTATATTTCTATTTTCTATCCTCTACAGATCTTAGATTTCCCCATGATATGTTAAACATTTTTTACTTTGATATATGTTGAACAATACCAAAGTTATGATCAATTTTCATGAATATAATATATTATGGGATATCTTGTATACATTTTAGAACTAGTACAATATACTGCTACAATCGATTATACATACGCGTCAAAGAGGAAGGCTATAGGCTACCAAAAAAATTTGAAAATTTGAATACCCAGTCTTCAATTCCTGGGCCCGCCCCTGGTAATAACGAGTTGTAGTGTGCATCACAATTATTGCATGAACACCCTTTGATTAATTATATAAAAAGGACAATTCAGAACCTCATATAAAATGCTATAAAACACACTCAAGTAATCAATGCACTGGTATAATCCCGCTAAAAACTACTGAAATATTTACCATAGTTTCCTTAGGGGTGGCCCTCTCATTTAACAAGGCAGGCAAACCCAAGAAGCAAACACTCATGAGAGATATAAGCATTTTCTAGTGAAAAAAATAGTGTTACCAACTAAAGAAAAAATAAGCATGCATGTAGAACACATGAGGAATGATGTACATCTGATTCTTTTTAAAAGATATACGAAAGGGGAACAAATATGACATAGAATATGGAGTGAGTGTATTGAAGTTGAGTGGTAGTAGAATCAATAACCGTGATATCATATCTTTCAAAGGTTTCAAATACTCACCGGCTTTGTTAGTAACAAGTGTATCTGAATTATCATGTGGAACCAACAAAAAGTATCCAAAGATTTGTTTTCTAGCGGTATAACAGTGTAGGATTCATCGGTAGATACCGAATCATGTTCATCTAGAGTGTTGTCGTACTCCACCCCAGGAACATGAGACCTTGCCGTGAAACTTGAATATTTCCGCTGAAGGCTGCAACAGTCAGCTTGAGCCTTGAGGCCACATCGAGCGTTGTTTTTCTTTCTGGGGGCGAAGATCCTCGCTCGGCTTGTTTCCAGAACCATTGCTTCTCCATGTTTGATCGAAATTATGTGAGTGTCGCCTCTTTCCTGAGCACGCACGAAAACTGAACCACAGCAATGGAGAACGTTTTATAGGTACTTTGTGAACTAACTAGCTACGTTGAGCCACAAAGTCGTTGTAGTATAGTGGTAAGTATTCCCGCCTGTCACGCGGGTGACCCGGGTTCGATCCCCGGCAACGGCGCATTTTTTTTTTTTTTTGCGGCCTTGGAACCTTCTCGCTTGTTCCCAGCCGGTTTTTCCTGGTTTTAGGAACCTTCTAGGAGCTTCCTAACATATTTTTTTTCTGTTTCTTTTTCGTTTTTCATTCTCCCTTTTCCTGCTTATTTTTTCTTCTCTATCTTTTCCCTTCCATTCCTTTTCTACTTTTTCAAGTTTTCTTTTTCACTTTTTTTCTTTCTGTTCTTTTCATAATTTTTCCTTGTCTTCACTTTTTCATTTTTCATAATTTTAAAAGAATTCAAACTATTCAAATTTTGTTTGCATGTAAAAAATATTCATTCTTTACAAAAATGTTCGAAGTTTTAAAAATATGTTCCTGTTTTAAAAATATTGTTCATGTACTTAAAAATGTTCGAATTTCCAAACTTGTTTGAGATTTTTTTAAAAGCATCTAAAGTTTCAAATTTTTCTTCAATTTAAAAAAATTCGTGCTATCTAAATTTCTTTCTTTCAAAAATTGAATCTAGTTCTCAAATTTTGATCAAAATATTCATAGTTCTCAAATTTTGTTCAACAAATTCAAAACTGTTCATATTTTCCAATTTGTTTAGGAGTATGAAAAAATGGTCCTCTTTCAAAATTCATTCGCCAATTTACGAAAAATGTTCGTGTTTTCCTATTTTGTTCGGTTGTTTCAAAAATAGTTTCAATTTCAAATTTTGTTTGCAATTTTCAAAAATGTGTCCGTTTCTAATTTTGTTTGGGAGTTTAAAAAATGTTCAAATTTTTTAAGAAAGTGCTAACGAATTTAAAAAATGATCATCTTCTTTTCTCGTTTTTCTGCTTATTTTCTCCCGTTCCTTTTTCCTTTTTGGAATATTTCACAGTTCTAAAAAATGATCTTGATTTGATAAAACTTTTCATGTTTCTCAAAAAAAAATCGTAATTTTAAAAAAAATCATTTTCAAATTTGTTCTGAGTTTGAAAAAATGTTCTTGTTTCGAAAATAGTTGATGGATTCCAAAACTATTCACATATCCAAATTATTGTTCAGAGTTTCAAAAAATGTCGCCTTTAACAAAAATTTGTTCACATATTCAATAATGTTCGTGATTTTCAAAAAAGTGTTCAGTTTATCAAAAATTTGTTCGGATATTCTAGAAATGTTCTAGCTTTTTTTTCTTCTTCTCAAAGTTGAAAAGTGTTCGCTTGAAAAAAACAGATTTCCAAAATAATGTTCGTGTTCAGAATTTGACAAAATGCTCGTGTCTATACTACCTTTAGCTTAGCGCGCCATTGTAAACCAAGAAGCTCATCTATCCCGTTGGCAAGGCTCGCGCATAAGCAACAAGAGGTCCCTGGTTCGATCCCTCCCTCGAGCACACCCTTCTCGGGATATTTCACTGTGTTACGTTAATGGGCCGGCACAGCTGGAGTCGCGCCGTCCGCTCGGCAATTCGCCGCAGCGAGCGGCGCATAGGAACTCCCTGCTGAGAGCGCGCGCCCGGACTCAAAATGGCGTGTGCTCAGTTCAAAGAAAAAAAAACATGGCGTGTGCTTAAGGACTAAAATCCAGTCATTGTCCAAATGGTTACGGTGAATACCACATCCTTTTTTTACTACTGCCTTCGTATAGGCTAAGATCATAGTGATCCGGTAGGAAACGTTTTGGGACAGAGGGAGTAATATATACTCTTACTCCCTCCGTCCCAAAATAAGTACTCAAAATGGCGTGTGCTCAGTTCAAAGAAAAAAAAACATGGCGTGTGCTTAAGGACTAAAATCCAGTCATTGTCCAAATGGTTACGGTGAATACCACATCCTTTTTTTACTACTGCCTTCGTATAGGCTAAGATCATAGTGATCCGGTAGGAAACGTTTTGGGACAGAGGGAGTAATATATACTCTTACTCCCTCCGTCCCAAAATAAGTGACTCAATTTTGTACTAAAGTTAGTACAAAGTTGAGTAATTTTTGAGTCACTTATTTTGGGACGAAGGGAGTATTACTTTATGGGAATATTATATAAAACACTAGCTATTAACGTGTGCATGTTACCCTTGGTTGGTTTTGCTACCTCTTACATTTAAGAGCATCTCTAGCAGATGCGGTAGCAAAATTTCTTTACCGAAGGCCCGTAAAAAAAATTACGGTACCGCGAGAAAAAACATGGCGTGTGCTTAAGGACTAAAATCCAGTCATTGTCCAAATGGTTACGGTGAATACCACATCCTTTTTTTACTACTGCCTTCGTATAGGCTAAGATCATAGTGATCCGGTAGGAAACGTTTTGGGACAGAGGGAGTAATATATACTCTTACTCCCTCCGTCCCAAAATAAGTACTCAAAATGGCGTGTGCTCAGTTCAAAGAAAAAAAAACATGGCGTGTGCTTAAGGACTAAAATCCAGTCATTGTCCAAATGGTTACGGTGAATACCACATCCTTTTTTTACTACTGCCTTCGTATAGGCTAAGATCATAGTGATCCGGTAGGAAACGTTTTGGGACAGAGGGAGTAATATATACTCTTACTCCCTCCGTCCCAAAATAAGTGACTCAATTTTGTACTAAAGTTAGTACAAAGTTGAGTAATTTTTGAGTCACTTATTTTGGGACGGAGGGAGTATTACTTTATGGGAATATTATATAAAACACTAGCTATTAACGTGTGCATGTTACCCTTGGTTGGTTTTGCTACCTCTTACATTTAAGAGCATCTCTAGCAGATGCGGTAGCAAAATTTCTTTACCGAAGGCCCGTAAAAAAAATTACGGTACCGCGAGCCCTTGGGTGGAATAGGTCCTCTAAACTTGTCCTGTAAAATTTTTAGAGGGTCTGTTCCATACCGGAGGCCTCGCGGTACCGTAAAATTTTCGGAGCTTCGCAAATTAGTGATTTTCAACAATATAAACCAAATAGAATCACAATATCAATTGAACATTTTAGCACGCTTTTCCGTAATTTTACCTCAAATTTTGACAAGTTTGGAATGCCCGTCAAACTTTTTTCTTGCATACACTGTTTTTAGACCCCGATGCTCCGTTCTGGGATACTCGTCATCATAGTGACTTTTTTTTTGCATTTTCAGGCGGGCAACGCTCGTTGCCGTTCTAAAGCGGCTCTAGAGACGCCAACCGGGCTAGGAGAGCACCCCTTTGCGATCACGTTGGCATCGGCACCCCATGAGCTTACCGAAGGATCCGAGGACTCCTCGACCGGAGCTCGTGTGCTCAAGTTCGGGAGTCCTCTCTGTGGCAATCTTTCAACCGGAACCGGAAGTGACAGACGTATTCAAACCAAATCGTATTATGTAGAAACATTGTGTGTTGTTCATCACTTTATGGTGTCTCTCCAACGAAGGAAAAAAATAGGGTGAAAAAGATGTAGGTCTAATAAACAAATTCATGCGCCAAACTTTCGAGCGGGAAAATTTTAGGAGGGGACAAAATATGGTCACGGAGGCACCAAAAAACAAACAAACCCATTCCACGAAAGAAAAAACAGGACCATTCCAAGAAATTAGAAAAAAAAAAGGAAAAAGCTCTAACTAAATACAAAAATGTGAGGTGGTCGGGTGGTTAGTGCAGCGTGTACATGGAAGCAAGATCGACGGTTCAAACCAAGCCCTCGCGCGCAGTTAGAAGGTGTGCGCTCGATTGTGAAAATAGAAGGAACCGCTGCTTAAGGCGCCGTCTAAGAGCCGTCGTTTATGACTCTGCTACTTGTCGGAGAGCTGGAAGAAACGGCAGCACATTGAGGTGCTGGCGAGGGAGATCAAGCGCATCCATCTTCCTCGACGTCATCAGCCGTTGTCGAGTCATCCTCGCCGATGTAATAGGCCCTACCTCGTCACGTCCTCTCCTTCTCCTTCTCCACCTCTATCTCCCTTCCCTCCATCTTTCTCTTCTGAAATTTTCTCCAAGTTCTTCTACACTCCGCCCGACCCCATCAAATTTACCACAAGTCTCCCACATCTTTTTCTTTTTTTTTGAGGATTCCCGCATCTTCTCATAGCGGAACATCCTGGGAATCCAAGCAGAACGCCTCTTAAAACACACAGCCATAGCCTTAAGCGTCGGCTAGGGGAGCTAGCGCCCACGTGCCCGCAAACTGGGCTGGCCCAGGTCGTTTCGTTTGCTCGCCCACACTCATTGTTCGCTCGATCACGGTTGACCGGTCAACAGTTGACGAGTTGGTCGGTTAATCATTAACTTTTGAAAAAATTAACGAAACTTCAGAAAGAATCGGAATTTTTTATGAATAATAAAATTCTCATTAATTAAAGTTCACAAATTTCGAAAGAAAAACATCAAATTTGAAAACATAGTTCACAAAATTAAGAAAATTTCATTGATTTTTGAAAAAAGTTCATAGATTTTGAAAAAAATAAATCATTTCGAGAGAAAAATGTTCATTGATTTTGAAACAAAATTCACAAATTTGTAAAAAGGTTCATCAGTTTTGAAAAACAAGTTCACAAATTTGTAAAAAGGTTTATCAGTTTTGAAAAACAAGTTCACAAATTTGAAACAAAATTTGATCAATTTTGGAAATTTAAGAATTTAGAAAGAAAATCGTATTTAGGAAAAAATAAAAGAAAACAAGAAAAAAACTAACAAAACCATTCCAAGAAAAAAACTGTACTTTGCTGTGCTAAAAAAACACGGCCATAGAGCAGGTAGGAACCTCTCGGCCATGCTCGGCCCATTATCCCTGGACTAGGCCGGGCCGGCGTTATAACGGGATGATGGAAAAATATCGAGGCGAGGCTCTGCACTCTGAAGTCTGAAGGCTTTGCTGCTCCAACATCCGAGAACGGGAAGAAACGGAGGCGCAGCCGCGGGAGGTCGAGACGCATCCTTCTCAATCTTCCTCGGCGGCGGCGACCGCTTCATCGTCCTCGTCCTCGTCGCCGACGTAATACCCCCAAGCCCTACCTCGTCCTGTACTCCTCCATCTTCCTTTCTTTCCCCTCCGTCTTGTTTTTTTCTGGTTAATTTCGTTCACCTGTGGATGTTGCATCAGATCCACCTATATATGTACGATTAGTCATACTGTACCTTGATATGGCACTGAATTTGGTTGATATAATTAAGGCAAAGATTGATTCTGCTTATCGTCAAAGGAAAAACAGTCCTGATTGAAACTATCCCTGATTTAGATCTCCAACATTGCAGATAAAAAGAAGAGATGGTGCCACTGATCGGCCATGCCTGTATCTATCAATGTGCTAGGAGAATCATATTTCCCTTGCCTGTCATTTCTTTGGATGATTCAATTTGACAACTGCACACCACAATCACCTGTTTCTCAGCAACCTGTATCTACCGCGTATAGCTTCTCCTTCTCCATAGAACTGAAATTCAGTGCCCGCGTCGTTGCTGATATTATTCTGAGCTTCTCAGGGGCAACACCTTAGTATAATATGTACCTTTGTTTATAGATCAGGTCATGTTTCCTAGAATCTTGGTAGCTGCTGTTCTTTTTCATACAATTATATCTCGGTTCGCATGCCTAACCTTTTGTCCTGAACTTGGTACATCCAACAGGGCCATGCGAATCAGGGCTAAGAGAACCTGCTATGCCTCTGCCTCCTCCGTCTTCGTCGCAACCGGGCCACGAGGATGGGCAGAGCTCCCGGAAGATTTGCTCCAATGTGTCGTCGCTCTCCTCGGCTCCTCCCGCGACCTCCTCGCCTTCGGTGCCACATGTCGTCCTTGGCGTGATCTCTTCTCGGTATGCACGTGTTCTTTGCAGCCTCTCCTCCTACACCCGAGTGCCGACAGCAAACTATCTCCCCAGTTTAACCGATGGACGACCTTGCAAGGATGCACGTGGAGATTGGCTGATCCTGCTGGAGCCTCATCCTATCCCAGTTTGCTTTCCTTGAGTGACCTCAGAGGCATGTTCTTTCTTCGCTACTCCTACGGCCACCTCATCTTCTGCGACGATGATGATGGGTTCTACATTGTTAATGCGTTAAGCGGCGCTAAGGTTGTGCCTCCTTGCCTCAAGTCAGATCACTTCACTCGCATTAGCTATGCCACCTTGACTGCCCCAGTTGCATCCGATGACTCGCATCTCCTTGTTGGCAGTGGAGCCTATCTGTTCCAGTGGCGCATCGGAAGCGACTCTTGGTTGGAACATTATCCTAAAGTTATTTTTCTTAAGATTGAACAAGTCGTGGCCCTGAAGGGCAAAACATATGCCCTAGGGTCTTTCGGGTCCTTCTGCATTGTACAATTCTTACCCAGTCTCTTAATTCAGAAGTTTGAAGTTATATTTGAGGAAGGTAGAATCGAAGATATCTGTTGGACAAATCAAAACACGTGGCTTGCTATGTGGGGTGAGGCACTTCTTTTGATAAAACTTGAGGCAGAAGCAACCACATATACTTCCCAAGTTATCAGTCTGAGTAACCTTGGGCTGCAGTCCAACTATGGTAAAAACGTAACGACAAAACACGTTTGCAGCTTGAGATGGAAACCGGTACCGTGGATTGGAGTCAACCTGGGTCCTTCCCAGCACGTTTCCTCGCTCTGGTCAGTGGTGATCTTTGGGGCAATCGTGCATGCGTCTGGTGATTAGTTTCTGATACAACTTCCGTGGGATAATTCTACCATGTTGCAGTTGCAGGACAAGTAGTTCACTGAATGTTCTTGACTTGTTTCCAAAGTTACTGATCTTGAACTCTAGTTTTTCTTGTGTGGTGATTACAAGGACCCTTGTTATATTTTATTTCTTATATACTAGAAATTGTAGATATTTTTTGTACTTGGGCCACTTGATAACATCTGCTAGGCCTGCAACTATCTTTCATACTAGACACCTAAGGTGTTCATCTGGCCTGGGTTGTGTGGTGACGCGCTTCTCTTGATCAAACTTGTGGAGGCGGGAAGAAAGATGCGCTCGGAGGCCTTCCAGTTCATGGCCTTCAAGCTTGATTCATTGGACACCATGACCAAGAAGGCAAGGTGGGTGAAGATGAACAGGTTAGATAACTGGGCCATCTTTGTCAGCGTTGATGAGCGGTGCGAGGCGTTGCCATGCATGAACCCAGAGGGATGGGGAGGGGGGAGCAACCACATATACTTCCCAAGTTATCAGTGTGAAAAACCTTGGGCTTCAGTCCAACTATGGCAAAAATGTTATTACCGTTCGACATGTTTGCAGCTCTTCAACACAGGAAGACGGTGCCTGAAATTGGAGTCAACCTGGGTCTTCCCTGCGCGTTTCCTCGTTCCGGCCTGCGATGATCTTATGGACGTGGGTGCGGTTGGTGATTAGCTTCTGATACAGCTTTGGTTGGAGGATTCTACCATGTTGCAGTTGCAGGATGAGCAGTTCACTGAATGTTCTTGACATGTTTTGAAACTTTTATTACAAACAGAAATTTAGACTAAGTTATCATATTATGTACTCTCCTTTTTTCTACGGCGATTACAAGGGATCCATATGTTTTATTTCTCATCTATTACAGATTGTGGAGATTTCTTGTACTTGGGCACTTGATAACATGGGCTAGGCCTGTAACTTCCCTTTCATACATAGATACCTAAGGTGTTGGTACTGAAACAGAGTAATTGTACTATGGTTGTTCATTATTCACATGATGTGCTTGAGCATATGACAGTCTCATTGGGTGGAAATGTGAATATTGAAAACATAGCTACAATTTTGTAACTGAAAATCGTACGCCATTTTGGGCTGGAGAGTTGCAAGGTCACCGAGAATTGGAGTGAGGATGCAAGTCCATAGACATCAGGTTAATATAAACTGCAAGTTCAGCCAACAAACATATAAGCAGCATCACAAAGTTTATATTTCGCACCAACAAAGGCTAGGCAGACAGTGTTCCGCAACCAAACAGCTCCGCATTTGTACGTAGCTTCAGCAAACAGCTCTACGTGCATTTGATTATCTCTGTTTAAAAGGAGATCAAGCTACAGATAAATGTATGGACCAAACAAATCACATAACTAAATAAAAGCCCAGGCACATCTGACATGGTGCACACAAAAAATGCTGAAAAGTGATATCAAGACGCAGGAAGCAAAATAGGAGTAATTAAAAAGGTTCAGCAAATAGGAACATGCACTGGGTAGCAAACAGGGATTATTACAAATCTTGAAGTACTCCGTCAGAGGAGCGGAAACTAGAAGGAACATAGCGACCGAACACAAAAAAGTCCCCAAGTGCATCCAGCAACAACAAGACAACTGCGCCGTACAAAGACACGATCTCATACCCAAGCTGCAAAGGATGTAGGATTGCGAACAAGATGAGCATTGATCGTCGCAAAACAAGGTTCGGGCTCCAACTCCTCATTTTGGTTGCCATCTACTGGGTATGAAAATACTCGAGCGTTTTCATCCAACTGGTAGACAAGGCCACCCCTTAGACCCATCCTCTCTGGGTTCACTAAGTGTCGTGGATGTCCAATACGTTTATCGCCAAAGAAGAATGCCCACTTCTTTAAGCCTCCCTCTTCTACTCTCACATACTTTGCAGGTTCAGCTGAGAAGTCAATGGAGAAGGCTTCCCCGTTACGACCAAGTAGGAGAAGTGTGTCTTCACAAGCCACCAAATTTCCGGAAAGCACGTACGGGTCCATATAATCTCTGCAATCAACTCTTAGTACCTCAACATGAAACTGAGGTGCCAAATGCACGGTGTATAGTTTTTGACGTATCCTCATAATGATCTGGCCTTTGAAGGACACCATCTCCTTGATCAAATGTGCATTTAGAAAATCGCAGTGCAACCAAGAGGGGCTCCCAACTGGCCAAGCGTACAGGCAGTGCGGGCTGCTGACAAATAGATATGAATCTGGTGACGCTTCTGGAGATATGAAGGTTTTGTAGCATAGTTGATTCGATGGGAAAGGTAGTGCTGCAACCGTAGTGCCAGTGAGCACGTCCATAATGACAAGGGATCTGTGGTAGCAGAAAATCGCATGACCATAAGAACATTTGACGACTGCCATTTTGTCCAAAATACTTGGAGGGGTCAAGCGACACAACGGAGTACTTGGATATACAGGATCAATGAGCTCCCATGTGTTTCCAATGTTCGAGCCAGCTGAGCTTGTCTGGTCGGCACAGTTTCGGAAAATAACAGGTGGGAAGAGCTTGCCTAAGGTTGATTTGATTGACATGAATGCAGCATACCAGCTAGGGCAGGTGGCGATGAATGCAAGAAGCTCACGAGTTGAACCCAACAGGACGATGATGGAGTGCAATAATCCATGTGGTAGGTCCGCCCAGCCTTTGGGTCCAATCATGACACGTGCATGGAGATGGGGGTGTTGGAGCTCCGGTTAATGTTTTGCATGATGTCAACTTCGAATTCTGCATTAAGGATATAAATTACTATCACCATTTTAATTCACTTGGTACTACAATAAAAAAAGGTTGTAGAAACTATAAACATAATACACAGTAGAATAAAGACTACTGTATTGCCATCGAAATGTGCATGTGCCTCAAGAAAATTCGATCATGACAAAATTCATTAACATTTGAAAAGAAAAGGCAGGTTATGTATTTTTCTTTCCACCGGATGTTATTTATATGTGTTGCGCAAAAGGTTTGGCTCTTGTCTCCACCTCGATCCCGAGCCCGCATATACGTGATAAATTTCATTAAAATTGAAATTAAAAAGTGCAAGCAATATTGAAATTTTAAGATTGTTCTACACTGATAGTGGTGAACCCATGAACTATTTCATATTTTTCATATAGTATAAACACAACAGGATCGCACATCCACCAACAACACATACACTCAGATCCCCAAATCATCATGGCAGAGTTAGGCTAACAAGAACAAAACTGCGATGAGCGCGTCAGAGGAAGTCGCGCGTCAGAGGAAGTCGCCCTAATGGGGTGATGACGGGCCAAGGAAGATGATCCTAAGCAGCCTTGCGCGGTGGAGAACTCTGTCTAACCGTGGACCGTGACACCAGTCAGCGAATATATATTCTCGGCCAACCCATGAGACCATGTCCTACATGGAAATTGACTTAACCTAGATCATCGTATACTACATATTTTGAATCAAGCTTGACTTAAACACATGAACTCCTACTAGTACATGTACATGACTTTGGTTCGTCCCCAAAGAACTAAAGGCACATGACATGCAAGCACCAACTACATCATGTTCCAAACAAAAAAATCAAGATTATGCTAACACTAGCGACGGCCCTGCACCACCAATGGTTGTCATGAGTTCCCAATTCCAGCAGGAGGTGAGGAAGGTCTCGTCCACGATACTGGCAATCACTCCAAAGCTACTTGTAAGTACAAATCAGAGCAAGGGGGCAGAACTCGACATCAACTTGGTTCCTTCCCCTGTCGGGGCTGACCCCGGAGGATGGAGGTGATCCAAGGCCAGACCTCCTCCATGAGTCATGCAGCCAACAAGGAAAATGAAGTGTGCGAAGTCCTCAACAAGGCTCCTCCCCTACCCCGGTACCACGAAAGCCAAGCACCAAAAGAATAGCCTCAAGGGTAAGCCAAGGGAGGAAATTGATCAATCCCTGGTGAACACTGGGGTGGTGTTGGGTAAATGCATGGGACGTGACAGTGACTCTGGTAGTGAGTTTGGGGCGACACCTAGTTACAAGGGTCCTGGTCTGAACAAGAAGGCATGAGGTGAGTGTAATGGAGGTGGCATGTGCAACGTAGGTGTGTTAGGCGGTAAGGAAGCTGTCGGCCCATGGGTTGCCGATGAATGACATGTGATAAGGAAGGCTGTCTGGAGAAATGAGCCGCCTGATCTAGAACTGTTGGGGCCTCTGGCAGTCCGGGATGGATGGAGAGCTAGTTTGCCTCGTGCGCGCATATACCACTTGATGATCGTTTTACTTTCTGAAACTCGCAATGTGAAAAGAATTTCAATAATCTTAGGTGGATGCTAGGCCGAAAGATTGTATTGTGCACGATGGTAAGGGCAAGGTTGCCTTGCGTTGTTCTGAGATGAAAGAACTAAAATAAAAAGACTACCATATGAGCTGAGGTACATCGATGTCTTAATTCATGATGATTCCCATGGCCCGAAGTGTCGGGCTACATGGTGAACCAAGAGTTAGCAAAACGTCGCATCTGGTGTTTACTCAAAAGAATAAAGCCAAATGCTCATGAGCACTTGTTTATGATAGGTGATTTTCATGAGACGATGTGGCAGCATGAGCACTTCTCAGTAGCTTGCATATCCGAGACAAAAATAGCAATTTTAGAGAAGCCTTGTTCTAGTGAGATCTTCATAATTGGGGTTATAAGGGGCCATCATGAACATACGATAATAAGCAGTATGGCAAAAGCAATGTGACTGTCGTGTTGAAAGTGTGGTTGCATCGTCCTGTTGGTGTGATTTATTCAGAGTGAACAGTGGTACACACATATGCTCCAACCAACACATATGCTCCAACCACTTTCCTCTATGGCTGTAATACGGGAGACAGGCCAAGGTGCATAGCAACATGAAATCCTTCCGGTATGAGTAGATATTGGAAAGAGTACCATCGCTGGAGGGAACTATTGAAGTCCCTAGCCGATGACTGCACTAAGCTGGGAGTGCTGCAACAAGATGTTTGGTTCTGCACATGAAAGATTTTGGGTTCATGATAAGGAGTAATCACTGGCTGAGAAGGAATATCATAGTTACATACCGAAGGCACCATCTTATTGGTTGCGGATGGTCTGGAAAGCATCTTAAGAAAGCGGGACTTGGAAGGGAGGTTAATGCCTATGAAAAGTGATGGGGGAGCCTCGGTGTCTCTAAATTAATGTTTGTTGATGGCAACCTTTTGTTCTTCAAGGCCATAGGAAGAGTGGCGAGGATAGTGAAGGACACTCCAAATCTATTTCAAAGGTATACATGTTAGCTTCTTAGCCCAGCTGAATGCTCTTTATTATGTAGTGAAAACTGCCCGCCCCATGTCCAGTAAGAGATGAAGGTCGGCCTTGGACCTTGGTGTTGTGGCTTCCACTTTTGAGAGTAAATATTTGGGTTTACCAATCCCGGAAGGTAGGATGTTTGACTTGAATTTCAGTCGATCATGGAAAGATTCACAAGAATGTGCAAGGACTTGATTGAAAAGTATAGGGCCCATGCAGCTAAAGAGGTCTTGATCAAGGAAGTGGTTCAGGTGCTTCCCACTTACTTCTTTGGATTGTTCAAATGTCCTTAGGCTTTTTGTGATAAGTATGAAGAACTTATCTCGCACTTTAGGTGGGGCAATGAGTAAGGACATCACAAGTCCATTGCCTCTCCTGGTACCAACTCGTAAAATAAAAGAAGGAAGTGTTCTAGGATTTTGGGGTATGCATATGTTTAACCAAGATCTCTTGGCAAGGCAAGGGTGGAGACTGATTCACAAGCCGGATAGTGTATGTTCCAAAGTCTTGAAATGAAAATATTATCCTTGTGTGGATATTGTGGACATGGTCATTTCCTCACATGCATTGCCGGCTTGGAGTTAAGATACTCAAGGAATGCATCATTTGGCGTATAGAGAATGGATGAAAAATTAAGATTTAGAGAGACAACAGGATTCTGAGACAGTATGGCCTCGGGTTCCCAAATTCACTAGAAACTCAAGCTTGAGGTGGGTTAACCAGTTGATTGTCTCGATAAAACATGAATGAAATATTAACCTTGTCCATAGGCTATTTTTCTAACTTCGATGCAGAGGAGATATTTCGCATAAATCACTCTTCTACATGATGGATGACTTGCTTATAAACTTGCCACCCAACTCAAATTCAGGTACAATTCCCCTGCTTCTAGCTCTTCAAGTGCGACATATAATTGGAGTATTTGGGTTGTGATTCGGAGAGCTGAGGTTCCAGAGAAGGTTAAGGTATTTAGCCGGAGGTTGCTACTGATTCACGGGCTACACAATTGTGTAAATTTATAAAGGCGCTCACTATAACACCATTTGTGCTATTTCTGGTAACAGTGTGGAACATGAATTCCAATATCCACTGTGTCTTTGTGGTGTTGGCTAGTGTCCCATCAATACTTCTTTTTTGAGGGAATTGGTGTCCCTTCAATACTTAATGCCCTCATGTCTAATGATTGCAATCAATCTATAGTAATATACAGACCTAGTGTTTTCCCTCAATTAAATAAAATAAACACAACTCAAAAATCAACTAAATTTTTACCTTAATTTTCCAGAAAAAATAGGGCGAGTTCTTCTCCTACCTTCTTCGATGCTGACAGCGGAGGGAGAAGTGGAGGCAACAACTACCTTCTCCGATGCCAGTCGCGGTAAGACATAGCCATCGAAGATAGTATGTTGCTTTTCTCCATCGCCAATCATCATGTTTGCTCCAGATCTAGGGAAAGCGGATGCCATCGACCGCGGTGACTCCAAATCTGGATGCGGCCGGTTGCCCACACCTAGGACTCCAGATCTGGATGGAAACACGATAGTAGACCACGCGGTTGTCTCAACGCATCATCCACCGCTCAACCGTGAGAGGTTCTACCGCAGTCGGCGTGGAGATCGAGGGGAAGGGGTAACGTGTGTGGCGAGAGAGAGCGGGGGG
>LR738712.1:786361846-786385098 GCA_902687465.1 Secale cereale | reverse complement strand
GGGGGGGGGGGGGGGGTTACCGGAACCCCCTACGAAGGGGGATGGTCCATAGTGGGCCTTAAGGAAAAGAGAGAGGCAGCCCATAGAGGCTGGCCGGCGCCCCACCTAGGGATCCTAGTTGGACTAGGATTGGGGGGGGCGCCACCTCTCCCTCTTTTCCTTTCCCTCTCTTCCTTCTTTGGTGGACTCCTACTAGGAATAGGATTGCAATCCTATTCCTAGTAGGACTGCATCCCTAGCCGCACCATAGGAGGCCGGCCAGCCCTCCCCCCTTGCTCCTTTATATACGGGGGCAGGGGGCACCCAAAGACACACAAGTTGAATTGTTCCAGCCGTGTGCGGTGCCCCCCTCCACAGAAACACACCTCGGTCATACCGTCGCGGTACTTAGGCGAAGCCCTGCGCCGGTGAATACATCATATCCGTCACCACGCCGTCGTGCTGACGAAACTCTCCCGTGAAGCTCAACTGGATCAAGAGCTCGTGGGACGTCATCAAGCTGAACGTGTGCTGAACGCGGAGGTGCCGTACGTTCGGTGCTTGATCGATTGAATCGCGAAAAAGTTCGACTACATCAACCGCGTCACTTGACGCTTCCACTTCCGGTCTACGAGGGTACGTAGACACACTCTTCCCTCTCGTTGCTATGCATCTGGTAGATAGATCTTGCATGATCGTAGGAAAATTTTAAAATACTACGTTCCCCAACACGCCCCATGTGCCACCACTAGTAGAAAGAGGACCATTTGTCCCGGTTCGTAAGGGTCATTTGTTCCGGTAGGGGAACCGGGACTAAATGGTCGATACAAATGCCCTTGACCATTAGTCCCGGTTCTTATACCAACCGGGATAGATGGGGTTCGACGTGGCAACTGCAGCTTGCCCAGGCAGGGGGACCTTTTGTCCCGGTTGGTAGCACCAACCGGGACAAATAAGCTTCCACGCGTCAGCAGTTCAGTGGATCGGGTTTTTGTTTTTTTTTTAAAGGGGGGAGGGGGTTTGGGGGGTTTTGCAGGGTTAATTTAGGGGTTTCATATATTGTGTTAGCCCGCTAATAGAGAGAAGTGTCCTCTCTTATCTCCGTGCTTGGTCGACGATACGTACTATATATATACGTATAGATCGGAGGACTCGACACGCTAGCTAGTAAGCAAATGAAGGAAACCATTAAGTACAGAAGATCGACCTCTCTCCTTCTCCGAGAGAGATAGGTCGAACAACAAGTTTTCGTATATCTATCTGACGCTACTGGCTACATACATACAATATAAGATCTCTTACTACAATTCCCTAACATCTTAAATCATATTCCAGATGGTATTCTCCGGCTTTATTGATGACATGATCAAGAAAGAATCCTGCCAATTCCTTTTGAATTACCCGTATGCGATCTTGTGGTAGGAGTTCATCCCGCATCTGCCACATCTAATTTGAAGAAGGGGGTCTATATATATATATATATATATATATATATATATATATATATATATAGGTAAAATATTTGGGGCACCTAGGTGCCTGGGCACCTTGTTCGGGTCCAACCCGTTAGTACATCTTTCGATTTGTATCATTTTATTTGCATGCAACACTTTCCATGTATAAAATAACAGGACATAATTAACATTATCTAACTCAATACCTTCCTTTTATTGCTTTCATCTCTCATACCTTTTCATGCTGAAGTTTTAGATCGCGTATTTGCGACTATATACAAAAAAATGTATCGTTCCAATATACTTGTGTGGACGTATATTTATAAATCAATTGGGTATCATACCCACAAAATTGTAACTAAATACTAAAAAAAATAGGTATGATACCTACGTATTTTGAGGGTATGTACAGATGCATTTCACCTTGAGGTATGTAGTTGTTGAGAAATATGATGAGTATGCACATACCTACAAATATATTTAGTACTTTCAATTTCGCGTACCCATAAATATTTTGGGTATGTAATTGTTGGGTATTATACCTTACAAAATATTTATGTGTAGGTGTAATACGTAATTAGAATATACAAACACACTCGGGTATTATACCTAATAAAACTGCGCACATATATACTCAAGATGCCAATGTGTATGTGTTTGTAATTTAATCAAAATACGAAATGTGCACACCGTCCTAACTACCACATGCTTTTCTCTATTCCCAATGAGTATGAGACAATTAATCCTGACACATTAATTCCTGATTTCTCTCTCTTTCCTATTATGTGCATGAACATGGAACGATGCCATGCATGCTCTTTTTTATATCCTAGGAAAGGAAACTTGCCATGCATGGTGCACGGTGCCATATTTATGGCATTAAATTAGTAATTATGTCATACTTATTTTGACCAGCAATTTATAATGGGTAACCCGTTAACAAATATACCCATTACAACAACACACATCTAAATGCAATCTAGTGGTGGAAAGGCAAGGAGCCTGGGCACCTAGGTGTCCCAAATGACTGTCCTATTATATATATAAATATATATATATATATGAATTAAACTCAACAGAAATGATGGTAATAAAATAAAATTGTGAATATTTTTGCTTACACACCTCAAATTGTCTTTTAGAGTAGCCCCGCCTATTCTTGGCCGTTGCGTTGTAGATAAACTCGCAGACGTAGTATCCACAGTAATTATTCCCGGCTTCCTGCCACAAGCACTTTACAAGAAATAGAGGTCAATCAAACTGATAATGAAGCATTATAAAGGCATTGATGAAAGTATAGCTAGAGTCAACGGGAGATGCGCGGAACTAGCTAGCTAGTAGTACTTAATTTCGGGTAAATCCATCGCAGTTGCCGCGGCATTGCCGAAACTTTTTTGGCGAATTCTTTCCAAACCCTGCGAGACAAAGAAAATAATTACTTTATATCAGGAAAATGAACAAAGTTGCCGATATGGTGCGGTAATGATCGATTGAACTTACTTGTTGAGCATTTTAGACATGTCCGCATAGTCCTCAGGATCTTTTCGTCTCGAGTCTAAGACGGTTACTAGTCCCTCCTCAAGCTTAATCTCTAGGAGAATATAGTGGAACCTGCACACGCATGCATACAACTCATCAATTACATTAATTACTATAACCTCGAGTAATATATAATTAAGGGAAACCGAATATGCACAAGACAGTAACACTCACTTGAAGTTGTAAGGAAAGAGTATTTTATATTTGTTTTGATTTACTATCAACGATTGTAGCAAGTTGGCCTCGGCTTCTTTGGCATGCTATTGAACCTGATATTCATCTATGAGATTTGTGTTAATGAAGCTAATATCATAGATATCAGCTTTTCTACATTCGACGATCTTCAACCTGCATAATATAGTGAGGATAATTATATATACTTGCAATGAAGTATACTTGCAATATGAAGAGCTGAGCTATATATAGAGACTTAATTGATGACAGAACTAGTACTTACAAACAGTAGGAAGTGATGGTTGGTTTATCGGGGGCCTTCTGGTTGAAAATGTTGAAGAACTCCTCAAATATAATAGACAACATATCAATTCCAACGAGGTCGTGCTCCTCTATAACTTTCAGCATTAGAGTATCCTGGCCACCAGAGTCTCTTCAAGTTTCCATGTACCAGTCATGCAATCTTCGCATCATCTTGGTTAGAGTTCTGGCATCTTTGGCGAGAGGCTTCCCGTACCGTATTTGTGATCATCCACCTCTAACACATCAGGAAGTACATCATCGGTCACGTAATCTGCAAGATTGGTACCGGGCGCCATCCCCGGATGATGAGGGACGATGTCGCTAGGCACCTTGAGCGGGGGGCACGATTGGTTCTCTTGTTCGCCGAGCTGGGGAATTTGTTTCCCACTTTTTTTCTATGCTAACCTATGATCACTGCAAGTACTTCCCGGCCGCGATGCTTCGACATATGACTTTTGAATAATGCGCTCATAGTTGCTTTTCGGCGAAGACAGTGGTGGTTTCTTCAGGGCATCAATAGTGCGCTTCGCTCTCGCCGGATCTATCTTCTGCTTTAGAGGTACAGGTTTCTTTGCAAAAAAGTCCTTCACTTCGGCTTTACAGATCTCCGCGTTCTCCTCGTCGGTTCTCTCGTATGGTAACTTCTCTAAGGGCCTGAGAGATGGACCGTATCTGTATTGCCTCCTGACTCTGGTTGTACTGCTAGACGCCTGAGCATCCTAGCGGCTGTCTTCTTTTGTTTCTTACAAGGCGGAGGAGGAGGCGGAGTGCTACCACGCGCCGGAGCAGCTGGAGCGTCAGCGGCTCTCTTGATGCCTTGCTGACGAGACGGAGGAGGAGGCGGGCTGCTCGGACGCGCCGGCGCAGGCGGAGGAGGAGGCGGGCTGCTCGGACGCGCCGGCGCAGGCGGAGGAGGAGGCGGGCTGCTCGGAAGCGCCGGCGCAGGCGGAGGAGGAGGCGGAGTGCTGCCGCGCGCCTGATAACCCGGAGAAGGAGCTGGAGTGCGTTGATCCCTTTCCAGAGGAGGAGGCGGAGTGCACTGACTCGCCGGAGGCGTCCTGTTCACAAGGTTGATGAGGTCCTTCTGCCATAGGCATGGAGTCTTCAGAGAAGAACCCAGCCGAGTCTCCCCTTCACCGGTAGGGTGGTCAAGCTCGAGATCCTCAAACCCCTCCGTTATTTGATCCACAATCACCCTACCATATCCTTCTGGAATCGGACGGCAGTGAAAAGTTGCGCCGGGTTCAGAAGGAAAAAACAGAGCCTACAACCGCCTTGACTTTGAATTGCATACATTGCGTCATAATGTGGCAATGTCGAGACTCCATGATAGCATCCACGGGGTAGCTAGCAGGAGCATCCAAGACAGGCTCCTTGGGCAGCTCGGTGGAAGCCACGCTGCTTTTTCGCTGAGATGGAGGGGTAACTTCGAGGGTAGCTTCGACAAGTTTCTTGATGCGAGATTCTTCTCGTTCGTCCTCTAGCACTTTTACTGTAGCGTGCAGCGCCTGCAAAGTGGTGTGATCCACTTTCTTCTTCCTCTCCCGGCATTTGTAACCGCCTGCGTCGGGAAACCCGGCCTTCCACGAAAGGGAGCCTGGCGTGCCTCGTGTCCGTCCAGGGTGCTCAAGATTCCCGAGGGCCATTGTGAGCTCGTCGTTCTCTCTGTCGGGAACGAACGTCCCTTCCTGCGCTGCTTTGATATAGAACTGAAGCTGCGTGATGGGTATTGCAAGTTGCTCCTCTGACTAATCTCTTACAAAAAGATATTCCTTTTGTCTTTGATGATGATTGTCTAGAAGCATTTGAAATACTTAAGAAAGCATTGATCTCTGCACCTATTGTCCAGCCTCCTGACTGGAATATACCCTTTGAGATTATGTGTGATGCTAGTGATTATGCTGTAGGAGCTATGCTAGCAAAACTCTAAATAGTGCCCAAAGAAACTATGCTACCACTGAGAAAGAAATTTTTGCAGTTGTATTTGCTTGTGATAAGTTTAGACCCTATATCGTTGATTCTAAAGTAACTATTCACACTGATCATGCTGCTATCAAATACCTTATGGAAAAGAAAGATGCTAAACGTAGACTGATTAGATGGGTTCTCTTGCTGCAAGAATTTGACTTGCATATTATTGATAGAAAGGGAGCTGAGAACCCCGTAGCAGATACGTTGTCTAGGTTAGAGAATATCCTTGATGACCCACAACCTATTGATGACAGCTTTCCTGATGAACAACTAGCTGTCATAAATACTTCTCGTACTGCTCCATGGTATGCTGATTATGCTAATTATATTGTTGCTAAGTTTATACCTCCTAGCTTCACATACTAGCAAAAGAAAAATTTATTCTATGATTTGAGGCATTACTTTTGGGATGACCCACATCTTTATAAAGAAGGAGTGGATTGTATTATTAGACGTTGTGTACCTAAGCATGAATAGGAACAGATCTTACGCATGTGCCACTCTGAAGCTTATGGAGGACACCATGCGGGAGACAGAACTGCACACAAGGTATTGCAATCCGGTTTTTATTATCCTACTCTCTTCAAGGACGCCCGTAAGTTTGTCTTATCATGTGATGAATGTCAAAGAATTGGTAATATTAGTAGACGTCAAGAAATGCCAATGAATTATTCACTTGTTATTGAACCATTTGATGTTTGGGGCTTTCATTATATGGGACATTTTCCTTCCTCTAATGGGTACACACATATTTTAGTTGCAGTTGATTACGTTACTAAGTGGGTAGAAGCTATTCCAACTAGTAGTGCTGATCATAACACCTCTATTAAGATGCTTAAAGAAGTTATATTTCCGAGGTTTGGAGTCCCTAGATATCTAATGACTGATGTTGGTTCACACTTTATTCATGGTGCTTTCCGTAAGATGCCTGCAAAGTGGTCTAATCCACTTTCTTCTTCCTCTCCTGGCATTTGTAACCGCCTGCGTCGGGAAACCCGGCCTTGCATGAAAGGGAGCCTGGCGTGCCTCGTGTCCGTCCAGGGTGCCCAAGATTCCCGAGGGCCATTGTGAGCTCGTCGTTCTCTCTGTCGGGAACGAACGTCCCTTGCTGCGCTGCTTCGATATAGAACTGAAGCTGCGTGATGGGTATTGCAAGTTGCTCCTCCGTCCAAACGCACTTCCCTGTTACAGGGTCCAAGGTTCCCCCAACTCCAAAGAACCAAGTCCTTGAACGGTCTGGCCAGTGTAATGTCTGTGGTTCGATCCCTTTAGCAAGCAGGTCATTCTCGGCCTTGTCCCAAAACGGCCGGGCTTTGAGGTAGCCACCTGACCCCGTGCGATGGTGATACAGCTTCTTCGCAGCATTTTTCTTGTTTCTCTCTGGCATCTGCTTACTCTTTTCCGATTTCTTGTGGGCCACAATTGCGTCCTAGTGATCTCTGATCTTCTCAAACCGGCTGGTGAATTCTGGAGTCTTGTTTTTTTCGACAAACTTTGCATTCAGATCATTCTTCCACCTCCTGAATAGCTCCCCCATCTTCTTAAGAGCGGCCGCCTTGACCAATTGCTCTATAACTGGTGGCTGCTTCTCCGGATCCTCCTCTGGCGGTAGGGTGAAAGTGGACTTCAGCGCGGTCCAAAGATCATTTTTCTGCATATCGTTGACATAAAACACCTGAGAGTCTTCGTTCTTAGGCTTGTACCATAGGTGGATGTTGATCGGGATCATGTCCCTAACAACAACCCCGCACTGAGCAGTAAATGCGTCATTGGCCTTCCTGGGTTTACTTGGTAGGCCATCGCGCCCAATTTCTTCGATGATGAACTTTTCATCCTGGCGCAACCTTTTCTTCGGGCCTCGTGTCTTTACCGAACTTTGGCTCGATCCGGAGGGCTAGAAAAGAATAAAGAAGAGAGTTAATACGTGTACATATATACCAAAACAATCAATGCATCAATTAGCTATAGTGTCAGCACATGCTTAATGAATACATATATACCTGGCCGGACTCCGTTCGGCCACCGGAGCCGTCATCACCGTGTCCTTCTTCCACTGGTAATCGGTCACCGGAGCCGTCATCACCGTGTCCTTCTTCCACCGGTAATCGGTCACTGGAGCCATCATAATCATTTGTTTCCTCCTCCATTGGATCACCAGAGCAATCATAATCATGTGTTATCTCCTCCATTGGATCACCGTAGCCTACTTCTTCATCACCATGTCCTTCCAAATGACCATCGTAGTCGACGTTGATATACATTTCGACAGAAGCTCCGTCTGCGATTATGTCCCCCAACATTTGTTCTGCTACCTCGTCTTGTCCTATGTTCATAGTTTCTGCAAATATTACGACATGGAAATTATTATACAAACATGACAGAACGGATATATTAGTGGCCTCGACGCTTCTCTAGGGTTTGTGGTGGCCTCGGCGACCCTCGACCCCCTCGCCCCTCGAACCCTCAGCAACCCTCGACCCCTCGGCTACCCCTCCCCCCCTCATGTCGAAGTTATCGGGGAGGGGGTATATATATATCGAGAACGACGACATATACATAGAAAAAATGTTATAGGGTAGGGGGGTAGATATCGATCGACCCCCCTCATGTCGAAGTTATCGTGGAGGGGGTATATCGACAAAATTACATCATCATATATCATCGAATAAAATTACATCATCATCATCATATATTATACATCTAAAAAAGTTTTCATATATCACCATATATATCATCATCATCTAGTACAAAAAATTGACCAATCAAATTTTCATATATCATCAACATCTACTACAGAAAAAATTGACCCCTCGACGACACTCGAACCCTCGACCCTCGAACCCTCGGCCCCTCGATGACCCTCGAACCCTCGACCCTCCACCCCTCGACCCCTCAGCGACCCTCGACCCCTCGGTGACCCTCGACCCCTCGACACCTCGACCTTTTTTCTTCTTCTTCTTCATCTTCTTATTTATTTCTCCTCTTCTTCCTTCTCCTCTTCTTCTCCTTTTTCTTTTCCTTCTTCCTAAGCTAAACATAAACTAAAATAATTCTAAAACTAAACGAAACTTCTCCTCCTCCTTTTTCTTCTTCTTCTTATTTTTCATACTAAAACTTTATGAACAAAATTACAACAGCAAAAAACCATAAAAGTTCTATGAACAAAATTACAACAGAAAAAATCATAAAAATTCTAACATTTGCATATTCTTTGCATATGAACATATACATCATCATATATATATTAAAAAAACAAGCATATATATATATATGAAAAAAGGGGAGGGCGCCGACCAAGGTGACGGTCGCCGTCGCTCGCGGGCGAGGGCGCGAGCGACGGCGACGGCGGGCTTCGGCGGGGGCGGCTGATACGTCCAAAACGTATCTATAATTTCTGCTTGCTCCATGCCTCTTTTGGGTGATATTGCTATGATATTTATACACTTCTATACACTTTTGATCATATTTGGACTAACCTATTAACTCAGTGCACCCCAGTGCCAGTTTCTGTTTTCTGCTGTTTTTGTATTTCAGGTTTTCCGATTACGAGAACTGCCAGAAAAATCCCGGAAAAATTATATTCAAAATCAGCGTTCCAGAAGCTTCCCGGCACCCGAAGTAGAGCCGGAGGGGGGCCACCAGGGCTCCAGGCGCCCTGGTGGCGCGCCCCCCCTCCTGGCCGTGCTGGGGGGGCGCCTGGGCCCCCCAGGCCTCCGCTGATGCCCCCCTTTGGCATATATTTATATCGTGTCCCGAAACCCTCGGGACAAGAACCCTTTTTCGCGATCTCATCTATGTTCTGCCGCCGCCGCCGCTTCCAAGATCGAGAGCACCAGGAGAACTCTTCCCTGCACCCTGCCGGAGGGGAGGATCACCACCGGGAGCCTCTCCACCACCATGGACGCCTCCCGGATGAGTTGTGAGTAGTCTCCCTTGGACCATGGGTCCATGACCAGTAGCTATGTGATGTTCTCCTCCCCTTCTTGTGCTTCACTAATTAGTCCTCGTGAGCTGCCCTACATGATCGAGGCACATATGTAATCCTTATGCTGTTGCTATGATGAGTTTGCTGGAATCTGATGGACTGTGAGATTATGTTCATATTGTGTTTGAGTAATATATTTGATCTACCTCTTTTATATTTATGTTCGTAAGTAATTCTTGCATGTTCTCCGTTGTTATTTATTGCTTTGGCCAAGTAGTAGGTAGTGACTCCAAGAGGGAACATTATGCTTGATTGTGGGTTCATGCCCCTCGATGACTAGCTTGAGTGACAGAAATATGAGTCTAGGGGATGTGCTATTGCCACAAGGGGGAAAACAACGGTGCTTGTGCCCGCGGGTGCAAGGATTGTTTACTTTACGCAAAGTTCTTTTAATGCAGTTGTCTGTTGCTTTGAGTTTACACTATAGGTGGGACTCGCAACTTAATACCAGCGAGATGTTCTGGATAGATATCTCAAGGTGGATGATTAGTAGTAGATGCAGATGGATTTCGGTCTACTTGCCTTGGCGTACCGCCCATGCTTTGAACCTCTACCTTTCTTGCAACATAGTTAGCATTGGTTTGCGCACATAATTCTGTCAATTGCCCAGCTGTAATTCGTTTACCTCACATAGCTGTTTTATCGTCTTTTGGGAGAGAGACATCACTAGTGAACATCATGGGACCCCGGTCCATATTACCATCATTGATCACATCCGCTATTTACTCTCCGCTTTATTTACTATTTTCAGCAAAACCTATCACTATTATCACTTGCGTTTGATCCTTTGTAAACGACAAGGCCGGAGGGATTGACAACCTCTCTGTACTCGTTGGGAGCAAAGTTATTTGTATCTGTGTGCAGGTCCACGTTGATTGCTAATATCTGGCACCGTTAGCAGTTGACACCTTCTTGTTGAAACTGGGAGTCTCAGGGGAAATCGATCCTTGGTATCTTTGCCAAGGGAAAACTTCCGCTACACTGCATCTCAAACCTTCCACTTGGGGTAACCAACGAGGGGCGAGAAGCCATCAAGCAAAGTTTTCTGGCGCCGTTGCCGGGGACTCCACTCTTCAAGATAGGGGAGTTGCATGCTATCTTTTACCTTTGCCTTTTAGTCTTGTTAGTTTACCTTTCAGTTTTTTGCTTTAGTATCTTTTATCGAAAATCACAAAAATAGTTATCTTGCTTGCTTGCTACTATGGGTTCCACCGAGAACACCAAGTTGTGTGACTTCACTAGTCATAACAACGATGACTTTATTTGCACGCCTATCACTACACCTGCCACTTCAGCACCTTCTTATGAAATTAAACCTGCTTTACTGAATCTAGTTATGAAAGATCAATTCTCCGGTGCTGGAGATGATGCTGCTTTACACTTAAACAATTTTGTTGAACTTTGTGATATGCAAAAGTACCAAGAAATAGATGGTAATATTGTTAAGCTTAAGCTTTTTCCTTTCTCCTTGAGAGGAGGAGCTAAAATTTGGTTTCAGTCTTTGCCTAGAAATAGCATAGATTAATGGGACAAGTGCAAAGATGCTTTTATTGGAAAATACTATCCACCTGCTAAAATTATCCAACTAAGAAGTAACATAATGAATTTTAAACAATTGGATAATGAACACGTTGCCCAAGCTTGGGAACGTATGAAATCTCTTATCAAGAACTGCCCTACTCATGGTTTGACTACTTGGATGGTTATCCAAACTTTTTATGCAGGCTTGAACTTTACCTCGCGGAACTTGTTAGATTCGGCCGCGGGAGGAACCTTTATGTCAACTATACTTGGTGCTGCCACGAAGCTTCTCAATGAGGTGATGACCAACTATTCCCAATGGCACACCGAACGCGCTCCAACAGGTAGGAAGGTAAACTCTGTCGAGGAGATTTCCTCCCTAAATGAAAAAGTTGACTTGATCATGTCTCTACTTTCGAAGCAATCTTCTGTTGATCCTCGTGATGTTCCTTTAAATTCTTTGATTGCTCAAGAACAAGTAGATGTGAACTTTATCTCTAGAAACAATTTCAACAACAATGCTTATCCTATCACCAAGAACTCCACTACTGAACTAGAGATCATGCTTAAAGATTTCATCACTACCCAAAAAGCCTTTAATAAGAGTGTAGGAGAAAAACTAAACAAACTAGATGATCTCTCTTCGAAGGTAGACAATTTAGCCAATGAGGTAGAATTGCTTAAAATTAGAACTTCTCCTCTTGAGGAGAGGAATGTCACTCCTATGAATGCTATTCAAGTGCAAATTAATGAAAACATTAGGATGTTGGCTAAACTTAAAGAGAGATGGGCTAGAGAAAGGGAGGAAGAAGATAGAATTAAGAACCTTCCTACCCACCACACTGTTGCTACTATCCAAGTTGTTGAGGATATCCAAACTCTTAGCACCCAATGCACTCCTGGTCCCATTGGACCTATTGATGGTGATGCTATGACTATAGAAACTACCAAACAAGTGAACCTAAAGGACACCACTACCACTTTACTTGATAGTAGTGACCTTGATTTTGATAATTGCACTCTTACCGAAGTTATTGATTTCCTTCACAAGATGTCTAGAGATCCCCGCACTAGCACGCTTAACCTTTCCTTCACAAAGCATATCACTAATGCTCTTATCAAAGCTAGGGAGGAGAAACTTAGAGTAGAAGCCTCCATACCTAGAAAGCTAGAAGATGGTTGGGATCCTATGATTAAAATTAAGTTGAATAACTTCTCTTGCTATGCTTTATGTAATGTTGGTGCCAGTACCTCTGTTATGCCCAAAAGAATATATGATATGCTTAAATTGAAAGCTTTTGATTCTTGTTCTTTTGGTGTTCGTCTCGTTGATTCTTCCATAAAGAAACCTTTGGGGAGGATCGACGATGTTCTTATCATTGTCAATGACAATTACGTTCCCGTTGATTTTACTATTATGGACATTGAATGTGAACCTTCTTGTCCAATTATTTTGGGACGTCCTTTCCTACGCACCATTGGTGCTATCATTGACATGAAAGATGGGAATATAAAATTCCAGTTTCCTCTCAAGAAAGGGATGGAACACTTCCCTCGAAAGAAGATTAAGTTACCTTTTGAGTCCGTTATACGGGCTAGCTATTCTTTTAATCTTGATAAAACTTGATCTTTTTGCATTATGCCTAGCTTAAAGGCATAAAAGAAAGCGCTTTTGGGAGGCAGCCCACATGAATAAATTTTTATTTTGCTTTTTGTTGTGTCTTGATGTTGTTACTACAGTAGCATCATCATTGTATCTTTGCTTTTCAATTTTGTGCCAAGTGTAGCCTCTGATTGCAAGAAAGTTCAAAAGTTGTGACGTGCTGTCCAGGAAACAGATTCTGTCCTTGGATAGAAAACTTCGTATAAAATCACCAGATCATCTTTTTGGTCTGAATTTTTTCAACAGCATGCTCTATATAATTTTCTTTCGTGCGTCTGTTCTGAGTTTTTTTATTAGAGTTGCAGAAGTGCCCCAAAAAAATCATTTACTACCTGTTGTTCTGTTTTTTCACAGATTCTGTCCTGTTTTGCCTTTCCTTCATTTTGCAAACCTTGAGCTTGCTTTTTCTTTGCAAAAACCTTTTGGCAATCTTGAGAAACAGTAGACCTTCAAGAATATCCTTATTTCCAGCAAGGAACAATTATTTTATTATGGGTACTAACCTCGCTAATCAGATTATGATGAGTTATGTATGAAGGGAGTTTTCAAGTGTGCGAGAGAAGATGATAAAAAGATTCAGGAGTGTCAAACGCTCAAGCTTGGGGATGCCCCCATGCACCCCCAAGAAATATTCAAGGAGACTCAAGCGTCTAAGCTTGGGGATGCCCCCGTGCATCCCCTTCTCCATCAACATTATCAGTTCGTCTTTCGTTCCACTATATTTTTATCACTTCATGTGTTATGTGCTATGCTTGGAGCGTCTTGCTTTAGTTTTCCTTTTTAGTTTTCTTTAGCTTTTCATAACGAGTCGGAACTCAGCTTTCTTTATGTGGGAGAGAAACACACTCCACTTCTACCTAGAACATAACATAGAATTTTCATGTCTATTTTTGCTGTGTGTGTTCTTTGTCTTTCAATAGCTACTATCATGCTTAGCTTTTAGTTTTCATGCTTATCTTTTTAAAGAGCTTTTGTTTAGTTGGTTGCTTGAACTCTCTTTATTTATCATGATTATCTTATTAAGAGAGTTTGCTTCTGTTGCATTGGTTGATATGACTATGATAAAAATGCTACGTGCATAATGGTGCTTAGTAGTTCATGTTTTCTTATGGTTAGTCTCAAATAGCTGGGGGGTTTCCAATGTGTTATTGGAGTACCAACATGATTTGTTTGCCTATGATGTGGTATGGTTTGGTAATATCTTCCTTCAAGAATTTATTTTGATTGACTTGGCGTATGCTCACGCATATTTAAGACTGTAAAGAAAGTCTGTCAAGCCTTGATGATCTTTTGTTTCTGAGTAGCGATATAACTACCATGCCTGATTCAATGTTGCTTTGTCACTCTGCATGATTATGACCGTCATTGCTCTCTTAGTTGGTCGCTCCCAGTCTTTTGCTAACCTCCACCTGTACTAAGCGGACTGACTGCTTGTGCATCCAAATTCTTTTAAACCAGTTATGCCATATGAGTCCACCATATCTTCCTACATGGTATTTACCTGCCATTCCTAACGAAGACTTGCATGTACCACCTCGAAATTATTCAAAAAGAAAAAAATGCATTCCTATTTTGTGCCTCTGCTTTAAGTTCATGAGGAAGTAGTAGTTAATTCATGATCTTTTTAAGTTGGACAAGCTTCACCCCGGGATTGCATGTCTAATGTGCAAACCCATAACACGAGAAGGAACTGGCATTGAGTGCGCCCGGCTCAAAATTAATATAACAAACAAACCCTCCTTCACGCTTTGTTCATGAGAAATCAGAAAACTTTGGCAGTGATAAACAAAGGAGATTAAGAGGATGTGAGCGTCCTCATTCGGGAGCCGTTCCTCGCAACTTGTCCATCTCAAGAAGTGATTGGTTATCTGCTAGCATTCGTTGACGAAACATGCATGATCTAAGAAAAAAATTATTATTACCTTTGTTTTTAAAACCAAGAGCTCTGGTACATGTTTTGTCTTTGTTTCCGACTACGGGTTTTCGACCTTGCCAACAAAAGCCACGGTTCGCGAGTCTCCACCTTCTTTTAAAGCACCAACTACTGAGAGTATGATTGTCATTCTGAGTGTAATGTGCATTGTCCCAAAGTAGCATTGTCTTTTGCATGATTGTGATATCGTTTATTTTGAAATCATTGTATCTAGTCATCACTTAAACCTTGGAGGTGCCCCTGCATTTATGTTTTGCTTCACTAAAGGGGGCAAGCGAGATATCACTTTATCATATTTGCACACCATGCTCATTGCAAATCTATTTGATGTTTCAGTATCATATTGTAAAACTTTCAGTTCTTTGTGATTTTCTCATGAGGCAACTTAATTACTACAGAATCATTGTCTCAGTAAGCTTTTCTCATATGACTATGAAAATTCCTATATGGTTAATAGCATGTCACCACAGAAATTATTCTTGTTATCATTTACCTACTCGAGGACGAGCAGGAATTAAGCTTGGGGATGTTGATGCGTCCAAAACGTATCTATAATTTCTGCTTGCTCCATGCCTCTTTTGGGTGATATTGCTATGATATTTATACACTTCCATACACTTTTGATCATATTTGGACTAACCTATTAACTTAGTGCACCCCAGTGCCAGTTTCTGTTTTCTGCTGCTTTTGTATTTCAGGTTTTCCCATTACGAGAACTGCCAGAAAAATCCCGGAAAAATTATATATATAATCAGCGTTCCAGAAGCTTCCCAGCAGCCAAAGTACAGCCGGAGGGGGGCCACCAGGGCTCCAGGCGCCCTGGTGGCGCCCCCCTGGCCGCGCCGGGGGGCGCCTGGGCCCCCCGGGCCTCCGCTGATGCCCCCCTTTGGCATATATTTATATCGTGTCCCGAAACCCTCGAGACGGGAATCCTTTTTCGCGATCTCATCTCTGTTCCGCCGCCGCCGCGCTTCCAAGATCGGGAGCACTAGGAGAACTCTTCCCGGCACCCTGCCGGAGGGGAGGATTACCACCGGGAGCCTCTCCACCACCATGGACGCCTCCCGGATGAGTTGTGAGTAGTCTCCCTTGGACCATGGGTCCATGACCAGTAGCTATGTGATGTTCTCTTCCCGTTCTTGTGCTTCACTAATTAGTCCTCGTGAGCTGCCCTACATGATCGAGGCACATATGTAATCCTTATGATGTTGCTATGTTGAGTTTGCTGGGATCCGATGGATTGTGAGATTATGTTTAGATTGTGTTTGAGTAATATATTTGATCTACCTCTTTTATATTTATGTTCGTAAGTAATTCTTGCATGTTCTTCATTGTTATTTATTGCTTTGGCTAAGTAGTAGGTAGTGACTCCAAGAGGGCACGTTATGCTTGATTGTGGGTTCATGCCCCTCGATGACTAGCTTGAGTGACAGAAACATGAGTCTAGGGGATGTACTGTTGCCACAAGGGGGAAAACAACGGTGCTTGTGCCCGCGGGTGCAAGGATTGTTTACTTTACGCAAAGTTCTTTTAATGCAGTTGTCTGTTGCTTTGAGTTTACACTATGGGTGGGACTCGCAACTTAATACCAGCGAGATGTTCTGGATAGATATCTCAAGATGGATGATAAGTAGTAGATGCAGATGGATTTCGGTCTACTTGCCTTGGCGTACCGCCCATGCTTTGAACCTCTACCTTTCTTGCAACATAGTTAGCATTGGTTTGCGCACATAATTCTGTCAATTGCCCAGCTGTAATTCGTTTACCTCACATAGTTGTTTTATCGTTTTTTTGGGAGAGAGACATCACTAGTGAACATCGTGGGACCCCGGTCCATATTACCATCATTGATCACATCCGCTATTTACTTTCCGCTTTTACTTACTATTTGCAGCAATACCTATCACTTTTATCACTTGCGTTTGATCCTTTGTAAACTACAAGGCCGGAGGGATTGACAACCTCTTTGTACTCGTTGGGAGCAAAGTTATTTGTATCTGTGTGCAGGTCCACGTTGATTGCTAATATCTGGCGCCGTTAGCAATTGACACCTTCTTGTTGAAACTGGGAGTCTCAGGGAAATCGATCCTTGGTATCTTTGCCAAGGGAAAACTTCCGCTACACTGCATCTCAAACCTTCCACTTGGGGTAACCAACGAGGGGCGAGAAGCCATCACACTGCATCTCAAACCTTCCACTCGGGGTAACCAACGAGGCGCGAGAAGCCATCAGCGGCGGGCGGCGTCAATTTGCTCGGCGTCGTAGGGGGCAACTGACGATGAATGTGAAAATTTCCTAAGTGTAGCTTATATAGGAAAGCCTTTAGTCCCGGTTCGTGGCACCAACCGGGACCAATGCCCCCTATTAGTCTCGGTAGGTTCCACCAACCGGGACCAAAGGTCTCTTTTCAGCAGCCCAAAGGACGGGAAGCTAAGGCCTTTGGTCTCGGTTGGTGGCACCAACCGGGACTAAAAGGGGGGCATTGGTCACGGTTGGTGCCACGAACCGGGACCAAAGGATGGTATTGGTCCCGGTTCGAGCCACCAACCGGGATCAATAGCCTGTGCACAGCGGCGTGGTGGTGGGAGTTTAGTCCCACCTCGCTAGCTGAGAGCGCCCAGCACCTGTTTATAAGCCCCGCTGCCTCCTCCATCTCGAACTCCTCTGAACTGCAGGCCTATGGGCCTAAACTGACACTGCTATGCATGTGGGCTTGCTGGGCTTTCTATGGGCATGAATCCTGGCCCATGGTTGGGTTTCTAGTCGTATTCAGGCCGTGTTGGCCCAGTAGGTGGCATTTTTTTCTTTTTTTTCTTTGTTGCTTTATTTTTTAGTTTTGTTTCTACTTTCAACAAAATACTTACTGTTGCTATTTTTATTTATTTTAAATACTTACTGTTGCTATTTTATTTATTTTATTAAAGTTTATTTATTTTACTTTATTAAAGTTTATTTTGTTTCTAATTGTTTATTTTATTTTTATTCTACTTATTTATTTTATTTTCTTTTTTGCTTTTTTATTTATTTTATGAAAATTCTTTTTGCTTTTAGAACAGAAAATACTTTGATAATTTTAGTTGCATAAATTTTATATAATTCTAGTTTCGCTAATACAAAAGGGACTATCTGTTTCGAGGTATCAGGGTTTCAGACGAAAACTCATCTGTTACAAAGGGATTTCAAAATTTTAACTTATTTGAACTACAGACTACTTCTGTGTTCAAAATGCACAATTAAAAAGTGATATTCTAGATTAAAGGCATCATTACAATAGTTGTGGAGAAAAAGTCTTCACTTTTTCTTCGCTTGTGTCCTTTGCTTATTGCGCTGTAACCATGCACAATCTTCATCGTTTATCAGGGTGCTTGGGTCAGCCTTGACTTTGAAGGGGGGAATTTCATGAAACTTTTCATAATCTTCGGAAATGTCCGTCTTGTCCTCCACTCCCACGATGTCTCTTTTTCCTGAAAGAACTATGTGGCGCTTTGGTTCATCGTTTGATGTGTTCGCTTCCATATCTTTTTTTTGGTTCTTGTAGACATGTCCTTCACATAGAAAACCTATGCCACATCATTGGCTAGGACGAACGGTTCGTCTGTGTACCCAAGATTGTTCAGATCCACTATTGTCATTCTGTAATCTGGATCTACATGTACCCCGCCTCTTGACAGATTGACCCATTTGCACTTAAACAAAGGGACCTTAAAATCATGTCCATAGTCAAGTTCCCATATGTCCACTATGTAACCATAATATGTGTCCTTTCCCTTATTGGTTGCTGCATCAAAGCGGACACCGCTGTTTTGGTTGGTGCTCTTTTTATCTTGGGCGGTCGTGTAAAATGTATTCCCATTTATCGCGTATCCTTTGTAAGTCAATACAGTCGAAGATGGTCCCCTGGACAACGAGTACAGCTCATCACAAACAGTGTTGTCACCTCTAAGACGTGGTTTCAACCAACTGCCGAAAGTCTTGATGTGTTCACATGTAATCCAGTCGTCACACCGCTCCGGGTGTTTGGAGCACAGACTGTTCTTGTGTTCATCGACATACGGGGTCACCAGGGTAGAGTTCTGTAGAACTGTGTAGTGTGCTTCAGACCAAGAATGCCCGTCCCTGCATATTATTGACTCCCCTCCAAGCGTGCCTTTCCCAGTTAGTCTCCCCTCATACCGCGTTTTAGGGAGACCAATCTTCTTAAGGCTAGGAATGAAGTCAACACAAAACCCAATGACATCCTCTGTTTGATGGCCCATGGAGATGCTTCCTTCTGGCCTAGCGCGGTTACAGACATATTTCTTTAGGACTCCCATGAACCTCTCAAAGGGGAACATATTGTGTAGAAATACGGGGCCCAGAATGACAATCTCGTCGACTAGATGAACTAGGACGTGCGTCATGATATTGAAGAAGGATGGTGGGAACACCAGCTCGAAACTGACAAGACATTGCGCCACATCACTCCTTAGCCTTGGTATGATTTCTGGACCGATCACCTTCTGCGAGATTGCATTGAGGAATGCACATAGCTTCACAATGGCTAATCGGACATTTTCGGGTAGAAGCCCCCTCAGTGCAACCGGAAGCAGTTACGTCATAATCACGTGGCAGTCATGAGACTTTAGGTTCTGAAACATTTTCTCTGCCATATTTATTATCCCTTTTATATTTGACGAGAAGCCAGACGGGACCTTCATATTGAGTAGGCATGCAAAGAAGATTTCCTTCTCTTCTTTGGTAAGAGCGTAGCTGGCAGGACCTTCATACTGCTTTGGAGGCAGGCCGTCTTTTTGTGCAAATGTTGCAGGTCCTCTCGTGCCTCCGGTGTATCTTTTGTCTTCCCATACACGCCCAAGAAGCCTAGCAGGTTCACGCAAAGATTCTTCGTCACGTGCATCACGTCCATTAAAGTGGGGACCTCTAGGTCTTTCCAGTAGGGTAGGTCCCAAAATATAGATTTCTTCTTCCACATGGGTGCGCATCCCTCATCGTCATTCGGAACAGATAGTCCGACGGGACCCTTTCCAAAGATTATCTGTAATTCATTGACCATAGCAAGTACGTGATCACCGGTATGCATGGCGGGCTTCTTCCGGTGATCTGCCTCGCCTTTGAAATGCTTGCCATTCTTTCGACATTGATGATTGGTCGGAAGAAATCGACGATGCCCCAGATACACATTCTTCATGCATCTGTCCAGGTATATACTTTGGATTTCATCTAAACAGTGCGTGCATGCGTGGTATCCCTTGTTTGTTTGTCCTGAAAGGTTACTGAGAGCAGGCCAATCTTGATGGTTACAAACAGCAACGCATGTAGGTCAAATTCCTCTTGGTTGGCCTCATCCCACGCACGTACACCTTGTCCATTCCACAACTGTAGAAGTTCTTCAACTAATGGCCTTAGGTACACATCAATGTCGTTGCCGGGTTGCTTAGGACCTTGGATGAGTATTGGCATCATAATGAACTTCCGCTTCATGCACAGCCAATGAGGAAGGTTATAGATACATAGAGTCACGGGCCAGGTGTTGTGATTGCTGTTCTGCTCCCCAAAAGGATTAATGTCATCCGCGCTTAAACCAAACCATACGTTCTTTGCGTCACCTACAAACTCCTCCCAGTACGTTCTCTCGATTTTTCTCCACTGCGACCCGTCAGCGGGTGCTCTCAACTTCTCGTCTTTCTTACGGTCCTTTGCGTGCCATCGCATCAACTTGGCATGCTCTTTGTTTCTGAACAGACGTTTCAACCGTGGTATTATAGGAGCATACCACATCACCTTGGCAGGAACCCTCTTCCTAGGGCGCTCGCCGTCAACATCACCAGGGTCATCTCGTCTGATCTTATACCGCAAGGCACCGCATACCGGGCATGTGTTCAAATGCTCGTACGCACCGCGGTACAAGATGCAGTCATTAGGGCATGCATGTATCTTATGCACCTCCAATCCTAGAGGGCATACGGCCTTCTTTGCTGCGTACGTACTGTCGGGCAATTCGTTATCCTTTGGAAGCTTCTTCTTCAATATTTTGAGTAGTTTCTCAAATCCTTTGTCAGGCACATTATTCTTTGTCTTCCACTACAACAATTCCAGTACGGTACCGAGCTTCGTGTTGCCATCTTCGCAATTGGGGTACAACCCTTTTTTGTAATCCTCCAACATGCGATCGAACTTCAGCTTCTCCTTTTCACTTTCGCACTGTCTCCTTGCATCAACAATGACCCGGCGGAGATCATCGTCGGGCACAACATCGTCTGGTTTCTCTTGACCTTCAGCAGCTTCCCCCGTTGCAGCATCACTGTATTCCGGGGGCACATAGTTGTCATCGTCCTCTTCTTCTTCGTTGTCTTCCATCATAACCCCTATTTCTCCGTGCTTGGTCCAAACATTATAGTGTGGCATGAAACCCTTATAAAGCAGGTGGGTGTGAAGGGTGCTCGAGTCGGAGTAAGACCTCGTATTCCCACAAATAGTGCATGGACAACACATAAAACCATTCTGTTTGTTTCCTTAGCCACTTCGAGAAAATTATGCACGCCATTAATGTACTCTGAGGTGCGTCTGTCATCGTACATCCATTGCCGGTTCATCTGCTTGCATTTATATATAATTAAGTGTGTCAAAAACCATTACAGAACATCATGGATAAATAAGTGATCAAATTAATATAAGTTCATCATCACATTATATTCAAAGTACATGCATATATAGCTCACCATGGTAGTGCCGGCGACGAGATCGGCGCGGGCGATCGACGGCGGTGATGATGGGGACGGGACGTATGACGGACCGCTCAACCTAGCCAAATCTTGGAGAAAATGGAGCTTCGAGTTCGAGCTTCGAGAGGAGAAAGCTTAACTAGTGTGGCTCGGGCATTTCATCGAGCACCTCATGTGCATATATGGGAGGTGAGCTAGAGCACCACACAAAGCTCTCCCCTCATCGGCCAGAAAAAACAGAGCAGTGTGGGCTCGCCGGCGATGGGGTATATATAAGCAAACAATTGGTCCCGGTTCGTTACTGGAACCGGATCTAAAGGCCACCCATGTGTCCCGGTTCCAGACACGAATCGGGACCAATGGATGTGGGCCAGGAGCGAGGCCTATTGGTCCCGATTCGTGCCTAGAACCGGGACAAATGGATCCAGACCAACCGGGACAGATGCTCCACGAGGCCCGGCCGGCCCCCTGGGCGCACGAACCGGGACGTATGTCCCATGGGTCCCGGTTCGTGGGTGAACCGGGACTAATGGGCTGGCCAGGCCCGAACCAAAGCCATATTTTCTACTAGTGCACCGCCACACACGCCACCAGCCCACCTGTGGCAGCCGCCTTCCTTCGTCGACCTCAACGCAGATGAGAAACACGGCAACCAAGACGATGATGACGCCATGCAGTGAACA
Source organism: Secale cereale (assembly GCA_902687465.1). Lineage (NCBI taxonomy): Eukaryota > Viridiplantae > Streptophyta > Magnoliopsida > Poales > Poaceae > Secale > Secale cereale. The sequence goes on along the minus strand of LR738712.1, from coordinate 786,363,171 downwards.
CGACTTGTTTTTAAAAAATAATTTTAAGTTTTAGTGTGATGCATGATAAATAGTTTGGCCGTGACTTTTGGACATTAAGGTTATCGTTTAAATTACCGTTTATCTCTTCTTCTTTTTTGAATCTAGAAGTTTTTGCCAAATGTAACAGGCCATCGGGTGGGACGACCGCGAACGGCCGCTTACGAAGCGGACCTGTTTGAGGCTTTTTTTTTTTGAACACACGTCTGTTTAAGGTAGACGGTTGCAGTTGGCCTTAAAACACACAGCCATATACTCCCTCCGTTCTGATTTACTCGTCGTGGTTTTAGTTCAAATTTAAACTAAAATCATGACAAGTAAATCGGTATGGAGGGAGTAGCAGATAGGAATCTCTTACCCATGTTCGGCCATTATCCCTGGACTAGGCCGGGCCGGCGTTATAACGGGAAGATGGAAATATCATCGAGGCTCTCATGACAAGTAAATCGGAACGAAGGGAGTAGCAGATAATCCTAGGAATCTATTACCCATGTTCGGCCCATTATCCCTGGACTAGGCCGGGCCGGCGTTATAACGGGAAGATGGAAATATCATCCAGGCTCTCTGAAGCTGCGCTGCTCATCCGAGAGCCGGAAGAAACGGCGGCGCACATGGAGGCGCAGCCGCGGGAGATCGACGCGCATCCTTCTTCATCGGCGTCGGCGGCCTCGTCCTCGTCGCTCACGTAATATCCACACCCCTTACCTCGTCCTGCGTCCCATCCCATTTCTGCAAGATTAAGGCATAGATTAATTCTGCTTATCTCGAAAAAGAAAAGCAGTCCAGATTGAGGCTTTCCCTGCTTTACATCTCCCATTGCGGTCTCTGATTCTCAATTTGCTAGGAAAATCATATGTGCTCTACTTTTATTTCTGTCAGCATCGACACTTGCCTGATACAGTATTTGTTTGAGAAATACTTACTAGGCGATTGTGGTGTGTAATCTGAATACACAAAGATATATATGAAACTTCATCATTGTTAATCTTGTTCTGAGCTTCTCGGGGGCCACAACTCAATGCGATTAGTACCTTTGTTCAGCTCAGTGTATGATGGGAAGTTCATCATTGGGAAGGTAGTGTGGCGTTGATGTCCTAACGACACGCACCAGTCATGTTTTTTAGAATCTTGGCAATTCCTGTACAGTTAAGTTATCAGGTTTGCTATTTCACATCTAGATGTGAGATATTATCTCACATCTAACTCCCTCACCCTTAGAGACAAAAAAGAAAATCAATGAAAGACTTTAAAAAAAATCAAGGATGAAGGAGTCTAAATGTGAGAGAGTTAGATGTGAGATAATATCT
>LR738712.1:786338743-786361836 GCA_902687465.1 Secale cereale | reverse complement strand
CATTGTTAATCTTGTTCTGAGCTTCTCGGGGGCCACAACTCAATGCGATTAGTACCTTTGTTCAGCTCAGTGTATGATGGGAAGTTCATCATTGGGAAGGTAGTGTGGCGTTGATGTCCTAACGACACGCACCAGTCATGTTTTTTAGAATCTTGGCAATTCCTGTACAGTTAAGTTATCAGGTTTGCTATTTCACATCTAGACGTGACATAGACAGACCCTTAAGTTATACCTTGTTTCGCATGCCTAACCTTTTTCTTGAATGTTCTGTGTTCGAACAGGGAGAGTGCCATCGTGCAAATAATGGCCAACATGACATGTTCTTCTTCTGTCTCTTCACTCTTTGCTTCATCTCAGCCGCAAGGATGGGCAGAGCTCCCGGATGACCTGCTCCGACCCGTCGTCGCTTTACTACGCTCGTTCCACGACCTCCTCGCCCTCGGTACCACTTGTCGTCATTGGTGTGATCTCTTCTCAGCACACAGGTCCTCTGTCCAGCCTCTGCTCCTCCACCCCAATCTCCGAACCGACGGTGGACAGTCTCTCTCGCATAACTGTTGGACCTTATTCCACAAATGCACATGGAGATTGGCTGACCCTGCTGCCACCTCATCCTCTCGCAGTTTTCTTTCCTTGAGTGACCTAAGAAGCATGACCTTTCTGCGCTACTCCCACGGTCAGCTCATCTTCTACGACAACGATGGGTTCCATATTGTTAATCCATTCAGTGGCGCTAAGGTTGGTCCTCCTTCCCTCCGGTCAGTTCGCTTCACTTGCATCAGCTATGTCACCTTAACTGCCAGTGTTGCATCCGCTGATTCGCATCTCCTTGTCGGTGCTGGAGCTTATCTGTTCCTGTGGCGCATCGGGAGCGACTCTTGGACAAAACACAGTCCTAAAGTTGGTCGTTTTTTGATTGCACAAAATGTGGCCTTCAAGGGCAAGACATATGCCCTCGGGTCTTCGGGTGGTTCTACATCATTCACTTGTCACTCAGTCTCATTATTCAGAAGTTTAAAGTTGTGTTTGACGAAGATAAAACCGAAGATCTCTGTTCGGCAAATGACAAAGCATGGCTAGTGGTGTGTGGTGACACGCTTATCTTGATCAAACTTGTGGAGGCGGGAAGAAGGATGCGCTCGGAGGCCTTCCAATTCATGGCCTTCAAGCTTGAGTCAGTGGACACCATGACCAAGAAGGCAAGGTGGGTGAAGGTGAACAAGTTAGATAACTGGGCCATCTTTATCAGCGTTGACGAGCGATGCGAGGCGTTGCCGTGCATGAACCCGGAGGGATGGGGAGGGAGGAGCAACCACATATACTTCCCAAGTTATCAGTCTGAAAAACCTTGGGCTGCAGTCCAACTATGGCAAATATGTTATTACCATTCGACATGTTTGCAGCTCTTCAACACTGGAAGACCATACCTGAAATTGGAGTCAACATGGGTCTTCCCCGCGCGTTTCCTCGTTCCGTCCTGCGATAATCTTACGGCCGTGAGTGCGGTTGGTGATTAGCTTCTGATACAGCTTTAGTGGGAGGATTCTACCATGTCGCAGTTGCAGGATGAGTAGTTCACTGAATCTTCTTGAGGGTGTTTCAAAACTTGCATTACAAACCGAAGTTTTGATTAAGTTATCAGATTATGTACTCTCCTTTTTTTTCTGCGGCGATTACAAGGGATCCATATGTTTTATTTCTCATCTATTACTGATTGTGGAGTTTTCTTGTAGATGGGAACTTGATAACATGAGCTAGGTCTGTAACCTCCCGTTCATACATAGATACCTCAACAGAGTAATTGTACTATGGTTGTTGATTATTCACGCGATGTGCTTGAGCATGTAGCTGAACATTGGGTGGAAATGTGAATACTGCGAACATAGATTGGGCAGAGCTACAATTTTTTAACTGAACATTATACGCCATTTTGGGCTGGAGAGTTGCAAGGTCACCAAGAATTGTAGTGAGGATGCAAGTCCATAGACATCAGCTTAATATAAACTGCAAGTTCAGCCAACAAACATATAAGCAGTATATGTGCATTCATCACAAAGTTTATATTTGGTAGCAACAAAAACTAGGCAGACAGAGGGTTCGACAACCAAACAGCTCTGCATTTGCTCGTAGCTTCAGCAAAAAGCTCTATGTGCATTTGATTATCTCTGTTTAAAAGGAGATCAAGCTACAAATAGGTGTATGGACCAAACAAAGCACATAACTAAAATAAAAGCCCATACACATCTGACATGGTGTACATAAAAAATGCTGAAGAGTGACATGAAGACCCAAGAAGCTAGTATTCTTTCAGGATGCAAAACGGGAGTAATTAACAAGGTTCAGCGAAAACAGCAACATGTAGCACAAGTTTTGCCTCCAGGAACGTACACTTGGTAGCAAACAGAGATTATTACAAATCTTTATGTACTCCGTCAGAGGAGCGAAAACTAAAGGGAACATAGCAACCGAACATAAAAAGTCCCCAATGCATCCAACGACAACAAGGCAACTGCATGGTACAACGACATGATCTCATATCCAAGCTGCAAATGATGTAGGATTGCGAGAAAGATGAGCATTGGTCGTCGCAAAACAAGGTTCTGGCTCCAACTCCTCATTTTGGTTGCCATCTACTGGGTATGAAAATACTCGAGCGTTTTCATCCAACTCGTAGACAAGGCCACCCCTTAAACCCATCCTCTCTGGGTTCACTAAGTGTCGTGGATGTCCAATGCGTTTCTCGCCAAAGAAGAACGCCCACTTCTTCAAGCCTCCCTCTTCTACTCTCACATACTTTGCAGGTTCAGTTGAGAAGTCAATGGAGAAGGCTTCCCCGTTACGACCAAGTAGGAGAAGTGTGTCTTCACAAGCCACCAAATTTTCGGAAAGCACGTACGGGTCCATATAATCTCTGCAATCAACTCTTAGTACCTCAACATGAAACAGAGGTGCCAAATGCACGGAGTATAGTTTTTGACGTATCCTCATAATGACCCGGCCTTTGATGGACACCATCTCCTTGATCAAATGTGCATTTAGAAAATCGCAGTGCAACCAAGAGGGGCTCCCAACTCGCCAAGCGTACAGGCAGTGCGGACTGCTGACAAATAGATATGAATCTGATAACGCTTCTGGAGATATGAAGGTTTTGTAGCAGAGTTGATTCAATGGGAAAGGTGGTGCTGCAACCATAGTGCCAGTGAGCACGTCCATAATGACAAGGGATCTGTCGTAGCACAAAATCACATGACCATAAGAACATTTGACGACTGTCATTTTGTCCAAAATACTTGGAGGGGTCAAGCGACACAACGGAGTACTTGGATATATAGGATCAATGAGCTCCCATGTGTTTCCAATGTTGGAGCCAGCTGAGCTTGTCTGGTCGGCACAGTTTCGGAAAATAACAGGTGGGAAGAGCTCGACTAAGGTCGATTTGATTGACATGAATGCGGCATATACCAACTAGGGCAGGTGGCGATGAATGCAAGAAGGTCACGAGTTGAACCCAACAGGACAATGATGGAGTGCAATAATCCATGTGGTAGGTCCTCCCAGCCTTCGGGTCCAAACATGACACGGTGCACGGAGATGGGGGTGTTGGAGCTCCGGTTGATGTTTTGCATGATATCAGCTTCAAATTCTACATTAAGGATCATGAAAGGACAGCAATTTTAGCAATGGACTTGAGTTAACTTTATAATATAAATTGCTATCACTATTTTAATTCACTTGGTACTACTACAGCTATGATAATTATACAAACACAATAAAATTGTTTGTAGAAACTATAAACATAATACACGGTAGAGTAAAGACTATAGTATAGCCATCCAAATATGCTATACTATAAAGACTACAGTATAGCCATTCACTTGATCAACAGTTGGAATTAAAAAGTGCAAGCAATATTGAAATTCTAAAATCGTTCTACACTGATAGTGGTAAACCCTTGAACTATTTAATATTTTTCATATAGTATAAACACAACAGGATCGCACATCCACCAACAACACATACACTCAGATCCCCAAATCATCCATGGCAGATTCAGGCTAACAAGAACAAAAGTGTGATGAGCGCGTCAGACGAGGTCGCCCCCAATGAGGGTGATGGTGGGCGAAGGAAGATGATCCTGGGCAGCCTTGCGCGGTGGAGAACTCTGTCTGACCGTGGACCGTGGCACCGGTTAGTGAATATATATACTCGGCCAACCCACGAGACCATGACCTACACGGAAATTGACTTAACCTAGATCACATCGTATACTACATATTTGGACTCAAGCTTGACTCAAACACGTGAACTCCTACTAGTACATGTACATGACTTTGGTTAGTCCCCAAAGAACTAAAGCCACGTGACATGCAAGCACCAACTACATCATGTTCCAAACAAAACAATCAAGATTATGCTAACACTAGGGCTGGCCCTGCACCACCAATGGTTGTCATGGGTTCCCAACTACAGCAGGAGGTGGCGAAGGTCTCGTCCACGATACTGGCAATCACTCCAAAGCTACTTGTAGGTACAAATCAGAGCAAGGGGGCAGAACTCGACATCAACTTGGTTTCTTCCCCTGCCTGACCCCAGAGGGCGGAGGTGTTTCAAGGCCAGGGCTCCTCCATGAGTCCAGCAGCCAGCAAGGAAAATGAAGTGGGCGAAGTCAACCTCAACAAGGCTCCTCCCCTACCCCCCGGAGCCGGTAATACGAAATCCAAGCACCACAAAGATAAGAATGGCCTCAAGGGTAAGCCAAGGAAGGAAGTTGATCAATCCCTGGTAAACCCCGGGGCGGTGGTGGGTAAATGCATGGGACATGATAGTGAGTTTGGTAGTGAGTTTGTGGCGATGCCAAAGTACAAGGGTCCTGGTCTGAACATGAAGGCATGAGGTGACGGTAATGGAGGTAGCATGAGCAACATAGGTTTCTTAGGCGGTAAGGAAGCTATCGGCCCATGGGTTGCCGACGAATGAAACGTGATAAGGAAGGCACCTGTCAGGAGAAATGAGTCGCCTGATCTAGAACTGTTGGGGCCTCGGGCAGTCCCGGATAGTTGAAGAGCTAGTTTGCCTTGTGCGCGCATATACCACTTGATGATCATTTTACTTTCTGAAACTCGGCAATGTGAAAATAGTTTCAATAATCTTAGGTGGATGCTAGGCCGCCAGAATTGTATTGCGCATGATACTAAGGGCAAGGGTGTCTTGCGTTTTTTTTTGAGATGAAAGAACTAAAATAGAAAAGACTACCATTTGATCTGAGGTACATCAATGTCTTAATTCATGATGATTCCCATGGCCCGAAGTGTCCGGCTACATGGCGAACCAAGGAGTCAGGAAGACATCCATCTCACATCTGGAGTTTACTCAAAAGAATAAAGCCAAATGCTCATGAACACTTGTTGATGATAGGTGATTTTTATGAGACGATGTGGCAGCATGAGCACTTCTCATTAATTAGCTTGGATATCCGAGAGAAAAATACCAATTTCAGAGAAGCCTTGTTCTAGTGTGGTCTTCATAATTAGGGCTATAAGGGGCCATTCTAAACATACAATAATAAACGGTATGGCAAAAGCAATGTGACCATCGCGTTGAAAGTGCATGTTGTTGCATCGCCGGGTTGGTGTGATTTATTCAGAGTGAAAACCGGTACGCACATATGCTCCAACCACTTTCCTCTATGGCTGCAATACGGGAGACGGACCAAGGTGCATAGCAACGTGAAATCCTTCTGTTATGAGTAGATATGGGAAAGAGTATCGTCGCTTGAGAGAACTATTGAAATCCCTGGCCGATGACTGCAATAAGCTGGTAGTGTTGCAATAGGATGTTTGGTCCTGGACGTGAAAGATTTTGGGTCCATGATGAGGAGTCCTCACTGGCTGAGAAGGAATATTATAGTCACATACGGAATGTACCATCCTATTGGTTGCGGATGGTCTAGAAAGCATCTTAAGAAAGCAGGTCTTGGAGGGAGGTTATAATGCCTATCAAAATTGCTGGGGGAGCCTCGGTGTCACTAAACTAATGTTTGCTGATGGCAGCCTTTTGTTCTTCAAGGCCACAGGAAGAGACGCGAGGGCAGTGAAGTTATGGCTTGCACTTTTGAGAGTAAATATTTGGGTATACCAACCCCGAAAGGTAGGATGTTTGACTCGAATTTCAGTCGATCATGGAAAGGTTCACAAAATGTTCAAGGACTGGATTGAAAAGTACATGGCCCATGCAGCTAAAGAGGTCTTGATCAAGTAAGTGGTTCAAGCGCTTCCCACTTACTTCTTTGGATTGTTCAAATGTCCTTGGGTTTTTGTGATAAGTATGAAAAACTTACCTGGGACTTTAGATGGGGCGATGAGTAAGGACATCACAAGTCCATTGGCTCTCCTGGTAACAACCGGTAAAACAAAAGAGAGGAGGGTGTTCTAGGATTCTGGGATATGCATCTGTTTAAGCAAGCTCTGTTGGCAATGCTATGGTGGAGACTGGTTCACAAGCCATATAGTATATGTTCTAGAGTCTTGAAATGAGAATATTATCCTCATGTGGATATTCTGGACATGGTCATTTCCTCGTATGCATCGCCGGCTTGGATTTAAGATACTCAAGGAAGGCATCATCTGGCGTATAGGGAATGGACGAAAAATTCAGATTCTGACAGACAACTGGATTCTGAGACAATATGGCCTCAGGTTGCCAAATTCGCTAGAAACTCAAGGTTGAGGTGGGTTAATCAGTCGATCGTCTCGATAAAAAATGAACGGAATATTAACCTTGTCCATAGGCTATTTTCCGACTTCGATGCAGAGGAGATATTTCGCATAAATCACCCTTCTACGTGATGGATGACTTGCTTATAAACTTGCCACCCAACTCAAATTCAGGTACAATTCCCCTACTTCTAGCTCTTCAAGTGCGACATATAATTGGAGTATTTGGGATGTGATTTGGAGAGCTAAGGTTCTAGAGAAGGTTAATGTCTTTGGCTGGAGGTTGCTACTGGCTCACTAGCTACACAATTGTGTAAATTTACGAAGGCGCTAATTATAACATTATCTGTGCTATTTCTGGTAACAATGTGGAGCATGAATTCCAATCTCCACGGTGGCTTTGAGGTCTTGGCTAGTGTCCCATCAATACTTCTTTTTTGAGGAAATTGGTTTCCCATCAATACTTAATGCCCTCATGTCTAATGATTGCAATCAGTCTATAGTAATATACAAGTCTAGAGTTTTCCCTCAATAAAATAAAATAAACACAACTCGAAGATCAACTAATTTTTACCTTAATTTTACTAGAAAAAAACAGGGCGAGTTCTTCTCCTACCTTCTTCGATGTGGACAACTGAGGGAAAAGTGGAGGCAACAACTACCTTCTCCGATGCCAGTCGTGGTAAGACGTGGCCATCGGAGATAGTATTCTTCTTTCCTACATCGCCAATCATCATGTTGGCTCCAGATCTGGGGAAAAAGGATGCCTTCAACCGCGATGACTCCAAATCTAGATGCGGCTGGTCGCGCACACCTAGGACTCCAGATCTGGATGGAAACACAGTAGTACCCCACGCGATTGTCTCAACGCATCATCACCACTCAACCGTGGGCGGTTCTAGCACAGTCGGCGTGGATGTCGAGGCGAAGGGGGAACATGTGTGACGAGAGAGAGAGAGAGCGGGGGGGGGGGAGAAAGAGAGGAGAGGGGGACGGTGGCGTGTGGGTTTGTTTGTTATAGAAAAGCTTTATGGAAGTACCATGGGGAACCTTGTCAGACTTCGAGTTATTTTTCTTGCTTTTGGCAACTTTATACCTTACTCATATGAGGTGAGCAAACTCTATTACTAAGAAATGAGGGAGGCTAGATTGTGCATGCTTGCAAATCATGCAGTCGCTTTTCGACAAGTTGTATTTTCCTGTTTGGGAAGAAGCACCTTTTTGTTCCCATTAGAAGATTAGGTGAAGGCTTAATAAGAAATTAGGGAAGGCCCACCCTAAAATTCAATGGGAGAAGAGATTAGATGGAGGCTTAATACAAAATTAGGGAGGTCTGATCATGAAATTCTAGGGCGGATAGATTAGGTGGAGGCTTAATTGGAAGTTAGCAAGGGCCCACCCTACTAATTCCGGAGGAGTTTACCTGAAGATTATTATGTGGGCCTGCATACCACAGCAAGACTGTAACACCCTAGATGTAAAAATCCTTATTGGCAATATATACAATTACCATTTGGTCCTTATCCTTTTCCTTGGGGGTTCTTTTCCATTTATGCCTTGTCATCTTATTGCATTGTCATGTTTTCATTATTGCATTATCATGCATACTGCTTCATCACCATCATTGCATCATGGTCACATCATATGGCATTTCATCTTGTCATTGTGCATTGTCATCCTTTTTATGTCAAGTGAGTTTTTCTTGCTCATGTTGTGGTGGTTGAGGCAAGGGCTGAAGGAAATATGCCCTAGAGGCAATAATAAAGATGTTATTTGTATTTCCTTATATCATGATAAATGTCTTTTATTCATGCTAGAATTGTATTAACCGGAAACTTAGTACATGTGTGGATACATAGACAAAACAGTATGTCCCTAGTATGCCTCTACTAGACTAGCTCATTGATCAAAGATGGTTATGTTTCCTAACCATAGACATGAGTTGTCATTTGATCAACGGGATCACATCATTAGGAGAATGATGTGATGGACAAGACCCATCCGTTAGCATAGCACAATGATCGTTTAGTTTTCTGCTATTGCTTCTTCATGACTTATACATGTTCCTATGACTATGAGATTATGCTACTCCCGAATACCGTAGGAACACCTTGTGTGCTATCAAACGTCACAACGTAACTGGGTGATCATAAAGATGCTCTACAGGTGTCTCCGAAAGTATTCGTGGTATTGGCATAGATCAAGATTAGGATTTGTCACTCCGAGTGTCGGAGAGGTATCTCTGGGCCCTCTCGGTAACACACATCACAATAAGCCTTGCAAGCAAAAGACTAATGAGTTAGTCACGAGATGATGTGTTACGGAACGATTAAAGAGACTTGCCGGTAACGAGATTGAACTAGGTATAGAGATACCGACGATCGAATCTCGGGCAAGTAACATACCGTTTGACAAAAGGAACAACGTATGTTGTTATGCGGTTCTGACCGATAAAAGATCTTCGTAGAATATGTAGGAGCCAATATGAACATCCAGGTTCCGCTATTGGTTATTGACCGGAGATGAGTCTCGGTCATGTCTACATAGTTCTCGAACCCGTAGGGTCCGCACGCTTAACGTTTGATGACGATCGGTATTATGAGTTTATGAGTATTGATGTACCGAAGGTAGTTCGGAGTCCCGGATGAGATCACGGACATGACGAGGAGTCTCGGAATGTCCGAGACATAAAGATTGATATATTGGACGGCTATATTTGGACACCGGAAGTATACCGGAAAAGTTTCGGATTTATCGGGAATGCCGGAAGGGGTTACCGGAACCCCCTACGAGAGGGGATGGTCCATAGTGGGCCTAAAGGGAAAGAGAGAGGCAGCCCATAGGGCTGGCCGGCGCCCCCAACTAGGGTTCCTAGTTGGACTAGGATTGGGGGGGCGCCACCTCTCCTATTCCTTTCCCTCTTCTTCCTTTTGGTGAATCCTACTAGGAATAGGATTGCAATCCTATTCCTAGTAGGACTCCTTCCCTAGCCGCACCAGGAGAGGTTGGCCGGCCCTCCTCCCTTGCTCCTTTATATACGGGGGCAGGGGGGCACCCAAAGACACACAAGTTGAATTGTTTTAGCCGTGTGCGGTGCCCCCCTCCACAGAAACACACCTCGGTCATACCGTCGCGGAGCTTAGGCGAAGCCCTGCGCCGGTGAATACATCATATCCGTCACCACGCCGTTGTGCTGATGAAACTCTCCCGTGAAGCTCAACTGGATCAAGAGCTCGTGGGACGTCATCAAGCTGAACGTGTGCTGAACGCGGAGGTGCCGTACGTTCGGTGCTTGATCGGTTGGATCGCGAAGAAGTTCGACAACATCAACCGCGTCACTTGACGCTTCCGCTCCCGGTCTACGAGGGTACGTAGACACACTCTTCCCTCTCGTTGCTATGTATCTGGTAGATAGATCTTGCGTGATCGTAGGAAATTTTTAAAATACTACGTTCCCCAACAGTGGCATCATGAGCCAGGTCTATGCGTAGATGATATGCACGAGTAGAACACAATGAGTTGTGGGCGATACTAGTCATACTGCTTACCAACATGTCATACTTTGCTTCGGCGGTATTGTGAGATGAAGCGGCCCGGACCGACATTACGCGTACGCTTACGCGAGACTGGTTTCACCGTTACGAGCACTCGTTGCTTAAAGGTGACTGGCGGGTGTCTGTCTCTCTCACTTTAGCTGAATCAAGTGTGGCTACGCCCGGTCCTTGTGAAGGTTAAAACAGCACATACTTGACGAAACATCGTTGTGGTTTTGTATGCGTAGGTAAGAACGGTTCTTGCTAAGCCCGTAGCAGCCACGTAAAACTTGCAACAACAAAGTAGAGGACGTCTAACTTGTTTTTGCAGGGCATGTTGTGATGTGATATGGTCAAGACATGATGAGTTATACGGTTTTGTATGAGATGATCATGTTTTGTAAAGTTATCGGCAACTGGCAGGAGCCATATGGTTGTCGCTTTATTGTATGAAATGCAATCGCCATGTAATTGCTTTACTTTATCACTAAACGGTAGCGATAGTTGAGGAAGCAATAGTTGGCGAGACGACAACGATGCTACGATGGAGATCAAGGTGTCGCGCCGGTGACGAAGGTGATCATGACGGTACTTTGGAGATGGAGATCAAAAGCACAAGATGATGATGGCCATATCATGTCACATATTTTGATTGCATGTGATGTTTATCTTATTATGCTTCTTATTTTGCTTAGATCGACGGTAGCATTATAAGATGATCCCTTACTAAATTTCAAGGTATAAGTGTTCTCCCTGAGTATGCACCGTTGCGAAAGTTCGTCGTGCCGAGACACCACGTGATGATCGGGTGTGATAAGCTCTACGTTCAAATACAACGGGTGTAAGCCAGTTTTGCACATGCAGAATACTCGGGTTAAACTTGACGAGCCTAGCATATGCAGATATGGCCTCGGAACACTAGAGGCCGAAAGGTCGAGCGTGAATCATATAGTAGATATGATCAACATAAGATGTTCACCATTGAAACTACTCCATCTCACGTGATGATCGGACATGGTTTAGTTGATTTGGATCACGTGATCATTTAGATGACCGGAGGGATGTCTATCTAAGTGGGAGTTCTTAAGTAATATGATTAATTGAACTTTAATTTATCATGAACTTAGTCCTGGTAGTATTAGCATATCTATGTTGTAGATCAATAGCTCGCGATGTTGCTCCCCGTTTATTTTTCATATGTTCCTAGAGAAAACCAAGTTGAAAGATGTTAGTAGCAATGATGCGGAATTGTTCCGTGATCTGAGGATTATCCTCATTGCTGCATAGAAGAATTATGTCCTTGATGCACCGCTAGGTGACAGACCTATTGCAGGAGCAGATGTAGACGTTATGAACGTTTTGACAAAAGCTCGATATGATGACTACTTGATAGTTTAGTGCACCATGCTTTACGGCTTATAACCGGGACTTCAAAAAACCGTTTTTGAAACGCCACGGAGCATATGAGATGTTCCAAGAGTTGAAATTAATATTTCATACTCATGCCCGTGTCGAGAGGTATAAGACCTCTGACAGTACTTTGCCTACAAGATGGAGGAGAATAGCTCAACGAGTGAGCATGTGCTCAGATTGTCTGGGTAGTACAATTGCTTGAATTAAGTGGGAGTTAATCTTCCAGATAAGATAGTAATTGACAAAGTTCTCTAGACACTATCACCAAGTTAGTAGAACTTCGTGATGAACTATAATATGCAAGGGATGACGAAAGTAATTCCCGAGCTCTTCACGATGCTGAAATCAGCGAAGGTAGAAATCAAGAAAGAGCATCAAGTGTTGATGGTTAACAAGACCACTTGTTTCAAGTAAAGGGCAAAGGGATAGAAGGGGAACTTCAAGAAGAATGACAAGAAAGTTGTCACTCCCGTGAAGAAACCCAAATCTAAACTCAAGCCTGAAACTAAGTGCTTCTACTGCAAAGGAAATGGTCACTAGAAGTGGAACTGCCCTAGATATTTGGCGGATAAGAAGGATGGCAAAGTGAACAAAGGTATATTTGATATACAGATTATTGATGTGTATTTTACTAGTGTTCATAGCAACCCCTCGGTATTTGATACTTGTTCAGTTGCTAAAGAGTAGTAGCTCGAAATGGGAGTTGCATAATGAACAGAAACTAGTTAAAGGATGAAGTGACGATGTGTATTGGAAGTAGTTCCAAGATTGATATGATCATCATCGCACACTCTCTATACTTTCGGGATTAGTGTAAAACCTAAATAAATGTTATTTGGCATTTGCGTTGAGCATGAATATGATTTGATCATATTTGTCGCAATACGGTTATTCATTTAAAGTCATAGAATAATTGTTATTCTGTTTACATGAATAAAACCTTCGATGGTCATACACCCAATGAATATAGTTTGTTGGATCTCGATCGTGGTGATACACATATTCATAATATTGAAGCCAAAAGATGCAAGGTTAATAATGATGGTGCAACTTATTTGTGGCACTGCCGTTTAGGTCATAATGGTGTAAAGCGCATGAAGAAACTCCATAGTGATGGACTTTTGGAATCACTTGATTATGAATCACTTGGTGCTTGCGAACCATGCCTCATGGGCAAGATGACTAAAACTCCGTTCTCCGGAACAATGGAGCGAGCAACAGATTTGTTGGAGATCATACATACAGATGTATGTGGACCAGTAAGTGTTGAAGCTCGCGGCGGGTATCGTTATTTTCTGACCTTCACTGATGATTTGAGCAGATATGGGTATATCTACTTAATGAAGCACAAGTCTGAAACATTTGAAAAGTTCAAAGAATTTTAGAGTGAAGTGGAGAATCATCGTAACAAGAAAATAAGAGTTTCTACGATATGATCGTAAGAGGTAAAATATTTGAGTTAGCGAGTTTCGGCCTTCAGTAAAAACAATGTGAAATAGTTTCACTACTCATGCCACCTGGAACACCACAGTGTAATGGTGTGTCCGAACGTCATAACCGTACTTTATTAGATATGGTACGATCGATGATGTCTCTTACCGATCTACCACTATCGCTTTTGGGGTTATGCATTAGAGACAGCTACATTCACGTTAAATTGGGCACCATCTAAATCCGTGGAGATGACACCGTATGAACTGTGGTTTGACGAGAAACCTAAGCTGTCATTTCTTTAAGTTTGGGACTGCGATGCTTATGTGGAAAAGTTTCAACATGATCAGCTCGAACCCAAATCGGAAAAGTAAATCTTCATAGGATACCCAAAAGAAACTGTTGGGTACACCTTCTATCACAGATCCGAAGGCAAGATATTCGTTGCTAAGAATGGATCCTTTCTAGAGAAGGAGTTTCTCTCGAAAGAAGTGAGTGGGAGGAAAGTAGAACTTGATGAGGTAATTGTACCTTCTCCCGAATTGGAAAGTAGTACATCACAGAAAATTGTTCCAGTGATTCCTACACCAATCAGTGAGGAAGTTAATGATGATGATCATGAAACTTCGGATCAAGTTTATGCTGAACGTCGTAGATCAACCAGAGTACGTTCCGCACCAGAGTGGTACGGCAACCCAGTTCTGGAAATCATGTTACTAGACCATGATGAACCTACAAATTATGAGGAAGCGATGATGAGCCCAGATTCCGCAAAAATGGCTTGAAGCCATGAAATCTGAGATGGGATCCATGTATGAGAACAAAGTGTGGACTTTGGTTGACTTGCCCGATGATCGGCAGGCCATCGAAAATAAATGGATCTTCAAGAGGAAGACCGACGCAGACGGTAATGTTACTGTTTACAAAGCTCGACTTGTTGCGAAAGGTTTTCGACAAGTTCAAGGAGTTGACTACGATGAGACTTTCTCACCTGTAGCGATGCTTAAGTCTGTCCGAATCATGTTAGCAATTGCCGCATTTTATGAAATCTGGCAAATGGATGTCAAAACTGCATTCCTGAATGGATATCTCAAAGAAGAGTTGTATATGATGCAACCAGAAGGTTTTGTCAATCCAAAAGGTGCTAACAAAGTATGCAAGCTCCAGCGATCCATCTATGGACTGGTGCAAGCATCTCGGAGTTGGAATATACGCTTTGATGAGGTGATCAAAGCATATGGTTTTATACAGACTTTTGGAGAAGCCTGTATTTACAAGAAAGTGAGTGGGAGCTCTGTAGCATTTCTAATATTATATGTGGATGACATATTGTTGATTGGAAATGATATAGAATTTCTGGACAGCATAAAAGGATACTTGAATAAGAGTTTTTCAATGAAAGACCTCGGTGAAGCTGCTTATATATTAGGCATCAAGATCTATAGAGATAGATCAAGACGCTTAATTGGACTTTCACAAAGCACATACCTTGATAAGATTTTGAAGAAGTTCAAAATGGATCAGTCAAAGAAAGGATTCTTGCCTGTATTACAAGGTATGAAGTTGAGTAAGACTCAATGCCCGACCACTGCAGAAGATAGAGAGAAAATGAAAGTCATTCCCTATGCCTCAGCCATAGGATCTATCATGTATGCGATGCTGTGTACCAGACCTGATGTGTGTCTTGCTATAAGTTTAGCAGGGAGGTACCAAAGTAATCCAGGAGTGGATCACTGTACAGCGGTCAAAATTATCCTTAGTAAGTGGATGACTAAGGAAATGTTTCTCGATTATGGAGGTGATAAAGAGTTCGTCGTAAAGGGTTACGCCGATGCAAGCTTTGACACTAAATCCAGATGACTCTAAGTATCAATCTGGATGCGTATTGAAAGTCGGAGCAATTAGCTAGAGTAGCTCTATGCAGAGCATTGTAGACATAGAAATTTGCAAAATACATACGGATCTGAATGTGACAGACCCGTTGACTAAACTTCTCTCACAAGCAAAACATGATCACACCTTATTACTCTTGGGTATTAATCACATAGCGATGTGAACTAGATTATTGACTCTAGTAAACCCTTTGGGTGTTGGTCACATGGCGATGTGAACTATGGGTGTTATTCTCATAACGATGTGAACTATCGGTATTAAATCACATGGCGATGTGAGCTAGATTATTGAATCTAGTTCAAGTGGGAGACTGAAGGAAATATGCCCTAGAGGCAATAATAAAGATGTTATTTGTATTTCCTTATATCATGATAAATGTCTTTTATTCTTGCTAGAATTGTATTAACCGGAAACTTAGTACATGTGTGGATACATAGACAAAACAGTATGTCCCTAGTATGCCTCTACTAGACTAGCTCATTGATCAAAGATGGTTATGTTTCCTAACCATAGACATGAGTTGTCATTTGATCAACGGGATCACATCATTAGGAGAATGATGTGATGGACAAGACCCATCCGTTAGCATAGCACAATGATCGTTTAGTTTTCTGCTATTGCTTTCTTCATGACTTATACATGTTCCTATGACTATGAGATTATGCAACTCCCGAATACCGTAGGAACACCTTGTGTGCTATCAAACGTCACAACGTAACTGGGTGATCATAAAGATGCTCTACAGGTGTCTCCGAAAGTATTCGTGGTATTGGCATAGATCAAGATTAGGATTTGTCACTCCGAGTGTCGGAGAGGTATCTCTGGGCCCTCTCGGTAACACACATCACAATAAGCCTTGCAAGCAAAAGACTAATGAGTTAGTCACGAGATGATGTGTTACGAAACGAGTAAAGAGACTTGCCGGTAACGAGATTGAACTAGGTATAGAGATACCGACGATCGAATCTCGGGCAAGTAACATACCGTTTGACAAAAGGAACAACGTATGTTGTTATGCGGTTCTGACCGATAAAAGATCTTCATAGAATATGTAGGAGCCAATATGAACATCCAGGTTCCGCTATTGGTTATTGACCGGAGATAAGTCTCGGTCATGTCTACATAGTTCTCGAACCCGTAGGGTCCGCACGCTTAACGTTTGATGACGATCGGTATTATGAGTTTATGAGTATTGATGTACCGAAGGTAGTTCGGAGTCCCGGATGAGATCACGGACATGACGAGGAGTCTTGGAATGTCCGAGACATAAAGATTGATATATTGGACGGCTATATTTGGACACCGGAAGTATACCGGAAAAGTTTCGGATTTATCGGGAATGCCGGAAGGGGTTACCGGAACCCCCTACGAGAGGGGATGGTCCATAGTGGGCCTAAAGGGAAAGAGAGAGGCAACCCATAGGGTTGGCCGGCGCCCCCACCTAGGGTTCCTAGTTGGACTAGGATTGGGGGGGGCCACCTCTCCTATTCCTTTCCCTCTTCTTCCTTTTGGTGAATCCTACTAGGAATAGGATTGCAATCCTATTCCTAGTAGGACTCCTTCCCTAGCCGCACCAGGAGAGGTTGGCCGGCCCTCCTCCCTTGCTCCTTTATATACGGGGGCAGGGGGCACCCAAAGACACACAAGTTGAATTGTTTTAGCCGTGTGCGGTGCCCCCCTCCACAGAAACACACCTCGGTCATACCGTCGCGGAGCTTAGGCGAAGCCCTGCGCCGGTGAATACATCATATCCGTCACCACGCCGTCGTGCTGACGAAACTCTCCCGTGAAGCTCAACTGGATCAAGAGCTCGTGGGACGTCATCATGCTGAACATGTGCTGAACGCGGAGGTGCCGTACGTTCGGTGCTTGATCGGTTGGATCGCGAAGAAGTTCGACAACATCAACCGCGTCACTTGACGCTTCCGCTCCCGGTCTACGAGGGTACGTAGACACACTCTTCCCTCTCGTTGCTATGCATCTGGTAGATAGATCTTGCGTGATCGTAGGAAAATTTTAAAATACTACGTTCCCCAACAAGGGCATGCTCATTCCAAAAGCCTTTCCAATCTTCACCACCTCCCCTTCTCTCTTTCTCTCTTTCTTTCATTTTTGCAAAGTGCCTTTGTCCCTCCTCCTTTAATGTACTTCTTCTCCCAACTTCTATGGCACCTTGTCCCAAGCCATTTTGTCAAACCTCACCTTAGTTTAAAATGTTTTGGTCAGGTTCAAAAATGACAGAAGTTTGAATCACATTCAAACTTGTTTTATTTTTCTACCTCTAAAAATGTCCAACTCATTTTTATAAAATAGGGCATAATTCCAGGAGCTAGGGGATATTTTTATTTCTCCCTAAATCTTCTTCTATCAACCTAGGCTTTTCTTTTGTTTTTCTGCCTAAAGAAAAAGAAAAAGGATAGTAGTACCAGCAGTGCACCTAGCCAGCCGCAGCCCGCAGTCCAACTGGTCCTCGGCCACCAGGCCGTCCCAGCTTGCCAGCGTAGCATCCCGCAACAAACCCAGCCCGCGCATCCCTCTCTTCCTCTTTCACCCGCGCACCCACACGCCCCCTCTACGTCGCCACCACATGGCTAGGCCGGGCCCGCGCGTCAGCGACCGCGGCCACACCCACACCCGCCTTTTCGTCCTCCTCGCGTTCGCGCCATGGGGACCGCAAGCCCGAGCACGCCGTCGTGCGTCCCCGTCGCCCTAGCCCCTTTTAACCCCTCTCACCGTGTCCACTAGATGCCTAGGGTCCCCTCTTCCTCTCCCCACCGCCAGGTGAGCTCTAGGCCACCAGATCCGCCGCGCCACCACCGTCCCGAACGCATCTGGGAGCGAGGCCTCGTCGCCGGCGTGCTCCCCGTCCTCCTCTGCTTCGCCGATCGTGTCCATCGTCTTCCCCGTTGTCGACTACGTCCCCGACGTCCACTACGCGGAGCTGAAGGGCCCTCCTGCTTCCGCTCCTTCCTCGTCTTCAACTCCGGCCGCCGCGGGCGTTCGTCCACCCTCACCGTTGACTCCGTCCCCTTCACGGCAAGCCTAGCGTGTCAGCACATTTGTGGTGAGCACCCGTGCCTCCCCATGCCTTTTTCCCCTTCGTTTGCGCGCTCTAGATGCTAGTTCACCGTGCGCCCGAGCTCGCCGCCGTCGGACCTCGTCTCCGACGAGTGCTCCGACCTCCTCTCGCCCCGTCTAGGTGTCTAGTAGCTTCACCGTGTTCTTCTTAGGCGAATCCCCGCGCGTAGTTGCTAGTTGAGCCTCTGGCTACACTGCGTCCTTCCTCGCAGTGTCGCCTCTGTTGTAGCTCGCCGGCGTCGACTCTGTCGTCGTCTGGTGCGTTTAGTGGTACCCAGGGTCGCGGGATCCCTCCACGGACCCATCGCGAGCCTCTGCCGTTCCATTTGGTCGTCGGAGCAGCCCCAACGCCCTCGCCATCATCTCTGTTCGCCGGCGTCGAGTGGCTCTGCCTGCTGGCTGTATCTAGTCTTCAGGCGAAGCTCTCCCTCTCTGTCAGACGCACGCAGCTAGCCCATCTGGTTCACTCCCCGCTCCGTTAACGTGGCGACGTGGGTTCGAATCCCCCCAGGGCCGTGGATATATGCCCAATTTTTGCACTGCATCACCCTCTAACATCCAGGCCCCACCCGGCAGCTTCTCTGTGCACACGCACCAACTTCCACACACACTGCACTGCCGCTTCAACTCCCTGGACCCACTAGTCATGGGCTGAGACTAGTCCAGGCCGAGTCTGTGGTGTCTTTTATCTTTTCTATTTTGTTTTGTTTTATTTAAATTATGTTTGCATTTTTGAATTGTCATATCTTTTAAACTATGCATCTGTTAAAAATGTTTTATATATGAAACTGCTTAGTTTTCAGTGTATATCATTTCTATGCATTTTGTTGTCATGTTAAAAACATTTAAAATGCTTTTCGTATATATATATTTTTAATAACATGTTCAAACTTGTTTAATTCATAACTAAATAACCGTAGCTCCAATTTTGACAAACTTTATATGTATTTGGGGTGGAAAAATGTGTAGAATAACATGGTGCTGTTACTTTACATGTTGAACAACTCTAAAATATGGTTACAACAGATCTGTTCTACATTGTATTATATGCACATGGGAGTTCCCGGAATTGTTGTTTGTTCCTTCCGGCCCATTTAAAATGCTTGCATGATGTTGTTGATCTTAAGATGCATTCCTTGCCATGCTAAGCAACTTTTAAACTTGTTGGGTGCTTGGATAGTTCAACTAAGTAACTACATATGTGACTCTGGTTGTTCTTGCATTCTTTTGTATGATGTGTTCCTTACATGTTTAGTGTTCTTGCATAATGCCATGCCACATGTGCACTCATCATGTTCCTTTGAGTTGCATCATATCATGTCCATGCACATATACATCATGTCTTGCATCATGTGTTTGAGCATTGCATGGTGATTGATTGTTGTTCCGGTGTTTGTATTGTTGTGTTGGTTAGATCCCGGTGACAATTGGGAGTTCGAGGTTCCTATCGAGACTGAGTTTGAGGAGCAAGGTTACGATCCCTCCGTGGACTTAACAGGCAAGATGACAATTCTCCGATATCACCTCTATCTTTGCCTTGCTAGTTGTCTCGCTCTTTAGCTATGCCTCGATGCCTATTCCTGTTTTGTCAGCCTCCTATGTTGCCATGAAACACTCTAACCGCCTTCCTAGCAAACCGTTGATTGGCTAAGTACGCTTTTCTCAGCCCCTCTTATAGCGTTGTTAGTTGCAGGTGAAGTTTTGAAGATTGCTCCACGTTCGGACTTGTTATTGGGATAACACAATATATATCTTATTTAAATTAATGCACATATATATATTGGTAATGGGTGGAAAGCTTGGCCTTCTGCTTGGTGTTTTGTTCCACTCATGCCACCTTAGGACCCGATAAACCGGTGTTATGTTCCTTGATTTTGTGTTCCTAACACGGTTGGGGTTTATGGGCCCCCCCTTGATAATTCGCTCTGCTTAAAGCTTTTCCAGCAAGGCCCAACATTGGTACTACATTTGCCTAACAACTAAAACTTGCATAGGGAGTTATAAACCCAAGTTCTTAATCGACAACCTGGACCAGTGCTCCTCATGAGTGTTGGTCCAAACTGGGCAGACTGCAGGGCCGCCTTGGGGAAACCCGAGGTATCTGGTATTTTCCTGTAGGTTGTCCCATCCGGTCGTACCCTGAGACGAGATACGCGCGGCTACTATCAGGGTGTCGGCACGCCAGGAGGTCTTGCTGGATTAGTTTTACCTTTGACGAAATATCTTGAGCACGGGATTCCGAGAATACTCGGGTCTTCCCAATCTGGAGTTGCGACTGCGCAGATCGTGAGCTTGTGCTGGGCTAAGTTAGGACACCCCTGCAGGATTTTGAACTTTCGAAAGCCGTGCCCGCGGTTATGTGGCAGATGGGAATTTGTTAATATCCGGTTGTAGATAACTGGACACCACATCCTTAAGAATACACTACCCGTGTGAGTACCGTGATGGTCTCTTTTCGAAAGGGTTTCGGAAAGTGAACACGATGGGGTTATGCATGAACGTGAGTAGCTAGAATCACTTATTGATCATCTTTGGTGATATCCGCTCGATGCCAA
The DNA here is from genome assembly GCA_902687465.1 of Secale cereale. NCBI lineage: Eukaryota > Viridiplantae > Streptophyta > Magnoliopsida > Poales > Poaceae > Secale > Secale cereale. The sequence goes on along the minus strand of LR738712.1, from coordinate 786,341,220 downwards.
GGACAGGCGCCGCATGCGAGGGAATAGTTGTGATCTAACACCCACAACACAATCCATAATGTCAAGTTTTCTTCCCATCGAAACCTTCTCTCGTAGCCGAAGATGGCACGCCTCCTCGATATTCTCATCGGCATCCACAGAAAGAACTATCATAATGGTATATCGAGACTGAGGACACCGGAGCACCATTCAGATATGCCACCAAGAAAGGAGATGGAGAAGCTCATTGACCATCGCGCGTGCATGGGAGTGGGGAGGTAACCGAGTTTGGTAAACTATAATAACGACCTGTAGTGTGCATCACAATTATTGCATAAAGACCCTTTGATTAATTATTAAAAAATGGATAATTCAAAACTTCTTATAAATGCTATAAAAATACTGAAAAGTAACATGTTCAAAATGGATAATTAGTGTTACCAGCTAAAGAAAAAACAAGCATGCATATAGAACACATAAGCAATGATGTACATCAGATTTTTCCAAAGCTATATGGAGGGGCACAAATATCGACATCGAATATGGAGTGAGTGGATCAAATTAAATTGAGTGGGACCAGAATCAGTATCTGCAACATTGCAACTTTCAAAGGTTCCAAATACTCACCTGCTTCATTAGTAACATGTGTACGTGAATATGCTAAAAAAACATGTGTATGTGAATTATCTTCTAGAAACAACAAAAGTTATCCAAAGATCCTGAGGTATAACAGTGTCGGGTTCATTGAGAGATACAGAATCATGTTCATCTAGAATGCTCGTCCTCCTGCGACATGCCGACATCTAGGTTTTGCGGGACAAAGCGGGATGCTGAGCTAGAACTTAACCCCAGGAACACGAGACCTTGCCATGAAACTCGAATATTGTCTGCCGAAGGCTGCAACAGTCAGCTTGAGCCTTGAGGGCCAAACCGTGCGGTGTTTTTCTTTCCGGGCCGAAGATCCTCGCTGTGCTTGTTTCCCACTACCATTGCTTCTTCACTAGTGTTTGGGGCGCCACACTGTGGCGCCACTTGAGAGGAAGTTATGTGCATGTTTCCATTAAAAATATACATTGAGTCATCACCTCCGTCTAAGAAAATATCTCAAAAAAAAAATCCTCACCTTCATGTTAAAGGAATGGTAAAAAAAATATTTACCACCGCAGCCTACCAGTGCCACTTTGCATAACCCTCTATTTAAAGAAAATACATTTTAGAAATACTCCACACCTTCATCTAAAAAATTTGAAAAAAATTCTTACCACATGACATAGCTGGTTGGCCGCCCTTTACGCGTAGCTTAATGGATTTAATGCTTGATCGAAAGTATGTGAGCGTCGCCTCTTTCCTGAGCACTGTCCCTCTTGCTCATTGGGCTCAAGAGAAACACATGCAACCACCATGATGTGGAGCACGCACGAAAAACTGAACGTTTTATGGGTAGTTAGCGTGTCTAAGGAGCATCGTTGAGAAATTAATAGCAAGAAAGTCGTTGTAGTATAGTGGTAAGTATTCCCGCCTGTCACGCGGGTGACCCGGGTTCGTTCCCCGGCAACGGCGATTTTTTTCTGCGGCCCACGACAGGCCAGGCCGATTCTTTTCGGCCTGCTGAGAGCCCGCTCCTGACTCGCCTGCACGGTTGTAGACACTTCCATTGCGTCCGATGACTGGGCTCGTGCTCGCCTGGCCCGTCCGGGCCTATTTATTGTATGCACCCTGGAAAATTATCCTGTTCGCTCTAGAGCCCTGCTAAGACATGCTACAATTGTACTCTCTCCGTTCCTAAATATAAATATTTTTAGGCATTTCAAATGGAATGCAACATACGAATGTATGTAGACATATTTTAAAGTGTAGATTAACTCATTTTGATTCGTATGTAGTCATTTGATGGAATCTTTAGGAAGACTTATACTCCCTCCGTCCCGAAATACTTGTCATCAAAATGGATAAAAGGGGATGTATCTAGATGTAGTCTAGTTCTAGATACATCATTTTTTATCCATTTTGATGACAAGTATTTTCGGACGGAGCGAGTATTTGGGAACGGAGGGAGTATTTTGTTGCAATGGCAAAGCATGCGCGTGCTTAAGGACTACTAGAATCTAGTCATTGCCCAAATGCTTATAATGAACAATCGATGATTTTGAAAAAAGAAACACTTCGCTTTTGGTTTGTGCGTTCTACTCTTGATTTCTTGGTTTTGCAGCTATATTTGCCAGCTCAAATTTAGAAGAACCAACTTTACATTTGTAGACCACAATAACACACAACCGCAAAAAAAATAAAAAATAACACACTCTCTTAACCCAACAACCATCACTCAAAACCACAATAAGTTCATCTTCTTTATTTTTACGACGCATCATATTAGTGTTGCCGCTTATCCTCCTTCTCACCCTAGCCGGCGATGGCGTCGGTGTTCACACAAAACAACATAAACGTGTTTGAATATGGTTAATCCTAAGGCGTCTCTCTCTCCCTCTCTCCTCCCTCTC
>LR738712.1:786320884-786338636 GCA_902687465.1 Secale cereale | reverse complement strand
CCCCCCCCCCCCCCCCTCTCTCTCTCTCTCTCTCTCTCTCTCTCTCTCTCTCTCTCTCTCTCTCGCTTTCTCTCACTCTCGCGATGAGAAATCTGTTGTTTTCCCCTGCGAAATTTTTCAGAGGTATGCTTGTGTAGTTATCGATCGATGCTTTCTTATCCCTATATGGTTATAGTGGGGTGTTTATTTGCAATCCGGGTCGCCGCCGGTACGAAAAAAAAACGGATGTTGCACTATAAATTATAAGTTTGCTTCCAAAATAATATTTTAAAAATATTTAACAGGTAAAATTAACATCATATTTAGATTCCACACTTTTTTCTAATAAAATTTCATATATATATTTAACAGGACTCCTCTTTTGTACTCCTGGGAGTATGTACTCCCATCCTCAATATACCTCATATACGCATTAATTATACCTCTTTATCATTCTCAATATACTTCATTAAATATTCTAAGATACCCCAAGACGAGTTTTGTTGAAAAAAATATCATCTGCGACGTACTTTTTGTAATATACCTTTTTCACGTACAAACACATCAGTATATACGTAAACATTTAAAATATATAGACTCGCATGAATTTTTTCATGAAAATCATTTTGGGGTATCTAATAATGACTAATGGAGTATATTAAAAATAATAAAGAGGTATAAAATATTCATCTATATGGTATATGAGGAGCGGGAGTACGTACTACCAGGAGTACACAACCATTTTCCTATATATATATATATATATATATATATATATATATATATATATATATATATATATATATATATATATATATATATAATATGTTAAAATCAAAGTTACTGTTTAAAAGATACGGATAATTTAGAAAATCATTTGTTTCATTTGAATATATTCCAAAATAATATTTGAAAATACTTAACAAGTAAATATAATCTCATATTCATATTCTATATATTTTTCTAATCAAATTTCATATATAACATGTTCAAATCGGAGTTACGGTTTAAAAGATATTGTGGATTAAAAACTTTTGTTTTACTTAAATATGATCCGCGGATGAATTACCTAAAACATAGGGGGGGGGTTCGAAAAATGTAAAATAACGGTTCGGGTGTGACTTAAATCCGGACTGCGGGTTGATTTCAAGAAAACACAGGGACTTTTGTGTAAAATACAAAAAAACGATTTGTTTTAACTTAAAACAGGACTGTGGGTTGAATTCTCTAAAATAGAGAGACTTTTTCAGAAAAATGCCATGACGGACGACCAGAAACCCAATTTGCTTTATTATTAGGTAAAGATATGTGTTCATGTCAATCTTTTTCTCCAATTGAGCCGGCAAAACTTGTCTGATTTTTGGATTTGGCTCAGTCGATTTAATTGGGATGGAAGAAGGAAGCGCAACGAACGGGCCATGGTGTCCGCCTTTGGTGACACCTGGGCAAGACGTCAGCAAGGCCTCGGCTAGGAACGAGTCATAGCCGCCAAAGGTGAGTTCGAAGGATAATGGTTCAGGCTGCGGGCTCGCGGAGAAATTCTAGTAGTTTGTGTGGTTAGAGGGATGGCTAGGGTGGCACCAACACGATGGTGAGGAGAATGGAGTGGCGGAGGCAGGCGGTTAGGCCGATGGTCATGGACGGGTTCATGAAGAAGGTGAATAGGGGAGGACGGTAGGTGGAAGAAGGTCATCTGGTAGTTGGCTGCTCATCCGACGGTTCAAAAAAATCAATCCATGCAAATCTTGTTTTTAATCACCCGTCCTCTAGCAATCCACTTTTTCCTCATGGGTAATTGTGTCAAGATGATGTTTAGACCCCGATAAGGGTTGGCCTATATATTTGTTTGTTTTGTTCTCCGAGTTGCATATATAGAATAGAAATAGAATTTAAGCTATTCTCGTCTTCACTCGAATCATTTATCCATCCAGATCTATGTGCATGCATTGTTGTTAATGTACTTACATTCTTCTATCTTGATGGGCCATCGTCTAACATCTTAACTCTTGGTTCCATCATCCCTAGTATCAATGGTCATTGTCGAGACTATACACACCATTTCCTCGTTGGTCCTTTGTCATTTCGTTCAGCGGAGCGGTTGTAGCCCTCCGTCTAGGGTCCGCGGCACGAGGAGGGGTTGCCGGTGCCGTTGGTGATGTCAGAGTCTTCGGACGGGGGAGTGATTGTGCACGTGTGATGAAATTGGTCCTAATTTGATAGGTACTCCCTTCGTTCCTTTATCTAAGGTGTATTATTTTTGGCACGGTGACCAAGGCACATAATTGTAGACGTGTTTGGACAAAATTACCCTTGGCAAATTTTTTCGTTAGTGGCAAGTAAATCAATTAGTCTAGGAAATTAAGAGATACATGCAATCGCCATAGAGATAGTTTCCTCCTTTCGCTACAAGGAGAGATACACACAATTAGGAGAGAGATACTTTCCTTTTTCTGGAGGGCTAACAAGGGAATTATGAGAAATTAGAAGAAATGCACTTTACATTCTGAAATTTTATCAAAAAACAAATACACCTTATATAAAGGAACGGAGGGAGTATTTAAGAGTGATATTTTTTTAGAACGAAGGCTCAAGAAGAGCCCGGCTTTGAATTAACAAAGCCATCAACCGGCCAGGATTACAAACTCGAAACCAACATAAGGAAGAAAAGAAAACGGTAAGATACAAAGGTGTTGGAAAGCAGCTCACAAGCCTCATACACACCAAGCTAAAAAGATCGACAGGGAGAAATACAGCTCGGAGATGAAGAGGTCCCCCACGTGACCAGAACACCATGGAAGAAGAAGAATGCCCACACTGGATCAACATGTCCAACAACGAAGAAGGGCACGCCAGCGCCTAATCACCAGCAGCCCCGACCCTACACATCCGCCCAACTCCAATGTCAAAGAAGGCCCCTACCTCCTCGCATGGCTCGAAAGGCGCCACAACGTTGACAAGAGGAGCAATTCACCTTAGAACCTGGGAGATAGTCGCCAGCAGGCTGCATCTGGAAAGAAAACAAGCTCGCCCAACAAGTCACGAACAGATCACCAAGAGCAGAGCACCGCCGAATCCCACGGACTGGTCATCAAAAAGGAAGAGTTCTCGAAACGTACAAAGACGAGCAAGAGCTAGATCTCTCTAGATGACATTGAAAACCGAAGTGTAGGTACCGAAGGAGCGGCTAATGCTCTCTTAGTGCACTGAGAAGGGCCGTCAAATGAGGGGAACCCAATGCCCTCACGCCCAGGAGAATCCACGGTCTAGACAGGGCACCCTACAGTAGACCGGAGAGCTCCCAAAATGAAGGAGTCACTTAGGAAGTCACCGTCGTCGAGGGAGATCGGATACCACCGCCGCTGCACATTAAAAACATTTATGAGAAACCCCACGCCCACCTTTCTCCCAAAAACGGCGACTTCAGGAAGGATGCGACGCCAAGGGCACCGCCGCCGCCCAACAGCGTTGAGGATTTCACCCGAGAGGCAAGGAGGGGAGGGGGGGCATAGGAACAGACCCGAGTAGCACCTCCAAGGAGGGGAACGGTGTCCTCGAGCGTCGCCGCCATCCACACCTCAACGACGCAAGAACTGGCACTCCACGACGAAGCAAACAGGATCCGGCCGGGGCTTGGCTCATCCACTGATAGAGGATGCAGGGGCGGCCAGATCTGCGCCACAGACAACCAAGGTTGCCGGCACACCTTGGCTCATGTCCTTCGATTAGTCCGCCGTCCAAATGGCTGAGGTCGCCAGTCCACGCCCGTGCCACCGCCTGTCGTAGGCCGGTGACTCCACTCCGACGAGGGCCGCAGCCCCGGAGCACGAAGCCACCTGCAGCAGATGCAGAGCAGCGGAGGCCCCGCTGCCACCTTCCTTGGCAGCACCCTGGGCTTGCCTGGCGGCAACCTCAGGCGATGGCGAGGGGGAGGGGAGGGGGGCGACGGCGGGGATAGGGTTTGGAGCCCCCGAGTTGCCCGGGAGAGTGCGACACGAGGGGAGGGGGCGTGTTCGGCAGGTGGGCTTGACCAGTCCTACTTGCTCAGTTCATTTAAGAGGGATATAATAAAAACTTCCATGTAGATCACTGAATTTGATAAGTTTGATTACTCGGAATAATTTTGCGATATTAAGATGGTAATATGTGGGAGGTACTAGTGAATGATTGTGGTTTATTAATAATATTGGTCTTAAGGCTTGTGATTCTCGAAGCATGGACGTATAGTCTCTAGTTATGATATGAAACTGGAGCATGATTTATTATTGTCTTCCTTATGAGTGGCGGTCGGGGACAAGCGATGTTATTTCCTACCAATCTATCCCGTAGGAGCATGCGTAGTAGTAGTTTACTTCGAGGTCTAATAGGCATTCGCAATAAGTATGTGAGTTCTTTATGACTAATGTGAGTCCATGTATTATACGCACTGTTACCTTTCCGCAATTTGCCAGCCTCTTCGGTATCGTACATTTCCCTTACTCACCTCGAGAGTTGGTGAAAACTTCGCCGGTGCATCCAAACCCCGAGATATGATACGCTCTATCACACATAAGCATCATCATATCGGCATTTACATATCCATTCTAATATATATTATCCGCAACTTCCACTGTTCCATTATTATGACATACATCTTCATTATCATGTTGCTTTGCATGATCATATAGATGACATAGTATTTGTGGCTCAGCCATTGTTCATCATTATTATACATGTTACTCTAACATCATTGCACATCCTGGTACACTGCGAGAGGCATTCATATAGAGTCATATTGTTCTAGATATTGAGCTGTAATGTTGAGTTGTAAGTAAATAAAAGTGTTATGATCATCATTATTAGAGCATTGTCCCAGTGAGGAAAGGAAGATGGAGACTATGATTCCCCCACAAGTCCGGATGGAAAATCGGATGAAAAAATGGCCAAAAATAGCCCAACAAAAAATTGAGAGGAAAGAAAGAGAAGGGGCAATGCTACTATTCTTTTTTCCACACTTGTGCTTCAAAGTAGTACCATGTTTTCATATATAGAATATCATATGTTGTCACTTTCATATACCAGTGGGAATTTTTCATTATAGAACTTGGCTTGTATATTCTGGTGATGGGCTTCCTCACCGTATTCCTGTTGAGCCAAGGTCACTTAGACCTCGTCCGATCACTCGTGGTAAGTCTGTAAGGTAGACTTCCAAAACCTTCACAAACTTGTTCATCGGCACACCGCAATGACTCTTTGGTACTCGGAACTTGACACCTAACCGTCTGGAAGAATGACAGTCTTCAAAGGTAACACGCGTCGGATCACACTGACCAATCTCTTCAGTGATGCTCAATCACTTTGCCTCTGGTTGGTTTATTTTTCCTCACATAGGATTCTCTCAAAGTCGTCAGAGGATGGGTTGCTCTTAAATGACAAGTGTCAATTTCTCTCTAGAGCAGCCAACCAACAATGGTTGTGGGGGCGGCTATTTATGACCTAGGGCAACCCGACATGAATAGTCATAAATGTCATTCTCAGACATGACCGTTGTCAGGATAAGGATCCACTCGACTACTGGCACGCGACACACCAATGGTCGGAGATTGAACTTTCAATTTCTTCAGGGCATTCAATTTCCTCACAATAGAAAGATCGCACACACGAAATCCTAACATCTCAGTCTGACCAAATTCGTCAGCGATCAGATGAACTTCGTCTCTATTGTTGTACTTGTAAGTGCATCTAGTGCCACCCCTAGTTAGTTTTGGAGTATTGACGACAAACCTGGTTGAGGGACTAATGTGTTTGTGAGAGTTGCAGGATAACACAGGTAGTAGTCCCTCATTGATTCGGTTTACCTACCGGAGATGACCCCTAAAAATGTATGAAGACATAGACGATAATGGTGGTATATGAAGATACTCATATTGAAGACTATGACGAGAGAAGACATTGTGTGAAGACTATGGAGCGCGAAGACTTAGACGTTTCGTTGTTTCATTTTGTTCTTTGTTGAGTCATAGGAACCACCGTACTGTTAAGTGGGGTCCAAGTGAACAAAGTCAGAGTGACTGAAGTGATGCTCAACCAAATCCTATGTCTTCGAGCGAAGACAATGAGAGCAAATCCTATCCAGAGCTGGATGAGTCAACTTTACTTGTAGCCCAACTAAAGTTGCCGCGTGTATTTGAAATCTGACCGTTGGAACACGTGTCAGTTCCTTAGTGACCCAGGGTCACTTCGGACAAATCAGGTCGGGTTGCCTAGTGGCTATAAATAGCCCACCCCCTACACCATAAATTGGTGGCTACTCAGAGTTATTACACAGCTTTTTTCGTTTGAAAGCAACCCACCTCCGTAGCATTTGAGAGAGAGAGATCCTTGCGAGGACAAAGCCCAAACATCCAGAGCCAAAGAGTGTTAGTAATCACTGAAGTCTTTCTGTCTGCGTGATCAGAAGACTTGTTACACTTGAGGACTGTGAATCCTCCAACCCGTTAGGCGTCGCGTTCTGAGCATCCAAGAGTCATTGTGGATCGCCGATGAACGAAGTCTGTAAAGGTTTGGAAGTCTACCTTGAAGACTTACCAGAGTGATTGGGCGAGGACTAGGTGTCCTTAGCTCAAGGGGAATAAGGTGAAGACGCGGTCTTCTGAGTTAAATCTCAGCCTCCCTAACCAGACGTGCAGTTGTCACAGCAACTGGAACTGGTCTAACAAATCACTGTCTTCCCCAAGCTACTGGTTCTATCCCTTCGCTCTCTTTACTCACTTTCTGTCCTTGTGAAGTCATTGTCTGCTTGCCTAATCTGTTTGACTTCACTGTGTGACTACTTGTTGTGATTGTCTTCATACAATCTTCCATCCTGATCCATACTGCCTAGCTGCTATTAGTCTTCATGCTTTCACTTCATTGAATACTTGATTATGGCTTGTCTAGTGTAGTCTACCTTCCGCTGCATATAAATAGGAACGGTTCTACCGTTTGTCTTGGAAACTTCCATGTTTTGAAGACTTTCATAAAAATCGCCTATTCACCCCCCCTCTAGTCGATATACAACACTTTCAATTGGTATCAGAGCAAGGTACTCCCTTGTTCTGTGTGATTCGGTTTAACCACGTGGAGTTTTAGCTATGTCGACTGTAGGAATAATCAAAGTCTCCGCTGCGTGCCCCGTCTTCGATGGCACTGAATACCCCTACTAGAAGAACAAGATGCGCATGCATCTTGAAGCCATTGATGTGGACCTCTGGTATGTTGTCAAGAACGGCGTTCCCAAGACTGGTGAAGGTCTCACCCCTGCTGATGTCAAGAAGCTCGTTCAACTGGATTCCACTGCTAAAAATATCATCTATGGTCATCTGACCAAAGGACAGTATGGTCGTGTGAGTGCTCTGGAAACGTCGAAGCAAGTCCGGGACTGGCTCTCTAAGGTCAACGAAGGCGTCTCAACCCAGAGAGATCAAATGATCAATGTCCTTTGCAACCTCTTCAATCGCTTCAAGAGAAACGACAATGAGAATGTCCAACACACATTCGATCACCTCGCCGACATCACAAATGAGCTTTAGGCACTTGGCACCACTGAGATCACCAAGCATGAAATCGTCAAGAGACTCCTGAGATCACTTGACAGCTCATTTGACATCCTTGCCCTGATGATTCAAGAACGCCCTAACTTCAAGAATCTCGATCCGTCTGACATACTTGAGAGGCTCAACACACATGAGTTCCAGCTATCTGAGAAACGTGACATCTATGGTCCCAACTATGGCCGAACTCGCGCTTTGAAGGCAAAGGTTGCTTCCTCATCTGAAGAAGAATCTGACTGCAGTTCTGATGATCCTGAAGATATTGGAAAGGAGCTTGCCATGCTTGTGAAGAAGTTCCAGAAATTCACTAAGAAGAAAGGCTTCAGAAAGTCTTCTCGATCCAGCTCAAGAAATGATGAAGCTTCTACCCATGACCACAAGAAGAGAACACATGTCACAAGTGCAAGAGACCTGGTCACTACATCTCTGAGTGTCCTCAATGGGACAATGAGAAGAAGAAGAAGAAGAAGAAGAAGAAGAGCAAGGAATATGATTCTTATGACAAGAAAAAGAAGAAACCCTCAAGGTCTTCTTCCAAGTCTTCATCGAAGTATTCATCACACAAGAAAAATTCATCTAGCAAGGCTCGTGCGTTTGTTGGCAAGGAGATGGATTCAGAGGAGGAGTCTGCTTCAGAAGAAGCGGAGGTGGAGTCTGAGGAGGAGTCCGATTCTGGCGTTGCAAGTATGGCTCTAGCCACAGCCTACGTTGCCAAGTCCATCTTCACCATTGAAGACAATGGCTCCGTCACCAACACTTGTGATGATGACAACGACGACTCCACTCCCGCCTACTGCTTCATGGCACGCGGTGCCAAGGTAAAATCACGCGATGCTTAATTTCAAACATCCAGTGAAGATGACTCCGATTGTGAATCCAAACCTAGCTACAAAACACTTGCTAAAATTGCCACTAAACAACAGAAAGCTATGGAACATATTCAAAAACTGTTAGACAAAAGCGATGACCTGTTGGACGCGGAAATGACCCGTTCTCAGTCCGACATAAAAAATCTTCATGTTAAGTACGAGGAACTTGAAAGTCTTCATGAATCGCTCTCAAAAACTCATGAAAATCTTTCCCACGATTATCTTCAAAGGAAGCGAGAACTTGAGAAATTGAAAGCGGCTCATGAAGATCTTCAAAAGGAAAATGAGTCACTCCGTGCTCAACAGATCAGCTCCGCTCAGGAAGGATTCGAACCACCATGTCTAAAATGCATTGAGCGTGATAACGCTACATCTGTTGTTGAATGTTCTACTGCTGCTACTGTTGCAATATCTTCAACTGCTGATGTGGTAACTAACCCCTCTGCTGAGGATACCACTACTATTGCTGATGAAAATGCTAGGTTGAAGACTTTGCTTGAAATAGGGATGTACAAAAGCCTCAAAGGGCATCAGACGTTATGTGATGTCCTCAAAAGGAAGATTCTGAACCGAAACCCTAGGAAAGAGGGTGTAGGGTTCGAGAAAAAAATGAATGTTGATGGTTCATACTGGAAGCCTGAGCAGTACCCTAAAACCACATGGGTTGCTGCAAAGGAACCTTCAGTGGATCCATCTACCTTATCTGGCTTCACTTGTGCTAATCCTATTATCATTGATGAATCCTTTGATGCAAACTATAAACTGTTTAAGAATCAGAATGGTGAAGTGTTTGCCAGGTATATTGGTACTAACTGCAGGAACGGGCCACCTATGACAAAGATCTTGAAGGAAATATGCCCTAGAGGCAATAATAAAGATGTTATTTGTATTTCCTTATATCATGATAAATGTCTTTTATTCATGCTAGAATTGTATTAACCGGAAACTTAGTACATGTGTGGATACATAGACAAAACAGTATGTCCCTAGTATGCCTCTACTAGACTAGCTCATTGATCAAAGATGGTTATGTTTCCTAACCATAGACATGAGTTGTCATTTGATCAACGGGATCACATCATTAGGAGAATGATGTGATGGACAAGACCCATCCGTTAGCATAGCACAATGATCGTTTAGTTTTCTGCTATTGCTTTCTTCATGACTTATACATGTTCCTATGACTATGAGATTATGCAACTCCCGAATACCGTAGGAACACCTTGTGTGCTATCAAACGTCATAAAGTAACTGGGTGATCATAAGGATGCTCTACAGGTGTCTCCGAAAGTATTCGTGGTGTTGGCATAGATCAAGATTAGGATTTGTCACTCCGAGTGTCGGAGAGGTATCTCTGGGCCCTCTCGGTAACACACATCACAATAAGCCTTGCAAGCAAAAGACTAATGAGTTAGTCACGAGATGATGTGTTACAGAACGAGTAAAGAGACTTGCCGGTAACGAGATTGAACTAGGTATAGAGATACCGACGATCGAATCTCGGGCAAGTAACATACCGTTTGACAAAAGGAACAACGTATGTTGTTATGCGGTTCTGACCGATAAAAGATCTTCGTAGAATATGTAGGAGCCAATATGAACATCCAGGTTCCGCTATTGGTTATTGACCAGAGATGAGTCTCGGTCATGTCTACATAGTTCTCGAACCCGTAGGGTCCGCACGCTTAACGTTTGATGACGATCGGTATTATGAGTTTATGAGTATTGATGTACCGAAGGTAGTTCGGAGTCCCGGATGAGATCATGGACATGACGAGGAGTCTCGGAATGTCCGAGACATAAAGATTGATATATTGGACGGCTATATTTGGACACCGGAAGTATACCGGAAAAGTTTCGGATTTATCGGGAATGCCAGAGGGGGTTACCGGAACCCCCTACGAGAGGGGATGGTCCATAGTGGGCCTAAAGGGAAAGAGAGAGGCAGCCCATAGGGCTGGCCGGCGCCCCCACCTAGGGTTCCTAGTTGGACTAGGATTGGGGGGGCGCCACCTCTCCTATTCCTTTCCCTCTTCTTCCTTTTGGTGAATCCTACTAGGAATAGGATTGCAATCCTATTCCTAGTAGGACTCCTTCCCTAGCCGCACCAGGAGAGGTTGGCCGGCCCTCCTCCCTTGCTCCTTTATATACGGGGGCAGGGGGACACCCAAAGACACACAAGTTGAATTGTTTTAGCCGTGTGCGGTGCCCCCCTCCACAGAATCACACCTCGGTCATACCGTCGCGGAGCTTAGGCGAAGCCCTGCGCCGGTGAACACATCATATCCGTCACCACACCGTCGTGCTGACGAAACTCTCCCGTGAAGCTCAACTAGATCAAGAGCTCGTGGGACGTCATCAAGTTGAACGTGTGCTGAACGCGGAGGTGCCGTACGTTCGGTGCTTGATCGGTTGGATCGCGAAGAAGTTCGACAACATCAACCGCGTCACTTGACGCTTCCGCTCCCGGTCTACGAGGGTACGTAGACACACTCTTCCCTCTCGTTGCTATGCATCTGGTAGATAGATCTTGCGTGATCGTAGGAAAATTTTAAAATACTACGTTCCCCAACAGTGGCATCATGAGCCTGGTTTATGCGTAGATGATATGCACGAGTAGAACACAATGAGTTGTGGGCGATACTAGTCATACTGCTTACCAGCATGTCATACTTTGCTTCGGCGGTATTGTGAGATGAAGCGGCCTGGACCGACATTACGCATACGCTTACGCGAGACTGGTTTCACCGTTACGAGCACTCGTTGCTTAAAGGTGACTGGCGGGTGTCTGTCTCTCTCACTTTAGCTGAATCAAGTGTGGTTACGCCCGGTCCTTGTGAAGGTTAAAACAGCACATACTTGACAAAACATCGTTGTGGTTTTGTATGCGTAGGTAAGAACGGTTCTTGCTAAAGCCCGTAGCAGCCACGTAAAACTTGCAACAAACAAAGTAGAGGACGTCTAACTTGTTTTTGCAGGGCATGTTGTGATGTGATATGGTCAAGACATGATGAGTTATACGGTTTTGTATGAGATGATCATGTTTTGTAAAGGTTATCGGCAACTGGCAGGAGCCATATGGTTGTCGCTTTATTGTATGAAATGCAATCGCCATGTAATTGCTTTACTTTATCACTAAGCGGTAGCGATAGTCGTAGAAGCAATAGTTGGCGAGACGACAACGATGCTACGATGAAGATCAAGGTGTCGAGCCGGTGACAAAGGTGATCATGACGGTGCTTTGGAGATGGAGATCAAAAGCACAAGATGATGATGGCCATATCATGTCACATATTTTGATTGCATGTGATGTTTATCTTATTATGCTTCTTATTTTGCTTAGATCGACGGTAGCATTATAAGATGATCCCTCACTAAATTTCAAGGTATAAGTGTTCTCCCTGAGTATGCACCGTTGCGAAAGTTCGTCGTGCCGAGACACCACGTGATGATCGGGTGCGATAAGCTCTACGTTCAAATACAACGGGTGTAAGCCAGTTTTGCACACGCAGAATACTCGGGTTAAACTTGACGAGCCTAGCATATGCAGATATGGCCTCGGAACACTGGAGACCGAAAGGTCGAGCGTGAATCATATAGTAGATATGATCAACATAAGATGTTCACCATTGATACTACTCCATCTCACGTGATGATCGGACATGGTTTAGTTGATTTGGATCACGTGATCATTTAGATGACCGTAGGGATGTCTATCTAAGTGGGAGTTCTTAAGTAATATGATTAATTGAACTTTAATTTATCATGAACTTAGTCCTGGTAGTATTAGCATCTCTATGTTGTAGATCAATAGCTCGCGATGTTGCTCCCCGTTTATTTTATATGCTCCTAGAGAAAACTAAGTTGAAAGATGTTAGTAGCAATGATGCGGAATTGTTCCGTGATCTGAGGATTATCCTCATTGCTGCAGAGAAGAATTATGTCCTTGATGCACCGCTAGGTGACAGACCTATTGCAGGAGCAGATGTAGACGTTATGAACGTTTTGACAAAAGCTCGATATGATGACTACTTGATAGTTTAGTGCACCATACTTTACGGCTTATAACCGGGACTTCAAAAACGTTTTGAACGCCACGGAGCATATAAGATGTTCCAAGAGTTGAAATTAGTATTTCATACTCATGCCCGTGTCGAGAGGTATGAGACCTCTGACAGTACTTTGCCTACAAGATGGAGGAGAATAGCTCAACCAGTGAGCATGTGCTCAGATTGTCTGGGTACTGCAATTGCTTTAATCAAGTGGGAGTTGATCTTCCAGATAAGATAGTAATTGACAATGTTCTATAGTCACTATCACCAAGTTAGTAGAACTTTGTGATGAACTATAATATGCAAAGGATGACAAAAGTAATTCCCGAGCTCTTCGCGATGCTGAAATCGGCGAAGGTAGAAATCAAGAAAGAGCATCAAGTGTTGATGGTTAACAAGACCACTTGTTTCAAGTAAAGGGCAAAGGGATAGAATGAGAACTTCAAGAAGAATGACAAACAAGTTGTCACTCCCATGAAGAAACCCAAAGCTAAACTCAAGCCTGAAACTAAGTGCTTCTACTGCAAAGGAAATGGTCACTGGAAGTGGAACTGCCCTAGATACTTGGCAGATAAGAAGGATGGCAAAGTGAACAAAGGTATATTTGATATACAGATTATTGATGTGTATTTTACTGGTGTTCATAGCAACCCCTCGGTATTTGATACTGGTTTAGTTGCTAAAGAGTAGTAACTCGAAATGGGAGTTGCATAATGAACAGAAACTAGTTAAAGGATGAAGTGACGATATGTATTGGAAGTAGTTCCAAGATTGATAGGATCATCATCGCACACTCCCTATACTTTCGGGATTAGTGTTGAAACTAAATAAGTGTTATTTGGTGTTCGTGTTGAGCATGGATATGATTTGATCATGTTTATTGCAATACGGTTGTTCATGTAAGTTAAAGAATAATTGTTGTTCTGTTTACATGAATAAAACCTTCTATGGTCATACACCCAATGAAAATGGTTTGTTGGATCTCGATCGTGTGATACACATATTCATAATATTGAAGCCAAAAGATGCAAGGTTAATAATGATAGTGCAACTTATTTTGTGGCACTGCCATTTAGGTCATATTGGTGTAAAGCGCATGAAGAAACTCCATAGTGATGGACTTTTGGAATCACTTGATTATGAATCACTTGGTGCTTGCGAACCATGCCTCATGGGCAAAATGACTAAAACTCCGTTCTCCGAAACTATGGAGCAAGCAACAGATTTGTTGGAAATCATACATGCTGATGTATGCAGACCAATGAGTGTTGAAGCTCGCGGCAGGTATCGTTATTTTCTGACCTTCACTAATGATTTGAGCAGATATGGGTATATCTACTTAATGAAGCACAAGTCTGAAACATTTGAAAAGTTCAAAGAATTCAGAGTGAAGTGGAGAATCATCGTAACAGAAAATAAGAGTTTCTACGATATGATCGTAGAGGTAAAATATTTGAGTTAGCGAGTTTGGCCTTCAGTAAAAACAATGTGAAATAGTTTCACTACTCACGCCACCTGGAACACCATAGTGTAATGGTGTGTCCGAACGTCATAACCGTACTTTATTAGATATGGTGCGATCGATGATGTCTCTTACCGATCTACTACTATCGCTTTTGGGGTTATGCATTAGAGACAGCTACATTCACGTTAAATAGGGCACCATCTAAATCCGTGGAGATGACACCGTATGAACTGTGGTTTGAGAAACCTAAGCTGTCATTTCTTTAAGTTTGGGACTGCGATGCTTATGTGAAAAAGTTTCAACATGATAAGCTCGAACCCAAATCGGAGAAGTAAATCTTCATAGGATACCCAAAAAGAAACTGTTGGGTACACCTTCTATCACAGATCCAAAGGCAAGATATTCGTTGCTAAGAATGGATCCTTTCTAGAGAAGGAGTTTTTCTCGAAAGAAGTGAGTGGGAGGAAAGTAGAACTTGATGAGGTAATTATACCTTCTCCCGGATTGGAAAGTAGTACATCACAGAAAAATTGTTCCAATGATTCCTACACCAATCAGTGAGGAAGTTAATGATGATGATCATGAAACTTCGGATCAAGTTTCTGTTGAACGTCGTAGATCAACCAGAGTACGTTCCGCACCAGAGTGGTACGGCAACCCAGTTCTGGAAATCATGTTACTAGACCATGATGAACCTACGAACTATGAGGAAGCGATGATGAGCCCAGATTCCGCAAAATGGCTTGAAGCCATGAAATCTGAGATGGGATCCATGTATGAGAACAAAGTATGGACTTTGGTTGACTTGCCCGATGATCGGCAAGCCATCGAAAATAAATGGATCTTCAAGAGGAAGACCGATGCATACGGTAATATTACTGTTTACAAAGATCGACTTGTTGCGAAAGGTTTTCGACAAGTTCAAGGAGTTGACTACGATGAGACTTTCTCACCTGTAGCGATGCTTAAGTCTGTCCGAATCATGTTAGCAATTGCCGCATTTTATGATTATGAAATCTGGCAAATGGATATCAAAACTGCATTCCTGAATGGATATCTCAAAGAAGAGTTGTATATGATGCAACCAGAAGGTTTTGTCAATCCAAAAGGTGCTAACAAAGTATGCAAGCTCCAGCGATCCATCTATGGACTGGTGCAAGCATCTCAGAGTTGGAATATACGCTTTGATGAGGTGATCAAAGCATATGGTTTTATACAGACTTTTGGAAAAGCCTGTATTTACAAGAAAGCGAGTGGGAGCCCTGTAGCATTTCTAATATTATATGTAGATGACATATTGTTGATTGGAAATGATATAGAATTTCTGGATAGCATAAAAGGATACTTGAATAAAAGTTTTTCAATAAAAGACCTCGGAGAAGCTGCTTATATATTAGGCATCAAGATCTATAGAGATAGATCCAGACGCTTAATTGGACTTTCACAAAGCACATACCTTGATAAGATTTTGAAGAAGTTCAAAATGGATCAGTCAAAGAAAGGGTTCTTGCCTGTATTACAAGGTATGAAGTTGAGTAAGACTCAATGCCCGACCACTGCAGAAAAATATAGAGAGATTGAAAGTCATTCCCTATGCCTCAGCCATAGGTACTATAAAGTATGCCATGCTGTGTAGCAAACATGTTGTGTACCTTGCCATGAGTTTGTCAAGGGGGTACAATAGTGATCCAGGAGTAGATCACTGTACATCGGTAAAAAGTATCCTTAGTAAATGGATGACTAAGGAAATGTTTCTCGATTATGGAGGTGATAAAGAGTTCGTCGTAAAGGGTTACGTCGATGCAAGCTTTAACACTAAATCCAGATGACTCTAAGTATCAATCTGGATGCGTATTGAAAGTGGGAGCAATTTGCTAGAGTAGCTCTATGCAGAGCATTGTAGACATAGAAATTTGCAAAATACATACGGATCTGAATGTGACAGACCCGTTGACTAAACTTCTCTCACAAGCAAAACATGATCACACCTTATTACTCTTGGGTATTAATCACATAGCGATGTGAACTAGATTATTGACTCTAGTAAACCCTTTGGGTGTTGGTCACATGGCGATGTGAACTATGGGTGTTATTCACATAACGATGTGAACTATCAGTATTAAATCACATGGCGATGTGAGCTAGATTATTGACTCTAGTTCAAGTGGGAGACTGAAGGAAATATGCCCTAGAGGCAATAATAAAGATGTTATTTGTATTTCCTTATATCATGATAAATGTCTTTTATTCATGCTAGAATTGTATTAACCGGAAACTTAGTACATGTGTGGATACATAGACAAAACAGTATGTCCCTAGTATGCCTCTACTAGACTAGCTCATTGATCAAAGATGGTTATGTTTCCTAACCATAGACATGAGTTGTCATTTGATCAACGGGATCACATCATTAGGAGAATGATGTGATGGACAAGACCCATCCGTTAGCATAGCACAATGATCGTTTAGTTTTCTGCTATTGCTTTCTTCATGACTTATACATGTTCCTATGACTATGAGATTATGCAACTCCCGAATACCGTAGGAACACCTTGTATGCTATCAAACGTCACAACGTAACTGGGTGATCATAAGGATGCTCTACAGGTGTCTCCGAAAGTATTCGTGGTGTTGGCATAGATCAAGATTAGGATTTGTCACTCCGAGTGTTGGAGAGGTATCTCTGGGCCCTCTCGGTAACACACATCACAATAAGCCTTGCAAGCAAAAGACTAATGAGTTAGTCACGAGATGATGTGTTACAGAACGAGTAAAGAGACTTGCCGGTAACGAGATTGAACTAGGTATAGAGATACCGACGATCGAATCTCGGGCAAGTAACATACCGTTTGACAAAAGGAACAACGTATGTTGTTATGCGGTTCTGACCGATAAAAGATCTTCGTAGAATATGTAGGAGCCAATATGAACATCCAGGTTCCGCTATTGGTTATTGACCAGAGATGAGTCTCGGTCATGTCTACATAGTTCTCGAACCCGTAGGGTCCGCACGCTTAACGTTTGATGACGATCGGTATTATGAGTTTATGAGTATTAATGTACCGAAGGTAGTTCGGAGTCCCGGATGAGATCACGGACATGACGAGGAGTCTCGGAATGTCCGAGACATAAAGATTGATATATTGGACGGCTATATTTGGACACCGGAAGTATACCGGAAAAGTTTCGGATTTATCGGGAATGCCAGAGGGGGTTACCGGAACCCCCTACGAGAGGGGGTGGTCCATAGTGGGCCTAAAGGGAAAGAGAGAGGCAGCCCATAGGGCTGGCCGGCGCCCCCACCTACGGTTCCTAGTTGGACTAGGATTGGGGGGGCGCCACCTCTCCTATTCCTTTCCCTCTTCTTCCTTTTGGTGAATCCTACTAGGAATAGGATTGCAATCCTATTCCTAGTAGGACTCCTTCCCTAGCCGCACCAGGAGAGGTTGGCCGGCCCTCCTCCCTTGCTCCTTTATATACGGGGGCAGGGGGACACCCAAAGACACACAAGTTGAATTGTTTTAGCCGTGTGCGGTGCCCCCCTCCACAGAATCACACCTCGGTCATACCGTCGCGGAGCTTAGGCGAAGCCCTGCGCCGGTGAACACATCATATCCGTCACCACACCGTCGTGCTGACGAAACTCTCCCGTGAAGCTCAACTAGATCAAGAGCTCGTGGGACGTCATCAAGCTGAACGTGTGCTGAACGCGGAGGTGCCGTACGTTCGGTGCTTGATCGGTTGGATCGCGAAGAAGTTCGACAACATCAACCGCGTCACTTGACGCTTCCGCTCCCGGTCTACGAGGGTACGTAGACA